>OY757923.1:46452050-46663685 GCA_963585895.1 Sepioteuthis lessoniana
CCTCACAAGATTTTCACCACAGCTAAACCTTTTTCTCCTGCTTTCAATTCTACTCTCCAGTTTTTATGCTTTCCTCAATATACTCTATGACACCGCCGGATTTCTTGTACATTTAAGACAGTTTATTATCCAACTATGCGGGAACATATCATATGCCTTTTTGTTTTCAATCCACATTATCACTACATTTTTGCATCTCGTTTTATTCTCCTTGAGGATATGATGATCAATGCATAGTAAATTTCTTGTTCCACTTGTTCTATTGTGGCAGTCTTCTGTTCTTCAGGGAACAGTCTGTATCTTCTTAGCAAGTAGTAAATCTCCTGCCAAATTTGTGCTGTAAACATTTTCCACATCCTCTGTTGGCACGTTATGAGACTATAGTTGATAGGGTGGGTTCTTTTTAGGAGTCTTTTTGGATCAAGGTGGTTTTTTTTCTTTGGTTATTTATTCGGGTATATCTGTTTTTATTTTTCTAAGCATCTATTCATTTCGACAGCCAGTCTGTCGTGGATGGAAATGAATTTTTAAAACTAGAATCGACGTATGGCATTTTGGCCTGGCGATTTTAAATTTGATTCTTTTTTTGAATGTTACTCTGAGTTAATCGCGGTGTATTTTTGTATTAGAGCCTAATTTGAGTTCTTTTTAAACCGGCCCATTGGCCCAGTGGGTAGAGTGTTCGCCAATGGTCCGGGAGACTGGGGTTCAATCCCAGGTCACGTCATACTGAAGACTTTAAAAATGTTACTTGATGCCTCCTTGTTTAACACTCAGCAATATAAGGTACGTATCAAGGGTAAAGTGGAGGAATTCAGGGAAAGGAGTAGCGCTCTCCCCTACACCTCAGTGTAGTAGCAATTGAAAAAGGAGCCTTCTGGTCGCCCTCGACTACGGTCGCCAACTTTACTTCACTTTTGAGTTCTTATAACTTTTTTATGATTTTTATCCATTCAGCATTTTTGTTATGTTCCCATATTTTACTCCAAAATTGTTTTTCATACATTGCATCCATTTATTGGTATGTATTTGTGCATTCTACACCAATTTCCTTACTGAATTTTTTGGTCTTTGGAAATGTTCTATTTTTTTCTGTATTTTTTTAACCTCTCATTGTATCTTTTAATTTACCTTTTTTCGCCTATACCTTCTAATTTTTCTCCTCGAGTTGTATTGTTTGTTTTACTTGCAGTGTTGCTATTCTCTTTTCATCCAATATATTCCCGCGTTTTTTACTTTCTTGGCATTCTTTGTTAGTTATCGTAAATTTAATATCTGTGTTTCCAGTCTAATTTCTCATCCAGGTTTTGAATTTCTGTTCATGTTCTTTTGGGGATTATCACTAATTAATTTCGCTCCAGCATAGATCAGCTTGGTGTTCTGTGAAATATGTGTAAATAATTTGTTGCTTTTTTTCATTTTCTACCTAGACTGTTTTCCAGGCTTGATTCCTGAAAGATGGTTACGTGGTTTTCTTTGCAGACATAATTCTCCTTATTAATGATAATTCGTTTTATCTTCTTGCGTTAGGGATTTTTTCCGTGGTTTTGGGGTGTGTGGTGTTTTGATTATTATTACTTTGCGTTTCAATTCCGTTAGAGGGTTCTTATTTTACAGTATTTAGCGTCTTGGTTACTGTATTAGGATTTTGTTGACATGATTCCTTTTTTATTTTTAGATATATTTTTTAGTATTTCAAGGTCAGAAAACCAAATTCTCTTTATTATCGTCCTAGCTGGTTGGTTGTATTAAATCTAGCGCATTTTCCCGTGGCATTTATCATTCTTTCTTTATAAGAACTTTCTGTAGGGTTGCTCCGAAAATAAAAGTGAAGGGCACGTTTGTTGCTGTCCAGAGTCAGTTTTTCCATTGATGTCTGATTTTAGTGGCTGTTTAATTATCGTTTGGGTACCAGAAAAAAAAAACAGCCAACATTCTTAGGATGCTGGTTGGGTCCGTCATGTTGGTTATCAAGTGAGTAGCTGCCGATCTCTGCATCAAAACATCTTGTCTTGGTATCACTTTGTATGTTTCATGGGTAGTATATTGTGACTACAGCAGACCAAAATGTTGCTTATTATCTGCTCTTCAGTTACAGATGTGACCAAATACCTTCCAAGTAAGATAACTCATAAGTAGTTCACAAAAAATTCTTTGTAAATTTGATAAGTTCTAAATGTTCCATATGGGCTCTTTTTCCTTCTTTTTTACTTTGTTTGTTATATTTGCTAATAACGAATAATTTGTACTTTAGTCTCTGGGCGATTTTGTTTTTATGGAAATGTATATATAACCCCAAGTTTTAGCTTAGTTAAAGTCTGTTGTCCTGCTATTTTATATTTTACTCACCGATTTAAAAGCCTTAAATACATTCGGGTTTTTCTGAGTCACATTCATTGTTTATATCTGTTGTCTTGTTCTTAGATTAATTCTAAATAGGCTGATGATATTCTGTTGGATAAAAGGATTCTGATGAATTTCCTTACTGAATTTTTTGGTCTTTGGGAATGTCCTATTTTTTTCTGTATTATTTGAACCTGTCGTTGTATCTTTTAGTTTACCTTTTTTCGCCTGTACCTTCTAATTTTTCTCCTCGAGTTGTATTGTTTGTTTTGCTTGCAGTGTTGCTATTCTCTTTTCATCTAAAATATTCCCGCGTTTTTCACTTTCTTGGCTTTCTTTGCTAGTTATCGTAAATTTAATATCTGTGTTTCCAGTCTAATTTCTCATCCAGGTTTTGAATTTCTGTTCATGTTCTTTTGGGGATTATCACTGATTAATTTCGCTCCTGCATAGATCAGCTAGTTGTTCAGTGAAATATGTGTAATTCAGGGCAGAAAATTTCTAACGATTGAGTAAATCGATGGGTGATATGGACAGTAAAGAGGTGAATTTAAACAAATCTGTCGTCATGTCAGGGTTTTCTTTTTTAGCTGGAAATAATTTAGCCGATTAGAAATATCATTCAGTTAAAATCATAATAATTCACCAAAAGTTTTTACAAGCAACCGAAAATTAATGTTTTTTTTTTTTAAAAGAGGCATTTTACTAGCCTGATTCCCACCGAACATCCGTGAAGATCTTTTTTACCTGTTTACAGTATTCGAATTCTACTAACTACTAAGTAAAAGACATTGTTTTTTTAATATATATATATCTTTCCTAAGAATTACATGTCACAAGACTTTTGAGAACTTTCCATTCTAAAATTTTGGGTTTTTTTTTTTTAGAATTTACTAATGGGAAAGGCAGAAAGCACTCCTCCTATGTACTGCTAAATGACTGAGTTTAGCGCGGCAAATTTAAATAAATCTGTCGCAATGTCGGGAATTTTTTTAGCATAGCTTAGATTTACTGCTTTGTTGCGTCTTATCTATTCTCGCTTTGATATGATTTGTCCTTATGGCGTGGTCCTGTGCTCCTATTCGGAGAGATTCTGTTTCTCTCTTAAGGTTTCCTTTTCTTAGCCATGTCCCAGTTTTCTGGTTTGAGATGTTGTTTATTAGTCGTTTAAAACACCCATAGAGTTGTTTTTCCTCCCATTTTTTCCCTAGTTGTCAATCTGTCGTCTATCGTGTTGTCCGTATCGTTTCTTATGGCTATAATTAGTCCTCGTTTGTGTTTTTCTATGTTGTCTTCGAGCAGTTTTATCGATGTGTCAACGCTGTCTTCGTTGCTGGTGAGTCATCTTCCTACCTCTTTTCTTGGTACATATAGTCTGTCAACGTCGTCTCTGGATTATTATTTCACACCACTGTAAACAGGTGAGATTTCACTGGTGACTGAGTGACAGCAAATCTCAGCTGGTCACTCAGAATCTTATGAGTAATTTGGTCTATCTGACCAATGGTGTAGTATGTGCCAATTCCCTTTGCAAGATTTCGGAGAACGTTCCTAGCTCACCAACTACAGTTGGTGTAAGCGTTAAACTGATGGTCCAGTTTTTTAGTTCTCAGGCAAGGTTTAAGTATTTGTGTATCTTTTCGCTTTCTTTAATTAACATTGTGTCATCTGCTAGAACGACATAATTGAGTAAACGAAAAATGTTCTTTCTTGTTAATTGGCTCTAAACCTGATCATCACGTCTGGAATAGGTGATGCGTTTGCATTTAAGAATTACAGAGTTTTATGGATGTCATTTTCTTGGATGGATTCTCTTTTTGCATATAACACTCAGTAGTATACTCAAAATTCGATCTCTTGTACACTTCTCAATGGTTCACTTTTCCTAACCACTTGTGCCTACTTTTGTCTCTTTTATGCGTTTAAAAAAATTGTTGACTAAAATGCAAATGGTTCAAGTCCACTTCCATCTTTTACACCCTTAGATATTAAACAAAAAGTGTTTTCTCTGGTACGCCACAAGTAATTGACGCATATTTCATTCTAATATAGACATGCAAGCATAATCAGAAAGATTGACTGATTTACGTGTTAAAACAGGCGTAGATTGATAAATTGATAAAAATCATATATTTATAAACATCACAATTAGAAGGAAATTACCAAAAATACCAGACCAAAGACCATAAGAAACTTGGGAGGCTACAAATGCTTATTCAAAAAGTCGGGCATTTAAGCAGAACTGTTGGACGATCGCAGCTGTGCATCCAATTCACACACTTTGCCAAAACTTCACTTTCCTGCCAAAACCTCATTTTCCTTCCGCTTGTTCAATCATAACTGAGAAATAGAAAGAGAAAAATACAAGTAAGCGAATGAGAGAAAGAAAAACGTTGAGGCAAAGGGAAAGAATTGGGGAAAAAAGACAGAAATAAAACTTTATAATTTACACAACGAAAGACGTAAAACCAAATAAGTGGCGTATTTTGTCATTCAGGGAGTAGTTTTTCCCTTTAACGTCTGGCAGGTGGTTGGCTTCAAATCGATGCCCTGACCTCTGTTTTGCTCGTGTGGCTTGCCGTTAAGACAAACACAAAAGGTAAAGATGAAACAAGCTGAGATCGATTGGGCCCATTAGGGATGCATCGGAGCTTTCCAAGGCCGACAATTGTAGAAGAGGATGCCAAATATGTGCCCGTCCCTGCACAGTGGGTATCATGTGGCTAAACATTGTGAGGTCGTCTTTTATGCAAATGGACGTGAAAAGTGTATTTGCCGGGGGTCGGAAAATCTGAAAGCGTAGAAGATATAGAACGCAGTAGAATTTTCGTGATGCATGTTTTAGATGTAGTTAAGAAAAAAGATTACGACGAGAAACATGCCAGTAGCTGTTCGATATTCGATTACGAACCAAACAATGTGAACAGTTTGTTATCATTTTTTATGATTATTCTTCATGATAATCTGCGTATTATAAAAGGAAGTGAAATTTTCAACCTTTTCAATTTGAACAGACCCCAAAGAAATATAAGGAACATATTGAACAAAAATGGAAAAACACGAATTACTTTGCACAAAACGCTAATGAGTAAGGGTGAACTCAACTTTTAAAATAATTATAGTATATAAAAAAAAACCCTCCTGGCTTAGTGGCTAACCTGTTGGAAAGCAATATGGAAGTAAGTGAGTTCGAACTCTTGTCACGGTATCTGTACTAATTTTCTTTCGTTCTAATATATGAACCTCCTTATTCCTCCTCCAACTATGGGTTAAATAGTACCACTACTTATCTTCTCCAGGGATGGCTATGGTATTAAATAACCCATGTATGTTGATATGCCATTAAACAAAGAAACTAAACCAAACCTTCTTTTATTATATTAAGAATCGCTATTTTGACAGTTCAATGTTCATAAATACGTTTTCTGGCTGATCGAGGAAGATAGAAACGCGTTAAAAAGAATTTAGAAATCAAACATAGATTTAATTTTAAAGAGAAATTTTATAAACCAGAAAAAAAAAATCGGTCGAAATAGATTTTTGAAATGAAGTATAAATCGAAGTGGTATTGTTACTGTTTGTGCTGAAATGTTTAAAAATATATTGTTATTGTTCGGAAGGGAATAATTGTTTTGATTGTCCATAGCTGACAAAGCAAAAAATCGACGGTAGATTTGACCCTGAAAGCCAAGACTGTCAATCATCAAAGACGGTTGAGTACAAAAAGCCATGGATCTGGAATAACATATTTTTAAAATTCTAATACGGAAAATTTTCTCTAAAACATTTTCTAATGCAATAAAAATGCCAGCATAAGATTAGTTGCATTTTTTAATTGGGTTAGACATCCGCTTTTGGGTAATGGTGCGAGGTGAAATTTATTATTGAAATCAACCTTACGAAAAAGTGATATTGGCAATAACTTCGCAACCTCTCCCTTCAGGTGAAAGATATACATAAAATGAGAAGTTTCATCCTAAACCAAAAAGTCCAGAGAGAGAACGGGAATCGGTTAGCAGTTTTCATAAACCTTAGTCTTTAACCTTGTACCAGACTGCCCTGAGTATAGAGAGCGAACGAAGCCTTACGTAATACAATTGAAAAATAATACTAAAAATTGAAGAAAGCAAACAAAACTACCATTTGAGATTGCGTTGTGCCAGTGTATAGAAAACGAGAATAGAAAAGACTAAAACTTATAAGAAGAGTCCACTGACTGTTAATTAGTGAACTTGGTCTGTGATTAAAACTTCGCTCCTCTGGGGTGAGTGAAAACATATACCGTTTTAAAGACATCTTTTACTAAATGTTGTCATTTTTAAAAGCCACGTTTTGTTCTCTGTTGTTGGTATCGATGTTGTTTGTTTTTTGTTGTTTTTTTTTCTCTCTTAATGGTGCGGTCTCATCCATCTACTTATCGACCAGGAACTCGGATTAACCATTGCTTTATTGTCGGGATGAAAAACTCAACGTGGGCAGATAGAAGATAGCTTGTGCCATCCGAAGACAAAACAGACCAACGGAATGGTCAGCAGATTGGAAACTGAATCACTCCCGTGTTTGGTGAGAGCAGATGTACAGCCACAAATACTTATAATAAATAACACTGAAAGATTGTTGAATATAGTATTATTTCAAATCATAATATCAATAACATGTTCGGTTTTTAACATATCTTTTAACATATCTTATTCAGTTTGATTAGTCCTAAATATATACAATATCCCTTATTTGAATCAATTTTTAAATATTAACTAGTGCTAAGTTATATTCTTAATAGTTTCGATCTAATTTCTAATAGAAACATTTTTTAACCAGTTTTTTTCTGCAAGCAACAAAAATGCTTTATTCTATTTATTATAAAAATTTAAAAAAATAAATATGTTTTTAAAAGAAAAATTAACTTTTATTTGGCAGTTACGGTACTATTCTAGATTATTTATTTTCTTGTGTGAGCATTGTTTGTTTCAGCTGTGTCAACTGTGCTGTTAACCATAACACGATTCGCTCCTCCAGAACTTTGGAAACAGCATGCTGTTCCGTTGGTATACACACGGAAGCTCCAATACAAAGATTTCACAGTATCTGTGAGTCGGAGGACAGTGCAGATAATTGGAAAAGATTTGGACGGGTTCAGTGGTTAATACAAATTTATAGCAATTGCTAGCGTTCTGATTATTTGTTGGTGAGATCAAGACATGATTGGCAATAATCCCAGGAAGTCAATCAAACCCATAACCAGGAACATGGGAGGGTTTGAGTTACTTATCAGTCAGGTAGTACCTGAAGACATTTGGTATATATAAGAAAAGGCCAATTTTTATCACCGGCTCTGATGGACAAGAGGAAAGACCACGCTGCAAAGCTTTTCAACAAAGCCAAGCAACTGAACTTGCTTTGTTTTTTTTAGACTAGAAAAATTCTGCCAGGATCAAATATTGAACTCTAAGAATATAGAGTGTTCATTATGGCCTGGGTAGACTGGGTTTCAATCCCAGTTCGTGTCATGTGAAAGATTCAACATTATAAGGTACGGATCAAAGGTCAATGAAGCAATCCAAGGAAAGGAGTGACGCCCTCCCCTACAACTTGGTGTAGTAGCTATTGAATAGTAAGCCTTCATGACGCCTTTGACTTCGGTCAGCCAACTTACAGATTCATATTAAGGCAATATATTTTTAAGAATGTAGTGTTTAGCCATAGATAATATCTAATAATATTCGTTTTTATTGTATAATGTTCCACTTATTATAATAAAATACTGATATATTTGGTTTCGAAGAAAATTAGTTTTTATGAAAAAAACGTTTGGGGTATATTTATTTGTGGGAGTTACTGCGGTAGTAGATAAAAATTGGAGGAATCTGATAATAAAAAACAATGTTCTTACCAAAAATTTATTTCAGCCAATACTTTTACATTAGCATGCACCTCAAAGAGTATAATGCTTACAAAGGTTGTAGGTCAAAATCAATATCATATTCGGTACGCATGCGTCGTTCAAATTCCACAACATTTCGGTTTGTATTTGCATAATTAAAAGTGGATCAATAATTCCGTAGCCTGGCACTTTTTTGTTGATTATTATTTTTGATTTTATGTCGCATTTTTCCATATATTCTTAACTGCAAAATACTGTAATTCACATAATAAGTCTTATTCGGGTGACTAGACGTCATTTTCTCTCGCATCGTACACGATAAAGTACCAGGTAAAATTAACAAACTTCTCAGAAGAAAAATATAGGGTTCGAATCTTCGAAGTGTCCTTTATTTTTGTTACCGATAGGTATTGTTTTTCGCTGTCGTAGGCACAACAACTCTATCTATCTATCTATCTATCTAACAAATCATCATCATCATCATGTCGCGCCGCCTGCGCGGATATCCCTGACCGTCTCTCGCCATTTCTCCCTATCATTCATCGCCTCCGGCAGGTCTTCAGGATTACAACCCGTGTCCTCACATAGCTGCTGTATGTAAGTTCGTGCTGGTCGTCCCACTCTTGCACATCCATGAGTGGGGGTCCACAGGAGTACATCGCTTATGAGCTCGTCCTTGCTTCTCCAGCAGTGTCCTGCGTGTCTGGTTCGTCGAACTTGTATAGTTTTTGTGATGGGGGGCAAGTGTCCGTATAGTTGGAGTCTCGTGGGGTGTTGTCGCCAGGACTTGTTTAATACTGCTCTCAACATTCTTGTGTAATTTCCGTCCAGCCTCCTCTCCAGCCGTTTCGTAAGCGTCCATGTGGTGCATCCATATAGCAGTATCGACACAACCGCTGCCGAGACTTTGGAAATGATTATAAACTAAAAACGATTGATCAATTTGTTTTTATTTATTGTTCTCAACTCCTGAGTACCATCACACACACGCACACACACATACACACGCACGCGAACATACACACACGCGTGTGTCCGCACACATAGGTTCAGTTCAGTTTTTGTTTAATAGCATATCAACTTTCGTGGGTAATTTAACTCCTAAGCGATCCTTGTAAAAGAAAAGTAGTGTTATCAGTTAACACATAGCGGTGGGGTGGGGATAAATGAGTACATACATTTCCCTCCGGTATTTGTCCCAAAGCGAACATAATAGTATGACTTGAGTTGGGCACCTTTTGTGGTGTTATGGTTAGCAAGCTTGACTAGCAAACCTGCACGAGTGAGTTCGAGTCTAATTGGGTGCCAGCTATGGGTAAAATAGTAGGATAGACTAGGTTCTTCAGCCTAGGTGAAGCAACAAGTCTAGGAGAAAGAAAACTCTGAAATCAAACATGTTAAACTCCGCTTAAAAATTGACCTTGTGTCATATCCTGCCCTTGCGGAGGGGTTGGGTAAATAGGATAGTATGACTTGAGTTTGAACTCACCAACTACGATCTTGTTGCCCAGCACTTGAACCAAAACTTTCTGGGGACTCCTTCTCGGCACACACATGCACCCACGTACACAGACACGCACGTGTGTGTGTGTGTGTGTGTGTGTGTGTGTGTGTGAAGAGGTGGAGAGAGAGGCATGATAAAGTAAAAAAATCATCACTCCTTCAACTACGAGGATCATTAAAAAAGTTTCCAGACTTTTTTCGTATGGGCATTATTTAATGATCCTCGTATAACTTTTGGATTGAATTATCTTATATCTTCCTGTTTTTAATAGCTTTTTAACACAACTCACTCATAACTAAACGATGAGAATATCGTTCATTATTTAGTGATTTCCTCATCTGCAGATGGACACACCAGGAGTTCGTTTAAGAACCTCACTTATGAGTCGAGTCTAGCATGTCCTATTCGTTTTACTCAGATGATTTTTGAGATGGGAGTAAGTGGCTCTACAGTTGCTGTTTTGTCAGTTTTTACACCCTGGATTGGTACAAAACAGCTCGCAGAAGTTTTCCCGGTTTTTAAGAGAATTTTAAAAGATATCTGTTATCTGTTGTTTCACACTTTTTAAAACCAATCTATATGTGGGAAAATGATTTTTGTATGGTAACCTTGTTCTTGTGTGTTTTCTAACGTCATACACTATTGATGCGGAGATCACTAAATAGTGAACGATATTCTCAACGTTTAGTTAAGAGTTAGTTATGATAAAAAGCTTTAAAAATAGGAAGATGTAAGATAATCCAACCCAAAAGTTATACGAGGATCTTTAATAAGTTTCCATATCAGATTTATATATTATTCGAGGAACATTGAATAAGTTTCCAGACTTTTTTTTCGTATTGGCACTTTTATTGATAGTACACACATGAAACTATAGTCCCCTTCAAAGTAATCTCCTCCCGCTGAAATGCACTGAAATGCAAATGAAATGCACTGAAATGAGCGTGTCAATGACCTTTGTCACAGCCTCTTTCATCTCCTCAATTGTCTCATAACGACAGCCTGTGAGCTTAGGGAATAAGCAAAAGTCACAGGGAGCAAAGTCTGTACTGTCTTGATGCCCATCTTGCTCAAATAGTCTGTGGCAAGGATGGAGTTGTGAACTGGTGCATTGTCCTGCTGGAAATGCTACTAATCAGATTTGAAAAGTGCTTGCCTCTTCTGACGGAATCTCTTCCTGAACTCCCTTAAAACCTCAACATAGTAACCCTAACCCTAACCGTTTGGCCAATCAACTCTGGTGTATTGACATCCTTACTCCTCCCACACCTCTCGTCATCCCTCACAGACTCGCTGCCTTCCTTGAATCTCATATGCCAATCAAAAACTGATGCTTGATTCATGCAAGCTGGTCGAAAAGCAGTCTGAAGCATTCCATACGTTTCTGTGGCATTTTTTCTAAGTTTAAAACAGAGTTTTATTGTATATCGTTCTTCTAAAGTGTCCTCACGTCCAGATTGTATTTTTGAAATTCGCCAGCTGTGACAATCAGGTTTTAGCAGGGTGTATTCCAATTGCTGCTGTAGCTGTTGATTTGAACCTGTAATCATAAAACTTGGTCAGTCATCTCATAAGATATATAGCAATAAGATTCTGAATTTTCATGAGTCTACGACAATTTCAAATGCCTGTACAAAAAAAGTCTGGAAACTTACTGAAGGCACCACATATAAGCATTTATTAATCCAAGTATTTATAATATACGTTTCACATTTTGTCGCACTTCAAATAAACAAAAATAAATTATCTTTTTTTTACGGGCATCGGACTTGTTGTATTTTTTATATTATTTTGTATAATATCCGGCCAAATTAGATTGGATATACGAAGAAAATCGTGGTTCAAAGATTATCCTGAGATTCTCCATTCTTTCTGGACCAACATTGCTTATACCTCTTCAACAATACAGACTCTGTTGGCACTGAGCATTGTTTATCCCCTTTTTGAATCTAACATCTTGCATCATATTGCCTTCGATCATAGAGGTCAATTCTTTTGGACGGTCTGTTTTTGTCAAAATAATCGCCAATGATTATTGGAAGAATTCCTGAGATGTATATCATTTCTGATTTCCTATTATAAGCAAGACCCAGAGTCTATGACCGAACATTGCTCTAAATGCCGTTAGCAAAAAATGATTGAAGTTTGATAGTGAGTTTGAGACAGTTCAAATAATAGTTGTTGACCGGAAACAAACGGAGTGGTTTCAAATATTACCTGTTTCATGTCTATCGGAGAGAACATGACAATGGCGAAGTAACTCCACTTATTCTAGATCATAGGGTTAAACATCTTTTATATATTATAATAATCCTAGTTATTATTTTCGGCTTTTGGGGCGATGTAATATAGTTGGAGTTGTTCTATCACATTTACAGAGAAGATTACCGCTGCTAGGTCACGCCCTATGCCCCAGAAAGGAAGTACGTATTTTGATGACACTTATGGTAAATGAAATATAAAGTAGATCTATATATCTATTTTGGAAATTCCCTTAATGCACACAAGTAAAGTTTACTTCATCAAATTATAATATTTGTTGTTATATTAATAAAATAATAATTACATACATATGAGCACACGCGCACACATACATACATATGCGTATTTTTCTGCATTGAAAATTTTTTTCTGACAACGAGTTCATTATCACTGCTGTGAAAAAGTTGGTCGTCTCCACTGGTGTAGATATTTATATGCTAATAGTTATATATATATATATATATATATATATATATATATATATATATATATATATATATATATATATAAAGAGACAAATAGAGAGATAGAGAGAAGTATGCAAGGTAAGAACAGATTGAGATATCGATTGGATATGTGTGCATTGAAATAAATATTCCCGCACACACACACACACACACACACACACACACACACACACACACACACACACACACACACACAGACAGACAGACATATATATATATATATATATATATATATATATGTGTCTCTGTGTGTGTAAGTATAATGCTGGTGTTTGCTAATGAATATATATATATATATATATATATATATATATATATATATATATATATATATAATAATTTGTTTATTATCAAGGACTTCAGATATCGATTTGATATGTGTGCATTGAAATAAATATTCCCGCACATACACACACACACACAGACACACACACACACACACACACACACATATATATATATATGTCTGTGTGTGTGTAAGTATAATGCTGGTGTTTGGTAATGAATATATATATATATATATATATATATATATATATATATATATATATATATAATTATTTGTTTATTATCAAGGACTTCAGCTTTCTGATAATATATATATATATATATATATATATATATGTGTGTGTGTGTGTGTGTGTGTGTGTGTGTGTGTATTCGCTTTATTCTATTGTGTTTTATGGTTCCTGTCATATATGCATATAAACAAATATAAAGAAACATTTTTGTCTTTTTTTTTACCGAAAGTGTATTCATGTGCTCTCTCTCTCTCTCTCTCTCTCTCACACACACACACACACACACACACACACACACATATATATATATATATATATATATATATGAATGTACGCGCGCACACACACACACACACACACACACACACACACACACACACACACACACACACGCATATATATATATATATATATATATATATATGTTTGTGTGTTTGTGTGTGAGGGGCATCAAAAATACAGTAGTGGTGTGTTATTATTGACATTTGTTTCAGGCTCATTGAAGATTTCTTTTGTTTTCATAAACTTTTTGAAAAATGAGTCACTTTTTTGGCTTCTTGCAAATGGATATAAGTGAACGACACGTTACATGTCTGTACGCATATATATCTGTGCAGATATAAGCTCCCAGCTAGATTTAAGAAACAAGCCGCGTCTTTTATCTTGTCTCACTTAAACTACAATTTAAAATGATTTGACACTTCTTCAATATCACTCATATTTTTCTCGTAAATTTTTTGTCGATACGTATGCATTCTTGGATTTTCAAGATATTGTAATTAGTGTTTTTTTTATTGTTGTTGTTGAGTTCAAAAAATCGAATTGAATAAATCCTTTCTATTTTATTCTTAATTCCCACTGACATATATTTGACATCTCCAAAGAAAGGAGAGATATCTTTTAAAATGATCCTCATTCAACACGAACGTATACACTCAATGTTCTTGCAATGTCGTCTAAAATTCCCTTTCATATAAAAGAAGGTGCTTCTTCCAAGTTAACACAGCAGATTTAACTGGTGATTTTTCACTGAAGTCTGAGTGACAGCAAATCTTAGACCTCTTCAAATCTTCTATGAATTCTGCCTAATTTTAACAGTGCCGTGGTCTGGGTAGTCTTGATTCTCATTCTAATCTCCAGTTCCCTGTCTCGTTTTCGAACATTTTCTAAGAGATCTAGCTACCACTCGTATCATTGTGAACTTCATATTTCACGTCTTATTTATCTATATGGCATGATGCAGGAATTGGTCTGTCTTCTTGTTTTATTTTATCTCAATCTATTGTCCGTTGAAATTGCAAAATTACTCTAAATGGCAAGCTTTTAGTTTTTGTTAATTGACTTTAGCCTTAATATTCTGACTGGGATATGGTAATCTGTTTGTATCTCAAAGTCCCAGATGATTTTACGCGTCTCATTTTATAAGACAAATTCTGGTTTTTATCCTATATCATTTGTCATAAATTAATATTACTTCCTTCTTCAATAAACAATGGATTCATATTTCCCACGCATTCATCTTAATTCTTGAAATTTTTTTAGCTAATTTTCTGTATTCACTAATTCTATTATTAACTGTTTCTTTTCTCTCATCAAATAACCTATACTTGTTATTCTCCCGCCTATTATCGACGTTTACTTTGATAAAATAAGTCCAAATGACATTATTTTGTGATTCCATTAAAGAAATTCAATTTATTTGAAATTTGTTTTTACCGTAATTTTTCATACCGTTTCAGTTTTTACTATCATTTTTCAGATTCTTCTTAGACTATTTCTGTTGATACTGTTCTTAAAGGCAGTTTTTGTTTGTCTTCTCTCTTTTGTTCATCTAATCCTTGAATTACCGTATCATCAATGCTGGTCAGTCTTTTCCCCTTTTCTTTTATTATCAGCCAGTTTGTCTATGTCATCCTTCAAGTATAAAGCCTTGTGAATTGTGATAAATTTCTTTGTTTTATGTCCTGATTTACTGCCTTGTACATATTAAGAAGGGTCCAGAGTATCTTCAAAGGATGAATTCCCAGGGATTTTTTGATGAAACTTGTGTTCTGGTTAGTGAACACAAGTAGTAGTAATAATAAGACAAACCACGATATGTGAGGAAAATAATTATATTTACAGGAAAGAGTATTTACAAGAGAGAGACTGTTAGTAATAAAAACATAGGATTAGTGATAGAGTAATGATATACTTCAACAATAGGAACGGCTCTTCTGGTCTTACTCGTAGGCTTATTCTCAGACCGATTTCCGCTGCTGCCATGGCAGATAGAACAGCTCATTATGCTGAAAAGGTAGGTGATACCCAACAAAACGTTTGACACATACTTCTGTTTCAGAAGTTTCATTGTTCTTCTGAGGTATTATTTTCTTACATTTTATTTGGTCTTCATTTCCTTCAGGATATTAGCGTGTTCTGTTGCTTTCCACAGGGGATAATTCTAATCATCCAGTTATTTCTCTTTTTTTCTCCTTTTTTATTATCAAAATTTCGCATTGTTTAAAATACCAGATTCCATTGTTATATATTGGTTTTAGATGCCAATACTTATATAAGTTTTTTTTTTTTCGTTTTTATTTTAGACAGATATTTTGGTTTGGTTTGTTGAGTTTTATGGCATATCAACATTTGTAGGTTATCTAACGCCAAATCCATTTTTATGTCAATAATCAGTTCTATTTAAAACAATTCTGTTTAGCATAAGTTCACAGTTTAATTGTCGAAAACATTTTTATTTCAAACTATTCAAGAAGTTATATATCATCATCATCATGTCTCGCCGCCTGCGCGGATATCCCTGAACCTCTCTCGCCATTTCTCCCTATCATTCATCGCCTCCGGCAGGTCTTCAGGGTTACATCCCGTGTCCTCACATAGCTGCTGTATGTAAGTTCGTGCTGGTCGTCCCACTCTTGCACATCCATGTGTGGGGGTCCACAGGAGTACATCGCTTATGAGTTCGTCCTTGCTTCTCCAGCAGTGTCCTGCGTGTCTGGTTCGTCGAACTTGTATAGTTTTTGTGATGGGGGGCAAGTGTCCGTATAGTTGGAGTCTCGTGGGGTGTTGTCGCCAGGACTTGTTTAATACTGCTCTCAACATTCTTGTATAAGTTCCGTCCAGCCTCCTCTCCAGCCGCTTCGTAAGCGTCCATGTGGTGCATCCATATAGCAATATCGACACAACCGCTGCCTGGAAGAAACTGCGTTTCATTTTATCAGTTAGGTCCGACTTCCATATGATCGAGAGCCTGTCGATAGCTGTCCATGCCTTCGTCAGTCGTGTGTCGATGTCTTTCTCGGTTGATGAGACGCTGCTTCCTAGGTAGGTGAATTTGTCGACTAGTTTCAGAGAGGCTCCGTCTAGTGTGGCAATGTTGCCCGTTTGGTTGTAACACATATATTCGGTTTTGTTTGCATTGACATGGAGGCCAATGCCAGCTGCGGCTCGTTCCAGACTATGCAGTAGTGTCTCTGCTTGATTAGGCGTATTCGCTAGTAACGCCAAGTCATCAGCGTAGTCGGCGTCCGTGATTGTTTTCGCGGGGTACCTTTTGCTTCTTCTCTTAGTCAGCTGGAAGCCATTTTCTCTGATTTTGTCGATCGAAGTCCTAAGCACATAGTCTAGACAGATGATAAAGAGGTACGGGGCTAGTGTGTCTCCTTGTAGCACTCCTGCAACTATGTCGAAGTATTCCGTGTCTCCATCTGGTGAACGTACTTTCACTTTGGTGTTTCTGTAGAGAATCATTATCGCTGCTACGGTTTCTTTTGGTAGGCCGTATGCTAGTAGGATTTGCTCCATCTTCCCTCTGTGTATGGAATCGAATGCCTTGGTAAAGTCGACAAATAGTAATGTCGCCTGTAAGTTTTTTGCCCGAACGCCTTCCAGGATTCTACGGATGGTCAGTATTTGTGAGGTTGTGGATCTATTTCTCCGGAAGCCATTTTGGTTTTTCCTAAGGATGTTGTCTATTTTGGGTTCTATGCGGTTTCGTAGTAGGGCATTGTAGATTTTGGCTGCTATGGATGTAAGTGTTATCCCTCGGTAGTTCTTGGCTAGTCCGAGGTCGCCTTTTTTAGGGAATGGAAGGATGCATCCCTTCGTCCATCGTTCTGTCCTATTTTGACTATAGACTGCGTTGCATTGCCGGAGTAGTATATCGTCGAATTGTCTCGTCTTCCACACTTCTGGGGGGATCTCGTCTAGCCCCGCCGCTTTCCTATTTTTAATTCTTCTGAGAACCGAGTCTAGTTCTTCTTTGGTGAAAGGACCTAGTTTTACGTCTAGTTGCTTACTAATAATTCTGGTGATCGGTTCATCCGTTATTTCCGGTGGGTTTCCTAGTAGATTTTTGAAATGCTGTTCCCACAGTTTTACTCTTTCTTGTTGGCTTGCAGCTTTCAATTTTGCTTTGGCTGTGCTCTTCCTTCCACTTACTTCGTTTATTGTTTGCCAGGCTATCCTGGATTGCCTATCTTCCACCGAGTCTCTAATCTTATCTATCTGATTTTGTACGTATTCTGCCTGTTCTTTTAGGTATATTCCTGTTAATTGATGTTGTGCCTTTTCTAGTTTTCGTGCATTTGTGTTTGTTGGGTTCTTTCGATAGCTTTTGGAGGCAGTCTTCACAAGTGCACGTTTTTCTCTAGCCGCTAGCGTTTCCCAAGGGACTCTATATTTAGTTCTAGGTTTTGTTGGAATACACTTTTCTGCCGCCTCCAGGTGTGCTTCTACAAAATTTTCATATTCGTCATTTGGGGTGCCTATTTCTGCCTTCTTTTGTAGTGCTTCGAATCTGTTTCTTAATTCTAATGCATACTTATCTCTAATATCTCTGTTGTTGAGTAGGGCCCAGTCATAGTGCTTGGTCGTCGCTTTACGTGTGGCGTTTTTTCTTAGGCTTAGTCGTACTTTGGCCGTAACTATTCGATGATCGGAGGACACACCCTCGAAAGAGGAGTATGCCTCGCAATTCATCGCACTGTTTTTCCATTTCCTGTTTATAAGGACGTAGTCTATCTGTGCTTTACTCTTATTCGCGTATGTGTAGGTCCATAATTTCCCCTCCCTTTTTTGAAAGTTTGTATTGAGGCATGTTAATCTATTTTCTATCATGAAATCTATTAAATGCTGTCCATTCCTGTTAGACGCGCAGTGTAGAATTCAATTTAGTATAAGTACAGTTTCATTGTCAAAAATAGTTCAATTTAAAACAATTCAGTTAAGCATAAGCACGCAGTTTAAATGTAAGTACAGTTTAATTGTAAAAAACATTTCTATTTCGAGCTATTCAGTTTAGTAAAGCAATTCTACTTCAGCTAATTGAGTTTAGTAAAAGTACAGATTTTTTTTTATGCACAGTTACATGTCAGAACATTTCTATGTGAAACAATTCAGTTTAGTGTAAGTCGAGTTTCAGAGTCAAAAAACAGTTCTATTTCAAATAATTCAGTTTTGCACAAGCACGCAGTTCAAAATGTAAGCACGGTTCCATTATCAAAAACATTTCTATTTCAAGATATTCAGTTTAGCATAAGTATGCCGTTAGTTCTATTTAACCCATAGATAGGGCTCTACTAGGTGCCACCACGCCGGGCCAGAGTGGACCTGGGAGAAATGGTAATAAAGGGGTACTCCGCATTCCCCAAGGCCCCAGCATTGCTGGAACCTCACCATCAGATTGTTTAGTGTCGTATCCAGCACACTCGTTGGGGGGTCTTACCCCTCTGCATAGGTGCAGTCAGTGTATTCTACAGCCCCAACCGACTGGGCAATACACAGAGTTAAATGTCAAACAGTTTTATTTCAGATAATTCAGTTCAGCATTAGTACACAGTTTAGATGTCAAAAACAGTTCTATTTCGAGCAATTCAGTGTAGCATTAGTACGCAGTCTCATCAAATGTTTTAGTGCTATTCATATACACGAAGTAAAATTATATTTTTGAGTGACTTTGTAAATTTATAGTTTTTTGCATATTAATAGTACACAATTCATTGTAATCATTTAAATAATGAATAGTAGAAGTGATATTGAGTCTCACTTGGTGATGCTTCTTTGTATTTTACCTCTGTTGTGGTTTCTCCTCCAGCTGCTAGTTTCTCAGTCTAATAAATCATAGATTTCATGATGAAGTTTATGTCTTGCTCGGATATCTTGATCATTTTCAGACTATTATTATCTATGTTTATAGGGTTATACTGTGTGCCTTTTTGTAGTCGTCTCATGCCGACTTTATTTCCCCATCTTTTGTGCCTCGTTTAGAATGCACGCTTCTATATATAATCGGATATTTTCCTCGTTTTTTTTTTTCGCATCTTTTCTGTTCTTCATGAGATGGCTCGCGGCTTACAAGTGAGTAACAGATTTCTTACTTGTGCGGTTAGAATCTTTAAAATCTTTAGCAAACATGTCTCTAGTTCTATGGTTCTTAATTTGGGTATTTTTTGATCAGGCTAGTTTTCCCTTTTTTATATATTAGGGTATTCTTGCCTCTTGCAGGGATGTAATCACTAATATTTCGTGGATAGATGTGAATCTTTTAAATTAGAATCGATGTATCCCGTCGTGGCCTGGGACCTTCTGATTCGCTACTTCTTTTCAAAAAATCATCCTGTAAATCCATTCATGTTTCAGCGTCTGTACCGCCTTTAAGTCTTTGTAATTCTTTGGAATACATTCAGCCTTTCTGTTGATTTTTTTTTCCACGGTTCACATAATTTATTTCAGAAATGTTTTGATTCATCAGCTTCTGATCTATTAGTTTTCTTCATGCTTTTTCCACCAACATCATGAAAGAATTTTCTTTATTTTGAAATATCCTCTATCGTTGTTTTGTTGGATATTGTTCAAACATTTCTTTAGTATTCCTTCCTCAGCGAATTTTGCCCTGTCTTCCCCGTGGTGTACAAATTAAAATGCAGCACTATGGCCACGAAGTAAACGAGTTCGAACCGCAGTCGCGCTGATGTATTCACTTTCGAGATAAAACTCTTGAGAAAGGCTATGTCTTAAATTGTATCACTACTGTTTTTCTACGAGGCTTTTTTTTTGCTTTAGATAACCCACGAATGTTGATATGCCATTAAACAAACAAAAGCAAAGTAATCCAGTTGTATATTTAGTTTTCTTTTCGACTGTTGTCCTTTCTTGATTTTTTCAGTCCATGGTCTTGTAACGGATAGAAGAGAAAATAAATGAATGAAAATAGAATCGACAAATTTATTGCCCTGTCGGCTGGGGCTGTAGAATACACCGACTGCTTTTCTGCAGAGGGTTAAGACTCCTCCCCAACGAGTGTCTAGATATGACACTAAACAATATGATGGTGAGGTTCCAGCAATGCTGGAGGTTTGGGGAATGTGGAGTACCCCTTCATTGCCATCGCTCCCAGGTCGACTCGGGCCCGAAGTGGTAGCACCTGATAAGAGTCCTATCTATGGGTTAAATAGAACTAACAGCATACTAATGCTAAACTGAATTGTTTGAATGAACTGAATAGCTTGAAATGGAAATGTTTTTGACAAATAAACCGTACTTACATTTAAACTGCGTGCTTATGCTTAACTGAATTATTTGAAATAGAACTTTTTTTCCACATTAAAACTGTATTTACACTTAACTGAATTGTTATATATAACTGCTTGAATAGTTTTAAATAGAAATCTTTTTAACCATTAAACTGTGTACTTATGCTAAACTGAATTGTTTTAAAAAGAACAGATTATTTACATAAATATGGACTTGGCGTTAAATAACCTACAAAGGTTGATATGCCATAAAATCCAATAAACCAACCAACCAATAGACAAATTTATGTTGTTTTTTTTTTCTTTAAATAGAATGAAACGTTTACAGAAAAATAAAAGTTCAAAATCTTTTCTCGTTAGCAAAGGTAATGTTAGCCATGTCGTAGGTATCAATTAAGTATAGGAGTAATTTTTAGATTAAAATAACGGGACATATTTTGTGTGTAAAACATGTTTTGTGTAAGAATGTCACTATGTGAAAGCGAAAATGTAATCACGCCCAAAAGAATATGTAATGAACTGCTGCTGATAACGCAAAAATAAATGTAAACAAAATTCGTTTCGTTTAAGAAAATTTAAATGTGTTGTAATGAAATATATTTTTGAAAGAAAAGAAAGTAGATGTTCACAGCAAAGAAATAAACCGAAAAATATTTGAGTAAGAAATAAATGATAATTTACTGTGCCAAGAGCGATATCATGGTTAGCAAGCTAGACTGGTAAACCTACATGAGTGACTACGAGTTTCTTTGGGTGTCCTGTTTATATGGCTTTGTGTCACATTTAAGCAAAAGGCTAAAGTAAATTATTACTGTATATTGTAGCAGAAAGAAACTTGGATTTTTGTTTGGCGCGTAATTTAATTTGACCGTTAGAGTCACCAAACATTTTCACCCAATCAGGATCCCGAACCATATTTCTTAGCAGCACCAAAAATTGAAGAAAGCCCGCCAATCTCTCTCTCTCTCTCTCTCTCTCTCTCTCTCTCTCTCTCTCTCTCTCTCTCTCTCTCAGAAATCCTCAAAGAGAACGGACGTCTATTTGTCTGCTCCTGAATTGTAGTAGCAGCATCATACACTATGAGGAGAGCCATCTAGTTTATGGATCCCTTGGGCCTATTCTTCTAGACCAAGGGATCCTAGTTAAAAACAAATTAGATGATACACTCTAACAACTTCCTACCTTCTTTCCTCACTACAAGACCTCGCAGCATACCTGTGTGAACCCCTTTACTTCATGCTGCCATTAAAACCTTGATACAAAACCTAACGACGTCTTTGTTCCTCTCCACTACCTTGATTTTCCATCAACATTTAGCGAGGGGATAACAACCAACGAAATACCAAAGATACCAATGAATTACCAACCCTACCAACGAAATACCAACGCTTCCAACTAAATACCAATGCAACCAAAGTAATACCAACAAAACCAACTTAAACCTTAAACCTAAAAAACCTAATAATCACTATAATATTGAGTAAGTATAAAAAAAGCCATACTTACTGAAGAAACATTTATTTATTCAGTATATTCAATTTAGGTAGGCTCGAAATTTACTAAAACTGTTGATGATTAATATATGAACCTAATTGGTTAATAAATAATATTTTTGGATGGAAAAGATTTCTAAAATTATTTTAGGTTTGGACCCTTTAAATCCTTCGCGGCAAGATAAATAATTTCGTCTGCGAATTATCTCGAAATTTAAAAACTAATGTGAATGCTCTGACTAGTTAATTAATGCAAAAACAGAGATACAGAAGCTTTTTTAAGTATGGAAATCTTTTGAATTCTTGTGCTTTCCTATCTTTTGTCAGTTTGCATTTCCTCGGAATATCGTAATTTATTATTCAATTCTAATTTTCCAACAAGGTTTTCTTTTTCTTTTGCTGTGTTGTTTAGTGTCTGTGTTTTTCATACCTTTCGTTGGTTATTTAATGTAAAAGCCACCCTTATGGATGAACAGTAGTAGTACTTTTTAACCCATAGCTTGGGAAGGATAAGAGAGTTAACACTTTTCGTACGGGTATTGGCTCGAAAGTGAACGTTACAGAGCGACTGTAGTTTGAACTTGTTTATTACAATGTAAAAATCCGGAACGTTAGCTACACAGATTCTCTATTTTTCTTTTTGCGTTACTCTGTGAAATATCAATTTTTCAAGTTGCCTTTGCTACTCTATAAATCCGTCCATTTAATCTATTGGTCTCACTTGGGATTCTTTTTTATAATCTATCTTTAGTTTCGGTTGGCAGTATCCTCGTAGTGTAATGGTTAAGTCGCTGGACTGCAGAATCGTAGTACATGAGTTTGAACTCCCGTCACGCTATTAAATAACCCACGGAGGTTGATACGCCATTAAACAAAGAAAACAAACCCCTTTGGTTTTTAATTTGATAGTAATGCATCATCTTCATCGGTAATGATTTTCTTTATCTTTTCAAAAATGTTTACTTATTCTTGTATTAAAAAATGTTTTGTCTTTCAGTTTTTTAGGGGCGGTCTTGCTGGCATTTTCTTCATGTCTTTTGTGGGAGCCTTACCCATCTCACCATAATGGACTCTTCTCACCGTTATTCGTACTGAGAGATTTCGCTGCCAGAGACAGATTAATATCGGTGTTATCCGAACAGTGACTTCTTACCTTTTCAATGTTACTCTATCTTTCTTGTGTAATATAATCTGTTATATAATATTCGTGTTTGCGTTTTCATTAATGACCTTTCTGGGGCCACAACATACTGCCGACGAAGAACTCCAACGAGAAAAGGGACTCCCCAACAAGCAAAAGGTGTTAATCGCACAACATACTGGCGAAGATACATTGCAACAACAAAGAGATCTCCAACTACAAGTTGTTAAAGAATCTACAAAAAAGTTCCAGCATACAACGAACCACACAAGATTTTTGTAAAACAACTACAAGGTATCAAATTGTTCAAACGACTGAGTGTGTCGGATAGGGGATATCTAAAAAAAAATCTGTAATAAGATTGTCACGTAATCAAAAAGTGATTTTCATATTTCTCTTTCTTCCTCCTACTTCAGAGAAAAAATTTCATTCGGCGCTTACAGTTTTGTGTTGTACAAACACACACACACACACACACACACACACACAAACTCACACACACACACACACACACACACACACAAACACACACAAACACACACACACACACACACACACACACACACACAGAGTAATTATTCTTGATTTATGGGATGTTTACCGAAGAAAAAAACAAAAAACTTCCCCCGCACCAGAGAAAAAAAAAAGATTTTTTTAATAGAATTTTTTTAAAGTGTAAAACAAATGGAAGACCTTAAAGAAATGTTTGCACAAATGATGAAGTTTCAAATGGAGTCTCAACAAAAAATGATGGAAAACTCCTTCAACTTCAGAAAGAAAACGAAGAAAGAATCTTTCAGTTGTTACAAGGAAATAAGGAAAAGGAACAAACAAACAAAAAAAAACGAGGAAAAAAATCAACGGTTCTTCCTTGAATTGCAAAAACAATAAGAAGCACTTTTTAAAAGTCTAAGTAATAATCAGATAGTACTACTATTTTCACTCAAAATGCAGTGTGAAACGCACTCGAAACATTTTCCTACGCACCAGATGAGGATAAGACCTTTGAGGCATATTACAGAAGACATGAAGATATCTATATTACCGACTGTGCTGATTGGACTGATGCAAAAAAAGTCCGGCTACTACTACGAAAGCTAGGAACTGTGAAACAAAACAAGTTCGTAGAATATATATGACCAAAAACACAAAAATAAAAAAAACCCCAAAAAACTTGCGAACTTGGTTTTTTAGAAACAGTTAGATTACTGTCAGAATTATTCAGCTCCAAAACGTCTCTATTCCACAAAAGATAGAAACGTCTCAACTTAACAAAAAGGGACAGAGATGATTATTTAGGGTTTGCCTCGGTCGTCAAAACTGCGACGATTTTAAACTCGGCAAATTGTCAGCAGATAACTTCAAATATCTGATATTCGCACAAGACCTAGTGTCGACATAAGAGGCGGAAATCAGACGCAGAATTTTGTCGAAATTAGAGAACGACCCCGATCTCACAATTCAAAAACTGGGTGAAGACTGTCAGAGGATAGTGAGTGTCAGAAAAGACTCAAAAAATATCGTGGAGTCTGGTGTTGCTTATGTAAGGAAAGTCAATCGTAGATCCCAATCTTACTCTCCGGTAAAAGAGAGAAAAAAATTTGATTACCCAAAATTTCAATACAGGCAGATTAGTAACAACCAAAAAAAAAAAACACCCAGCAATTGCTACCGCGTACAAAAAAATGTCAAAACTGTGATAAATTCGGACATAAAGTGTAGAAA
This sequence comes from Sepioteuthis lessoniana, assembly GCA_963585895.1. Lineage (NCBI taxonomy): Eukaryota > Metazoa > Mollusca > Cephalopoda > Myopsida > Loliginidae > Sepioteuthis > Sepioteuthis lessoniana. Next base: position 46,476,920 of record OY757923.1, read on the forward strand.
CAGAAAAATAATTAAAAACAGAGTCAGACATACAAAAAGCGAGGACGAGTCAGACAAAGACGTTCATAAATACATAACGGTCAAAGTGCTAAATAAGTCGGTAAGATTTCAGTTAGACTCAAGCTCTGATCTATCAATAATAAACTTACAAACTTGGAGAAAATTAAATAGGCCAGTAATAAAGACGACAAGCAAGACGGCGCGAACGGTAACAGGAGACAAAATAAAATTTGAAGGCGAAACTATAATCCCAGTATCACTAAATGGTATAACCAAAAAATGAAAAGTCTTCGTACTGAAGCACACAGAAAATTTGTTTGGGTCGGACTGGTTTCAGAAATTTAATCTCTGGGATGGACCAATTAATACGTTTTGCCAAAAAGTAGAATGCATTATGGCCGATGCTGAAAAAAATTAAGATGGAACTAAAAGGTAGTCTCCCCGAAGTATTTTCGGCTGGTCTTGGCAAATGTACTAAAATTAAGGCAAAATTTGAACTGAAGGAAAATACACGCCCCATTTTTAGAAAGAAGTGAAACGTACCGTTCGCCGCGACCGAAGAAATAAATAAAGAGCCTGACCGATAGTGAATATGGGCATATTATCGAAAGTAGAATTCAGCAAATGGGCTGCTCCAACGGCATATATAAGAAAAACTTTACTTTAAAAAATATCAAAATAACACGTCCCGTTGGGAACGTGGAATGATTAAAATATGGTGTACATTGTAGAAGGACCCAAATACACACATAAGAGACACCAGAACCAGGTTACAGAAACGCCGTTTGAACGACTCCAACGACGTACCACAAACAGAAGAAGAGCCAATAGACACCATTTTCGACATGTTCGATTTAGACCCTCCCCAATCAACACCTAAAAAAAGGAAAAAAGTAGAAAAACGAAATTCGCCGAAAAAAGTAGAAAAACGAAATTCACTGAAAAAGGAAATTCACCGACCCGTTGATGATCGACCCAAAAAGAACAAAATATTAACAGCACTTTTACGAAGTAAAAAGTTTGGGGGAGGGTTGTTGTGGGAGCCTTACCCATCTCACCATAATGGACTCTTCTCACCGTTATTAGTACTGAGAGATATCGCTGCCAGAGAGGCAGATCAATATCGGTGTTATCCGAACAGTACGAGACTTCTTACCTTTTCTATATAACTCTATCTTTCTTGTGTAATATAATCTGTTATCTAATATCCGTGTTTGCGTTTTCATTAGTGACCCTTTCTGGGGTCAAAACAATGTCTGACTTGTCAACATATTTCTTATGTTCGAAAAACATCCTTTGTTTTTTGGCCTTTATAAAACCTTAAAGAATATTCCCAAGGTTCCTTCATTCATTTTCTAACAAATTTTGATGGTTTTCGTTTAAACGTATTTTTTATATACTTCATTTTGTTTTTCTCTCCTTTTGTGGTATCATTTGACTGCCGATCATGACACTCAGTCATATGAGTCCCAGGTCTATTGGTATTGAGATCAGATATTTTTCATGGATAGTATATTGTAGATCTACACTCAGTGATTTTTACAACCTATGATCCTGTCCCAGCGATAACGTTTTAGCCTTCCAAGAGGAGAAACATTAAGCGTATTAGCGGCGGAAAAACATCTTCAAATAAACATATACCTACATGAACACATGAACATACACACATAGACAAAATATAACATCTAGAAAAATCAAGAAAAGGCCTATGACTTGATATTTTTTTAGAAATTGTGTTTTTATGTAATTTTTTAGTTAAACTCTCTCATTTCATGATCAGTCATTTGTGGAATAAACTTACCATTTCCTTTTTCAGCACATCAACGTTATTCTTTTGCACTAATTTCCAATATCACTATTAAAATGACTTACATCTCAGATAGTAAATTTGAACAAACATCACAAAGAAAGGGAACATTTATATCAAAAAGTGAATGTTACAACATTCACTTTAATTAGAATAACCACCATATAACACCATATGACCACTCACTGAATATTAATATTATTAAGGATATTATTTATTTTGGGATAAATTTAAAATGAAAAATCGAGGAGAATCTCACCTTCAGTACTGGGGGTGTCCTCGAGGTGTAATGGTTAAAGCAATGGACTGCGGAATCGTAGAAAACGAGTTCGTACTCCAGACGCTCTATTACGTTCACTCCTTGGGAAAGGTATGAACCCCTTATCCTCCCAGCTATGGGTTAAATAGTTCCACAACTGTTCTTCTAGGAGAATGTCTTTGGCATTAAATAATCTACAAAATTTGATATGCCATTAAACAAAAGAAACCAAACCAAAACCTACAGTACTTGAAAAAATTCGGAACAGTTACGATCATTGAATGATTCTATGTGTAGATCATAACATTTTCATGTGTAGATCATAACACTATCATCATCATCATCAAGTCCTGCTGACAGCGTTGATTTCCTTGACTCTTTCTCGCCATCTGTTCCTATCAGCCACTGCTTCAAGGTAGTCCCACTAGATAGCATCAAGCGACCACAAAGACCTGGTGAATGTACGTTTTGAAGGTCAGTCAACAGTGGTGTGTCTATTTGTAGTAGTCTATAGGAAAACGTTACCGACGAATTAATCCTCATTTGTCCTGCAGTTGCAAGCATGTCTTGTACGTCTTACTTTGGTAGTTTGCGCAATGGGAGTTAAATGGATGTACAACCGCCCAGGATTCTTTTTCTACGATTTTTTTAAAACTTAAGGAGAATTCTTGTATACTTCCCACCAAGATTTTTCGGCAGGAGTTTTGTTAATGTTCAAGCGGTACAATGGCACCCAAAATAATTAATGAAAAACGAAAATACTTTTCAAACATACAAATATTATCATAATTAATGATATTATTTTAATAGTATTGCAAGATTTCTTTTTGTATTCGTTAGCTTATTTTGAAAAAAAAAAAACCTTTACTTTTTTATATTTTCAGACATTTTTGTTAGGTTGCTGTCATTCCATCAACACCCTCGTTTCTTTCTTGTATCTTCTTTGTGGCTTTCTGAGTGGTGTTGCTATAGTAACTGCTATTGATCGATCGATATTCAAATGAAGAGATTTACTTTATGAAAGAGTCATGTGATCAACGAAAGAACATGTCTGGTTGACAGAGTTGCTTTGTAAAGGACAAATGCAAAATAAATCAAAGTGTATTTTTATTTATTTATAAAATTCCAAAAGGATAAAAGGAAGTAAATGAAGAAATCTAAGTGTGAATCAGTCGAGTAACTTTAAGGGGAGATAAGTTGGAAAAGAAATAATCAGGGGAGGAAAGAGATTAAGATTATAATAATTATGTTGCTGCTGCTGCTGCTGCTGCAAATGATGATGATGATGATGATGGATAAGACAAAGAGAAAAAAACCAGCACGGAGATATGAGATGTCATGAGAAAAAGATAAAAAATGCTAAAAAGTCATGAAAACGAGACTGAACAGCTGAAGAATGTTGTCCCAAGAAGAAAAGTGAGAAAGCAAACAAAATTTCAGATGAAAAATAGAGCACCAGGAAAAAAAAAATGAAAGTGCAGGTAGATACAAGAAGAAGAAGAAGAAGGAATGTCACAAAGTATAGTCCTAGGAAATATCAGGATTAAAGAATGTGTAGAAAGAAAACATGGTTACAACTTGTAATATAAACAATTATTAATTCAAAAGTCACTGGCCACTCGAAGAGAAAAAGAGAGAGTGGAGAGAGAGAAAAAGAGCATCTTATTCCATAATTAATTGTGCAATCGCTTAATTTTATTTGCTGACATCATGTCACCGTATATCTATCATTTCAAAGATAACATAGAAGCACACACACGCACACACACACACACACACACACACACACACATATATATATATATATATATATATATATATATATATATATAAGTAGTAATTAATGTTGGCGACTGTAGTCCAGGGGGACCTGAAGGCTTCCTTTTCGATTGCTACTACACCAAGGTGTAGGGGAGAATGCATTTCCTTTCCCTGGATTGTTCCACTTTACTCTTAATCCTTACACACACATATATATATATATATATACACACACACACACACGTATATATATATATATATATATATATATATTAAGTTAGAAATTATCAATCTGGCACACGCCTACATTTGACATACGGAGCACTGAACAGCTGTTTCGACCTTGTTAGGTCTCATCAACAGTGCACACCGTGAACTCCACCACTGGAGATCGAACCAACAACTACAGTATGCAGAAGCCGAAACTTTACCACCGGGTCACCGGTTCATGCCACATATAAGCGATGCCGAATTAACAAGTCATGATATATATATATATATATATATATATATATATATATATATATATATATATTGAAAATAACTTATTCATATGACATGTTTTGCTTTCCCCAGTTTTATCTTATATAAGGATTTGAAAAGAAAAAAGAAAGCGAAATTTTTATGTAATCGTTTATGAAAATGACGGTGAACACTATTTGTGGAGGAGTTTTAGCTTTTCAAAATTTAAAATCAGTAAAAAAATTCCATTTGAATTAATAGCATTATGCTAAAAAATAACTTAAAATTCTTATTGACGAGTGATATTGTTTGTGATTCATTATCAATAGAAGAAAATATTAATGATAATAATAACTGACGAAAAATGTTGAAGTCACTCTGTCAGCTTTTTTCTATTTCATTCCTATTTATTGATATTCTATTTTGTCTATGTATATCTTAATTTGGCTAGAAATGAAAATATATCAAAGTAAATGGCCCAACGTTTGATTATTTGGTTTTCTGAAATTACAGCAGATTATATGTTTTCACCAAAATCTCGAATATATCATTATTCAATATAATCAAATACTCTCTACTACAAATGTTATTCACTGTTAGGGTCATTTAGTTTAATTTAAGGTTATTAAAACAAATCCCTTTTAAATATATTGCCACAGCGTATAATAAGAAGATATATATAAAGTTGCGTGAATTTTGATATATCTTCTACTATAATTTATAACGATGGGGATATTATTGTTATTATTATTATTGTGTTTTTAGGTTTAAGTTGGTTTTGCGTTGGTTATGTTGGTATTACGTTGGTTGTGTTGGTATTACGTTGGTAGCGTTGGTATTAAGTTGGTTGTTATCCTCTCGCTAAATGTTGTTGGCAAATAAAGGAGGTGGAGAAGAACGAAGACGTCGTTAGGTTTTAAATGAAGGTTTTAATGGCAGCATGAAGTAAGGGGTTTACACTGGTATGCTAGGAGTCTAGTAGGAAGGAAAGAAGGTAGGAAGTTGTTAAAGTGTATCATCTAATTTGTTTTTAACTAGGATCCCTTGGTCTAGAAGAATAGACGCAAGGGGGTCCGAAAACTAGAGGGCTCTCCTCATAGTGGTTGACGTTGCTGCCGCTATTCAAGAGCAGACAATAAAACGTCTGTTCCTATTGAGGATTTCTGAAGGAGAGCGTGTTTCACGGGTTTTCTTCAATTTTTGGTACTGCTAGGAAATATGGTTCGGGCTGAATAAGACAGGTCATCCTGATTGGATGAAAATGTTTGGCGACTCTAACAGTCAAATTAAATTACGCGCCAAAAAAAATACAAGTTTCTTTCTGCTACAAATTCCTTGACATGAACATTCAATGAAAAGGAAACCAGCCTTTCGGCTCATGAGGAAAATAAACCAAATATAAAGATCTGCGGAAAAGGGGCTGTGAATATTCGATCGTATCAAAAGTATTTTGCAAATTTTCGTGTTGGAAATGTCTTACTGAATAGTGTCTTGCAGTAAATACATTCATGTTGACATCAATCAAATGATTTTATTAATTGAGTTTTCCTGACATGTAAAACTGACAATATATCAAAAACACTGTCAAAAATGATCAGCTTTAGATTGGTTATGTTTGTCACTTCAATGTATGGCTTCTACTTTAATGAATCTTTCAAAATGTCTGGATTATATTTCTGCTTGCTATATACCATTTTAATATCAAAATATCATTTCTTGAACAAACATTCACGGCCATTTAAATTTGCTTTCGTAATAACCAAAGAGAATATAAGAATTAGTAAAACAAGCGAACTGAACCATAATTGTACGTTAAGGAACGTGAATTCTATGTTATGAGCTCTTCCCGAAGCGCCAGGTATTTGAGTCACACAAATAACGCTTGTTATTAATTGACGGAAAACGTTCGAAATGAATTAAAAAGGTGTTATAGGCAATCAAAAAAAAAAAATAAAACCTTTAGTTTCTCTGGCACACAGGCCAAAATAGTAACAGCTTACCCAAAAGGCTTCGATTAAGTCATCGTATCTGCTAGATAGGGCATTATCAGTTTACAGTATAGCCCATTTCTCTTAAAGACAAGAAAGAGCATTCCAGGGAAGACAGCAAGCAGCATCTCGAAGGAATCCTTACTGAGAAAAATAAGAATACGGTAAGAAAAGGAACAAGAGGTTGCCTGATACATATTTGAAGAACGGTATATGTGTGAAATGTTTAAGATTATCTATATCTTCGTATTTATATTCCTCTTATTAGGCATAGGTATGCAGCATATATCTATCTATCTATCTATCTATCTATCTATCTATATATATATATATATATATATATATATAAGGGTATGTGTGTGTCTGTGTGTGTGTGTGTGTGAAAAGAGAAAGGCGGAAGGAGAAAGAAAATGTGAATAAGAAATTCATGTAAATAAAGCCGATTTTTAGAAAGGATGTTTTAACATGAATTATTGATAGAACTGATGAGATTCATTCTTCTATTAATTGAAGTCATTGTTGTTGTTGTTGTTGTTATTATTATTATTATTATTATTATTATTAACTGCTTGTGACCTAAAGGTAGAAATTTAAATGCACTCGTTGCAAAAAAAAGTTCGGAGCAAAAAAGTGAAAATCGTCTTTCGTCAGAAGTAGACTCTCATTGTTTGTTATAGGGAACAGGATGTCAAATGAAATCTCGAGGAAGTTCTTTAGAAAATAGTCGCATGGAGTATTTGACGAAGTAAAGTAAACCAAAATTAATCGAACGGCTTTAATGTTAACTTATTTTTGAGCAGGTTTTGTTCAGAGAAAAAGAGAGAAAGAAAGCGAGTAATTTGTTTGTGTGTATTACGAATTTCTACATAAGTTTACCAGGCAGACATAACACATGAGGTCTATCGGAAATGAACTATTCGGATTGGAGTTTTGAAAACACGACGGGTTTGGGCAGAATTAATAGAAGAATAAATGATATTACACAATACAAAATATTTACTATTCTTTTCTTGTTGAAAAATCTATTATTTCTGCTTTTCTACACACACACACACACACACACACACACACACACACACACACACACACACACACACACATATATATATATATATATATATATATACATATATATATATATAATTGCATTATATCCATTAAAATACTCATACTGTTCTTTATCATCATTTGTATTTTAAAGAAAATTTTCTGTTTTCTATTCTTAAAAAATAAACTGGAATTATTTAGAAAGCAAAGCACGTTTAATTGGCAAACTTATTTTAAAAACAAAGTTCTGCTCAATATTTAACTCGTATCATTATTTCTAAAAATCTGCTGTATATCCTCTAAAAACTTTGTTTCATAAAATCTGATCTATTAAAAGTTCAAAATTACTTAAATTTGAGAAATTATTTTGAAAATCAGTGTTCAATACACAATTTATTTTCATACAGTTATTTCTAAAAATAAAACTGTTTTCTGTTTACTGAGAAAGTTTGTAATAAAATTACTCACGCGTTCGCCTAAAAAGAAGCATGTATGTTCGGAGGATCCGAAAACATGTTTCAACTATTTGTTTAAATCATCAAACGAATCATTTGTAAAAACATATTTTCACAGTATTGATGGGAACTGGAAAGTGTTACAATGAAAAAGAAATAATTACTCTAACATTAAAAGGTTGCTATTTTTGACAAATCTAGAAATCTAATTTCTTTTAATCAATTGTCCTTATTAAAACTAAGATTTGAAATCGGTTTTATAAAAAAAGACATAATACCACTCATTCCAACATTTTACAAATACTAACATTTAACCAAATTTTTTAAAATAAATTAAAATCTATTTTCTACGTCGGATATGACTACTCTGTTAGCTTCACATGCAATCTACTTGCTTTCAAACTATGTCCGTTCTAAGTAGATAAATCCTTTCAATTAAGTCCGGTTCATCACAATATATTTGTGGGAACGGCCTAAAATTTGATTACAAGGGCTACATAACTTACAGTTTTTCTTTCAGTGTCTCTCTGTCTCTTTCTCAATGTCTGTTTATATATATATATATATATATATACATATTTAACAAAATACAAAAACCGATCACATTAGGATTATAGATTTATTTACATCCTGTTATGGGTTTTTGATATAAATCAAAAACACCAAAAAAAGAAAAACCAAAAAAAGTAACAGGACTTCTTAAGATCTTATGGATAAAATAATTCAGAATAGACACAGGAAAGAAGTCCTGTTAGTTTTTTTTCTTTGTGTTTCTGATTCATATCAAAAACCCATAACAGGATGGAAATAAATCTATAATCCTAATGTGACCGGTTTTTGTTTTTTCTTAGAGAAATTATTGCATTACATTGAGCTCTTTACAAGGAAAATTTAAATGTTCACTGTTGAATTTTTTTTTTGTCCTGATGGAATTACTCCCAACTCCGGTTTAACTGGACCAAATAATACTATATATATATATATACTCGTGAAATTTCTTTGCGTTAGCCAAAGCAAAATATGATATTCTAAATCACATTTTGTGATTAAGCACTTTTCTTAACAAATATATACCCGTTTGGCATATTAAACAAAGTCGTTGATATCGAACAAAAGAATGTTAACTAAAATTATCACTAATAAAATTCAAGCATAAGTGAATATGTACCCCAATTTAAGTTTTGAATATTCATGCCAGAAGCTTTCATTAATAAAAACTTCGAATAAAGATAGTAGACACATTTTTTTTTAATGTCATCTTTCGTCTATCAAATATAACGACGATTATCTCTTATGCTCTGATCTATATATCTATCTATATTTACCAACCCCTCCGCTCCGGCAGGATATGACACAAGGTCAATTTTTAGCGAAGTTTAACAGGTTTGAATACAGAGTTTTCCTTTTCCTAGACTAATTGCCTCTCCAAGGCTAAAGAACCTAGTCTGCCCTACTATTTACCCATAGTTGGAGGGAGAATAATTGGATTCATACCTTTCTCAAGGGTATTTGTGCTATGTGAAATGCAGTCAGTCTCGTCTTGGATTTGAACTCTTATCGCCGTGACCATTTCCTACGACGATAACCATTACACCACGGGCACCTCTTATCTATCTATCTAAGCCCTTTTGAAACTCCGGATTTTGCATGGTCGAAGATTCTGCCTTTTTACCTAAATAACCCCACACACATCTTTAAATCTTACCCTTTGTACGAGTTTCTTGTTTGGAAAATAAGAGAAAGTTTCATCAAGCTATGTATAGTGACACCAAAGTGGGTTGGATTGTACAACATTGTTTTGCTTAATACTGTTGATAAAAAGAATAATTATAATTGTTAATTCTCGAAACTGGTCAAAGCAAAGTCTCGACGTATAAACAGTCGTCTGGATATCATTTTATTATTCATATAAAATTTGAATTCTTAATTTTGATTATATCAATTTTGAAAAAGCTCAACATTAAAAGTTGCTTAAAAATTTATATAATTTCGTAATTAATTACCAATTCTTTATCTGATTGTCCTTCGCCATTTTGTTGACACTCTTTTACTCTCTCCCATGAATCATTCTATCATATAGTAAAGTCTTTATACTTACAACTACTCGAAACATAATTCTATATTATTATTCGCTGACGCCGAAATGTTAGTCTCATTCTATTACTAATTCTAAATTTTGGTTTGATTTCTTTTTTTTCAATGGCATATCAACCTTGCTGATAGCCAAAGCTATCCTTGAAGAACAGTAGTAGTATTGCTTAAGTCATAGATGAGGGATAATGGAGTTCATGCCTTTCCCAATGTTTAATAGTCTAAAAGGCAGTATAATAGAACAATTGGTGTTCACACTCGCTTTCTACGATGTCACAGATCAGCAGAGATGTCTCTACTCCACGGGATCTCCCCTTTAAAATCCTTTTTTTTTTTTGACCAGGGTTGATATACAAAATATCCATTGCTCTTGTGACTTAGGGAGCATCATTATTCTTTGTGCATTTTTTATGACATAATTACATATCGCGTTTTAAGATGTTTAATTACATATATCCACTATCATTAACGCTAAGTTATAGTGACACTTAAACGACATTGTGGTTATATGTATTTTATCTAAGGTCAGATCAGGCCGTCTAGCAAAAGTTGATTAATAAACATTAATTCATTACAGCTAAGCGTTGCAACAAGAATAACTAAAAACCTTTCCACGGATATTACTGCCTTCTGCACCCGAAGGACGGCGAGGGGTTGGGTTTGAGGCGTTCCGTGCAAAGAAACACCTCATTCTCCGAAAATGCCGACATTATCGCCCCCACCAAAACGAATAGCATTTGATACAAGCCGCACAGACTTTGTGACTTTTCCCGCTAACGGTCACCATATATCATTATCACGTGTGTATCACTGGCTGCTTAAATTGTGGATATGGATAAGAGGTCTGGTTGGCAGGGGGCAAGACTTTTCCTCATACATATGCATTGTGTTTTATTGATGCCGACAGCGTGGTAATCCCGAGGGTGGTATCAGAAATGCGACGGGGTTAGAAAGAAAGAAGAAAGAAAGGAATGGCCTTGAGAATTTTATCCAAGTGCGCTACGTCTATATATATATATATATATATATATATATATATATATCCTTACAATTTTTCTCTTGTTTTTAACACGATCATATCCTTACTCGAATCCTTCCTCCACGTCTGCAAGAGCAGGCCGGGGAGAGTCATGCCATGTACAGATTATTCATCATGGCTTCTCAAGCGACAATTATGGAAATGAACACAATTGCAGTTCGAGGTCTTTTGCAAGCACCAACGTGACCCGAATATGTAGGACGCTTTGAAAGCAACAGGATCTAGGAATTTACAAAATAACTTTTTCATGGCTAAAGCAAATATATTCTCTCCTCGTAAAAGCACGAAAAAATCTCATTACTACACTCTATGTTTTGATATGATAAACTTTTTGTCAGATTTCCTTTCAAATGCTTTAGTCAGGTCAGATATATTAAGTTAGTAAATGTATTTAGTGTAAGACTCAGCAGAAGAGTGAGAAATATGAACAGGAAGATCATTTAGCACCATTTTATTAGGCAAGGAGGTCTTGATTGTCCTTAATTGGAATCCTTTTGAGATGAGGCTTCTTAATCTGAGAATTATTTTTTTATTTATTGCGGACTTTTTGTCCTAATCTTGGTAGTTTTTGTGTTGTTTCTTCTTCACTACGTTTCGGCCAAATTTCGGGGCACGTGGCGCAGCGGATAGAGGCGTTGAGTTTCTACAGTTCCAGGTGAGCATTGTCAGAAGATAGCGGTTTCAATTCCTACCCAAGTCGGCTAGAGGTTTACTTGGTCAAAAACGTGGTGCTATAGACAACAACTATGGAAGGCAGTAATTACTGGGGATAACGGTTACAAGACTCAGCATTCCTAGCCGAGGTCGCAGTTAATCACTTGAAGAAGGCCAGAGGTGAAATTTGGTCGAAACGTAGTGAAGAAGAAACAACACAAAAACTACAAAGATGAGGAAAAATGTCTGCAATAAATAAAGATTTATTCTCAGAGGTCCTGATTGCCATACAAAGCTTTATTTAGAATCGTAGATTTTCACCTAGTTCGAAGATTTGCAGTCAATGCCGATGTTCCAATGTAAATGGAGTTCCGATTTTGAAAATTTCAAGTTATAAAATAATGTGTTATAATAAGATAATTTGATAATGGAATGTTATCGTAAAAAGATAAAATGGCACAATATAACGAGAATTTTTACAGAATAAGCATATTAAAAGGCTTTAGATTCGCAAATAAAAGTATTCCTAGTCAAATTTCATATTTAGAAGAAATGGTACAGTTTTTTTCTGTGCTCATTCTGCCTGTTATACGAAGATAACTTGAAATAATTTCACAGTAAGTAAAGTAAAGTAAAGTTGTCTCCCTTTAGTCGAGGGTGACCCGAAGGCTCCCCTTTCGATAGCTACTACACCAAGGTGTAGGGGAGGGAACTACTCCTTTCCCTGGATTACTCCACTTTACCCTTGATTCTTACCTTATAATACTGAGTGTTAAGCAAGGTAGCATCAAGTAGTATTTTTAGAGTCTTTGGTATGATTCGACCTGGGATTGAACCCGGGTCTCCCGGGCCATTGGCGAAACACTTTAACCATTTTGCCAATGCCCGGTATTTTATATTTATTTGTAATCAATGGTTTTAGAGAGTTTAATAAAAAAATTTATACGATGTTTTTGTTTGGTAAGGTTTGGTAAAGTTTGGTTTGATGGCATATCAACCATTGTTGGTTATTTAATGCGGAAGCCGTTTTGAAAACGGATATATATATATATTAAATTCATAAGATTAGTCTATACAACTCAAATTAAATGATTCCCAATATTCCTATGTGTCCCTAACAATTTTAATAAACATTATTCATTTGTTTACACATAGTTAAATGAGCAAACAATTCTATCTTTAAGAATTCGGTTTAGCACAAGTCATTTTTTAAATATCAAACAATTCTATTTGACCAAGAGATAAGACCCAATTAGGGGCTACCACTCCAAGCCAGAATGAACCTGGAAGCAATGGCAAGAAAAGGGTACTCTGTATTCTCCAAACCTCTCTTATTACTGGAGCCTCAACATCAGATCGTTTAATATCATATCCAGGACACTCATTGGTGGGATCTTAAAACTCTGCAGAGATGCAGTCGATGTATTCTACAGCCCCAGTTGAATGGGTTGAGATTGTTTAATATCATATCCACGACACTCGTTTGGTCGGGATTTACGCCTCTGCAGAGATGCAGTCGGTGTATTCTACAGTCCTCCCCCCATGAATAATATGATGTGAAGTTTAATGGCAACCGAGAGTGACATGTATGAAATTTGTCAAATACTATATGAGTAACTTGAGTACAAATGCGTTTCTGACTTGAATCGGTTTCAGTCGTTCTTTTTTTCTGAACAAACATGGAAAAGGTTTAAACGGTTCTGTTGAACTTAGGATTAATGTGAATGAAAAATCAGTAAGAACCATATTCTCATTAGTGTTATCTGAAATCACATTATTTGTGAACCACACGAACCCGTTTCCACTTTGTTCCCGCAGCTATAGTTAATATAGTATTGTAAGTACTTATAAAGCCCTCCATACAAGCAGGATGTGAGACAAGGCCAATTTCAAGCAGGTTTTAACTTGTCTGAATTGTGGTTGTTTCCTTTCTTTCCGTTTGCTATATCAAGGTTAAAGAACACAGTCTACCCTACTATTTACACATAGCTGAAGGGAGGATTGTTGGATTCTGATCCTTTCCTAAGGGTATTAGTGCTACATAAAACAAACATCTTTATCTAGGATTTGAACTCTTGTTGACGTGTATATTTCCCATGAAGGTATCTATTACACCACGAACGCTCCCTATAAAATAGTATTGTAGGGTAGCTAGTTAATGGGAACTATTACCATATTTTTAAACCATTACTACGCGTTATGGGACAACGTAAGCTATTGCTTTCCATATTTTACAAATTTTCGTGGAGGATCAGAGCCATGCAGTGGCCAAAAACAGCAAATTACTTGCATATATATATTGAAGCGTGTATATTTAGGCAGCGAATTATTATTCAAGCATGTTTTGTTAAATACAATGGAACACTGCTTATAATTTATAGTTTTATTTTTTAAGACTCCTTGTTATTTTTCTTGTTTCGAGATCGAGATGGTAAAGGAATTGTCCCATAGCTTTTGCCCAAGCGCTTTCGACTATACTCTTGGTCGTCATCAGGAGTAGTGTAGGTTTGAGTTGACGGTTGAGTTTTTACTGTTTTAATATTTTGTAGCGTTTTGTTTTGAAATTGTCGGTTGGAACATTTTCATCGTTTTATTTTAAAACGTTTGGTTGGAAAAAGGTTTACTAATAGAGTTAGTGATTTTTAGTTATTAAAAATATTTAATAAGTTGGTGCCTGTGTTAAATGCTATTTTATTCATGTTTTTTTATGCCAATTGCTTCTCGGATTTGTAATCGTTTTTTTATCATTGTTTTCATATATAATTATTGTATTATCTGTGAGAATCTTCCTTACATCGGAATATGTAAGTTGGTTAGTGTTATTGTTGTGTTTTATAATTAAATGCTGTTTTATGACGCTATTTTCAGAAAGATGATAAGACGACGAGATAACGTTGTGCTTGTATTGCCAATGTAAGAATTACTTTTGTTTTTCTGGAGGCACTCTCGAAATGGACATATAAATTTATAAACTATATTGGTTTGGGTTAGGTGCATTTTAGCAGAATTGGTGTTATTCTTAACGATAAGGTTTGATGTTTTAAATTTAGTGTAGTAGATTTATTTCTTTTTCTAAATGTCCACGTAAGAACAAATATTTACTCTCACATTTCGACCCATACACATAAGCCAATCGAAATCCACAAAATGCCATACCAATTCTTGCTCCATCACTAAAATCCGTGCATCCCTTTACGAATAACCCCACAACACACCCGACGCACCGTCAGTACCATTTTCCTCATTTGAAACTTTAATTCCCTCTACTAGTACCCCCACCACCTGGGCATATAATGTTAACCATGATTTCATAATTGTTAGTAATACGCCTTTATACAGTTTATCCACCATATTCCTCCGTAAATAACATCAGAGATTAAAATAACGTCTACGTAATATAACATAAACAAAACATAGACAACTAACGCAAATTATTATTACAATGCCTTAATATATATATTTATCGTATTCCTTATTGTTATTAACGCAAATTATTTTTACAATGCACTAATATATATATTTATCATATTCCTTATTATTATTACAATGCCTTAATATATATATTTATCATATTCCTTATATACATATCACCATCGATTATAACTAAGTTTACATAATATTACATAAACACAACATAGGCAGCTAATACAAATAATCATTGTAACGTCTTAATACAGTATATATAACACATTCCTTACTCACATACCACCGTGGATTGCAATAATGTATGTATAACATAACATAAACACAATTGGACTGGTGATATATATTGCTACAGAAATTTAACACAGAACATATTCCAGCATGCCTTTTGTGAGTATTACTATATAACATATCTTTTACACTACGATATTCCCACCTCACCTATTAGTTCTACATCCAGCATCTATTATACTTATATGTTAAATGAAAAAATTCATTTTTTTCATAATTCAATGATGATGCTCCTTAGTTAAAATCATCTCTTGACAAAAAGTTTTTTTTCGTCCAAAAACTGTCTGTACTGCGACATCTGCTTCCAGTCGCTCCACTGCTATTTAGGAGAAAACCTCAAATCTGTCGCGAAACACATTTATAATCATACACACACACACACACACACACACACACAAAAAGCGATCACATATACAACAGCACACAATAATACGCAAACATAATCGACACAAAAACATACATACATACACACACAAGAAAGTTTTATTCATAATCTCAACGTAAACGTTCTTTTGGTTGTATTTTTCGATTTTTTCGATTTCTCCAAAATCTTTCTTTCTTATCCTGATGATTATCGTAATAAGACGGCATGAAACCTGTAGTCACAGATAAACTTACACGCTATAAAAATAATATACATATATATATATATATATACTATTATTGTTGTTATTATTATTATTATTATTATTATTATTGTATATAATATGTATAATATAAATGAATATATATATTAAATGTATCATACATATATCATGTACCTTATAATACAATAATTTATATACATATATATATATATATATATATATATATATATATATATATATATATATATATATATATTTAACACTATTTAACAATACTGTAACATTGATCCTCAATTAACTCACCAAGTAAGCTAGTAAGAACCATAAACCACTTATATATATATATATATATATATATATATATATATATATATATATGTGTGTGTCTTTGAGTGTGTGTGTGTGTGTGTGTGTGTGTGTGTGTGTGTGTGTGTGTGTGTGTTTCTCTCTTACTCTTCTGTCACTACTAATGTATTTCAATTAGGTCTATTTGACTCTCTTAGAGTCTATTATTATAGAAGGAAAGATTAAAAATCAAGAAAATAACAAAAAAAAAAGAAATTTCTACAGATTCCATCGTGAAAAATCTGCTGTAAATATTCTTTAAGATTATTGTAAACTAACATTGAACAACAAAAACGTAAATAGATTTTAGATCAAAACAGTTCAGTTCAAAATGTGCTGAGTGCAAAATTAAAGAACAAGCATTTTTATTCATATCTAATGGAGTTTTATAAAATTATCGTTACCGCTGAAACGAATAAAAACTGTCATATTGACCCATAAATTCTTGTCTTGATCATACCACGCTATGTTATCTTTAAAGCCCCACTTAGCACTTCTTCTGTTTCTCGGCCAGGGGCTACTCAACCAGAGGCCCGCAGTTGGCCACTCTGTGGGACACTGTCCAAGCGGGGCATCCAGCCACTCGATGACGCTCCCCCCTGACTGATCGCTCACTTCTAGCCCCAAGCTCAGACTGAACCACATGACTGAGTCCACTTGTTTATTCAGATGTGTCCTGTTCAAAGAAATCTCTGATTGACGGCTCAAGAGTCAATATGCAAGATTCGTATACTTAGCTTTTGTCTGTTTTACTATACAAAGGCCTCAGGTTTCGATATATTCTTGTTCTTTGTATGTTAGTGTTGTGTTCTGGTTAGTGAACGCTTGTAGTATTAAATAAAGGACAAACCACGATATGTGAGGAAATAGAATTATATTCTCAGGAAAAAGTATATACAATAGAGAGACTCTTAGTAGACAAGAACATTGGATTAGTGAATACAGAATAAGGATATAGTCCAACGATAGTATTGGCTTCCGTCATACGAAGCGGCTATTTACCTTCTAGTCGGCCCTGTATTAATAGCTACTGCTATATAGAGCAGATGGATTAGCTCAATGTGTGGAAAACGTGGGTGATACCCAACAGTTAGTTCTATATTAAGTATGTTCATTCTACAATTGAAGACACTATATATAAAAGGCAAACAAATCGTTCTTATTCGACTATAGAATTTTTTCATCAGTTATGACAATGGCAAATTGTTGAAAAGTTGAGGAATCACTTAGATGTCGAGTTGTCACATTAAACTCAATAGACTGATGAATTCTGAATTGTTAATGAATTTTAAAGATCTAAGAGTGTAATTTCTTGAATAGTAAACCTTAATGATTTATTTATTTGGCGACTTTCTGTAAACGATTTGCATAAAAGGAATTGCATTAAATAGATAATGATGATTCATAGGCATTGTTGAAATTGTGTAATTCAATTTTATATTCAGTTAAATATTTCGTAATCTTTTAATTTGACATTTGAAATTTGATTCGATTATAATCAAAAATTAGTTTTCTAAATGTGTTTATTTTTTTGCATTGGCTCATAAACAGCCTAAAATATTTTAAAAGTAATAATAAAATGTTTGTACAAAGATTTGAATCTGCTGTCGTGAGTCGGTCGTCTTAGGTCTAACGCTGTGAACGAAATGTTTAGATCTTTAGAATGTTGATGGGTTCTAGTACAGAAATTTCTAAAAATTCCTTTATTTACTTTTGAAAATGATCTGAATATGAACATATAAGAAGAGGAATATTTTTCGAGAAATAAAACAACAACAAAAAAACAAACAAACAAAAAAACAAAGCTTTTTGGCGAATAGTTAATGTTGGATTTAATATTTAGCATTTTAATTATCTCGGAAATAAAATGTATCT
This sequence comes from Sepioteuthis lessoniana, assembly GCA_963585895.1. Classification (NCBI taxonomy): domain Eukaryota; kingdom Metazoa; phylum Mollusca; class Cephalopoda; order Myopsida; family Loliginidae; genus Sepioteuthis; species Sepioteuthis lessoniana. Next base: position 46,495,004 of record OY757923.1, read on the forward strand.
CTCTGGACAATTTTGACTGAGTAAAGATTGGTTTTGTAACTATTCAAATAGTTTTTTTCTTTTTAAAAACTCATCAAAGCCTTATAAACTAAATAAAATTGAAAATGATACGACAAAATCCTTGATTTCTGATTTGCAAATAAATTTAATACATTTAAAAAAGAAATTTCTCCCATTGTAAAGTTTTAGGATGATACTGATCCCTTTAAAAATTAGCGTCGTTCAGATAAATTAGGGTTTTAACTGCATCCTCCTACCGTCGAATCCTTCAACAGCAAAAGAATATCCCAAAAGTGGGCCGATGCAAATCCTGCAATATTGTAAAATTATTTTGGTCGGCTTTTACAGTATGCATATTGTCAGACAACATTTAGGTATGATAAAAGGTAAAGGTAGCGATCATAGTCAAGGGCGACCAGAAGGCTCCCTTTGCAATAGCTACTACACTAATGTGTTAGGGAGGGCACTACTCCATTCCCTGGATTGTTCCATTTTACCCTTGAAACGGACCTTATATTGCTGAGTGTTAAGCAAGGAGGTATCAAGTAACATTATTAAAGTCATTGGTATGACGCGACCTGGGATTGAACCCAGGTCTCCCGCTCCATCGGGGAACACTCTACCCATTAGATCAATGAAATGTGAAGGAGATTGCTTATTAGTGTGTGCGTGATGGGTGTTCTTCAGTACTGGGTTTGGTGCAATCATCCACTTTCATGGGAAAATAAATGATTCAGTGTTGCAGTGTTGTAGAACATATATATATATATATATATATATATATATATATATATATATATATATATATATATATATATATATATATATATTATTGATAATTTTATCGATAAAAGAAAACAACATGCTGTTCATTGTATGTGAGCATCTATCCAAGATAAATGCACTTTATGAAAATGGTAAAACAATTATTCGCAATTAAAAATGTCGAGGCTGTGGCATGTCCCAAAGTCTAGATTTTAATCCAATTAAGAATATTTGGAAGATTATCTATTGTGTTAGGGCAAGGAAACCAATGACTGTGACTACTAATCAATGAAAGGAAAGGCTAGATGAATGGGGCAAAATTAAGTCTTGAACAATATGAGAAAATAGTGAAGTCGTGTGATCGAACATACAAAGTAATCGAAATTTATTAAATTGAAAACTACACACCCTGCTTCAAAATTGGCCTTATCTCACATTTTGCTTGTGGCACAAGGGCTGGGTATATACATACATACGTATTTTGAATTTTCTTCTCTGAATTTTTGCGGTCAACTACAGCAATTTTTATCACCATCGAATCTTAAAGTTCAAACTTTTTTTTTTACTTTAAAACATTCATTTTTTTTAGACATTACGGTGTGCAACACTTCCACCCTCCCTAATTTATTCTGACTGTCTGTTTTTCTATATATCACTTTCTTTGTCTATACTTCTTTCTCATACATTTTCTCGCCCACCCTTTGCATTGTTTTACTTCTCTTTAGTATAATTTATTCTGTCTCACTCTTTATATTGCCATCTCTATTTTGCCTCGATCTCTCCTGATGTCTTAAATATATTAAAGTTTTCTTACGCTATTATTATTATCTCTCTCTCTCTCTCTCTCTCTATCTCTCTCTCTCTCTCTCTCTCTCTCTCTCTCTCTCTCTCAGGACCAAATTTGCCAAATCTTCGTTCATATGCCCTTCAATCCCTTCTTCAATGGCCAATCCTTTCTTGATATAAACCCTGCACAATCCAGTAACGTAGCTTCATGACGTCATAGTCTCGAGAAATGTTCCCAGTGATCTTTGACAGATGTCAGCTTTTAAACATTGACTGCTCGCCCTCTTGGCGTTTAAAAGCGAAAGGGAATGGAACAAACCCAAAGCAGAACTAAGACAAGCCGGATCAAGTCAGAGATTTTCCAAGGATTTTACATAGAAGCTTAAGCATTTGAGCGCATTATGTTTACGAAATTTCCCCTGATTATTTGCAAGCCTCGCTGGACAGTACGGGACCATCATTTGAAACTCAGATCTCCGGATGTCAAAAATCATGGGCTATTTTGATTAATCGATATCTCTTTGAATTGTTTATATCTAGTCACATGCAATATTTCGTTTCAGTCGTAGTGTTAGTGTTTATTTAACGCAGTACAGAAAGGCCAAAGGATAAACATTAGATTGGAAGATCGCATTGTTCTTGTACATATTTGTCGTGTTCTGAATAAAGTAAACTGATATTGAAGTGAGTTAAAGATATTTTAGCTTATTTGAATTCATCATCTGAATAAATAAGAGCTATTCGACTTTTTAAAGAAATACAAAATACCAGAGAGAACGTGTATAAAAAGTATGCAGGCAAAAAAGGCGTTTCGAACAATGTTGGGATTAATAGAAAACTAGTTTTACGATCAAGCACAACTACAAACATATTTGTCAGAAATTTGAAAACGTCAATCAAAATAGGTTTATATCTATTCATATAATTGCACACAGTAATCGAAAGAATGTTTTTGAGGTGCATCGGCGCAATATAATTGTTTTATTGCACGGTACAAAACATGATAATGATTTTCTTCTATAGACTAAGAGTTACCTTTCCAGCCGCGAAGTTTGGTCTACACGAAAGGAGACAATCATCAACAGGTGTCTTATATTCTACTAATATATGCTTAGCATGATTATAATTGTCCTAGAAAATAAAATTGGAAATCCGAGTTCAAATTCTAGATCAGGCTGTTTACTTTTCACTCTGGTTAATTCCTTTGGTAAAAACATAAATCAATATTCTCCCTTCCCGTATGGGTGAATAATAATACTGTTTTGTTTTTTTAGTTTTGTTGGATAACTAATCAAGGAGAAGGAAATAACTGAATTCAAAACAGCTGCATTCCGCTTGATAATTGATGTAATGTCACATCCTACCCGCACCGGAAGGGTTGTATATATATATATATACGCATAAAAAATAAACAAATTATATATATGTATATATATTGTTTGTCAAAACAGAGAAAAAAGTAAATATATTAAAATGAATTGATCAACAAACAGATATATTTTTTCAAATTAGCTATTTTATGGACCTATTCATTTTAATATATATATGCTCTCCTACCCCCGTAGAGTTGAGCTCTCTAGCGAATGAAGTAATCGTGTTGCCATTAGCGTCTATGCAAGGCTCTTCATATATGAATTGAGCTCTCGGTAACCGTTAAGCCGATGTATGTAAACAATAGTAGTTGTGATTCATAACAGTTTAAAATTTACTTCGCTGCTGCTGGTTCCCTCGTGGCTGAGGGGTAGAGTCAACCGGGTTTCGATCCCAGCTACTGGAAGCTAGTATGTCTAGCCACACTGATGAGTTCTGATAGAACGAAACAGATCTGTCTGTGGATGACTATATATATATATACAGAGACATATATATATTTATATATATATATATATATATATAGGTCTCATACATGCGCGCACATTTGTGTGAGTTAAACTTTCATTGCAAATAGGGATGTACTCTTCCTAATTCCGAGATTAACATTTTCCTAAAAATTTCATGTGCTTTTTGTCATGAAATTCTGGTAACATTGAGTGAAATCTCATCAATTTAAAGTTAATTTACGGATAAGTCAATATATTCGTAATCTTGTTGTTGAGAATATGATCGAATGCATATGATCATATCCAGTATTTCAGTTTTAAAAATTTATGTTATTTATAAGTGAACAGTTAAAATCTTGGTGTTGGTATTCTTTGTGGGTGACATATTTCCCTTTCAAAAACTCGTTATATATATATATATATATATATATAAGTAAATTTGGTGACCGTAGTCGAAGGTGAACCAAAACTCCCTTTATATATTTTCGATAGCTACTACACCGAGGTGTTGGAGAGTGCTCTACTCCTTTCCCTGGATTACTGCCCTTTACTCTTGATACCTATCTTATATTGCTGAGATGTTAAGCAAGGAGGTATCAAGTACCATTTTTAAAGTCTTTGGTATGATGTAACCTGGGATTGAACCCAGGTTCCCGGACGATTGTCGAACTCTACACACTAGACCAATGAGCCGGTAATATATATATATATATATATATATATATATATGTGTGTGTGTGTGTGTGAACGTGTGTGTGAACGTGTGTGTGCGTTTGTGTGTATGTGTGTGTGTATGTGTGTGTACGTGTGTGTGTGTATACTTATATATAAACTGTAAATAAAGCGACACAACTTCAATAAACGTGAACACCGAAGAAATTTTCCGTTCTACGTCTATACTCAACTTTTTTTTATTGTTTTTCTATCACGCACCCGCTTGCTGAGTCTCTGGCTAAAACTAATAGAGACAACGCCAGGTGCTTTACCGCAGTTTTTCTGTGGTGCTAACGTCCGTCATTGGTGATACTTTGACCCCCTAAAACTTCAAAAGACCAAGCTTTAACGATTATCTGTGAATTTAGCACTTGCTTTGCAACGAATTCTTAAAATCACGCTAAGACAAGATTTAAAAAAATCGACAATAAAAGAAAAAAGTTTCTTTATTCTTTGAATTCGTTTTATGGCTTTTAACACTTTGATGCGTTTTGAGCTTTTCTTTCATTTTCAAGTAAACGTCATTCCATTTTCTTTTTCGCTATTTATGCAGCGTCTTTTGCCAAATGTTCTCATGTCTCATGCTTTGCAGACATTATTTTTTGTATTATCTTTATTCCAATTTTTTCTTTTCTTTCTTAATTTTTCTTTGATTTCTTTTAACAGTTATCAAACTTCTTCTTCTTCTTCTTCTTCTTCTTCTTCTTCTTCTTCTTCTTCTTCTTCTTCTTCTTCTTCTTCTTCTTGCAGATTCTCTCTCTGATTTAGTGAATGCACAACATTTTTGTGTAGTTGTGTCTTCGGAGTGTTTTCTTTTTTTTTTTTTTTTGCACATGGTCATATTGAAGAGTTTTTAAACATATCTATATACCCCATACATAGGACCCTAAAAAGTACTACGATTCCAGGGGAGAGTGGACCTGGAAGTGATTGCAAGTCAACAGGTGCTCCACAATCCCTCGATCTGCAGAACTGAAAATCATCTTTCAGATGCATTTTAATGTTATCGATCATATGGAAACATATATAACTGACAGATAAAATGAAACGCAGTTTCTTCCAAGCAGCGGTCGTGTCGATACTGCTATATGGATGCACTACTTAGACGCTAATAAAACGGCTGGAGAAAAAGCTAGAAGGTAATTACACAAGAATGCTGCGAGTAATATTGAATAAGTCCTGGAGGCAACACCCAACAAAGCACCAACTATACGGCCAATAACCTCCCATCACGAAAACTATCCAAGTTAGACGAACCAGACACACAGGACTGCTGGAAAGGCAGGGGCGAGCTCATAATGATGTACTCCTATGGACCCCCACATATGGCCGAGCAAAAGCAAGACGACCAACTCGGACATACATACAGCAGCTATGTGAGGATACGGGATGTAGCCCTAAAGACCTGCTAGAGGCGATGAACGATAGGTAGAAGTGGCGAGAGAGGGTTAGGGATATCCGCGCTGGGGGCACGACATGATGATGATGATGATGATTGATAACCAAGGTTATTGCCCCACGTAAGCTTTATTTAAGATGACATAACCATTCAGCTTTATTCAGTATGAATTAAATGTTAAGCTTTATATAATATGATTTATATGAAATCCACTTAAGGTAAAATTTTTTAGTATTTGTTGGTAATCACAGGCGAGGGTAACCTGAAAGCTCCCTTGTCAATTGCCTCTACACCGAGGTGTAGGGGAGAGCGCCACTCATTTCCCTAGATTGCTCCACTTTACCCTTGATCTGTACCTTCTAAAACTAAGTATTATTAAGCAAGGCGACATCAAATACCATTTTTTGAGTTTTTGGTATGACTCGACCTGGGATTGAAAGTCGGTGGTCATTAGCTTAATGAGTACAGTGTTCGCCAGATCGAGTCATACCAAAAACTCAAAAATGGTACTTGATGCTGCTTTGCTTAGCACTCAGCTCTATGAGGTGTGGATTAATGGTAAAGTGGAACAATCCAGGGAATGGAGTAATGCCATCCCCAACATCTAGGTGTAGTAGCTATTGAAAAAGGAGCCTTCGGGTCATCCTCGACTAAGGTCACCAACTTTACTTTAGTATTCACGGTTAGTTAATACGTGGAGATACAACGTTTTTTTTTTTATTTCACCAATAGTATTATATCCAGAACATACCTTTATTGGTATGGCAATGATTGCATCATCATCATCATCATCATCTCGACACAGCTGGGATGATTATATCATCATCATCATCGTCATCCTATCGCCACAGCTCGAAAGATCTTCATCATCATCATCATCATCTTGACACAACTGGGAACATTTTATCATCACCATCATGCTATCGTCACAGACGCTATCATCACACATGCTATCATCATCAGTATCCAATCAACACAGCTAGAACGATTATATCATTATCCTCAATATCCTATCGACACAGTTGGGAAGTCTGTATCAACATCTTGATCATCATTATCATCTGCAGGGGAGAAAATCATAGTATTCTAAGCTTCACCGGTGGGGCAGCCTTATTTCACTTTCTTTTTGTGCATTATTGTTTCTTCTTTCCTTTAACATTTCTCACCTTCACTATTTTCCGAGTATTTATTTATTCTTTGATATTGTCTCCTCCCTACACAGGGGGTGTCCTCGTGGTGTAATGGTTAAAGTGATGGACTGCGGAATCGTAGTAAGCGAGTTCGTACTCTAGTCGCGCTATTACGTTCACTTTCGGGTACTTTCTTGGGAAAGGTATGAAACCCCCTTATCCTCCCAGCTATGGATTAAATAGTACCACTACTGTTCTTCTAGGAGAACGGCTTTGGCATTAAATAACCAACAAAGAGTTGGTAGGCCATTAAACAAAGAAACCAAACAAAACTTCCTCACTACACTTCGACTTTTATTTTCTCATTTTTCGCTGTTCTCCTTCGTTTTATTTCCTACGCAAACTTCCGCTCAGATTTCTCATTCTTCGCCTCACCCGTCTCTCTTCTGCTCGAGCCAAATTTTTTAAAAAAATTCCGAACGATCATATTTATAAGTTTCACATGGTAATTTATTCATTTCCGGATTTTGCACTGTCGGCCGGAGCTGGTAAATAACCCAACTGATGCTCTACAGAGGGGTAAGACTCCACCAAAGGGTTTCCTGAATATGGCATTAAACAATCTGATGGTAAGGTTCCAGTTATGTTTGTGCTTTGGGGAATGCAGAGTACCCATTCATTGCAATCGCTCTCAGGTCCATTCTGGCCCTGAGCGGTTGCACCTGATAACACTCCTATCTATAGGCCAAATAGAAATAAACTGTGTTCTTATGATAACTTGAATTGTCTAAAGTAGTGTTTATGTGTGCGAAACTGAATTGTTTGAAATGAAACTGTTTTTGAGATTGAAACTGTGTACAGAATTGTTTGAAATAGAATTGTTTATCAGTATAAGTCAATACAACAGAGTTGATTGGCCAAAGGTTTAGGGTTAGGGTTATTATGTAAAGGTTTTAAGAGAGTTCAGGAAGAGATTCCGTCGGATAAGGCCAGCACTCTTCAAATCGGGTCAGTGGCATTTCCACCTGGACAATGCACCAGTCCCCAACTCCATCCTTGTCACAGACTATTTGAGCAAGATGGGCATCAAGAAAGTTCGTCACCCTCCCTATAGTCCAGACATTATGGTTCGTCTGACTTGGATTGTTTTCGTGATAGGAGGTAGGTGGCCGTATAATTGGTGCTTTGTTGGGTGTTGGCTCCAGGACTTGTTTATCTGTATAAGAATGGATTTGGTATTAATAACCTTCAATTTTTTTATGTGCCGTAAAACCAAAACTAAAAAATCTAAACCACTTCCGGATTATTCACCTGGGGAAAAATATGAAACCCCCAGTTATGGGTTAAATAGCACCATTATTGTTCTTCTATAAGAATGGTTTTGGCAATAAATAATCCAGGATGGTTTATATGCCATCAAACAAAGAAATCAAAATATGTTTCCTTCATTTATTTTGTTCATAATATCTCTCGAAAAGTAGTCTGAAGCACTCCAAGCACTTTCAAGTTTAAAACAGAATTTTATTGCATATCGTTCTTCTAAAGTGCCCTCACGTCCAGATTGCATTTTTGAAATTCACCAGCTGTGACAATCAGGCTTTAGTTGGGTGTATTCTAATTCCTATTGGAGCTGTTCCTTTGAACCTGAGATCAGTTATCTCATAAGATATGTAGCAATAAGATACTGGATTTTCAAAAGTCTACCACAATTTTAAATGCCTGTACAAAAAAGTCTGGAAACTTATTGAATGCTCTACGTACTTTTTGCTTGTCTTCTTTTTGTTCTGTCTTTTTTTCCTTTTCTCGTTTTTCAGTTCGCTTTATTTATCTTTTTCTTCATCTATGAAGAAATTGTAACAACCCAATCTCTGTTTCTCGTATGTTTAGAAGAGTGATCGCTTTAAACAGGTAATTATAGCCACCGTTTCTCTGTTTATTTGTTCACTTGTCATCTTTTCGTGGGTCATTCGCAGAAGTGGAATCGCCTTATATCGGTAATTAAGATTCACAGGCATTGTTAAAATTTTGTAATCTAATTTTATCTTCAGTTAAAATTTCATAATCTTTTGATATGGCATCTGAAATTTGATTTTATTATAATTAGAAATTAGTTGAACCAATATGTTTTTCTTTTCCTCTTGAACAGCCAAAAATATTTTTAAAATGAAAATATAATATTTATACTAAGATTTAAAATTGTTGTAGTGAGTTCCCTTGTCTCAGGATTGAAGTTGTGAACAAAATGTCTCTAACTTTAGAAAGTTGATGGGATCTGGTACAGAAATTTTAAAATAAGTATTTTTTTATTTTAAAAACTTTTTTGTTAAACCAAAGATTTGAAAAAGGAAAAGTTAAAGAACAGGTTTAGGAAAAGAAAATATTTTTGGTTAATATTTAATGCCGATTTTCAAGTTTAACATTTAAATTTTCTTCAATATTGAATTAATAGTTTTAACAGATTTTGATAAACTAAAGATTGATTTTGAATCAGCTGACAACTACACCAATTTAGGGAAATGGAATATTGTTTTGTTTTTTAATTTTTTTTGCTAATAACTTTCACTTTTTTTCGTTCAAATTTGCTGTATTCCCTTTTTGGACTCATCAGCTAATGTGAAAATGATAAAATGTGGGATTCTGACTTAAATCTAATACGGCAAAATGCGCAACGCATTGTGAGAGCCCCCATCACTAGGAAATCTAGTCTATCTGTCTCTCTCTCACTGTCTGCGTCTGTCAGTCAGTCTATTTTTCTGTCTGTCTGTCTCTGTTTGTCTGTCTCCCTCTCTCTCTATATATATATATGTGTGTGTGTGTGTGTGTGTGGAGAAAGTAAGTTTTATTTTTTTTTGTTTCTTTGTCTAATGGCACATGGACCATTGTGAGCTACTTAATGCCAAAGCTTATCATGTAGAAAGACAGAAATGGTACTGTTTAACTCATAGTTTGAGGATTAAAAGGTTTGCATTATTCCCTAGGGTATTAGCTCCAAAGTGAACAAAATGGAGAGACTGGATTGTGAACTCCCAATGATGTCACAGTTGAGTCCTTTAGTCTCCATTTCACGACGGCGCCCAACTTTTTGGTAGGTTGGTCGGTAGGTTGTTTAATAGGTATCTTTATTGGGTGTGAAAATGATTAAAAATATGTAAATTCATGTTGATAGACGCTTATATATATATATATATGTGTGTGTGTGTGTGTGTGTGTGTGTGTGTGTGTGTGTGTGTGTGCATTGCTTCTTTTTCTCGTTATTTTGCAGTTTACGTCATTTTCATCCTTTTCCTTTACTGACTCTCAACTTTGCCGAATCTTGGTGGTCGTCATGAGAATTTGGCAGTGCCATAATGGTCAATGTAGCATGAATTGGTCCACCCTGAAGTGCCACTCCGACTTTGAAAGATAATATGGTCGACTGCAGAATTCGGTTTGGCTGACTGCAAAGCCGGGCAGCGATTGGCTGGGTGATGCCTGAGTGGGGATCAGGTTTGTGAGAATCAAGCGACTACAAAGCCGCAGCGAAAATGGCCAAACGTATACTAAAATTCTTTGAAGCATACAACCAGACACATGAATGCAAGCAAGTGGATTCAAATGTATTAAAGAGGTAAATGTGTTTAATATTGAAGAATAGCGGGAAAGATGTCCGTTTGTTGAATTCAGTACATTCGCCGATATATATATATCTATACTATGTTACACACGCGTGCACATATTCATATAAAAATCGAGGGGGTGTGCTCGTGGTGTAATGGTTAAAGCGATGGACTGCGGAATCGTAGGACGCGAGTTCGTACTCCAGTCGCGCTATTACATTCACTTTCGGGCAAATACCCTTGTGAAAGGTATGAACCCCCTTATCCTCCCAGCTATGGGTTAGATAGTACCACAGAGTGGGTGTCCTCGTGGTGTAATGGTTAAAGCGATGGACTGCGGAATCGTAGGACGCGAGTTCGTACTCCAGTCGCGCTATTACATTCACTTTCGGGCAAATACCCTTGGGAAAGGTATGAACCCCTTTATCCTCCCAGCTATGGGTTAGATAGCACCACAGAGTGGGTGTCCTCGTGGTGTAATGGTTAAAGCGATGGACTGCGGAATCGTAGGACGCGAGTTCGTACTCCAGTCGCGCTATTACATTCACTTTCGGGCAAATACCCTTGGGAAAGGTATGAACCCCCTTATCCTCCCAGCTATGGGTTAGATAGTACCACAGAGTGGGTGTCCTCGTGGTGTAATGGTTAAAGCGATGGACTGCGGAATCGTAGGACGCGAGTTCGTACTCCAGTCGCGCCATTACATTCACTTTCGGGCAAATACTTTCGGGAAAGGTATGAAACCCCTTATCCTCCCAGCTATGGGTTAAATAGTACCACTACTGTTCTTCTAGGAGAATGGCTTTGGCATTGAATAACCTAAAAAGAGTTGATACGCCATTAAACAAAGAAACCAACCATATAAAAATCTACTCACAGACACATACGGATGCGCATGTGTACATGAGGAGAAATATGGAAAACTTTTGCTTACGTACGCGTTTGTTCCATGATAATTTAATAAGTATACAATAATATAAAAAAATTAGATAAATAATTAGACACGTCCAAAGGAAGAGTCCTCGTAGAGTAATGACTAGAATGTAGGACTGCGGCCTCCAACTATGCGAGTTCGAACTCAAGTCGCGCAACAACGTTTACTCTCGGTAGTCCTTGAGAAATGTATAGAACCCATTTATCCTCAAGTTAATTGTTATATAATATATATATATATATATAATATAATATATATAATATATATATATAATAATGCGATATATATATATAATATATATATATATATCGCATATGTCCTTCTTTAAGAATATCTTCAGTCGTAAATAACCCGCGAACGTAAATAAGACCTTAAATAAATGGTTTCTTTGTTTAATGGCATATAAACCTTTGTAGGTTATTTAATGCCAAAGCCATTCTCCTAGAAGAACAGTTGTGGTACTATTTAACCCATAGCTGGGAGGATAAGGGGGTTCATACCTTTCCCAAGGGTATTTGCCCGAAAGTGAACGTAATAGCGCGACTGGAAGACGAACTCGCTTACTACGATTCCGCAGTCCATTGCTTTAACCATTACCCTACGGGGACACCCCACCTTAAATAAAGAAACCAAACTAGGTATCATCATCATCATCATCATCATGTCGTGCGGCTAGCACGGATATACCTGACCCTCTCTCTCTACGTTTCCCTATCATTCATCGCCTCTGGCAGGTCTTCAGGGTTACATCCCGTATCATCACAGAGCTGCTGTATGTATGTTCGAGCTGGCCGTCCTGCTTTTGATTGGCAATATGCGGGGGTCCACAGGAGTACATCACTTACGATCTCGTCCTTGCTTCTCCAGCAGTGTCCGGCATGTCTGGTTCGTCTAGCTTGTATAGTTTTCATGATAGGTGGTAGGTAACCGTATAGTTGGCGCCTTTTTGGGTGTTGCTGCCAGGACTTGTTCAATATTGCTCGCAACATTCTTGTATAATTGCCGTCTAGCTTCTTCTCCAACCGTTTAGTCAGCGTCCAAGTAGTGCATCCATATAGCAGTATCGACACGACCACAGCCTGGAAGAAACTGCGTTTCGTTTTATCGGTCAGGTTTGATTTCCATATGATCGAAAGCCTATCGATTGCTGTCCATGCCTTCGTTAGCCGTATATCATCATCATCATCATATCGTGCTGGCAGCACGGATATCCCTGACCCTCTCTCGCCACTCCTCCCTATCGTTCATCGCCCTAGGCAGGTCTTCAGGACAACAACCTGTATCCTCACATAGCTGCTGAATGTACGTTCGTGCTGGTCGTCCTGCTTTTGCGCGGCCATGTGTGGGGATCCATAAGAGTACATCTCTTATGAGTTCATCTCTGCTTCTCCAGCAATGTCCTGCATGTCTGGTTCGCCTAACTTGAATAGTTTTCGTGATAGGGGGCAGGTGGCCGTACAGTTGGTGTCTTGTGGGGTGTTGCCGCCAGGACTTGTTCAAGATTGCTCGCAGCATTCTTGTGTAATTGCCATCTAGTTTCTTCTCCAGCCGTTTTGTTAGCGTCCATGTAGTGCATCCATATAGCAGTATTGATGTGACCGATGCCTGGAAGAAACTGCGTTTCATTTTATCGGTTAGGTCTGATTTCAATATAGTCGATAGCCTATTGATAGCTGTCCATGCTTTCGTTAGCCTCGTTTCGATGTCCTTTTCGGTTGATTCGACAAGTGATGAATTTATAATAAATGAGAGTCAGCGTTAAAATGTTTCGGTTTTAGTAAACCTTAATCAAAGCTTTAAGATGATTAAACAACTGTTGATAGAACAAAGATGGATGCTATGACCCAGTTGCCGTGATAGTTAATTGTATTGATTATTTAATTATCAGGTTTTGCTGGGTAGCGAGTTTTTCAGTTATCTTTTAATTTGGCAAAAAATCTTTGAGCGGAAATGTAAGTCAAATTGGAAAGTTCAAGCCAGTACACCATCGACGATCTCAGGAAGACCAAATTATAAACAAAATGGATTCATGTCTTGTTACTAGTTTGATTGGGGAAATGAAAACAGTGAATTTAAGACACGTATGAGATTACACAATAACTTAGCGAGATTACCTCATCAACCAATATCCTGAATTTATATATATATATATATATATATATATATATATATAAAGTTGTCTGAAGTACAGAGATTTTGGTCGTGGCGGGGGAGAGTATCTTTGTGTCTCAGTTCATAGACCATTTCAGATTCTCTCTCTCTCCTTCCTCCCTCTCTGTCTGTCTGTCTGTCTCGTGCAACTGTTTGCAGTCTGGCCATCGAAAAATATACCTTGATAGTGAAGCGACAATTCTATAAATACATTGGACATATAACTGTGATACCAATATGTTCTAATAATTTTTGTTGATTGTAAATAGAGAGTTCTTGTCTTTGAGCGGCCAACACCCAGGAAACATTGTTCTAACGGATCACTCTGAACGTCAGAAGAAGTTCTGGAGGGATTGTGTTATGTCCTATCTGTGGATCTTTCAAAACAGCGTGAGCACAATGAGGGTTAATAAACAGACAACCTGGAATCACATTTGGCACTGTTACAAGGCCAAAGTAAAAGTTCCTTGACGAATATAGTACCGCATTTGGTTACTTTACCAGGATAAGACCAAACATTATTATCACATTTGGTACCACAATTGTTGCCCCGCACAACAGTATTACATTTGGCGCAGGTATCAGCCTTGGTAGTCGTGACCGCGATATTGTTACAGTGTTGCTGTACCTAGATATTGTCATATCGTTGGTTACTATACTAATGTAGTACCTAAACGATAGCGTTACAAATGATGACCGACCCCAGCACATAGCACCTCGTTTGGTACCGGACCAAAGCGATCGTATTATAATTGGTGTCGGATCAAACCATATTATTACATTTGGAACTGTGCCCAAAACCACTGTATTATGTGTGGTACCGGACCAAGCTATTCAATTACATTTGGTGATTAGGCCCAAGATAAGTCCTCAGAAAAATGGTACCGGTAAACGGACTAAACAATAGTGTTCTGAAGTTTTAATAGAATGCAATAAAAGAAGAAAAGAAAAAATATTGTCACGTGATAGCTCACGAAGACGAAGAGGTAAGAATGATACTATCCCCCCGTTGAACTAACATTATCTAGCAGTCAAAAAGTGACCGTTAGGAGAGAATGTGGGTCACGGAGAATATAGACCAGATGTTCGCACTTAAGTGACCTCAGGTCGCCGGACATCGGAAGGGGAAAGAGAGAGAAGCCAAATGATTGGCTGGGACCCCAAAACGGAAGTGGGGTTCCCTTCCCCTCAGCGGAAGTAAATAGGAAAAAAGGTAGTTTTTGAGCAAGGCCCGTGGCAGACGGAGCATAGCCATTTTACTCCGGGCTAAAGACAAAAGATTAGCTGAGGCACGAAGGACCCCAAGTCCTTCAAGCCAGTATTAAAATCAGTACAAAGTCTATTAGCCCGTGAAAGAAGAAAATTCTCCAGTGAAACCCCGTCAAAAAAATAAGATAAGTAACTTTGGGACATTTTTCCTTTACACCCAAATTTTGTTTACCACTCTCTCTCTCTCAATTTGAAGATGGATAAAAGCCAAGAAAAGACATTTATATTCATGGACTATCCAATTATATGTTTTGAAACTCCGAACGTATATATATATAACCGTAGTAAAGAATTTATGTATTTTCATTTTACCATGTGGTCTATGTTGTTATTCCATGCTTTCCTTTCAGCTTCTATTCGCCTTATGTTATCTTGCTTAGAACTGTCCTATTAATTCCTAAAGCATCACACGGGAAACCGGAGTTGCCGACTACAACAATATTAATATTATTACGACTAAAACCTATAGGCTCACTTTCTTCCATTATCTCGGGGAAAGAAGAAAGCGACCTGGTGGGTGTGTGATAGTGTGAAATTTGGAACCCCTTTGCCAGCGGTGGTCAGTCTGGCCCTAAATTATTCCCTCATGTAATATGCCAGTTCTTATATGACTGAGAGAAGAACTCTGAACAGGACTTATTTCTGTAGGGGATCAAGTGCCAACCTGCCCGGTCTTCACACGTGCGAAAATAAAGTCCCGTTTTGGGATTTTAGTTCAATTTGCCGTCACAATATGTATACAAAGATAGATCATATAACCGTTTTGTTATTGTATTTTATTAAAACATCTACCGCTGTTCTATCAACACTTTTTTCATCGTCTTTAAGTACTGATGAATGTTTACTGAAACTGTAACGTCTTAACGTTGACTTACCTTCATAATTGATTTATTACTTTTGGATTTGTTTTTCTATTTTCTCCATACTGACCGATTCATTTTTATTATTCACTTCCATATACGTAAACACATACACACGAAAACACACAGACACACCAACACACACACATACATACACACACACACACACACACATATATATATATATATATATATATATATATATATATATATAAAGAGATAGATAAATAAATAAATAGATAGGAGCTTATACATACACACACAAACATAAAACTTTACAGGTATAGAAGGAGTATAAGCATAAACATATATAAATAGGTTGATATGATTATACATATATATATATATATATATATATATATATATATATATATATATATATAGGTATTATTTGGTCCAGTTAAACCGAAGTTGGGAGTATTTCCTTCAGGAGAAGAAAACTATTCAAGATTGAACATCTAAATTTTCCTGGTAAAGACAAAACACATAACAGGATGAAAATAAATTCATAATTCTAATGTGACCGGTTTGTGTTTTTTCTTAATGAAGTATGTATATATATATATAGAGAGAGAGAGATAGATAGATAGATAGAGAGAGAGAGAGAGAGAGAGAGAGAGGATTATAAAGACTGATACTTATATAAAGAGAGAGAGGGACAGTGATATACACATAACTAGATAGATATGAGTAAGCCTATGCATTGAGCGCAACAAAATTATGACATGATACATAACATCTATATTTCTTTGTATAAGTCAGAAAGAAGAAAAAATCTGGTCAACTCATTGAACATGATCATCATTTGACCAAAAAATGTTAACTTTTATTCTTTTTGTTTCAACTAATCAACCAAGTTTGCATTCTTCCTAAAGTTCGACCGTCTTTTAATCTGATCAACATGTTATCAATCCAGTTTAAACACACGCACAGAATTGATATTTCTATGAATCCATTCTATAGGACTAGTTGTCTGACCTCTTAATCTGAATAACACATGTCACTCAACTTTCCTAACTTTCATGACATTAATCAGACATTAGTGATAGTTTTACTTCAGAACTTACAATACAACATTCATAAGAAAACGATAACAATTTTCTCTCTGAAAGAAAAAAAGAAAAAACATAATATTGTTTATAATTTGTTCGTAAATTGTCCCTCTTTTATATCAATCATTATTTAATGTAAAGTGTTGATGATTATGCTCGTATACACGTTGCTTGAACGACTTGGCAAATGTTTAAAACACCCGGTTATAAAGCTTTACCTTTTCCTCTATATTGTACCAAAATTTACCATAAAGATAAAAAAAATGTCTTCAATGACATTTCCACGTCTCGGTTCCAAGAAGTTGACTATAATGGCAAGAATGTACTTCCTTCCCACTGTATAAACTAAAATGGTTCTTATTTTATCTAATAATCTGACTCGGAAATAAAACCGTGAACTATTCATGTTTATCAGACCATTTTTCTGGATAAAAACTTATAAACACACACACACACACACACACACACATATATATATATATATATATATATATATATATACATATATATAATGTGTATATGTTGCTATATGGGTGCATGGGTTTTTTCTTGGATGACTAACCGTATGTTTCATACCGACGACGATACTATAAATGGAAGGGCTTAAAATAGTGATTTTAAAGCAAACACAATATTATTATCAGACCATTTGGTTTTGGGCCAAATCAAGCTATGCTCTCTCTCTCTCTCTCTCTCTCTGTCTTTCTCTCTCTCTCTCTCTTCGACGCGCTCTCTCTTTCTCTCCCTCCCTCCATCACTCCCTCCCTACCTACCTATATATCTACTAAAATGTCTTAAATAACTACTGTTTCGAAAAACTTTTATCAGATATCGAACCTAAATTTGAGCATGGTTTACAAAAATCATTAAAAGAAATTCATTTGCTTACAAGCAATACCTCTCGATATTATTAGATTATGTTGCTTTCCACATCGATGTAAGTGTTTATCTATGTAATTAATATATCTGCATTATTTTTGTATCTTTTTTATTTTGTTTTCTGTTGCTGATATTCCGATTTAGATCACTTATGTCAAGTTTATTCGGTACACCAAAGTAAAGCAGGTGATATAGCAGTGATAATTGATTTGATTGGAAATAGAGGGACCATTCAACCATATCTTATAAATGTATTTCTTATCATTTACATATATATATATATATATATATATATATATATGTATATATATCGATTTAATACACATGATAAGTAGTCCAGTGACGTAATAGTAACAAAAAAGATGACTCAGAGATGTCACATGAATCTTTCAGCAGATATTCACTCTGGAGCCACACACACACACTCATCCCAGCTCTCGTTCCACCGTTAAAAACAGTCTCCAAATACTCTTTATGGACTGCAATCATTTGACTCATTGTGTTCTATAGAATGTTGTCCACAATATAAACCGTTTCATTTCACCGTCAATTCTAGCTAGGAAAACCTCAGGCATTTACATTTAGAAAGAAAAGACGCAATGTTTTGAAATAAAACCTGCATGATACAATAAACATATGCTGTAGATCTATCCAAACTTTTTGAATATATGCCAGGTTGGCCACTATGTAGGATCTTTTTTATATTTTAATTTTCGCACGACTAATCGACAAAAGACTTTGATGGCATCTTTCATGTGTCCAATATTTTCATTTTTGACGGTTTTCCAAAATAGAATTCTTTTAGTGGATTCGCCACCAACGTTGAAGCTACAAAATTGATACATGCTTAAACGCCACCAAAACATTTTAAAAACTTTCAAAGATGGATGTCAAAAATCAAGCACGACTTGATGACCAACCCCTATGATTACGAATCTCACATAACACAAAAGAGATTATATATATATATATATATATATGTGTGTGTGTGTGTGTGTGTGTGTGTCTGTGTGAACTCGTTTTGATAACATGGGAGTTGAAATTAAAGATTATTCTTTACATTTTGGGATAGAATTTCCAATAAATACGTAAGAATGTATTTTACCCAACCCTTCCAGCGCAGCCTGGATGTTACTCAAGGTCAATTTTTAGCGGGTTGCGGATGGTTTGAATTTAGAATTTACCTTCGAGACTGGTTACCTAACAAAGGCTAAAGAACCTGTTCTACGGTTTGATTTATTTATATCTGGTTTAAGAAACACTGTATCCATGCCGTTTCTTAGGGCATTACCACGAAACAGCCTCGTCCAGGATTTGAAGTCGAGTCGTTAAATCTATTTCCACCAACGATAAACCCTACGCTAAACGAGACTGTGAATAAGAATGTCTATAAATCTGTATCCAATGATAACACTACTTTTCTTCTTCAAGGATGACCTTTATATGCCATTAAACAAAGAAACCAAACCACATAATAACACTTCTCCATCATATCTTACCAGAGCAATATTTAAGTTCTATATGAAAAAAAAACCTCTCAATATTAAGTCCTGTCATTCAATAGAGTTACAAACCAATAATTTTGACTAGTTTTATTTTTCTTCATTTTAATTCTAGTT
Source organism: Sepioteuthis lessoniana (assembly GCA_963585895.1). Taxonomy (NCBI): domain Eukaryota; kingdom Metazoa; phylum Mollusca; class Cephalopoda; order Myopsida; family Loliginidae; genus Sepioteuthis; species Sepioteuthis lessoniana. The sequence continues at coordinate 46,513,978 of OY757923.1, forward strand.
GCTTCTTATCGCATCTCGTTCGGGTCGTCACTCCTACGACAACAAAGATTTGGTCGTATCGGAAACAAAAAATAAAGAATAAGATCCTGATAAGACTGGAATTCCCACTCCTTTTTGCTAAGGTAAACCAGATTCTAAGCATCAGCTTCTATACCTAAACAGCTACGAAAACAAGGATAAGCTCAATGACGTCCAAAGAATATCTATACATCTACTCACTACCCAACTCCAACGGGTCGGTGCTATATTAGTTGTTACTGTTTTACATACGAGCTGTGTTAAGGCTATATTTCTTATTTGTTAGATGAAGCTCTGTCGATTATTGTTATAACTTTTGGGTTGGATTATCTTACATCTTCCTATTTTTAATAGCTTTTTATCACAACTCACTCATAACTAAACGTTGAGAATATCGTTAATTATTCTGTGATCTCCGCCTCAATAGTGTATCACGTTAGAAATCACACAAGAACAAGGTTGCGACGCAAAAATGATTTTCCTTTCTTATAGATTGGTTTTAAAAAGTGTGAAACAACGGATGATAACTGACTTCTTTTTTTTTTTTCAATTTCTTAAAAACCGGGGAAAATGATAATTCAGTTTTCTGCGAACTGTTTTGTATAAATCCAGGGTGTAAAAACGGACAAAACTGCAACTTTACGGCCACTTACCTCCCATCTCACAAAGCATCTGAGTAAAACGAATAGGACCAGCTAGTTCTACTAGAAGAGCAAAGACAAACTCATAAGTGACGTTCTTTAATGAACTCCTGCATATGAGTCACACCAGTGTTAGCTGAACTGCAAAAACCTCAACGGGAGGCAGCTGCGGGCTGCTGCTTTAGGGAGGGGGGAACTCTCCGTGACTGTAAACTGGTCTGACGTAAGACTCACACTCACTCCAACTGACTACGACCCTCAGATGGACATCTGAATGTATCCTTTCATAACGCGCATTACTTCCAATCAACTACGTGACTTTTCCGCTTTTTTTTTTTTTTGCACAGCTGCGTTCTATTTTGAGAAATCTCTTGTTGATGCCCCACCCCTCAAGGGTCAATATGCAACAAAAACTAAGATAAACCCCCCACGATGTTTTCGCAGAACAACTTTCAATTTTTATTATTCGATATGTCCTCCTGCCTTCTTCAGGTTTTTTCTTGTCAAACTCGGTTCCCTAAGCTTGTACGTGACAATCATCTGTTGGCTGCAGGTTCAATCCTGACAGCAAACAAGTTACAGGAATACTTAACACTTGTACCCGGTTATGGTCCACAGAATCAGAAACGGCCCCCCGTTGATTAAATAACTGATGTGGTTCCAAGTTTCGTATAGGCCCTCGAGTTCGACAAGAAACGCATGAGTCCGGAGAACATATCGGCCGAAACGTTGTGAATATAACAATAAAGATGAAGGCAATAATCAAAAAACCCTGAAGGATAAAGATCATCAAGCATCATCTCAGAAATTCAGACAACTCATTTGCAATTTATATAAAATGTTAATACACGCGATAATTTTCCTATTACTTATGCTTTGCGATATCGATCCCCAGGTAGGCAGCAAAATGAACGGAATTACAAAGGATGTAATTATTCTTCCCTTATAAATATTTTATTGTTGAAATTGTTTATGGAAGAAATATGACTTGAAGACCAAAATTGCGATATGGATAATTCAAACAAAGCTATACTTAGTAGATACTTAATTTTATCACCGAATTCAACAAGAGACATTATCGGTAAAATTTCTAAAAGCGTAGGCATTCAAATCGTCAAAATCATATCTAAAACAATTAGGAACATATTTACAAATGAGAAAACAATATACATTGAAGGCTGGTATTTATATTTTTCTTAGTATAGTTTATGAAAATGTTAATGTTCGTGCGTCTTATCGCTTTTTAAAGAAGCAATTATATGAACACATAAGAAAATTGAAAGAGAAGAATTTAAATACACTTGTCAGTCATCAATTTGAGACAGGTCATATTTTTTTTTAGTTTAAAAGGGGTTCCCACGTAACATCAAGAGCATAAATAGCATCGATACCTTAGTGAATCGGCAGTTTTTTTTCACTATATAATAAACGCCTGACAATTTTCAACACATGAATTTTTCAGGTAAAATTAATAGCAAAGCAAAACTGAATTTCTTTAATTTGACAGGCTAGATTACTGACCTGGAGAGAGATGAACTCCACCTGATTATTTCTTTCTAAGAGGCACAATATGAAGAGTATCCAGTAATATAATGGCCGAGGGATTTCGTTTTATATATCTTGCCTTTCGGTTTAGTTAGGCTGAGAACCTTTCGCTTAGCACACGGGTTAGTTAGGTGCAACATAAGGGCAGGTGTTCACGCGTGCATGGGGAGGATGTGTCATTAAGAGATGTCAAAATAAAAAATTCCAGATAGGACCAGGGGATGTGAATGACGTCATGCACCGGAAGCGTGCGCGGAGGATTTTGGGGATTTGAAAAAAAAGTCAGAGTTGAGTTCTAGCGTCCGAAGAAGACGGTTGACTTTCGGAGCCCACCGAGGCCTTGCGGCGGGTGCCGCACGTGGTAGTGCTGGTGGGGGAGAGATGAAAAAGTCGTCTTAGAAAGATTGTGCCTCTCTCTTCCTCATGTCGAACAATCTTTTAACTCAAAGGTTATAAAAAGTTTCGTACGTGAACTAAGAAGTCGTAAGTGTTTTTTGTGTTTCGGGGTTCTTATGTTATCTATATATGTACGTTATGAACATTATGGACGTTTTACGTACCGGTATGAATATGTTTATTTCATATATTCATATCTGGCTATGTAACAATCCTAGCAAGCAAAGATTAAAGAACCAGTGAATTACGTTTAAGTTTAAACTTAATGCTAACAGTTATTAACTAAAATCTATTACTTAGCTTTATTTCGAACCTTCGTGATATTGTAGCATGAGATTGGCATGATATCATCATCATCATCATGTCGCGCTGGTAGCACGGATATCCATGACCCTCTCTCGCCACTCCTCCCTATCGTTCATCGCCCCAGGCAGGTCTTCAGGACAACATCCCGTATCCTCACATAGCTGCTGAATGTATGTTCGTGCTGGTCATCCTGCTTTTGCACGGCCATGTGTGGGGGTCCATAAGAGTACATCTCTTATGAGTTCGTCCCTGCTTCTCCAGCAGTGTCCTGCATGTCTGGTTCGTCTAACTTGAATAGTTTTCGTGATAGGAGGCAGGTGGCTGTACAGTTGGTGTCTTTGGCATTTAAATCTTTATTGAGAGTGCAGGAAAACTCCTAGTTGTTTTTTTTTTGTATGGGAAAATTGGTGAGAGTGATATTTTTTGTGTGGATCCGTCATTAAGAAATGGAAGCTTATTATTCAAGTTCAGTTCATAAATAATATTGAGTATGAAATTGCTTTGGAACAATATGAACAATGTACAGGACTTGTCATTGCGTTTCTCATTTCCTTATTCGCTCTCTCGAAGATGGCTTCATTTAAGGTTGAAAGTATTCGGGTAAAATCCGGTGTCTTTCTAGATTCATGCCATCCAAAAATCTCATACGAAGTCTTGAATGGATCAAAGAGAGAGTAAGAAGAAAAACATGTTTAAAAGAGAAAATTATATATATATATATATAATCATCATCATCATGTCGTGCAGCTCGCACGGATATCCCAGATTCGCTCTTGCTACTTCTCCCTATCATTCATCGCCTCTGGCAGGTCTTCAGGCCATATGCAGGGGTCCATAAGAGTACGTCACTTATGAGCTCGTCCTTGCTTCTCTAGTAGTGTCCTGTGTGTCTGGTTCGTCTAACTTGGATAGTTTTCGTGATGGGAGGCAAGTGGACGTATAGTTGTGGCCTTGTTGGGTGTTGCTGCCAGGACTTGTTAAATATTGCTCGCAACATTCTTGTGTAGTTGCCGTCTATATATATATATATATATAGCATTTTCTCTTTTAAGACACATAATTAATGGCCTTTTACGTTTGCTTACTAATTACTGCAAAATACATGACCACACATTATGTCATTCAAACTATTTGTGCCTAGTCCTTAGAATAGTTTGAAGTTAGGGATTCGTCATCATCTAAAGAAATCCCAGCCGTCTGTGAGGTTCGACAGATAAAATGTAGTTTGCAGAAAAACAAAAATATGGTTCATAATTGCTACAGGAAAGACAACAGTTGTATTAAGAATTTCCTTTTACCTGACACAAATAAGTAAAGGAACTAGTTTGATGAGCTCGATCCGACGCGATCGATCAAAAATCGAATGCTTTGCCCGATTTTCGTAATATAGAAAGACATTCTTGTACTTCTAGAAAAGAAAAACAAACTTTACCTTGAGAAAGATGCTTTTTCGCTAATCCTTTCTCGGACATAATAATAGCTTGATAAGAAGACACGCATCTGAATTTTTCCAACATTACTTGGGGTGTCGGAACGAGTGTAATGTATTTACTTATTCCAAGATCTTGGGATTTAGAAATAGTCGCGATCACGCGCGCCAAATCGAAACTAAGTAAAACTGCGCACGCATATTTCGAATGTATAAACAAACGCTTTCATTTTCACTCACACACACACACAGAAGCAGACACACAGTCGCAGACACAAACACACGTACACTCACAGTGTGTAAATGTATATTACAAAGCGTTTTTTCACTTAAATGCTTCCCGATGTATATTTCTATCAACGGAAACATATATGTATTTGTTACATTCTCTTAACCTACTTATTCCCCCCCACATATATATATATATATATACATATATATATATATATATATATATATATTCAAACAAAATTTTTGAATAGTTCAAGTAAGAATTATATAAAAAGTACATATAAAGACATATGCAAACATAAATTCACACACACACACACACACACACACACACACACACACACACACACACACACACACACACACACACACACACAAATATATATATATATATATATATATATATATATATATATATATGTGTGTGTGAATTTATGTTCGCATATGTTTACCTATATATATATATGATGTGTGTGTGTCTGCGTACGTGTGTATCAAATCTGTAAAAAGATGTGTACAAATAAAGAGCTAGCAGTTAATATTTTTCTCAAACAGGAATGAATGTCGAATTTTACGATTTTTTTTAAATCACCGTCATAATATTCTGTTAGTGCTGCGAATAAGCATCAAACTATTGAGAAAATCAGTGATCACAGTTTTGATTGAATATTGATAATCGACATACATAATTCATCAGTTTACTTACATATTTTCCTCGCAGGCACATACATACAAACACAGATGCACACATACCAATGAGTACATAGAAAAATAATTGATAATTGAAACGCGTAGGAATTACATCTATGAAACTCGAGTATTTAATTCTTATTGTTTAATTACAACAATAGGAACATATTTTAATTTACATTGCCCAACTCGTCCCCAAGTAATATAGGACTGTTGCTATAAAGTTACTTGTTCCTAACACCAGGAAATAAAAATTACAGAAACTGTGCTTTTTCTTTCTTAAGTATCGTGGCGTGGAAGTACTCTGACTGTTGATTGCCAGGAAGAAAGAGTAAAATGAGAATGAAGTATATCAATTTTTAATCTAAAATTAAAGCAAAGTTTCATGTTGTTTCTGTAGTGAGACTGATCGGTTGGTTTTAACGGCATGTCAACCAATTGGGATTATTTTATGCATATAGTTAAGGAAATCACATTTTTTGTAAGTTTACATTTGCATTTTTTTGTTAAATTACGCCTCAAGACTTCCATATGACCGATAGCCTATCGTAAGCTGTCCATGCATTCGCTTGACGCGTACTGATGTCATTTTCGGCAGATGAGACGCTGCTTTCAAGGTAGATGAACTTGTCCACAATTTTCTGAGAGCCACCATTTAGTGCGGCGATATGTCCACTTTGATGTACTCGTTTCGTCTGCGTTCACATGGAGACCTATGCCACCTGTTGCCCGCTCCAGACAACGCAACAGGGATTCAGTCTGGGCAGTTGTATTCGCCAGAAGCTCTATGGACGCAATTTTTTCCCTTGCAGCGCTCGTGTCCAACTTACTGAATGGATGCACCACTTGGACGCTGACTAAGCGTAGAGAGAAAAAGCTTGACGGCAATTGCGCAATGCTGCTACGAGCTATATTAAACAAGCAACATCCCTCAAAACAGCAGTTGTACGGCCACCTATCACCCATCTCGAAGACAATCCAAATAAGACGAACAAGACATGCAGGAAACTGGTATAGGAGCAAAGCCTAACTTATAAGCGACGTTCTTCTATGGACCCCTTTACACGGGGTTACCTACAACAACTCTGTACAGACAGAGGATAAAGTATAGAAGAATTGCAGGAAGCGATGGAAGATAGAGTCAGATGGCGAGAGAGAGAGAGAGAGAGAGAGAGAGAGAGAGAGAGAGTTAGAAAAATCTGTGCGAACAGCAGGACATCATGATGATGATGATTTTACAAGAGTTTTTTCGTTACACTGTCCTATAGAATACGAATATTTTTGGCCCACTGGCAGGACGCTAACATCACTCTGGGTTTGAGTGGACCTTGGATTAATAGCAATGAATGGTTTGGTTTGGTTTCTTTCTTTAATGGCATATCAACCTTTGTAGGTTATTTAACACCAAAGTTATTCTTCTAGAGGAACAGTAGAGGTACTATTTAACCCATAGCTGGGAGGATAAGGGGGTTCATACCTTTCCCAAGTGTATTTGCCCGAAAGTGAAAGTAATAGCGCGACTGGAGTACGAACGCGCTAACTACGATTCCGCAGTTCATCGCTTTAACCATTACACCACAAGGACACCCCCCAATTGTAATGAAGATGTACTCCCCACTACCCAAATCTCCAGAAATAGAATTTCATAATCAGATGCAGTTTAGTCTCATATTTTTGACATCTTTTTATTTTGGGAAGTTTTTATCCCTCTTCGTGGCATATAGTTGGTATATCCTATTCCTCATCAACAGAATAATCGATAGTGAGAGTAAAGACTTGATGTAAATTTGGTCAAAATCGTAATTCTACCGTAAAATAAATAAAGGTCGTGTAATATTGGCAACAGATGTAGTATACAGCTGTTAAACTGCATTAAGTGCGCATGTATAATTGAGATCTGTTAGAGCAACCCAGGTTTGAGCTGTGCAACCAGTAGGTTGTCTATCACACTGAAGGTAACTTAAAAAAAAAAAAAAAAAATGAAGGTAGGAATTGGTAAGAATGGGATGAAAGGAATTAAAAAGTAAGTGTAATGAAAATACACGTTTAACGAACTGATGAAAAAGTAAATGATGTTAGGAAATAATCTAAAAAATCAAAATCAAAAGAATATATAAGTCTATTTATAAGAAAAGCGGGGAGCAAAAAAGATTCAGATAGACAGAGCTATTGCTACCGACGTATCCGCTAGCAATCTCACATCCACTGAAAGTGATGTAAATATACTCATTGGTACAGCGAGGACTGCTTTTAACAGGTTATCAGCCATAGGGAAACCTAACCTCACCGATAAAATAAAACGGGAATTCTTTCAAGCCGTAGTCTTGTTAGCACTATTGTATGTTTGCACAATGGAACGCTGGGAGAAAAAGCAAGATGGAAACTACACAAGGGTGTTTCGTCTCTTTTGCATAAATCCTGGAAGCAACACCTTACAAAACTGCAATTGTCCGGTCATTTATCACCCATCTCGCTAACCATTTAAGTAATAAATACTGAGCATTGTTGCTAAAGTAAGGACCAACTCATAAGCGACATTCTCCTATGGACTCCTACTCATGGACACATCAGTCTCGGCTGAACTGCAAAAACTTACATTAGCTCATTAGCTCCATGTGTGGATAATGGGTACCGTCAAGAAGACTTATCAAAAGCGATAGCCGATAGAGACGGAGAGAGATAGAGAGAGAGATAGAGAGAAAGAAAGAGTGTGTATCAAAGGGATCTGTGCTATTGGCACTCATTGAAGATAATGTGAAACTCAAAAGGAATGAATGAATGCATAAGTGAAATGAGGCAAATAAAATTTATAATGAAAGGCTTGACGGATGAAGAATAAAAGAAATAAATCTATGAAAAGGATGAATGGGGGCTGAATTGCAGGAATCCGAATAAAGAAGAAATTAAACATTGAATGAAATCGAAAAATAATTAAAGACAAGATATGGTACTAAAAAAATTAAACCGAGCAGCCGAGTTCAACTTCAAAATGGGTGAGTTGTAGTTGACATCACTTCAGTGTCACTATGAAAGGCATCTATCTATCTTTCCTTCAGTAAGAACAAAGATACAGCAGATGGACCACTGTTTCCTTTGGTTAAAACTAATCAATGTGGACTAATCTGAATTTAAAACCAGATATTAACAGGTACTGAAATACCATACCGTAAAATCTTGCAAAAGAATAATTTTGTAACACATCCATAGAACAATACTCCAGAAGCAATCTACAGTTTGTAGTTGGGGTATAGATATCGAAAGTAATAATATCAAATAACTTTTTGAGGTCGTGTATCTTGGACTTCAGAACAGAAAATAAAAAAGTTACGAAGAACTAACAACGCAAAAAGAAAAATTAAAAAGAAAACGAGTATTGCAGTTGATATTTTTTTCAAAACAATCGACGACAACACAAATCGGTCATGAAACTTTTCTCTGTTGTATTTTTGATCAGCATAACCCTCTCGCTTAATCACTTCCACGTCAAGATTATCGATTAGCATTCTCACTTATCAAATTATTTTTTCAATGTATACTCGCCTCGATTGCAACAGACGCGAATTATGAAGTGTAATTATGTGAGGAATGTCTTCGTTAAAAATTACACCTACTTAGCATTTTTCGAATACTTTCCTAAAGATTTTAACAGCTAATGGCGTCCACTTGGAATTTTGAAAGAAATTTAATTTTGGTAAAACGTTATGTGCTTAAACAACCATACTAAACGCAAGAGGGAATTCGTGACTATGGAAAACACGGGCCTAATTTGATTTCAAAGTTTATTCGAGTGTAAGAAATAATTTCTTTCAAAACAATTCTTTGAAAAAGAATTGTTTAGCCAATTTGAAGTAATACATTCATGAAGAAATTGTTTTTGTACGAATAATATGTGGGAATAAATATTAGTTGCGAAATGATAGGTTTATAATAGGAAAATAGGAAAGAAATCTTGAAAAAAAAATCACAATAATAAAAGAAAGGGGCACACACAATACAGTTAAAATATAAAGAGTTTGTATAAAACCTCTCCCCTATGAGCGAGGACAAATTCCAAAATGAGAAAAACTTATTTGAATACAGAGTTTTCGTTCTCTTAGATTGGTCGCCATTCCAAAGTTACATAACTCTAAGCAATGCATAATTGAAAAAGGGAAAAAAAATTTACTCGTGCCTTTCTCAAAGGCATTAACACAAAGTAAAAAATAAATAGTCTGTCCCAGAATTTGAGCTCGAACCACCGATTCCATTTCCTACGACGCCGATTGTTACATTTAGCGCGTCCCCATAAATAGCTTGCCAATTAAGGTCAAAACATCACTTTTATTCCTTCCACAAAATGAAGTCCAAAATGCTTTGACAATATTGACTAAGATTATAAACACCTCCTTTTGTCAACGCTTCTACTTAGAATGTAGTTATGCGGGAAATATTTTGCTCAAATACGCTGACTGAACTTTCCCCCAATAGTGCCACCTGTTGGCCCCAGTTAGCTATCTGTAAAGTTTTAGGACGGGATCCTGGTGGGTGAGTGATACTTGAACCAGCGACCGAGTGTTCATATGACATCCAACACTTCGTTTTGGATCTTACTCGGTTAGACAGGTGGTCGGAGTGGCTCAATCCGAACAATCGGCTGGTCACGTCAAGCTCTAGCATGTAATATGATTGTACCGATCGTATTATTCAATCGCTCATGCGGCAAAATAAGTATCTAATCTTATGTTATCATATTTACCCAACCCCTCCACTCGGGCAGGATATGACACGAGTTCAATTTTTAAGCGAAGTTTAACAGGTTTGAATTCAGGGTTTTCCTTCTCCTAGACTAGTTGCCCCACCAAGGCTGAAGAACCTAGTCTGCCCTACTATTTACCCATAGCTGGAGGGAGAATAATTGGATTCCTACCTTTCTCAAGGGTATTAGTGCTATGTGAAATGCAATCAGTCTTATCCAGGATTTGAACTCGTGTCGCCGGGTCCATTTCCTACAACGATAACCATTACACCACGGGCACCTCTTAATCTTATGTTATAGGTGCTAGAAGCCAGTGGGTGAGGGTCAGTCGTTTTGAGAGAGTGAAGATTTAACCCATGTTGAACACTGGTGTGCTAACTATTGGATACCGAGTGAGATTGGGAGGGTCTCGATGTCCCACTCCTCACACAAGTATTCCGGTAGTGTATCCCTGACTCAATCAAAACGAATGGGTTTCTCCTTAATAAATCCCAACAGAAATTGGACAATATTGTCAAGGTTGAAGCACTGGACCGGTGAAAAAAAGAACAATTATTATGGCTTATTTATCAACTCCCATTGCACTTCAAGAAACCCCAACCAGGCACACATAGTTACTGTAAAATAGAAACCACTTATTTTCATAGGTTCATAGTCCTCGAATCGACAAAGGAAAAACCTCTAACAAAACTCTCTCCTTTTGCAACAGAAACTTTTCTTTCAGTAAACCTATCACCCAAAACAGTAAAAACTACCTGCAACAATAACCAGAATGTGGAAATAACAAAACAGAAATATGCTGAACTATTATTTCAAATCAATCCTCATAGATTCCTCCATAGGTTCAGAAGAGTGATGAATAGTCGTGAATGATCTGTCTGTTCAATCGTAGAATTAAAACGCAACCGTAGAGAACAAAAAGTATCTGATGTAAAGAGAATATCAATAAAAAATGACCAACTTATAAACACCAATACTCATATATTTATTTTCAGTACCCCAAAACTTCCAGCTAAACTTAAAATTGGTTATATGATCGTGAAAGTTGGAACTTATATATTTAAACAACTCCCATGCTACAAGTGCCAAAATTTCGGCCCCTAAAAAGTTGATACACAAAAAAAGTTGTCATGTAGAGGATGGTACTCACTATCAAGAATCCGCAAGTAAATAAATGAAATGCACAAACTGTAATGGAAATCACACAGCTGATTCAAGGCTCTGTGAAGTATAGAAAAGAGAAAAAGAGGAAATAAAAATGAAATGTACCCAAGACATCCGTGTCCTGCATATTGCACTAAACTATCTCATGGTTAGGCTCCAGTAATGTTCCAGCTGTGCTAGTGCTTTGAGGAATTCGAAGTACCCTTTCATTGCCATTGCTCCCAGGTCTACTCTGACCCAGAGTAGTAGCACCAGATAAAGTCCTATCTATGGGTCAAATAGAACTAAACTGTATACTTTTGCTTTACTCAATTGCTAGAATTTGTATTGTTTTTTACATTTAACACTGTGTAAACAAGAAAACACTGTATTGATGCTAAACTGAATTGTTTGAAATAGAACTGGGTTGACATTAAAACTATGTAATTATGCTAAACTAAATTGTTGGAATTGAACTGTTTATATGAATTAAAATGGTTTTGTCATTAATTAACCTACAATGGTTGATATGACATATAACAAAAAAAAAACGGGGCATTTGGCGCAATGGATAAGATGCTGGGTTGAAAAGTGTTTCTGCGTGCTATTATACGGTGATTCCAACTTCAAGAAATCCTTTTTCAGAGGAGCGAAAATTTGTAGTGGTCACCTACCTATCTTGCACCTAACCAAAAGTAACGTACCCTGTACAAAAACCTTCGGCTCCAGGTTGCCAGGAATGCGATTTCCATTTGGAAAACCTTTTTAAAAGTTAAAACTAGACGACTTCCCAGCCCACATAATGGAGCTATAGGTATATAACACTTCAGTTCTCAGATAGGCTTTTGTAATGGTATGACCCTAAATTAACGCTTGCACCACCACGGCTCTAACATGTCAACGAATTTAGCACAACGTCTCAAGTGTCAGTTGAGCCCCCGTTGTAACATCGCTATTAAAAAAAAGTGTCGGACACACCAAATATTGTCTTGGTTCGCTAAAACTAAAGTTTATTCACTACTAAACATCTTAGTAGTTATCGAGAAAGAGTGTAGGTAAAATGATTTCTTCGCTTTAGCTCGACGAAAAGAAATAATACGTCGTAAGAAGAGAGGTAGAGAAGACACAGACCTTAATATTAGCTTTCTAGTTTTCTGTTGTAATTTTCACACGTACTTGCTCGCTGTTTCCTTCTTCACAGCTTCTCGGTGGATGTGGGACTCCTTCGCAGAGCTCAACCAAAACTTTTTGGCTGTCCTCACATCGTCACGTCTCTTAACTAACTTACTCTCTTTTCCTGTTTTCCATCCCGCGTCCACTTTTAACGGTTTTTGCGTTTGATTTTGAATACATTTCTATTTTTAACGTTGGCGTCTGCTGCTGTCTCGACTTAGATTTGAGAAACTTTAAGTCTAGCTCGGAAACTACTAATAAGTAAAACAATCTCCAAGCGTCCCTAATTATTTTTCAGGAATCTATACTCCAAACTAAACAAAACCTCCTCATAAAAAACAAATTCTATACTGAAACTCACTCAAAAGAAGCAAATGACACCACCATTCTCTTTTCAATCAGGAAACCCCTTACAAGGCACCCAAAAATCTCCCAAACAGACACTATCCGGATTCCCAACAAAAATACCCTTCTCTATGGAATCACACAGACAGAAAAAAAATCCAAATAAAAGATTATACTATGAACAAGAACGCCCAGATAAACCACGCCACCTTATCTCAATCAACGCAGAAAAGACAAGAAATTCCCAATGAAACTCAGAAAACTCATAATAAATTCAATATATTAGAAAAAAAAAGACATAGAAGAAAATCCCCGACCAAACAAACCACACAAAACAGAAAACACTCAAAGACATAAGACCAAAATATCAACATACGTCAAAACATAATACAATGGAACTTTCATAGAATCAAAGCAAACCTCAATGATTTGCTTTTGTTACTAACAAAAATAAATCTGGCTATAATCTGCCGGCCACAAATATTTCTCAAAGAAAACGATAAGATAAATATAAAAAAAAACTTTAAAAGCTACAATTACATACATAACACTGAACTCAGGGCCTCTGAGAGTTTATTGATTTTAATTAGGAATGATATACCCCAAAGCAAAATTAACCTAAACACTAACCTACAAGCAATAGCTGCCAAAGCAAGCGTACACAAAACTATAAATATTTGTACCTTATACATTACTTCACAAGAGTTTATCAATGAAAATGGCGGCAGCAAATTAATGAAACACCTCCTAAGTCTTTTATCTTACTAGGGGATTTAAAAAGCTAGAATATTATAAGGGGTATTAAAAACAAACAAATTGAGTAGAATTCTTGAACGGATTATCAACGATAGCAACCATTGTATCTTTGATAAATCCCGAACCCGTTTTGATCCATCTACAGGCACCTGCTCAGCAATTGATCTAACTCTCCGCTATCCTCAAATCTTCTTGAACTACAACTATAGAGTAGATGAAGACTCAAGCATCAGTAATCATTTCTCAATTATAATGAAGGGACTACATCCTGAAGAAGAAACACTCCCCCAATGGAGCTTAAACAAAAGAAACGAAAAAAATTTTTCAAAAACTGTCTGCAAAACTTCATTCAAAAAGTAAATGCCAAAAATACAATAGAAAATCTTACAAACTTTCTGACTGAAATTATCAAGAACTGAATCCCTAAGAACTCAGTGCCGCAAAAGCGGAACAGCTCATGGTTCAACGTAGAATGAAAGAATGTTATCCGCTTACGACGACGGGTCCTGCACAAATGTAAGGTTGCTCCTACAACCTCTAAACTAATCTCATACAACCACCACAGAGCAGAAGTGTGCAGAATAATGAGGAAGTCCGAGCGAAACCCCTGGTAAAGATATATTAGAAAACTCAGCCCCTCTACTAAATAAAAAACAATCTAGTAAATGATTCATAAAATCTCCAGAGAACAACAATCAACTCCCCTAAAACTTGTCTCCACAAACTAGACCAAAATATCTACCCAAAATGATATTACAAATAAATTAGGTGAAACCTTTTCAAAAAACTCTATGAGCCAAAATAAGCCACAATTCATAAAATTCAAAGAAAATCCTGTAAATTTCATGCTACACTTGAAATCCAATAACTCTAAAGCATATAAAAAGTTGTTCATCTTACCAGAACTGATCGACTCTAGAAAAATAAATCCTACAGAACAGCTGTTAATTCAGTCAAAATACATTATGAATTATTAAAACAAGCGCTCTAAGAATCAATGATATACCTTCTGAATTATTATTGCCTTATATGGATGTGCAACACATTTCCAAACACATGGAGACAGATGGCAGTCATTCACATTCCTAAAAGGCGCCTCTGGTGGTGTAATGGTTAACAAGCTCGACTTGCAAACCTACACGAGTGAGTTCGAGTCTCATTGGGTGCCCCTTTCATATGGTCTTGTGCCACATCTAAGCAAAAAAAGCTTAGTAAATTTCCATTCACATTCCTAAAACCAGAAAGGGTTTCATGAATGAAGAAAACTACCGTCCCATTGTCCTGAAAGTTAGATCTGCAAAACCATGAAACATATGATCAGTAACAAATTTACATGGTTCATAGAATCAAACGGACTAATCATCCACCTTAATTGTGGATTCCGTTGAAAACAGGGAATAAAGGCTATTTGGTTTGTCTATAGACTTTCATAAAAATGGAGCACCTGACAACAACCGTTTTCGATCCCGAAAAGACATATAACTTAGCATGGAAATATTATATTATGAGACATCTATACAATCTATGGCAGAGAGGAAAACTGTCCGACTTCCTAAACATCTTTCTTTTTGATAGAGACTTCAAGGGTCATGTTGGATACGTCCTCTCTCAACCAAGACAAAGGGATCCCAAAAGGAAGCATCCACTTAGTAACCTTCTAAAAATTAAAAATAACAGCATAATTAAATGCCTTATCCCAGGAATAGATAGTGCCAAGTATGTTAGTGATCCTTTAATATAATATAGATCCAAATACATCTACATAATTGAACGTGAAAAAGATCAATAGAAAGGCAACAAACAGCGGTTTAAGATTTTCCTCTTAAAATCTCAGGTTTTTCATTTCTGTTCACTTAGAAAAATGCACAACAATCCGGGCTTTAAATTAGATGGACCAATTGTTGATAGTGTTGCGTTCTGGTTAGTGAACTCTTGTAATATTAAATAAAGGACAAACCACGATATGAGAGGAAATAGAGATATATTCTCAGGAAAATGTAAATACAATAGAGAGACTATTAGTAGACAAGAACATAGGATTAGTGAATACAGAATAAAGATATAGTCCAGCGATAGTATTGGCTTCCGTTATTACGGTAGCAAGTAAGGTGATCTAGTGCGATCTCCAGTCTCCAACACTCTAATACTATTCCTGTAAGAAGCTGCTCTTCACCTTCTAGTCTGCCCTGGTATTAGTAGCCACTGCTATATATGGCAGATGGACTAGTTCATTGTGTGGGAAAAGATGGGTGATACCCAACAGATATATATAAATCCCTTGAGTTATATTTGATAGAAAACTGTTTTTTATCACTCTCTTGAAATCAAAATGCAACAAAGCGACTCAGTTCTTACGAGTGGTGGCTCAGGCAGAGTGGGGAGCCGAACTGCAAACCCAAATAAAATTGCACGGGTCATAAGTTCATTCACAACTGTACGAAAGTAGCTTTGTATACAGATCAACAAAGAGGTTTTATCTCAAAGTGATAGACCCTATAAAAAACGAAGGCTCTAGACTATTTTTAGAAGTGATAAAAATTTCTTATAGGCAGAAGCTCAAATAGCACCCCCTGCAAACACAGGAGCGAAAACTTTATTCTACGATTCTACAGAAAAGTATCCAGCCAATCTACCGTAGCTTTCGAATGAATCGTCAAACCAAAGTGCAAGCAGGGTTTTGCAAAAAAAAAAAAAAAAAATAATAATAATCCTTTTGGCCTTTGAATGAAACTAATCCTTAGATAATCTAAAATCTTACTCATCAATATACATAAAATCATGAGTACAGCCAAATTGATACCCGAACTAAGTGAACTCCCCTAAACAAAAACTCATCCAAGCAATTACCTATATAAATTCCACAACCTCACAGAACACCATCTCAGCCGTTTGTACGTCTTTAAAGATGGTTCCAAGGACAACGATAACAAAGAAAGGAAAATAAAATCTCTTCCAAAGTAGAACTCCATCTTTTCTCGGTCTTAAAATCATTAAAAATAAAAAATAAAAATAAACTGGCAGACCTCTTGATCCTTAAACTACAGAGTAAATGAGACTCCATTTGCAACTCTCAAGATATTCTTATATATTGGATACCAAGCCACAATGCAGTAAAGAGAAATAGAAGAGTTGAATCAGTCGCCAAATCTGCTCTAGAAATGGCTCCCGACAAATTCTAGATTCCATTTATAAACTTGAAACCTCTAATTAAAAGATTAATTCATATAAAATGCTAAAAACACCGAAATAATAACATTCACAATAAATTCTTCTTTACCAAACTCAGTTTGGGAAACTGGAGACCAACATTTAGAAACTCTAGAAAAGAACAAGTCCCTATATCCCGATTACATATTGGTCCAACAAGACTTACACACTTCTTTATACTCAATTAAGAACAAAACCCTCAATGTATATAACATATGAAACATCCTGCACTGCTGAAACATTCTCATAGAATGTAAAGCTTTCAATCATATCAGAAAAATTCATTTCAATGTAAATAATATGAAAGGTCTATTTGAAATATCAACATCGATGAAATTCTGTCCTTTTTGGCAGAAACAAAATCATGCTTAAATCCTGATCAATTCCGTACAAAGTAACCTTGTAACACGATTTCCTACGATGATAACATATCTTCAAGATCGTTGACAACACAAATATAATTGCATACGCACAATATACCTTATTTCCTAACCTCTAGGCATAAAATAACTGCACACGGGTTAACATTCATTTAAAATCTATTAAACTAAACTAAACATCAAATAACCTCGTACCTAGTGACACGCTATTGACAAGACATTTCAAATATGTTCGGTGATGGTAGAGAGAAATATGGAGAATGAGTGAGGGAAAAGTGGGGTAAAGTAACCACGAGTATCCCAGGTCGGAATTCGAATGTATTTCATCGGGTCTTTTTGCACGATCATTTACAGACAAACCACTCCATATACATGATTGCCCGGTTGGCTGGGGCAGCAGAATACACCGGCTGCTTCCCTGCAGTGGGGTAAGACACCCCAAAACGAGTGTCTTGATATGACACTAAAGAAATCTGATGGTGAGTTGCCAGTAATGCTGGAGCTTTGTGGAATGCAGAGTACCCCTTCATTGCCACCCCTCCCAGGTCCACTCTGGCCTGGAGTAGTTGCTCCTGAGAGGGTCCTATCAATGATTCAAATAGAACTAAAACGTGTGCTTGTGCTAAACTGAACTGTTTGAAATTGAAGAGTTTATATGTATAAAAATGGATTCGGCATTAAATAAGCAGAAAGGTTGATATGCCATAAAACACAAACAGACCAAAAACATATATATAAACCTTTGTGAGTTTATGTACATGAAGTGTTTTATTGAAATATTATATATTCATCTGGCAGAAAAATCAAATCTGCATTTCATGACAGTTCAGTTTTATCTTCAATGTATTGATGAGACTAAGCCATATTTTACTACAAGATAAAGAACCAGCTCATTTATGGTTGATTTTCTTTGTGAAAGGGTTTTGTAAACATTTTAAGTTGTTAATCTCGACTTAAAACATCGACAAAGAAAAACAGAAATTCTTACGACTGATATCATTTTATTTAGCATTTTTATTTATTTATCTATTTATTTATTTATTTATTTATTTACATAAAACCTTTTCCTTTTTTCCAGGGAAGGTTTGAACTGAATATATTTGTTTGTCCACTGAATTGTTGTATTGTCGTTGTATGAGCCGGAACACTGCTGCTAAGTTTGCCATGGTCTAGGTGTGTTCTCGTTTTGGGGGTTAGGCAGTGTGAAAAAGCACCGGATCTGTAGAGCTGCAGAAGGAAAATATTGATGGTACAAAGCTCAGAATAGCACCTGCTGGACAAAAAGGCGAGAAAGGCAGGTGATGCTTGGTCGAAAGAAACTAGTTTCGTTTTATTTACATTAAAAATGTTGGAAAAAAAATTCGTTTTGTTTTTCTTATCATTAGGGTATGTGAAAAATACTTAGTTTTTTAAAGACTTTTTACAAAAACTTATTTCATGTATACATCTAAAGGCTTTCTTAAATATCATCATCTCTCTCTCTCTCTCTCTCTCTCTCTGTCTCTGTCTCTCTCTCTCTCTCTTTATATATATATATATATATATATATATGTCCACTCGGATAATTCTTCTACAATAAACAAGTACCTACTAAAATGATGCTGTTGAGACGTTCTAGATTTAACCTATCCTAAACTAATTCCATTTCTCAGCACCCTGAAACACATTCGTGTCCTTTCTCCAAATACCGAAAAATTCTAACTCAAAATATATTACATGAAGAAAAAAAGAAACAAAAACACCACATCCTTGAAACTCTACAAATGGAAATTAAGTAACCTACCTTAAAACAGATCAATTTCGAATCTAGCAGCCACCATCTGAAATGCTTTCAACATTTTTCCTACCAGTTCTTCCTTTTATCTCCAATAAAGTTCTTCTCTTTCATAAATTTCTCTCTCATTTGATCTTTCTTCTACTCTTTATATAAATGCGTACGACTCGTCACTGTGTTTGTCATTTGAATCTTTGTTCCGCCGAAGTTGACTCCGGTTGGAGCCGAAAGAACTTGAAGGAAAATATGGCGCATTTTTAACGTCATTTTATTCAGATGTCAAACGAATCATACGATGATTTTAACTGATTAACAATAAAATTGGTAGAATATTTTTGTCATATTTTTTCAAACATGTTTAAAAGAGAAAATACAGTATACAGTTGCTGATCGAACGAGAGAAAAGTGAATATTTCAAAATGAATAAGTCCACAAATGAATCCGAATTTGGTATTTGAATATTTTATTATTTTAAATGATCTACTCTCCACGTGTTTCAAACTTTAGAGAGTTCTTCAGGATATTGGTAATCGAGAATATGAACTGAACGGGTGCATTGCAGCTAAGAAGCTATCAGTAACGAAAAAGTCTTTTAAGGCAAGATTAAGTTCGTCAAAACTGTATCGACTATGGGATGTAGATGATTGGAATAAGTGCATATTCAGTGATGAAACTTGAATGGAACTGCTTGCTAATACGTGAAAATTTGTCAAACGTTCGATGGTAACAGTCGTATTCTATGGGGATACATAAAAAGTGATGACTGAAGAATGTCGTTAAAAATTCACAGTAACTTGAATTGTGCCAAAATCATCCAATTGCTGAAAGACAATTTGGTACCAGACTTGAATGAAGGACGGATTTTCAGCATGACAAAGATTCATGCCACATATTGTGAGCAACACTACAAAGTTTGGCTAATGAAGGTGCTACGATATGGAAAAAAATTGTCCAGTTCAGAGCCCTGATTTGAATATTATCGAGCCAATGGGAAAAGAACTAAAAAGAAAATTTTGTCAGAAAAATCCACACAATTTCGAAGAGTGTGGCAGTTCAGTCTCAGAGAATGGCATAACATACCCATGAAGATGGCGAACGATTTGTATGCATCTCTTCCCTGGAATAATAAAGCAATTATTCAAGCTAAAGGAAGCCACTTCAAATATTAACAATGTACAGTAATTTCTTTAAATGAATATCATATAATTATTCTTTATTATAGAAATTTTTCTGTTTAAACCCAAGTATCTTGATTGGTTTACGTAAGGTGGCCTAAAACCTTTACCCAACCATTTTGATGATGTTCTTGCATTTTCTTTTCTTATTCAGGAAAGAATAACTTGATTAAGAATGAAAATGATTCCAACCGGGTTAATGTTTCATCTGCTAAGAATTCAATGTGAAACATCTGCTAATAAGTTGTCAATTAGTAAAAATTTACAATAGTTTAAAATGGCTGAAGACATTTACGTGGTACTCAATATATCTGTATATTTAAAATATATTCTTTTTTTCTGCACTCTGATTATAACAGGGTTGCCAAGCAAAATTAGGAATATTCTAGTATAATAATAAACGACTCTATCATAAAACAAGATTAATTTTAATCTAAAAAAATAAACAACAAAAGAGACATTTGACATAAAACAGTAAATTTATTTATTATAGCCGCTATTTTTTTCAAGCATTGTATCAACAGGTCTTCGAGACAATGTGAATGCCTTCAAAATAAATTATTTTAGGCATTTTATTACATTCCTCCCCATTCTTTAGCGAATCAATATTTGAATGGGAAGTTGCATTTGTTTAGTTTTGTAAAACGCCACATATAACGTAATCAAGGGCGTTATGGTCTGGTCGTGATTGAGGCCGTAAAATAACTCCAATTATTTCGCCTTGTCGTTTCTTTTCTTGCTCACTTAAATTGGGCTGAATTCTAATTAAAAATGGTTTGAATAAAATTGCGTTTTTTTTTAAATTGGACTAATCAAACCAAGAAAAAAAAACGTTTTTAAAATCATTCCATATTTTTCTTCCGCACCCTGTATATATACATACACCAGAATAATTATTTCAAAAGGAGGAATCATCCTTTAATTCAAGACGTCTGAAATCGTGTCTAAAACAAACAAAAATAAAGGCGCACGTGATAATTGAATTTCGCCCTGGCCTGAGCAAGCTGAAGAAATTCATATACCCTTTAAAGCTATTTGGGGAATCTAGAGAGTCTTATTTTTTCCCCCTTTTTCCACGAATTTGCTGTTTATCATCCTATATTTGTTCATTATCCCATTTTTACAAATGCTTTTAGTAAAATTTTACCACGTTTTTGAAAGTGAAAACACGCCAGTCGAAAGGGCCTGGTAGTTTTTTTTGTTTTTTTAGTTTTTGTCACAGTTTTAGACGTATCTTTTTACAGTATGAGTGGGTTTTTTTAAAATAATTATTCATATTTGTTGTACTTTATTTATATATCAGAATTAATTATTGTTTTTTTTTTTGCAGACATTTAGTTTATTTTATGGAAATGTTAAAATCCTGATTGAACTATTCTTATCACTATACGCGTTTTCACATCAGAATCCACTCGTAAAAGATTTATATTATTGTATTGGTGTTTATAAATTCATTTATAAGATTTGGCAGTTTTTAATCGGTTAAAAATCTTAGTGTCAGACATAATTTTAAACCGGGAAAACTCTGTGGAAACTGTTATATACGCATTTGATATTCATTTTTATGAGTCCATTCCACATGTGAAATCTTGTAATAATTAAAAAAAAAATCGGGCAAGCACCTAAAAAAAGGTTATATTCCAATTAACTGTTCGTTTTTAATCAATTCATTCTATACGTACAACTTATGAAGTACGACTTTCTTTTAATTACATAAATAATGGTAAGAGTGTTCACCAATGACCCTAAAGACCGGGGGTTCAATCCATACCAAAGACTAAAAACATGGTATTAGATGTTACCTTGTTTATAACTCAGAGTTATAAGGTACGGATCAAGGGTAAGTGGAGATAACCAGTGAAAAGAATAGCGTTTTGCCCTTCACCTCGGTGTTGTAGCTTATGAAAAAGGAGCCTTTGGGTTGCCCTCGATTACGGTAGACCAAGTTACTTTTATTTTCATATTAAATGCAGCACCATAGAAAACAACAGTTGCACACCCACTTACGATCCATCCCACAAAAAAAGGAAGAGGAACAAGATATGCTTGATGGTGAAATAAAGACAAACACTTATGCGACGTTCTCCTACGAACAAACCAACATTGGCCGACGTGAACACTAGATGCTCTCCAGACGACTTATAAATTGGAAAGACCGATAGGGACGGATAGTGAAAGAGTATGAAGGGAATCCCGGCTGTCGGCACCCTTTAATGATGATACTGATTCATATTTCTATAAACAAATGTTGTTTAAATTTTTTATAAACCAAGTCATAATCCTGCAATTTTGCCCCATCTAGCTTTGTCCTTGATTTACAAAGAAAGCATTTAAATCGATGTTCTCTTTATTAGATAATTATTTCTTGATTGTCATTATCATTATTGATGTCTCCTTTGTATTCCTTATGGATATTAATCATTCTAAACCAGAGATAGTTTGTTATAGAGTAAATACTATTTTGTTTGATGGCTTTTTTCGTCAGACGTTATTTTTCTTCCTTTCGTTACGCGTTCGGCAATTCTCCAAAATAAACCAAAACACACACACACACACACACACACACACACACACACACACACACACACACACACACACACACACACACACACAATATATATATATATATATATATATATATATATATATATATATATATATATATCGTTATTTTCTGCTTGCCTTGCGTCAAAATAGAAACACAAACTTATTCATCGGGAGCTGATAAAGCAGCTAGCCACCCCTACACAACCAAGACACTTCCGACAAATAGAAAGATAAGCAAACAAACAACCGTTCTGTATCGGTATGTAAGCAAGTTATTTTAACAACATCATCTCAGATAGGGAGCTTGGGGCGCATGCGCATTCATACAGTCAGTCGTATATAACAAAACATGGCGTTGGCTAGCGGCCCTTGACGCCGTGTCGTTACAAATGAATGCGCCTGAATATTTTCTTACATGACTTCTTGAAAACATATGTATTTGCAGTGCATAGGAGCGGATTAATGCGTGGATGGCAGCTATTTGCATTCATGGCACCCGTTCATTCGGAAATAGTTGGATATCAGCGAACAATATAAAAAAGACAAGATAATTACTGCATCATATCGAGTCTATCTCTCGATCTGTCTTAACTGAAGTATACGAGAAGTCTAGTAAAAGCAAAAGCACGTATTATCTGTATGCAAGGATATATATATATATATATATATATATATATATATATATATATATATCTTACTCATATATATGTGTGTACACGTGTAGAGTTGGGTGTCTAATGCGTGCGTGGGTGCTTGCGAGTGTCTGTACATTTAAAAACAACGACGTATTCTCTCAGGTAACTACAGTTCCCACGTAGTTAAATGTATATATCCGTACGTATCTACCGATAAATGATAGGGACGGATGGAGAGAGAGGGAAAGAGAGAGAGGGAAAGAGAGAGAGAGAGAGAGAGAATCTGGGAAATCCTTGCTGTCAGTGTGAATTGGTGAGGATAATGATAATGATGATATATAAGGATCATTAAATAAGTTTCCAGACTTTTTTTCGTATGGGCACTTTTATTCATAGTACATACATGAAACTCTAGACCCCTTCAAAGTAATCTCCTCCGGCTGCAATGCACTTGTTGTACCGTTCCAACAAGAGCTGGAAGGCCCCATGGAAGTCCTCTTGTGTGAGCATGTCAATGACTTTCGTCACAGCCTCTTCCATCTCCTCAATTGTCTCATAACGACAGCCTGTGAGCTTAGGGAACATCCAAAAGTCACCGGAAGCAAGGTCTGGACAATAGGTAGGGTGAGGAACTGTCTTGATGCCCATCTTACTCAAATAGTCTGCGACAAGTATGGAGTTGTGGACTGGTGCATTGCCCTGGTGGATATGCCACTGACCCGATTTGAAGAGCGCTGGCATCTTCCGACAGAATCTCTTCCTGAACTCCCTTAAAACCTCAACATAGTAACCCTAACCCTAAACATTTGGCCAATCAACTCTGGTGTATTGACTTCCTTACTCCTCACACACCTCTCATCATCCCTCACAGACTCCCTGCCTTCCTTGAATCTCTTATACCATCATAAACTGATGCTCGATTCATGCAAGATGCTCCAAATGCAGTGTGAAGCATTCTATACGTTTCTGTGGCATTTTTTCCAATTTTAAAACAGAATTCTATTGCATATCGTCCTTCTAAAGTCCAGATTGCATTTTTGAAATTTACCAGCTGTGACAATCAGACTTTAGTAAAGTGTCTTTTAATTGCTGTTGTAGCTGTTCATTTGAACCTGAAATGATAAAAATTTGTCAGTCATCTCATAAGATATATAGCAATAACATACTGAACTTCCAAGAGTCTACAACAATTTTAAATGCCTGTACAAAAAAACCAATTGAAGGCACAACGTATATATATACATATATATATATATATATATATATAGATAGATAGATCGATAGATAGATAGATAGATGTGCAAAAGGTTCCACAAAAAAACTTTATATATATATATATATATATATATATATATATATATATATATATATATATATACCCCGTCAAATGACATAACATATAATGTGTTTCTTGTGTGAATGGTGAGCGTATATGAGTTCTGTGGTTTTGTGTGAGACGGTAAGTATATATACATCTATATAGATTTTGTCTGAATTTATAAGAGTATAAATAGTACTCGTTTCTTGTTTTATTCCAGCATCGTCATTTTTATTGTTTTTATTATAGACCTTTGGTAGCACCAACGGCAAAAAAGAACTACTGCATTTGTGGGTTCATGTGTAGGACGATTTACATCCTCAGCAACGCACAAGACTCATGCCTGTCCATATTGAACATTTGCACACAATACCTGTTGCGATAATATCAGCCGATTAACATTTGCAAAATTTACTAATTTAATTATAAGTGCATCTTATATGTCAGAAAATTCTGTATAAAAGTTATATAGATTTATAATATTTAACTGAAGAGTTTTTCAAGTTTTCCTCTATTAACGTTGGTCAGCGTGGTTTTTGGTGCCAAGAAACAAAACATGGCTTTTTTAGCTAATTTGATGAAGCGGATTCCAAAAATGACCTCAGGTTTTCATGGTAAGTTACTGTTTTTGCTGTACTACATTTGTTCATTTTTGGAAAAAAAAAATCAATTTTTGATCTTGGCTGATCGCAAAATCTTGTTAATAAAGGTCGTAGAAACCCATCAATTTTCAGGTAGGCCACACAATTTATGTCAGCTACCTGAAATCAACTACTTTATTAAGCAAACAAGATTTTTTGATTGAAAATATTTAAAATAGTGGAATAGTCATATTATGTACATTTTTTTTTCATTTTTTTAATTTCATTTATCATATGAATCATTTTATTCATAATCTTTTTCGGGATCACGGAAATTTAGATGTTTTGGTAAAGAAAAACAAAAAGAAGTGAATGCACCTAAAACAAAAAGTGTGTTAAGAAAGTTTTGAGGCAGAACCTGTAATCACCAAGATATTAAGAAACAAAAATCAAACATAAATTTTCTTCCCAATTAATTCTTTGGTGTTCTCTTTTTCCAGCGAGTTTTCTGTTGATTAATGAAACTCTGACACTCTTCGATAGATTTATTTAATGTCCTGTCCATCTTCAGATCTTAACCTTAAGAGGAGTTTTCAGTTTAGTAAATAAGAAAAAGGCCTTGTATATATACAGGGGGACAAAGCAAAATTAGGATTATTCTAGTATAATAATAAACAACTCTATCATAAAACAAGATAAATTCTAATCTTAAAAAATAACCAACAAAACAAGAAAGTAGACACAAATCAGTAAATTTTCGCAATATGGCCACCATTTTTTCAATCATTGTATTAACACGCCTTCGAAACAATTTGCATGCCTTCAAAATACATTTTAGAAATATTTTATTCCATTTCTTTTCAATAGCAGTCTTAAGCGAACCAATATTTGGATGGGAAGTTGCATGTTTTGTTTTCTAAAACAAATATAGCGTAATCAAGAGGGTTTAGGCCTGGGCTGGATAGAGGCCTTAAAGAAACTTCAATTATTTCGGAAATATTTTTGGTTTGGTTTCGGTGTCAAACAAATCATAGATTCTTTGTCGTTTCTTTTTTGCTCACTCTGATTAAGCTGAATTTTTATGAAACGTGCTTGAATAATTGAGTAAATCTTCAAAATTTAGAATTATTGGGTTTTTTTTTAATCAGGCTGAAAAAAAGTTTCCAAAATTATTCCATATTTTGCTTCCGCACATTGTAGGGTGCTGCCTCAAAAAAAAAAAAAAAAAGAAAAAAAAAAAAAACGAGAAAAAACACTTCGTTCAAGCAGTGCCAAAATAGCTGATTAAGATATATCGATAATTAGCACTGACTCGTTATACTTCGTATTGACTCCTCGACATCATCACATCAATAGATAGGAAGATCAGATGTGCACATGAGTTTATTTGAGTTTGAATTGTAAATTTTAAAGTTATAAAATGTTTATATATCTATTCGGATAATGTATCTGAAAATATATTCTTACATTCTATTGCATGACAAATAACCAAGTGACCTATTTTTGTTTTTCATATATTTTCTTTGTCTCAACATTCATACATTATATATATGTATATATATATATATATATATATATATATATATTTATAAGCAAGAGTTGGAAGGATATAAAAGTAATTTACAAAGCTCTTTGCTTCGATGTGGCACAAGGCTGAATGAATGGGGCACCCAATGAGACTCGAACTCACTCGTGAAGGTTCGCTAGTCTAGCTTGCTAACCGTTACACCACCAGAGGTGCCCTAGTTGGAAGGATATAAAGAGTTGATCAAAGATTATATAGATATGTTTAAAAAATTGAAATGTTAATCAGAATATATGCATATGTATAAACATAGTATATATTCATGTTTATACATATGAATACTCACTAAAGATAATACATGTATACATATGCATCTCAATCTCACTCCCTATATATATATATATATATATATATATATATATATATATATATATATCTTTAAGAAAAAGTAAAACCGGTCACATTAGCATTATGAATTTATTTCCATCCAGTTATGTGTTTTTGATATGAATCAAAATCACGAAAAAAATTCACAGGACTTCTTCAGATCTTATGGATAAAATAATTCAGAATAGACACAAGAAAGAAGGGTGGGAGGGGGTAGATGAGGGGTGAAAATTTTTCTCCTCATAACAGGATAGAAATAAATTTATAATCCTAACGTCACCGGTTTTTGTTTTTTTCTTAAAGAAATCATTGCTCTGTAATGTCAGTTACATTGAGCACTTTACCAGGAAAATTTAAATGTTCATTGTTGAATGTTTTTTGTCCTGATGGAATTACTCCCAACTCCGGTTTAACTGGACCAAATAATACTTATATATATATATATATATATATATATATATATATATATATATATATATATATATATATATATACAGATGTGTTGTTAATAGGGAGATATTTTTGATTTCTCATTGCGTTTTGACTGAAAGTAAACAAAAAATCTTCATGTAACTGGCAGGTATAATCAGTCTCTGAAGGACACAGATTTCTTTATTATTCCACTGTTATGTCTAGAAAAATAAATATGGACACGTGTATATCACTGCACAGATTCTGTACATCTATATATCGAATTTTATTTAACTTTATAAATTTGTTTTCATTTTGTCTGTGTGATTTGTCGGGGTAATATTTAACAAAGACGCTTTCTATATAAACATTTTTCAACTGTTGGATCCTCTTTGTTCTTCGCCTATTTATCGTAGAATACAATGCAAGGTAAGTTTTGAAATAATCCCTCTGGATAATATCAAGTCAGATTTCAAGTTTACAAAATAATATTTTTACATAGTTAGCAACTATCTCCAAATATTTCTCAATTCAATGTTCCTTTACATTAATGGGGGTGTTCACGTGGTGAAATGGTTAAAGCGATGGTCTGCGAAATCGTAGCACGCGAGTTCGAACTCCAGTCGCGCTATTACGTTCACTTTCGGGAAAATACCCTTGGGAAAGGTATGAACCCCCTTATCCTCCCAGCTATGAGTTAAATAGCACCACTACTGTTCTTCTAGGAGAATGGCTTTGGCATTAAATAATCCACGAAGGTTGATATGCCATTAAACAAAGAAACCAAACCAAACCTTTACATTAATGCCTAACAAGGTTATCGACAATTACATTCTTGGCAAACTTCTTAATTATAATTACTTAAAAGAGAGTTATCAATGTTATAGAAAATAGCCGTCTTCCTTTTAGAGTTGTTGCATTTTTTCTATTTTATATAAAGATGTATTCTAAAAGATACCAATAATAATCACCAGAATTTTAGTCATTCTTACGCATAAAAATACTTGATAATGAAAGAGATTGTCTAAGAACCATATCATCAGCCATAATAATCAATAGTTTTAGACAATATACGAAGTTTATTCGGAAATTATCCAGCCATTTATGATAAATAAAAAAAATAACCTACCTAAGGCAACATTGACTTAGTCTCCTTCAAATACTTCTTAAATACTTATACACTTATGTCTACGGTCCTTACCCTTTCCAAAACAGTCTGCAAAGCCATATTTATTGCTTTCCATCAGCCTCTTACTTTCTTTATCTTTTATCTTGTAAACGGCTTTGTAACAACGACTTTAGCATCGGAAAAATTCAGAAGTCGCAAATGTCAAATCTTACTGTAGAGGAAATTGTAGCCCTGGGTGTTGTGAAGTCTTGCCAAAAATCAGTGAAGTATCCGCTCGACTGGGTGTCTTGAAAGACGTAGTAACACAATACTGAATGGCTAATCACCGCTAACTTATTGGAGAATTTCTATTTATGCTTGCCCTTTAACGCCCCCTCTGTTTGTCTTTAAACATAAAAGCCACGGAGTCGGTTCCTTAGATATTTTAAATGTCTTAAAATACACCACTCAGATCTCGTACTTCTTTCAGGCATCTTTACATTTCTTCTGTAAGTTCCCTTTATTTTCTTAATCCACAGGTAAAGTAACTTTCCTTCGCGCAAACTTTTAAAGGCAGGAAAAAAACATTCTAAAACAACATCAAAGGTGAATCATATATCTAAAAGCCGCTTAACAGCTAAAGTAGTGGCGTATTTTCACTGAATTTAGCATTTCATGTTCAGTATCTGATAAAAAGTAAACAAGATAAAAAAAAATCAATAATAACAATAACAGAAATAAAAGGGTTAGGTTTAGAGCTGTAGATTTCAATAGATCACGCCATGCAAGCAAGTAGATATTGTTTTTGTAAACAAGAATGAGGAAATCAAAATGTGGACGCAAGTTTTTCGCACTCCAAAGGACCAATGAATTCCTTGATAACCGAAACGCCACTGTGACATAGGATTGAGGATCGTGTCAATTCTCTTAGACTTATAAGTAGGACTTTGAGATATAACCGGATCACGCAATCTATGCTTGAAGACCAGATCTAGTCTTATCTAACAAGAAGAAGATTTGTCATCAAGTTGATTTTACCTTGCCAGCAAAACACAGAGTCAAGGGAAGAACGGTGAGAAGCTTGATAATTATCTTGGCCCTGTCAGTGAGTGGAAAAATATGTATAATGTGAAGGTGACTGTGATACCAACGGTAGTTGGAGTCATTGTAAGGTCCTCAAGAGCTTGGAAAAAAGAATCAATGAATTTGAAATTAGAAAAGGGATTAAAACAATGCAGACCCCAGCACTACTAAAATCGACAAGAATACTTACAAGAAGAGTTCAGGCGACATGAAGCCACATGCTGTCATTCAGAGTAGAGTACAAAAACATCGGAGCTGCTGTGAGAAACTAAGAAGGAGTGACTCGCATAAACACCTATGGGACTTTAATATACAAACGGATCAACTAATCCCGGCCAGAAGACCAAACCTTTTAATAATCAACAAAAAAAAAAAAAAGAATTTCCAAAATTGTCGACTTTGCTGTCTCGGCGGACCACAGAATAAATCTGAAGGAAAGTGAAAAGAAGGATAAGTACCTCAACCTTGCTAGAGAATTGAAAAAGCTGTGGAACATGAAAGTAACGATTGTGCAAATTGCGATTGGTGCGTTAGCCACAATAACTAAATGATTATTAAAAGGCCTGCAGGTCTTGGAAGTTGGCGGATGGGTAGAGACTATCCAAACGACAGCATTGCTAAGAACAGCCAGAATCCTGAGACGAGTCCAGGAGACTTGAGGAGACTTGCTGTCACTCAAACTCCAGTGAAAGACCATCAGCTAACACTGATATGAAAAACTCTAAAGGAATAAATAATAATAATAATAATAATAATAATAATAATAATAATAAGTTCCTAGACCTTACTAGAGAATTAAAAAACACGAATTGGATGGTGATAACAATTGTAATTGGTGTACTCGTTACTGTAACCAAAGGATTGGCAAAGTTACTGAAGGAGTGAGGAATAAGAGGATGAGTAGCGACGATCCAAGCGAAAGCATTATAAAAGTCGGCCAGAGCACTAAGAAGAGTCTTGGGGTTTTGAGGAGACTTCCTGTCACTCAAACTCCAGTGAGAAAATTTCAACTAACGCTGGTGTGAGAAAAGAAATGAGGTCAAATAATTCAACGGAAGCAAGACATTCAAAAATGAAAAAAAGAAAATTAGTGGATTGCACACAAAGACAAACCATTAACTGGACGAAAAAAAAACAATTTCGGAGAAAATATTGACAGAATAAAATCATAACAGAAATAGTTAATGAATAAATATAATGTAAAAGGGTTTTAAAAACTTGATGAAGAACCCGAGAGGGGCATGAGGATTCGCTAAGTGCAACACTGAATATCAAACTGGAAAACACCATAGTGGCATCCATAGATTCTAGTTTTAAAAATCACGTTTATCCTCGACAGATTAGATTTGAGCAACAGTTTAGAAGAAGCAAGCATACACGAATGGATGAAAAAGGGAAAAACTAGCTTGAAACCAAAAGACCTCTAAAACAGATTATCCAAAACTATAGACCGGTAACATGTTTACCTATGATATGGAAAATCCTGACCACAATGATGTGAGAAGGAATCTCTTCCTCGCTTGAAGGCCACTGACAAATTGAAGAAGAGCAAAAAGGATGCCTATGGGGAACAAGAGGGACAAATGAGCAATTATATAGAGACCAGAACATATTCAAAGAAGTCAAAACGAAACGAAAAATGTAACCATGGCATGGACTGGCAACAAAAAGGCTATTGTGTTAGTATAGCGTTTATTCTTAGGATAACAGCAACAAATAAAGGAATAATACTTCGTATAATTCTAACAATTTATTAATCTGCTCGTGAAACAATTAATAACAATATACAGTCTTCCCTGTGTATAAAGTTGAGTTTAAGGGACTTACCGGCGCGCTGAAGAAGATATATATCTTAGGGCTGTCATTCTGAGAGCTTTTAACGTCGCCACCTCAGGGAACGTCCGGTGGAATCTGTCTGACTGGATTTGGGATTTTTGCACCGAGATTTCTGGGATCATCACGTGATTGGTATATCCAATCCCAGAGAGCCCCTCTTTCACTCACTCCATAAACAGGAATGACCATTTTACTAAGCCAACAAGGCCCATTATATTGTCATCTAAACTGAGGTCATTGAGTCTTTGAAAATGTACAAAATATCTAAAAGCATAAACAGCATCCCGGATCTTATGGAAAACGGGAAAGTGGAATTGATAGCTGGAGATCAAACCCTAGTGGAGGTAAAAGTCTATAGATGCATCTTCGCTGGCGAATCGTTCAGGCCTCTACTGTTCGATATATTAATGCTGCTACTCAACATCGTACTTAGGAAATGTAACGGGGGTTAACAATCTACAAAATCCCTTGAAACAATTAACTGCATGTACATGGATGATATAAAGGTATTTGTAAAATCAAATAGGGGAACCTGACTCAGACAATAAGAATATAGAGCTAGGATATAGAAATAACATTTGGTTTTGAAAAAATGTCCAAGCTTATCATGAAAAGTGGAAAAAAAGGAAAGAGCAGAATGAACAGAAGTGCCAAATTAGGAAGGAATCAGAACACTTCTAGAGGATAAAAGTACAAGTATTTAGGAATAGTAAAATCTAATACCATCAAACATGCAATGAAGAAAAAAACTACCTTAGAAGAACGAGGAAACTTCACGGTACTAAGCTCTGCAGTAGAAATCTCAAAGAGATATATTCCTGGGATATTTTCCTGGTAAGATACTTGGAACAAATCTTAAAATCGACATTGGAGGAACTAAGAAAAATGGATCAAGTAACAAGAAAATTGATAACTATCTACAAGACTTTAAATTCTAGAGATATCTTAGATAGGTTATATGTGTCAAGAAAAGGAGGCAGAGGACTCGCCAGCATTAATGATTGTGTATATGCATCAATACAAAAACTTGAGGAGTTCATTAAAAAGAGCAAAAGTAGATTAATAACGTCGATCAATAACAGTATGAGGAAAATAAGTAGAGACAGAAGAAACAATAAAAACTAGGAAACAGAAATGGGAAGAAAACCAAGTATATGGATATTTCAGTCGACAATTTGGTGAGATTGCACACGAAAAAGACACACATATACCAACGGAAGGCAAATCTCAAGAAAGAAACTGAACCTCTTCTAAATGTAGCACGAAACAACGCCATAAAGACCAATTATGTTGAAGCAAAAATCGATAATATACAACAGAAAAGCAAGTATAATTTAGTAGGAGGAGATAAAATGATTACTCCCATCGTAAAAGAATATAGCAAACTAGCACAAAAGGATTGCATGACTGCGTACGCCTGGTTAGGAAAGTCGATTTTCTGGGAATTGTGCATTTAAACTGAATTTTGATTCTACAACCTAATATGCACAAACCAGAATCCATCCTTGAGAATGAGACGCATTAAATTCACAGGGATTTTGAGATAGAAATAGATCACCTAATTCCGGCCAGAAGATCAAACCTTGTGTTACAAAGAACAAGATAACCAGCAGTAGACTGGATTTTGCTGTTCTGGAGGACGACAGAATGAAACAAAGAAAGAGAAAAGATAGACAAATAGTAGGACTTTGCTAGAGAACTAAGAACAGGAGGGTGATGGTGATGGTGATGTCAAAAATATTTGTTGCACTTAGAGCGGTCCTCAAAGGTATCGAAGCGGAGCTGGAGGAATTGGAAATCAGAACATCCAGACCACTCAATTGTTAAGATTAGATTGAATACTGAGAAGATTTTTGGAGAACTGAGGAAACTTGCTGTCACTTAGACACAAGGGAAATGAAACAGCTTTCAATGGTGGGAAAATCTCGCAAAGAGTATAATAATAATAATAATAATAATAATAATAATAATAATAATAATAATAATAATAATAATAATCAGGACAATGAGACGGAAAAATTCTTCTGGGATTTTGAGATATAAACGGATCCCCTAATCTCGGCCAGACGACCAGACCTTATAATCATCAACAAATAAAGAAAGAATTTTTAGAATTGTGGACTTTGCTGCTCGGCTGACCACAGAAAAAAAACTGAAAGAAAGCTAAAATAAGCTTTTGTACCAGCACCTCGCTAAGGAATTGAAAAACTGTGGAACGTGAAACTGACGGTTATACTAATTGTTGTTGATGTTCTTGGTAGTCATCAAAAGTTTGGTAAAAAGATTTGCGAAATTGGAAATAAGGGGACACAATCCAAAATACAACAGAATAGAAATCGGCCAGCATATTGAAAAGTGTCAAGGAGACTTGAGAAGACTTGTTGTCATTCAAACTCCAGTGAAAGACCATTGGGAAACGCTGATGGGAAAAAACTCTCAAGGATTAATATTAATGATAATGATGATGAAACATCGCACCCACGTGGTCATTAAAGTAGATAGCAAATTTCTAGAAGAAAGAAATTATTACCTGATGATCTACAAAGAAAACCTCCAACCGACGAAACAAAATGTATGAAAATTAAAAACAACAGTTCTTAAAAATGTTAAAAATATATCGGGAAAGAAATCATTTCATAAAAATATCCCAAACAACTAAAATCAGCAAACAGATAACCCCCTTCAAGAGTAGATATAATCTACCGTGAATCCCGACGCTGTAGATTTATTAATTGCGACTAAAACTGAAAGTCTTAAGACAAACTGATACAGTAATTCTCATTTGAAAAGGCCTCAAGCTATGTTTGGTTTCTTTGTTCAATGGTATATCAACTTTTATGTTTTATTTAATGCAAAAAAAAAAACGCTTATAGAAGGGGAGTAATAGCACTAACCCATAGTTTGATGGGTTATAAGCAAGTTATTACCTTTCCCAGTTATTTGCCCTAAAGTAAATGTAATACCTGGAGTTCGAACTCACTTCCTACGATGTCACAGTATAAGCGATTCCTTTCACTTGTTTTATGTGATGAAGATCTTAAACAAAAATCATGTTGTTTTAAGTTATCCCTTCTCAACAAAGACTGAATTCATCTAGTCACAGCATTGCAGCAACACGCTCTTTGCAAATTTCGACATTATGAACGTTGACCTCTACTAGTGTCTACATATTAAAGGGCCACAATGCTATGCTATTGTAGTCTTAACACAGACTTGAAAATCTATACAAATCAACCAGATATTTTGAGAACCAAAGAAAGAATATACTGCTAAATATTTCATGTGATTTGTCCGTCTTAGAGCAATATTGCTATAAAAGGTTTGAAAAGTTATCAAAATATAAAATGGGGAGACACTAAAATAGAACGGATGTAGGACGTGGAAAACCCCTATCATCCTTGTGTAATATAATGGCCGAGGGATTTCGTTTTATATATCTTGCCTTTCGGTTTAGTTAGGCTGAGAGCCTTTCGGTTAACGCATGGGTTAGTTAGGTGCAAAATGAACGCAGGTGTTCACGCGCATGCGGGGACGATGTGTCATTCAGAGATGTCAAAATAAAAATCCCAGATAGGAATAGAAACCAGGGATATGAGTGACGTTACGCACCCGAAGCGTGGACTGAGATTTGAGAAAAGTCAGTTAGAGTTCGCCAAGACCTTGCAGCGGGTGCAACACGTGGTTCGGGGCAGATAGAAAAGTCAGCATAGAAAGATGGTATCTCTCTCCTTATGTCGAAAAACCTTTAAACTCAAAGGCAATAAAAAGTTTCGTACCTGAACTAAGAAGTTGTTAGTGTTTTTCGTGTTTCGGGATTCCTTTGTTATCTATGTGCGTTATGGACATTATGAACGTTTTGCGTACCGGTATGAATATGTCTATTTCACATATTCATGTATGGCTATGTAACACTTGTAGCTATAGAAAAACAAAAATGTAGTAATTATAAATGTTATCTTAAATTTCATTGATTGTAAATAATTGGTATTGTCTATATGTATGGAAAGCATCAGTCTAAATACCGTCTATGAGACATATGCGTGATGCAAACTAATGTGTGTGAATAGTTAGCAAAGGCTCGGTCTTCGTCATTCCTGTAACCCTCAATTTCCAGCGGTAAAAGACAACAAATAGTCCCGGACAGTATTGGATGATACTCAAGCGAATTCAGTATTGGATGATACTTGAACAAATTCAAAATATCTCCAAATTTTTAGTGAATATTAAATCTTAAATTTTAAATATGAATTTTATGATTACGTCCATTGTAAACAGAAACTTTATATATGTTGAGTAAAGACTTTGAAACAGGGTTTCTTCCTGGAATCTGAAGGAAAAACGGGAGATGAAAAAGATTAAAGGAAGAATAATAAAAAGAAGAGATGGAGTATTAAGATAAAAGAATAAACCTTAACAAAGGTAAAGAAAAATAAGCAGAAAGTTATGAATAAAAGGAGAAATTCACTATTAAATTGATAGGGGAAGGTGCCCTCGTGGTGTATTGGTAAAAGCGCTGGACAGAGGAATCAGAGTAAGCGAGTTCGAATTCCATTTGCGCTATTACGTTCACTCTTTGACAAATACTCTTGGGAAAGATGTGAACCCACTTTTGCTCCCAGCTATAGGTTAAATAGAACTACGACTCTTCTTGGCATTAAGCAACCCAAAAACGTTGATATGCCAATAAACAAAACAAACAAATTTAAATTGTCATAGGTATAAGAAAGAAATGCATTTGTGATTGATTTGAAGATTTAAATTACTGAGAATCAGTACATTAAGTTGAAACTTGCGCGGTGAGAGTTTCCATTCACTTTCGAAAATTACTTTGTGATGAATATCCTTTTTCTTCCTCTATAGTTGGGTCCTTTAGTCTTGAACATTCAATTATAATAAGAATTAGAGACTGCACTTTACCGTTGGTATCATATAACTTAAAACAATCTGTTTCATGTTACTTGGTTAGGAGATGAACACCTTTAAGTAAGCCTTACTGACCTGAGATATAAGACTTATGTATTATGGCAAAGAAGAGGTACTCCACAGTCCTAAGATTTCCGGGACTGAAGCCTCACAGTGAGATGTAACTGAGATTCATACACAAGACACCACTTTTAGTTTGTGTCGGTTGGTCTCACCTCTCTGAAGAAGATAAAACCAGAAAATTCTGAGCCTGGTCGATTGGGCATTTGTTATATCAGAGCAAAAATGACAAGATATCAAATAATAAAAAACAACATCGATTTGATATTGAATCCTTAACAATCATTCGAACGTAGTTCCCTCGTCGATAACTTTCATATAAAATATTCACTACCCACAGTTAAGAGAAACTGCAGTGCCATGAAGCAGATTAGTCTGCAACCGATATATTCCAATAGTTTAACACTACACGCTCTCTTGTTCCACACCTCTTCCAGAGAATTAGAGAGAGATTATGTATGTGTGAGTGTGTGTGTGTGAGAGAGAGAAAGGCTGAGATAGACATAGAGAGAGCGATCACTCTTGACAGTCGTTAAAACCCTCGTTATGAGGGCTTAATGGCATTTCTAATAGTACCTATTTCTATGCAGGGCTGAACACCGTTTCTTCGCTCGGCTTGTCACAAAACTTTATTCCTCTGATTTCAGTTCGTAAAGTATCGTTCACCACGTAATAATATAGTTATCAGGTACGCGAAGAACGGATTTTATTCTCTCCCTTCGAATACGTAGTGAGATAATATCAGGGTCCCTTTTAATGAAATAATGACATTTCTTGATTTAAATTCCAGAAAGGACAGTACTGACCTTTCTCATATGTTTCTTAATGCAAAGCAGTGTTCAACAATGTAGTGTCAGTGTGTATTTGATCATTTTGTTTTAAGCTAAGAGCTAGGTTTTCCATGATATTGTTGTAACTAATATTTTAATATTAAATATCATTTTTTATTCAATAAAATGTTTAAGTCTATTAAGTCTTACCATAGTTTTTTTTTTGTCGAATACTAGAAGTTTTATTTGATATCGCTGATGCATTTTATCTTATGAAAGATACATGGCTAACATTCACCATATCAATTAAAAGGTCTTTTTCGTCAAGGATTCAAACATTATAGCTCTTATTAACTCCCTTTGATTCCATATTGAAAAATCTTCCACAACATAAATACGAGTTGGCATAGAATTACATAGAAATATTTTATTTTCTTACATTACATTGACTAACTATCGAACGAAGAAGAAGAAGAAGATGATGATTTATCGTTGTTGAGCAATGATTTAAAATCTTAAACAAATATTGTTTGGCATTTCAAACCTCAAAAAGATTGCAAAATCAGAGGACCGTATCAAGTATTTGTTAACAAATCGAGAAATATTGTTTAATTGTGGATATTCCAAGTTGAACTCAGAGTTAAATATTAGCAATTACACAATATATTAAATATCAGGGCCTCGCCAGAGAAGTTATACGGTTAGTGAATATATGCAAAATAAAGTAGCTGTCATTACTTAAGCAGTTGAAACGGTCCCATGAATAAAACTGTAAAATCTGAAAGTGAAAAAAAAAAAAAATCAAAAGTTCGTTACATCAATAAAATCAGCAAGGATACTGAGCAAATTAGTCCAGGCGTAAAAAGGTCACTTGTCATCACTTGGTTTTGATCGAAAGCCTCTTGATAAAAATTGGATGGAAAACTAAGCGAGTAGATTATAATAATGAAAATACAACTACTACTAATGTACGAGTTTTCTGCTACTAAAAAATAAGAAGTAAAGTTGGCGACCTTAGCCGAGGGTGACCCGAAGGCTCCCTTTTCGATAACTACTACACCAAGGTGTAGGGGGGCGCTACTCCTTTCCTTGGATTGCTCAACTTTATCTTTGATCCGTACATTAAAATGCTGAGTGTTAAGCAAGGAGGCATCAAGTACCATTTTTTATAGTCTTTGGTATGACTCACCCTGGGATTGAATCCAGGTCTCCCGGGCCATTTCTGCTACTACTGATTGTAAATTAGCGAGATTACTGAAATGAAAACTAATTACTTGCAGAAACTTGTCAATAGATCTCATTGATTCTCATGAGATGTCCCTGCGGTGAAGATGCAAATAATAATAATAATAATAATAATAATTATAAAGAACTAGAGATCTTGATACAAACTAGAAGAATATAAAGCCAGGTTACCGAAATAGAATTTTACATTGATAATGTGCGATGCCGATAACAAAAGATCAGAAAAGAGGAACAAAGGAAGGAAAAGAACTGCTAAATCACGAAAGCATCGAAACACTCGGTGAGAAGAAAAATTACGAGTATTTGGGAATATTAGAAGCGGATACCACAAAACAAACATAGATGAATGAAAAAAATAAGAAAAGAGTGCCTCAGAAGAACTAGAAAATTTCTCGAAAAGAAGTTTCGCAGTAGAAATCTAATCAAAGAAATAAACACCTGGTCCGTTCCCTTTGTAAGATTCTTTGAAAAATTCTCAAAATGGAAAAAGGAGAAATTAAAACTAATAAACATCAGTACAAAGAAGTTGATAACTATACTCAAGGATTTACATGTGAGAGATTATATAGATAGACTGTATGTATAAAGAGAAAATGCACACACCAGCATTGAGAATTGCATTGAGGCATCTCTACAAAGTCTCAAGGAATTCGTTAAAAAGAGCTAAGAAAGACAAGTTACAGTAGCCAGTAACGGCATTGGCAAAGTAAAAACAAAGAGAAAAAAAAAACAAAAAAAATAGGAAACAGAAATGGGAAGAAAAACAACTGTATTGATATTTCAAGCGACAATATGGCAAAATAGCACACGAGAAAGCCAGGACATGACTTAGAGAAATTTCAAGAGAGAAACTTAATTTCTTTTGATAGCAGCACACAACTTTACCAATAAGGATCAATTATGTTAAAGCGAATATTGATAATGCGCTTCAAAGTAGCAACTGTAGGATAAAGACATTAAAGGGTTTATTATATAATAAGCAAACGCAGCAAACTTGAGCGAAAAAAAGTACGAGACAACGCATGACTATATGAGAAAGGTTGTTTAGTGGGAACTGTGCAAGACATTAAAATTTGACCCAATTTCCAAACAGTTTATGCATCTTTCTCTGGACTTTGAGATACAAATGGATAACTAAATCCCGACCTGAAGACCATACCTGACAAAACGATAGATGGATAGATAGATAGATAGATAGATCTTGTCACTCTGTGGATTATGCCGTTCCGGCCAACTACACAGTAAAAATATAAAAAAAGACTAAAAGGTAGACAAATACATGGACCTTGCCAGAGAACTAAAAAGTTGTGGAACATGAGAGTAACGGTGATACTAATTGTAATTGGTGTTCTTGGAACGGTGCCAAAAGATTTGGAAGAAGGATAAGTGGAATTAGAAATAATAAGATTCAACACCAGCCAGAGTACAACATTTCTTAGATAGGCCAGAATACCAAGAAAAGTCCTTGAAACCTGCGTAGTATTGCTGTCACTTACTTTCCATTAGATCACCAGCTAACACTGGTGAGAAAAACTCCCATGGAGTAAAATAATATTGATTATTAAAGTACATGCTATGCCACTCTAAGTTGGAACATTTGGCAGAATCTCAAAGAACCTAAAAACAAAATGAGGTAATCTGGATATCTTAGGGAGGAGTGAAGTCGTTTAGGCCACAAAAGATCTGAAAAAATATTAGAATATAGAGAAAAGTCCGGTAAAAATGAGACCATCTCTCACCAAACTTCTTACGAGTGTAAAAATTTTAAAAAAAAGTAAAATCATAATAAGTGTTTTAAATTTAATTGAAATGAGCCAAGGGTCATTTGGAATATCAGGAAAATAGTTTTCCCATATAAATCGCTTATGTTTATGGCTTTTAAAAAGGCAGGGTAATTATCGATCTCACGAAATTATTCAGCTCTTTTTCGGTAACATCATAATGGCTTACCTATTGAAACATAAGTCTATCATTTATGGTAATAATTTTAAAGCACTTTGGTTAGAATCAAGAAGGATTTTAGCCATTATACCCCCTATCACTTTCTTTTGTTTCTATATTCATGAAACACTTAAAGCAAACAATACGTGATGGCGTCTAGCAACAAAAGATGCTTGACTGTTTTCACTGTGGCCGATCTTTCATCTGACATTGACCAACCATTGCAGTCAGTCAGAAACAATAAAGATAGACACTAGGGGTTTTTTTTCTAGGTTTTGTATAATTAAACAGTTATTTTGTCATCTGATACTTGGACACTGATTATTACTTAACGTATTGTTAAAGTAGACACTATGAGAATTAGAGTGTGTGAGTGTGTGTTTGTGTGTGTCAGAGAGAGAGAGAGAGAGAGAGAGAACGAGAGAGAGAGAGAGGGAGTAGACAAGCGGGTGGGAGAGAGAAAGAATTTAAAGAGAGGGAGAAGAAAAGATGAAAAATAACGAAATAGAAGAAAACATGTATGTGTATGTGTACGTGCTTGAGTTTTTTTGATGTGGGAAGTGCATATAAGAAAGAATAAAGATTTATACAAATTGTTTAAAAGAATAAGATGCAGTTGTCTTTTTAACAAGTTGTATTTATTATACATATATATATATATATATATATATATATATATACACAAACTCTTCGATTAATTGATCGGTTAATTGATTGATTTTAACCGCACGTCAACTCGTCGAGGATTATTTTATGCCAATTGCCACTTTTGTGTTGTTGTTTCTCCAGTGTTTTTTTTTCATATATGGCCCGATCGAATACGGATAACATTTAAACATATTTATTTGACCCATTGATGGGACCCTAACAGGTACTCTCATTCCGGGTCAAAAGGGGGACTGGAAGTAATGACAATGAAAGGGTACTTCACGCTCCTTAAATATCCATCACCGGAACCCCACTACCCGTGTTTAGCGGTAATCCCATGAATGGTCTGGTTGAACAATTTAATCGCTTGGATACATTATGGAAAATCTTGAGCTCAGAAAAAGTCTGGAAAAAAATAATCTGTCTGAGCTCCTTCTATTCTATTCAGTCTCGGAAAAGCTAACAACTAAACACAATTTTGTTGATTTTTAAGGAAGTGTAGACCAGTGGCTATTCGTAAGATCTATAAGTGCAATAAGATTCACCAACGTCCGTTCTTGAAAAACGACAGAGCCGGCAGAAGGCAAAGCTGTAGATGCTTAACAGACTCGCGCCAAAGGACGATAATTTTAACTGCAAAATACTGTTTTTTTAAGTATAATTTTGTCGCGTGAGTAATACGTTAACAACAATATCTATATGCACATATACTACACTCTCTTCTTAGAATTGCGTTCTTTATATAAAAAAAGAAAAAGAAAAAAGAAAAAAAAGCGAAAATTGAAACAAAAGAGAATAAGAATATAAAAGATGCTGTCAGTGTGAGTGAGAAAGACAAAGAAAAGTTAATATGCATACTTGAGTGAAAAATATGGAGACTGTGGCGAATTAAATGAATCAGACAAAAAGAAAACTAAAGAATATATGCGTAAATATCAGGTTGTTCAATTTAAAATTGACGACTTTCTGTTCGGCTTGATATTTTATTTTTTTTTATTATTCCAAATGCGATAACATTTTGAATTCATTATATTTTATTCAGAACTAATGTGATTTACTGATTCTTCTCTAAACGCTTCATTTCCATTAAATCTAATATTTTAAGCAAAATGCGAGAAACCTTTCAACTCCTGACTTTCGCCTTTTGTCTAAATTCGAGCCGAGACATAATGGAGTTGAAAATATAAGGAATATAAATTCTTTGGTTTTCATTTCGATTCCGTTTGAGAGTGAAGAAAACGAAATTGATTTCGAAATTTAACGAGAGGAGATTTAACTTTTGAAAACAAAGTGAGAGGTTCATCAAAACATTAATAACTGACGTGACTGTTGGAGATAACAATCCGCATTTCTCAGTCAGAGAAAATGTAAAATTTCTTTAGAAACTATTTAAAACAAGTAATAAGTGATTTAAAAAATGTTGATACATATGTCTCATTTGTATTGTGTGATAAATTAAAGGCCAAGTCCAACTTATCGAGGGGGTGTCCTCGTGGTGTAATGGTTAAAGGGATGGGCTGCGGAATCGTAGTAC
Organism: Sepioteuthis lessoniana; assembly: GCA_963585895.1. Classification (NCBI taxonomy): domain Eukaryota; kingdom Metazoa; phylum Mollusca; class Cephalopoda; order Myopsida; family Loliginidae; genus Sepioteuthis; species Sepioteuthis lessoniana. The sequence goes on from OY757923.1 coordinate 46,556,474, forward strand.
GCGAGTTCGTACTCCAGTCGCGCTATTACGTTCACTTTCGGGCAAATACCCTTGGGAAAGGTATGAACCCCCCTTATCCTCCCAGCTATGGGTTAAATAGTATCACTACTGTTCTTCTAGGAGAATGGTTTTGGCATTAAAAAAAAAGATTTGGTATGCCATTAAACAAAGAAAACAACCAAACATATCGAGATCACTATCATAAATGTTTTACTTCATACTGTAAAATTGTTCCTGAAAAGAATAAACAGAACCTTTACCCGAGAAGTCAAAACGTCAAACTCCTGAAAAATTATGGTTTCTGCTGAATGAATCAGAAGGGGTATATTACTTCATAGGTTGTTCACAAAGGACAAAAAGAAATAATAAGCACATCAGATGAAAGGGAAATCAAAAAAATAAAAATTAAATGAGGAAATTATGGACAGAAAAATCTAAAGATGAATAACACACACACACACACACACATATATATATATATATATATATATATATATATATATATGCAGGTTGGATAACATAATAAAGACAAATGTTATCTATATAATCTTATTAGAATCCTTTCAAATTTCCTGACAAGTGTTTTGGATTTAGTTTAGAGTTGATAGATGAATTTACCAAAATTGTCCCGATCGCTTTTTATGGCATGAGCAATTAACAAAATAAAAAAGAAAGAAAAATCTCAAGCATTCTATTTCTCTTTATAAAATATTCTCTTTCTGTTAATATTGTTTTGATTTGAATCTGGCTGACGTAATTAGAATCTCAGTTTAATCCAGCTATAAGTTTATGTAATGTTTCTTGCAATTCTAAAGACTTAATTTAAAAAAAAAACATTCTTTACATTTGTAGAACCCCTGATGATGGCCCATGAACATGCTTGGAAAAATTTCGTTAAATTCATCTTCCAACTCCAATGTAAATCCAAAGCATTGTCAGAAAACGTGAAAGGATCCTAATAAGAATATACAGAAAACATATCTCTTCATGATTTAATCAAACCTGCTTAAAGAAAAGACTGCAGCCCAACTACAAAAGCAGACACACACACACACACACACACACACACACAAACACACACACACACACACACACACACATATATATATATATGTGTGTGTGTGTGTGTGGTTAGGCAGGAGTCTTTCATTTAGGCATGTTTGATTGAATAATAAAGACCCAATTTGTCTATATAATTTTGTTAAGATCCTTTCAAGTTTCCTGATAAGAGTCTTGGTTTCAAATTGAAATTGGTGAATGAATTTACCAAAATTATCTCGAGCGCTTTCGGGCCTTTCATTGGCCATTGTCAGGGGTTGCTTGCATGTATAAAAAGTGTTTTTAAAGGGCTTTTGAATGTTTTTAATGTTTTTACAACATAACGAAACTACGCAAAAGCTGAGTTGGATAAACCTGAGTTTCTGATGAATTTAAAAACAGAATGCTATCAACGGAAATAGAATATTATCAAGAAATATGGAATATAAAAAGAAAAATCTAAAAGCATTTCAAAACATTGTCGCTATTTTCAAAATTAATTCTATTGATTTTAGGGTTTCTTTTATATGTAGGGCTTCCAGGATTTGTAGTTGTAGCTGTGCTATTATAGTGGTGTTTTCAATTAGAATTTTTCAAAACTTTTGGGAATAGAATGGGTTTTAAGATGTAAGGCTATGGAGCAAGAATTAAGGTGCATCGTTAGCCGTCTAGAAAGAGTCGTAGTGGTAAGACCAACGTACGCATTATTTACTTTGGAGACATAGTCTCCCAAGGGAAATTTGAATATTTATACACGTTTGCACAATCAAGAAGTTGGGTGGAGGCGGGGAAGTGTTATTAGAAAAAATTAGGTTGGGGGTTTTAAATTCATTGTAATAAAGGATACGTCTTACTTTGTTGATAGGATCGGTAGGGAGAACATTTTTTGGATAAGGTTATTTTAGTATATGTTCATCTATCTTATAATTACTATGAAATTGTTTTTTGGGGATAGGTTTATTGATTGTTTATGGTTTAGGGTATTGTCTATGTTATGTTGTTCTGGTTTAATAATGAATTGATTAATTTCGGTATCAATAATGTAGGTGGGAAACCCATTATTAATAAGAGTTTGTTTTATATTTTTAAGTTCGTTAAGGAAGATTGTTCGAGAGGACGATAGCAGCTTAGCTCCGAAAATAAGTGTTTTTATAATTGTTTTTTTTTTTTACAATAGGGGCATTCACTTTGGAAATTGAAGGTGCAGGGATTAATGTTAGTAGGTGATAAATCGGTCAGAATTTGCTTGTGCCTTTTAGTACACGAAGAAATGGGATTTTATTGTTGATATTTATTTCTTTTGTGAAATTGGGAAGAGAATTATTTTGAAAGGCCCTTGTATTGTGTTAATTTCATCAAGGCTATTCATGAGAAGGACTATGTCGTCAGTATACCTAAAATATATATTAGGTTTGTTGATGGTATTATATATATATATATATATATATATATATATATAACACAGTAATTTGGTGGGGGGGTAATCAATTGAAATAAAGTGAAAATTGTTGGAGAAACCCAAAGGATGAGATGACTTAAACAGGCAGTCAGATTCAGGCGAAAAAGATATCTGGATTATTCCTGAGATTATCAGAAAAAGAACAGATTCGTTTTGCTTTAAAAAAATATCAAGAGGGTCTGATAAAGTAATGTTACTCGTTTAATATTATTTAGTCAAAGAAAATACCGAGTGACTGAAATTAAGAAAAATGACTAGACGACTGCCTGATGTATATCTCAGAAGAGTAGGGAATTTTTTTCATAAGGATAAGTATGTGTGATTGACTTGATCAGATAATTCGGTCGTTTGAAAATTTAGAAACTTTTCATCGTGTAGACTTTTGGACCATCATATTTTTCATAGAAAGACAGTTGAATCCACCCATAGACGAGGACCAAGTTGAATAAAAAGATAATGGGAAGAACACGGGACACTGCTTATACCAGGTTAAGTGGTGCGAAAAAATTAAAGTAGGTTAAACTTGAGAGGGTGACCACCAAACTGAGGTTGGATAATTTTCCAAATTTGGAAAAGCTTTCTTTAAGATAATTGAAATAATGTGTATTTGACATCGATGATGGACAAATAACCGAGTCGCCTTACCTCGTTGGTTGGACACTAGATTAAGTTTAAGTTGGAGATTTCGACTTAAAAACGGGGTTTAGAGAGATTCCTGAAAAAGTAGGTCTTCTATCACCGCAGAAACCGAGATCTTGAGCCAGGCTTTATTATCTACAATACCGTCTACACCAGTACACCAGTCTTATATATTTCATTAACTCTCGACTGAGGAGTTATAAGAACGCTTAAAAACCGCTGAGAGAGAGAGAGAGAGAGAGAGAGAGAGAGAGAGAGAGAGAGAGAGAGAGAGATCTGCTAAAATATTATGGCTCTGGCTCAACAGAAAGAACAAATATTGGAAATACACTTTTTCAAATGAATTCTAAATGATTTATGCAATCTTCAAAGTCCTAGATTTCATTGGCTAAAGTCAAAAAGAAAATAAATTGGTCATACATGTCTTCTAACTCACATCACATTTAATGAGAGAAATTACGTGTTACGAGGATTATTAAATAATTTTCCAGACTTTTTTCGTATGGGCACTTTTATTGATCGTACTCACATGAAAATCTAGTCCACTTCGAAGTAATCTCCTCCAACTGCAATGCACTTGTTGTACCGTTCCAACAACTTCTTGAAGGCCCCATGGAAGTCCTCTTGTGTGAGCATGTCAATGGCCTTCGTCACCGCCTCTTTCATCTCTTCAATTGTCTCATAACGACAGCTTAGGGAATAACCAAAAGTCACATGGAGCAAGGTCTTGATGGCCATCTTGGTTAAATAGTCGGTGACAAGGATGTAGTTGTGGATTGGTGCATTTTCCTGCTGGAAATGCCACTGACCCGATTTGAAGAGTGCTGGCCTTTTCCGACAGAATCTCTTCCTGAACTCCCTTAAAACCTCAACATAGTATTCTTTGTTGACTCTCTGTCCAGTGGGAACATAGTGCATCTAGATCATGCAAGTGCTGTCCAAAAAGGGATAATCAAAAGTTTGTGGGTGGATTTGCTCTGTCTGGCGTTCTTGGGTCTGGGAGAGATAGCATGCTTCCACTGGGAACTCGGTCTCTTGGTCTCTGGATCATAGCAGTAGATCAAGCTTACATCGCATGGCATTTTTTCCAAGTTCAAAACAGAATTTTATTGCATATCGTCCTTCTAAAGTCCAGATTGCATTTTAGAAATTCACCTACTGTGACAATCAGGCTTTAGTAGGGTGTATTCCAATTCCTGCTGTAGCTGTTCATTTGAACCTGAAATCATAAAAATTGGTCAGTCATCTTATAAGATATCTAGCAATAACTTACTGAATTTTGAAGAGTCTACGACAATTTTAAATGCCTGTACAAAAAACAGTCTGGAAACTTATTGGATTCCCCACGTATATAAGGGATATAGTTCCACATAATTTTGTTAATTTTCCGTTCAGCTAAATCTTCTACGATTTTCATTTTTTATATCTTTATTAATTCGTTTTTTCACATGTAAAATTTATGGATTATTGGGTAAATATCTAATTTATTTCCATTCGATTTAATGTATTTTATACCAATGTAGGAAGCGGTCCAAATCAAGATATCCTCGTGTGATAATTGTATGATTTTACTTAAGCTGAATATTCAAGGTTTCTTTCGTTTATTTGATAAAGAGTAAAGGTTTGATGTGAAAAATTTGTAAGTTGGGATTTCAATTCGTAAAATCCGAGAAGTCAGCTTATCCGCGAATAAATGACCAATAAACTGTTTGGTTAAATATGAGGGTCATTCAATAAATAAAGTGGATTTTTCTAAAGTTTTGACAATAAGAAGCAATGCCTTGAGTTGCACCCTTTTATTAGGAAATCAAATCGAATGGGTTTTTTTAATGTCCCAGAAGATTATCACCATGACCTTCACTTACTGATTGCACTGCCAGAAACTTTTTCTTTGCCGAAGAGACTGTGCGTTTCCACTCCATGGACTAACTTTTCGACTCAAGTTCGATTGTTTGTTTGGGTTTTATGGCATATTAAACTTTGTAGGTTATTTAATACCAAATCCATTTTATACGAATAAACAGTTCTATTTCAAACAATTCAGTTTAACATAAGTACACACTTTAATAGTTAAAAACATTTCTCTTTCTATCAATTCAGTTTAGTCAAACAGTTCCTTTCAAACAATTCATTTTAGCATAAGTACAGTTTCAAAGTCAAAAACAGTTCTATTGCAAACAATTCAGTTTTGCATATAAAAACAGTTCAATTAAAAACAGTACGCAGTTTAAATGTCAAAACAGTTCTATTTCTAAGAATTCAGCTCAGCAGAAGTACACATTACTCATTCTTCTGTAGATTTTATTCTTCTCAGTCATCCCCAGCAAAATGTATTTTGCCTTTTTTTAAAAAACTTACCCTATTTATTTAAACAAACGTATATATATATATATATATATATATATATAATATTTTGAGTAGAAGTTTTGCATTGATGCATTTGGTCAAAAAGCAAATCAGGAACAAAGAATTCGACCAAAAGATATAGAGTGTTGAACGATTTGGTCACTCTACATCAATTTTCAAAATCGATAAAATTTGTTAATTTTCACTGTCTCAAATCATGTAAAGAATTTTTTGAACTGACTAATTTTCTCTCTCCTTTGAATCAGGAAGATTACACTTCAAGCAAAATTTTATAGGCTTACACGAATTCCACATAAAACAAACAGGTGTGTGTGTGTGTGTGTGTCGTTTCCTGGCACTTGTGGCTACTCCTCGGATTGATTGATGTTCCCGTTGAAATTGATAAATTTAAAAAACTTACACATTAATATCGACGTCGTTTTTTTAAAGTCTTTGATGAATTCACCCCAGGATCGCCATCAGTAGTTTTGTTATATTTAGTCTTGCCCAAGGGATTTTGACGAAGAGTTTACCACGAGTAATTATCAGAATTTATAGAAAATCATTATCTGACTTATAGGTAGGGCTAATTTGTCTAAATGCTTCAGTCTTATGCAAAAAATAAAAGAAGAAAGAAAAACCTGCTGGTGAGATTAAACGATTAATTAACCCGGTCTCTGTAGGGGGGATTCTCAAACGATAGATCCATCGTGATGCATCTCGCATCTTAACAACCTCATAAGAAGTTCTTTGTTTTCTTTGGTGCCTTCATATAACTTTTTATCTATTGTCTAAAAGGCATTGAACTTATGATAAAAATCTTCCTACTATATATATATATATATATATATATATATATATGTGTGTGTGTGTGTGTGTGTCCTCTTCTGAGAAACTTATAATAAAGATATAGATGTCTAGACATCTATATTGATGTCTAATCATCTAGCCTTCGTCTACTCAGATCAGTGCATAATTGAAAATAATGAAAACAGTCTGAAAACCTTTTAAATAGCAGTTTTTGGTGAAACACGGGTTTGCAGAAGTGCAGCACCTCCCATATCATAGCTTGCTCTTTTCGACTTTTCCTTAATTCCTATTTGGAAAATTTCTTTGAAGGCTAAGTTTTGAGCACATGGAGGACATTAAAGGTTTGGTTTGTTTGGTTTTATGGCATATCAACCTTTGTAGGTTATTTAATGCCAAATCCATTTTTATGTAAATAATCTGTTCTATTGAAAACAGTTCAGTTTAGCATTAGTACACAGTTTAATTGTCAAATCATTTCCATTGCAATCTATTCAAGCAGCTATATGTAATAATTCAGTTAAGTGTAAATACAGTTTTAATGTCGAAAAACAGTTCTATTTGAAATAATTCAGTTAAGCATGAGCACGCAGTTTAAGTGTAAGTACAGTTTAATTGTCAAAAACGTTTCTATTTCAAGCTATTCAGTTAACTCAATTCATTTTAGCATAAATATGCCGTTAGTTCTATTTAATCCATAGATAGGGCCCTATCAGGTGCTACCACTCCGGGCCAGAGTGGACCTGGGAGCGATGGCAATGGAGGGGTACTCCGCATTCCCCAAAGCTCCAGCACTGCTGGAACTTAACCATCAGATTGTTTAGTGTCATATCAGAACCCTCGTTTGGGGGCGTCTTACCCCTCTGCAGAGGTGCAGTCAGTGTATTCTACAGCCCCAGCTGACTGGGCAAGAGAACATTAAAGTCAACAACTTCATACCATATTAAAAGAGAACTTTTCAGAATTTTTTCGACCAATCGAAAACCCATTGGAATATTTTTTTTGAATGCCAAGAGTCTTATTATAAAGTAAATTAACGTTTCATATAATTTTCGTCTCAGTCTTGGTAAATACAGCACCACTCATCATATATTTTTCTCTGTATAGATAATGGAGTGATAGAGATACATATCTTATCTGATTTGTATTTTTGACTGAGTGTTCGGTTTTAATTCTTCTGAAAATGAAAGGATATCATTGTTGATTGATCTTAATGATAGTGGAAACACAGTAATGCATTGAAAATCTTTGGGGGAACGGTTTGCATTCTCTTGCCCCTTATGTACATGCAAAAGAAATCGATATACTTCTCTCCCAGAACGGGATGAATATCACCCAGTGGTTCTGTAACTTGGCATGGGTCGTGGGGGCATTGCTCATGCAGTTTGTTTTGGACAGGAATGGCCTGGTAGGGCCCATCAGTCTTCAACTCTACAATTGGTCAGAATTCATACTTTTTTCTTCTCATAGACCGGTTGCCAGACTAAGTTTAAAGAGCCCCGTCTGCATGATTACTTACCTGAAGTTAAAGAGAGAATTATTGAGTCATAAATTTCCCGAAGTTATTAACACAATGCTAAATGCAAACAGCCTCTTCCAGGATTTGAGTTCTAGACAATTACTATAACTATCACAATTGGTTTATTCTATGGTAGTCCAACCTAGGGGTCAATTTATCATAGAAAAAAAATCACCTCCCTCCACAAAAATAAAAATAAAACCGTTGTGTGTAATGACAGAATCTCTATGAATCATTTGAGAATCAGAAAAAAAAAAAAAACCCTTTTTGTTTCATGTACTGTGTGACATCAAAAGCGGCTTTGATTCCTTTTTAAACTGGCCGTAGATGCTACTTTTAATCACATTTAACAAGTTTTGCACTAGGAGGCACACTTTATTTTAGCTAAATATTCTACATGTTCCCATATTTTTTGCCATAATTTGTTCTGAGAGAGGACAAAAATAGTAATTTTAGGTACTTTATCAATGGTTGTTTTCTGATGTTTTTACTGTTGTCTGGCAAATTATTGCATAGTTCTTAGATACTTTTTTATTTGTTTCTCCCAAATTCTACAGTTTCACTATTTCTATAAGATTATTTCCGTTTTTTTTTTACACATAATGATGTTTTTTGTGCTTAAAATAAATTCTGCCGCTTGTTTTCACAACTTTTTTCTTAGCTATTCTTTCATTTCTTTTTCTTTTCTTATTTTTTTTTAGATAATTTCTTTTTTTTTCCATTCATTATTTTTTAGAAACACTTTTTATTTATTTAGTTTTCATTTCATTCTTTTTTGGGCTTTTTTGCATTTTCCCATTATTTTTCTAGTTGGTTTTCTTTTTCTACTTTTCTAGCTTTTTATACGACTACCCCTTCTTCTTCTTCTTCTTCTTCTTCTTCTTCTTCTTCTTCTTCAATTGAACCAATAATTTTATTTGACTCTCGCATTTCTTAATCATCTTATTTAACTCCTACTTCCTTTTTGAATTCTTCTCTGTCTTCACTCGTTTTTTTTTCTCTCCTTAGGAGTTTTCACTTTTCTCCTTGTCCTTTCAACTCCGACACAACAGATATCTCGTTTTCGAATGCATTTCTTCTTTTATTTTAATCTAATTTTCGTTTTGTCTATTTTTTTCTTTATTTGCAGTTTCCCAATTTCTTCTTTATCCCTACTTTTAATTTTTCTTTGCATTTTTTCTTAATAATTAATTTTCATTCATCATTTTTTTTTCGCTAACTACCGTCTTTCATATCTTCTTCTTCTTCTTCTTCTTCTTCTTCTTCTTCTTCTTCTTCATGACGTAATTTCTATTTCAAACATCCTTCTTCTTTTTTTTTGTTTTGTCAAATGAAACTCTCTCTATCTTGAATTCCATCCTCTCAAGCAATCTTTTCTGATTTAATGACAAACAACAGCACGCTACTCGACGCTTTATCTTCAAGTCGAGACAACAAAATCGAATTCAGTAAAAAAGAAAAACGAAAAGATGGAATATATCAAACACACAAGACATGATCTTACTGGCGTAGTCGTTAGCAACAAAGACAAACAAATGCAAATACGGATGCAAAGAAACAAAGAAACAAAGAAATAAACTTATTCATCCTGATTAATGATTGAATAGACGCATACAAGTACAAAGGTGTTCAGATTTCTGGAATTAAATAGTTTCTTAATTCCGTATATATTTCGCACTAGTTCCATCGTTCTTATTATTCTAAACACAATTTCAGTAGATATGTTCTTCGGCCTGCGTATACTCGCTAAAATTTCCGGCAACATCATTTTTCGCCTTTCAATTTTTTTTTCTTTTTACAGTTTTGATATGTGTTGATTTTAATTAAATATTTCAGTTCCAATAATCTTCGACATTCTGGTAATTTTTTTACAAGTTTTCAAAATAAACGTTTCACCACTGCCATCCTCCTCATCATCATTATCATCATCTTTATTATTGCTATTACAAATCTATAACTGATGTAATATCAGATTCCTTGGATTGTGTGAATATCTCGGATTATTTTCCATGAATTGCATTATCTTATACAGGATGAGCACAAAAAGCAACCAGTTGGGGAGTAAGCGCCCGTGAGATGAGAAATATTATGAATTAATGTATGTGATGCCCCCTGATTTATAAACATATTCCAAAAAGGTTTGATATTACGATTACTTGAAATCTTGGAATGTTTTTGTGCATACACCGTGTAGAGGTACCCAACCCCTTCATCGTGAACAAGATGTGACATATGATCAATTTTAAGCGGAGTACAGCTGGTTTGAATTCAGAGTTTTCTTCTAGACTGGTTGCCGAAACAAATTTAAAGAATTCATTCTATCCAACTATTTATACATTGCCAGGTCGGGAACAGGTGGATTCATGCTTTTCTCAAGAATATTTGGGTGACGTGAAATGTAAACAAGATTTGAATGTCATAGTTCTCTTTTCCTTTGACAATAACCGTTCCGATAAGTGCTCCTCTTTCTGCTACTAGTTTACACTTGGTAAGAATATGCAAGAAAGTGAAGAGAATTTTGGAAGGAAAAGTAAGGTTAAAAAGAAACTTGGGGGAATTATTAAAAACACAAAGAAGAAAATAGAATACAAAAGAATGCATGAATGAATATACGTGATAAATAAAAGAAAAATAGAAATAAATGAAATATTTTTCAATCATTTACGAACAAAAAAGAAGACTTGAAAAAAAAAAGAAACATCAAAACCAGAAGGAATATATTACAAAAAGACCTCAATTTAAAAAAAAAAACCAAATATACGAAAAAAATTATCTTCATCTAGAAAAAATGAAAAAACTCCAGTTGGCTGGAGCTGTAGAATATGCCGACTTCATCTCTTGCTGAGGATTAATACCCCATCCCACACGAATGTCCTGGTGAGGCTCCAGCCTTGGATATTTAGGGAAGTGGAATACCCCATCGCTGCCATTACTCAGAGGTCCACTCTCGCCCAGAAAGGTAGCACTTGATAGGGTCCTATCTATGAGGCCAAGTGAGCAAACTATGTGTGTAAAGAAATCACTGATGTTAAATTGTGACTGTTATATAGCAATACTTGAAACCATTTGACTATGCACAAAAACAAGTTCAGGCTCGTTTAAGAAGGTTATCTACAAAATGGGTTTACAAGTTTATATATATATATATATATATATATATATATATATATATATATATATATATATATATATATATATATATATATATATATAAACAGGATTTAGCATTGTATAATCTACAATAGTCAATATGCCATAAAATCAAACCAAACAAAACCAAAAAGGTGAAAGAATTAGAACTGCTACCGACCAAAACATCGGCCAACGAGCGAAATTTCAAAGACGCTGACTGTATTCCTTGCAGAGAGAGGTAACCACCCTGTTACCTCAAAAAATTGTCTTAGATAACAAAAAAAACCCTCTAATTTGCGTCTAATAGTAAGGCTCCACTTCTGGAGATCAGATGAGTGTGGAGTATTCCTTCATTGTCATGACTCCCAGGTTGACTCTGTCCAGAGTGATTTTGCCTCTTTGGAGTACCATTACCTGGTCAAATATATATGTTTAAAATCATTCCTTTTTGATTGCACCAACACAAAAATGGAAATATGAACATACAATGACTTCAATGCCTCGTATTCCAGTTAAATTCTTTGGATAGGTTGTCGAACTTAAAACCCCAAATACAAATTTTCTCATCGCTTGACTTGATTAAAAATAACTTGCATCTAAAACTTCTATACTAATGTCAAGGGAGCGGTTATTACGTAACATTCAGATCTGCCGATAACTAAAAGGCAGACGAAACTTTTTGTCTTTATCCATCTGTATACGTATGGATACCCGGTCTTATGTCACATTTGCCTTATTGGAGAGTCGAATGATCACAGTTTGCGAGTGAAACCGTGCTTCAACCGTTATGTGAGGGGGTTGCATTATTTGATGATATTTCAACCAACATCACCATTTATTGACTAAGACTGCATTCTTTGTAAAAACAAAATCTTAAAAAAAACTGGGGGTTCTCAAAATTTTTCCGGAGCCCTTGGTTTTGTAAATATTAGCGTTAACACAATCCAAGCATGATGAAAAAACGCATTTTAAATTGGAAATGCGTTTTTTATCCATATATTTATTGGCTTTTTTGTTACTAAAGTAATCGAAATTAATTTCGTTTAAAAAAAAAAAGGAAAAAATAACTACTCACAATTTTCAACTATTTGCTTCGTTTATCTTGTAAAATATGGCGGCAAAAACAGAATGACAAAAAAAAAAGCGTAAATAAATAAAGAAAAGTTATCTTAAATATTCTATAATTACAAGTGCTACGCCAAAAGATGGAATTTCAGAAATAGGGAAACGACATTTTTAAAACGAGGAAAGATTGAAGAAAAAATAAAACTTTTTTTTCTAATTTACGAGAAACAAATTCCTTGGTTCAATTTTCAATTTGATTGATTTAACCAACCTGAGTGCCCCCAACTGTTCCGGCCCTGCACAAAATCGTTTTTGTCAGAGTCGAGAATTCTTTCTTTCTCACACCCATTTCTCCTTTATCTTCCCTTTCCTTTACCCGTAACAGGTTCTCCTGATTTTCATCCTATTCATTCTCTTTTGATACTGCAACAATTTCCATCATTATATTATTTGAAAACTCATCAACAGAACCTTCAACCGACATTGTGCACAGTTATTTCAGATTTGTTTAGTTGTCTTTTTTTATGTATTCTATCAATCTCTCTATGTATATATCAGGCAAATATAACGTGAATGTCTTGAAAATTGATATTCGCACTTAGACATAAACAATAGCCATTGGCAACTAAGGGTTATAGTTGACAATCTAAGTTTTTAGCGATATATTATTTAGTATGTTTATACTGTCAAACACGTGACGATTTTGATGAAATGATGATCTGAGTGTTGTTTTAAGCGAGTTGGTTACTAAAGTCAGGGCGACAGCAAATTTCTTTTATCTCTAGGACTCTTCTGAGTATCCTCACTTATTTTAGCAGAGTTGTTGTCTAGATGGTTTCAGTCGTCTTTCTGATCTCCAATTTATCCAGTCTCTTTTTCAGGTTATTTAGGTTCGTTCTAACGGACCATACTATGATTGGTAACACATTCAGTTTCCTGTTCAACAGCATTTTCAACAACCTTTGAAGATCCGGTGATTTGGTCAGTTTTTGCTCTTTTATTTTCTCAGTAAAATCTACAAATTGACGAGATTTTGTAAATTAACACTCCGTTTGTTTTCTGAACAATTGATCTTTTTTTTAATCTCTAAAGTCCTATTTTCTCGCCCAGATTCCGGTTTGTGTACATATCATTTGCCAATAGAGTTAGATTTTATTATTATTTTACTTATTGCGAGTTTTTGGCATCAGTGATTGCTGATGATCTTTCTCTGAATTCGGAGTGACAGTAAATCTCCTCAGGTCTCCAGGACTCTTCTCAGTATTCTAGCCGAACTTAACAAATCACTAGTTTGGATGATTTCGATTCGTCTTCTGATTTGAATTGGTATCATTGGCACTCTTACGTTCTACAATATTTTTAGTTATCTTGAAAGGTCCAAATACTTGTATCTCTTTTCTTTTTTTTAAAATTTTCATTCAGTTCTTCGCCAGGATGGCAAAGTCCACAATACGGCTGTTTTTTTTCTTGCTGTTATTATCACAAAGACTGGTCGTCTGGCCGGGATTGGGTGATCTTTTTGTATCTCTAAATCCCAGAGAATGTTATTCGTCTCATTCTCCAAGACAGGTCCTGGTTTGTGGATATAAAAGTTGGTAGTATGGTCAAATTTTGATTTCTTGCACAATTCCCAGTGGATCAACTTCTCCACCCGAGACTTGTCTTTTTTCATAATTTCTTGGCACTAGTTTGTTACATTCACTTTGTCTGAGATTAATCCCTTCATCTCTCTCACCACATAATCTCCATATGTAACTTATTACGTATTAGCTATTTCAACTTTAACAGATATGATCTTTATGGCGTTGTTTTGTGCTGCTATTTGAAGATATTCAGTTTCTCTATAAATGTGCTGTTTCCATAGCCAGGTCTTGGTCTTCTCGAGTAAGATTTCTCCAGGTGTTTACTCCTTAGATAAGATATTTTAGAGTTGAACTTGGGTTCGAAAAGTTTTCTTGTTCATCTGAGGTACACTTTTAAAAATTTCTTCTTTCATCTCCGTTTGCTTAAAAGTGAACGCTTCCGATATTCCTAAGTACTTACAACTTTCATTCAATTCAAGCATTCTCATGTGTTTTTTTTTTTCTGATTTGGTAGTTCTATTCCTTCCGTTGTTTTTGTTTTCTCACTCTTCCCAGTCAGTAGGGCAATGTGCTTTTTTTATATCCAGGATACATATTTGTATTATTTCTTCTATAGTTTCTTGTAATTTTTCATTAAAACTAACTTTAAAAGATATATTGATATCATTCCTGTAAACCAGGTGTTTTAAATTCTTACAGTGGTTTTGTGAATTTTTACCCCGTTTGAATTTCCAAAGTACATGATTGAATGACATCATTGCTCTAACAAGTTTTCCTTGGAAATCTCTTTGCATTTTCACCTCTGTTAGTTTTCGTCCACCTGCTTGTAATTTCACTTTCCAATTTTTAATCGCTTTCGTGATGAAGTCTATGACTTTCGAAAACTTTGTATATTTTTGAAATTCTATTTTAAAGGTTTGTGGGACCATATCGAAGGTCCATTTGTTATTAATCCATGTCATTGATACATTTTTCTACCTTGTTTTGACCTCCTTGAAAATGAGCTTGTATATATTATTATTATCATTGTTGTTGTTGGACTTTGGATAGCCATCTTATTTTCAGTTGTGGGATACAAAATATACGCCTTCCAAATAACACGGCTAGAACACGTATTGGGTCTAGGCTTGTAGTTTGCTGTTGTTCATATATGCTTTAGTCATCACTGATTGGATAATCTACTGCTGCGACTGATGGGCAAGTCTATGAATATTCTTTAGTAATTTGTGGACAGCTGATACCTACTAGGTGCCCTCCAAACAATCCAACACCCCCTGTTTGGGAGTATAAAATAGAATCTTTCACTTTTAAAAGAAATACATATTAGAATAAAAATGTGAACAATTTCTTTTTCAATAATTAGTATTAATATATTTCTTGTTGAATTGACACAAAACATGATTAGTGATTTCGTTTGTTTTGTTAGGATTAATTGGCTGGCTTATTTTCATATCCCGGACCCTCGTTTGTGGGAGGATTACCTCTCTGCTGAGATACAGTCGATGTTTTCTTCTGCCCAAGTCGACTGAGCTAATAATGCCTAATTTCCCAAGTCGAGACTCAATTGCCAACAATAATCTTTCCGAAAGTCTGTAATTGTATTCCTGTCATTGGCTTCGTAAACACGTCGGTTAAATTTTTCGCTGTTTCAACGTATTCTAAAAGAATACACTATTTATTTCAACACGTATAAACTGAAATTGTATATCAATATGTGTCGATCTTTGATGACCGACTGTTTTTTTTCCAAAACAATACTGGACTAATTATCCCAATGAATAGTTGTTGGGTGTTTACGTGACTCTAGTTCCCTCATAGTTTTCAGTAGTGCTCTAAGATACTGGGCTTCTTGGTTTGCTAATGAAATAGTGATACATTCCGGTGTGTATGTTGACAAAGAGACTGAATTAAGGGTTTTTTTTTTTCAGCCAATTTAAAGCAAAATCTTTTCGCGGTTTTTCTGTCGCTTAGCCCAATCTGCGTCATAAAATCCTGCTTAACTCAAGCGTTTCTACAATTAATTGAATATTAGTGACTGATTGATTGTGATATTTAAATAACGTAAGACGTACTTTGCCTTGGTTAAATGGAAAGAATTTGTTTTTTCTAGGTCTTGAGACGACCTAGTAACTGTATAACAAATGTCTGATCTCGTTGCAACAATTATATCAACCATTATATCACTGCCAATAATTTCACGTTAAGGTTTGCTATCTCTCACTTGTTTTCTTTATATCTATTTCACATAGAGTTAAGCGTGGTTTGCAATCTGTCATGCCGAACGTTGATAATATTTCGATAAATCTACATTGATTCATTTTAAAAATTATTTTCGCATTCAAATTGTATTCCTAAAAACAAGGATAATTTACCAAGATCAGTAATTTTGAATTTAGAGTTCAGTCTTGTCTTAATTTGCATAAAGTGTTTCTCAGTTTTTGAAGCTATTTTTTAATCGTCTACCCACAATAAAATGATGGATATTTGATTGTGGCCATTTTGAACAGACATGCAGGGCTACACAGGTGACTACATGATATTTTGTGTTGTTAAATAAGTATGGAATGTTTTATTCCAAGTTCTACCGATCTGTTTTTACCCATATAAGATTTTTAAGTTTCCAAAAATAATTCCCATTCTTACCTTTAAAGCCTTCCGGCAGCGCAATATATATTTCATTGTCTTAGGGGCCATTTAAATATGCACTCTTAACATTCATATGATGAATTAACACGTCATACTGGACTGCTATTTTTAATAGTAACCTTATGGATGTCATATTAGTCTTAGGGGCGAAAGTTTCTTTATAACCCTTGCCATATATTTGCTAGTAGCCTTTGGCTACCAAACGAGCTTTATACTTATGAATTTCGTGATGTTACCTATTATCCTAAAATTATCACCTCATACCGACAATATATTTATTTATTGGAGGCTTCTGCTATTCAAAAGTATTATTTTCTACTAAGGTATCATATTCCTTCCGTATCGCCAAAATCCAGTTATTTGAGTCGAAAGAGTTAACAGCGTCAGTATAGTTAGCAAGGATTCTATGCATTGTATAAGAATAATCAACCCCACTAAATTCAAAGTTTTCGATTACGAAAAAGTCTCGTTTTATTCTCTGCCGCATTGGATATTGTCTCTTATTTACTCCTCCCCTTTGCTTTTTCGGTTGTCCTTCGGTTGTACATCATATGTGGTTAATTAGTCTGGAGATTCGGTATTTTCTCTTGTTTCGATTGTGAGCTATTATCTTATGAGTCTGTGAATTTTGCACACCTAACTCTTTTAATTGCCATTGTTTCCGGAAAATAAATCAAGTAAGCTGGACTTAGTTTATCATAGCCGACAAAGATGCCTTTTTCTCAACCAGTTTCCAATTTCGCTTTATTTTGTACATAACAAAAACAAGTCGTGCCAAAAATATTCATCTTTTTTAACTTTGGTTTTGAACCAATAAAACTTTCATATGGGGTTTTCTTGTGTTTTTATTATAACAACGATACGCTAATATACGCTGAAGCTTTCAATGCGTAAACCCACAAGAATTTGGGCAATTTTGACTCGGTAAGGAGGCACCTTGTCTTAGAAAATAAAGTTCACCACCACCGTTCAACAGTCCTATTTTGATGCGGAGAATAAGGAGCTGACTGCTTGTGTTTGATTCTATTATGTACAACTAACTGTTGAAAAGGTTCAGAAATTAACTCTGTTCCATTGTCTGTCCGTAAACGTTTTACATGGCTGTAAGGAACGAAGTCAGCTAGATATTTCTTTTTAGCGAGCAAAGTGTTGGACTTATGTTTTAAGAAATATAACATTGTAAGCCCAGAATAGTCATCAATAAAATTAATTACAAATTTATAACCTTCTTTTGGTAAGGGTTGAATAAGGCCTGCTAAATCACCGTTTTCAAGTGCAAATATTTTTGTTGACTTGGAATCCAAAGTCTTATTTCTCTCATTAGACATTTTCCCTTTAATACATATATCACAGTTAAGAGCATCATTTTGTGTCGGTTTTATCTTCATCCTTTTTACTAAGTTGGGTAACTTTTTAATATCAGATTCATTAGTTTATCCTAAGATTTTATGACAAGTATGTATGTCGTAAGTGGCATTTCTGGCAGAAACGATATTTTTCTGACATATACAAACGTTCCCTCTGTTATGCTGAAATCTACTCCGTTAAAGTAAATTAATTGGCAGTTGTCACGCTCAAAACCAATATGCGCACCATTTTTTGAAGCCGCTTGTACTTAAAATATATTTTCAAAAGTTAGCATATATAAAACATTTTTTAAGATACATCTGAACATGTGTATTTTGATGAATGCAGGTGTTGTCTCTTTTCAGCACTTTATTATTCGCTCTGGTCCCATCAACTAATTCAACAAAATGGTTCCCTGGTTCAAAATTTTGATAACTTTTTTTTTTTTTTTTTTGATTTATCTGATATTACATTTTCAGTAGCACCGCAGTCGACTAATAAATTACTCTTGTCCGAAACAATATCATATCCTAAAGAAAAGAAATAGGTTTGGCCTCTAGAATAGGTTCTTTTAGTCTGATAAATA
The DNA here is from genome assembly GCA_963585895.1 of Sepioteuthis lessoniana. Classification (NCBI taxonomy): domain Eukaryota; kingdom Metazoa; phylum Mollusca; class Cephalopoda; order Myopsida; family Loliginidae; genus Sepioteuthis; species Sepioteuthis lessoniana. The sequence continues at coordinate 46,574,641 of OY757923.1, forward strand.
TCTTTTTGCCTTCGGTTTTTATAATGAAAAGCTTTGTGGCCTTTCTTCTTACAAATGTATCAAATAATATTTGTCTTCCCTGGGCGGAGGTTATTTCCCTTTCTACTATGCTGATGTTTCTGGTAATTATTATAATTTGAAAATTGAGTCGACCACGTTAGCGGGACAAAGAGAACTACATACCATCAGAAGAAAGAGAAACAGCAGAGACAAACTTTGAATTTTCTTTCAGTATTTTCTTTTTCTCGCATGCTTGTTCGCTGGTTTCGTCTTCACAGGTTCGCGCCTGGTGTGAAATCCCTTTTCGGTGTCTACCTTTAAATAGGACCGTAATTTTCGTCTTTCTTTTGCAGTTTCGTGACTAGTGTTCAACCCTCATCTTTACCTCTTCACGTCCGACTGCTAACTCACTTTCACTCAGAAGTCATCCCTTACTTCCACCTGGCGGCAAAAGGAGCTTTACATCCATTTCCGCTGGTTCTACACCAGCACATAAGATTTACGACCTTCTATTTTTTAGTCTTTTTTTTATTACCGTAGTCTCTATGTCTGATTTTTCTTTTTTTTTTTTTTATTCTCCCTCTCTCTTCCCCACGAAATTAGCTTCCTATTTTCTTTATAACTAGGACCAACCTTATCACATTAAATTTTTACTTTTGTTATTATTCTCTTTAATTGATATGTTTTTATCTGTTGACACTGATATATCAATGAGAAAGAATATTTCTTTTTGTAAGTACTATATCTGGTTTATCGGTTATTATTTTTCTCTCGCTTTGTGTAGCAAAGTCTCAGAAAATAGTAAGTTCTATAGCTTATGTGATTGATTCTGTTTGGTGTTAACACTGATTTACAGGTTTCGATGTTGCACATTATCTATATATTTTCAAACGAATATAATGAACGATTTTTTCATGCCTTTCTTTATATTCTATCGGTGCTAGGATTACAACACCAAATACTAAGTTGTTAATTGATTCAGTTTTATGTTCACAAAAGGGGTTGATCCATTCTTTTTTTATTTTCCTGATTGCTTCTGGTTACTAGGATCTATTCTTGTGCGGCTATTATTAACCCCACTCTCTTCACTAATTTTCAGCTATCGCTTAATTTTTACTTTTTCTATGATTGCATTTTTAATTCATGTAAGAATCGTCCACATTCAATTTTTTGTCCCCATATGTTTTTTTTTATGATTTAATCCTAGTACTTTTGTTTATTTCTATGTTTATTGCTGCTTCAATTATTGAATCATATATGTCTATTTCTTTCCATGCTTGGTAGAGTTTAAATATTTTTTAGAAAAGTCCTTTCTTTTTTTACTAATTGACGATTTTTTTTTGCTTCTCGTATGTTATTACTAACTGTACCATCCAATTTACTCTGGTGTTTAAATATTTTTAATCATATAGTGTTTTTTTATCAGTCACTTCTTGTTGGCTTTGGCTTCTTTGTTTAATGGCATATCAACTCTTTGTAGGTTATTTAATGCCAAAGCCATTCTCCTAGAAGAACGGTAGTGGTATTATTTAACTCATAGCTGGGAGGATAAGGGGGTTCATACCTTTCCCAAGGGTATTTGCCCGAAAGTGAATGTAATAGCGCGACTGGAGTACGAACTCGCTTACTACGATTCCGCATTCCATCGCTTTAACCATTACACCACGAGGACACCCCCACTTCTTGTTGGATTAAGCCTCTTCCATTTTTTTCATTCATAAATGGTTGAAAATGCTTTATCCAACTAGATCTATATTATTATTATTAGTTTACACATTTGAATGTTTTTCACACCGGTGTGAACCGATGGTTTTCTACAGGTGTTCGATTGACAATAAATCTCCTCAGGACACCAGGACTATTCTCTGTATTCTGGCTGACCTTAACAATACTATAGTTTGGATGGAGTCGACTCTTCCTCTTTTTTCGAACTCATCCAAGTGCGCCAATTACGGTTGGTATCATCGTCACCTTTATGTTCCATATTTTTTTTTAACAATGAAGAACACTTTTGTTGATTTCCTGAGCCCATTTCTTCCGCCGAAGACTTTGCGTCAAATTTTATCAAGTCGGAGTCAGTGATAAATATCTTCTTCCCCCGGTTTCTCTTAGTGGACGGATCGCTTAGGTCGTTGTTTGAGTACCTGAAATTAGAATAGCCAACAATTACAAGATACTATCGGATCCCATTGAGGGCTATTAAGGGTGTACCTGCCGATCATGACATCCAGACCGGTTGTCGGTGTTCCATATTAAATCATGTGTTGATTTATTCAAGGGTAGTATATTTTGGCTATACCATACTCAAGGGTTGTTTATTATCTGTGCATCTGTCACAAATTCAAACAGTTTCAGTTTAAAAGGTGAGAGAACACTTAAGCGGGTCACAACAAAATAATAAAACAAGCCACACCATACACAACAACAACAACAACAACAACAACAAATTACGCATAGATCCGCAAAGATCCCTTGCACAATATGTGTACCCACAAATTTCGTCCCGTCTTTTGCCTGTATTTCGATTGTCAGCTCAGGCAGTTTTGTGGCTTATCTTATTTAGTCACTTCATCGTTTGATTGTTGTCTATTGGATCCTTTTGTATAAATGACTGACATAGCAGACATCGACTTTGCTTACCACGTGATCAACCTTCTGCAATATTTTCTTGATTATATCAGTAATTCTTTTTAGTATTCGAAGGTCACTTATTACATTATTCATACAGATGTGACTCATGTGAATATCTCCCACTATTGTCGTGTTCAAATTTATTTATGGGGGTGTTCTCGTGGTGTAATGGTTAAAGCGTTGGAATCGTACTCCAGTCCCGCTATTACGTTCACTTTTGGGCAAATACCCTTGGGAAAGGTATGAGCCCCCTTATCCTCCTAGCTATGGGTTAAATAGTACCACTAGTGTTCTTCTAGGAGAATGGCTTTGGCATTGAATAACCTTCTAGGAGAATGGCTTTGGCATTGAATAAAGAGTTGATATGCCATTAAACAAAGAAACCAAACCAAATATATTTATTTTCCTGATGTTTTCGCATTCAAACACCAAGTTTATCTTGTTCATGTGGCAATCAGGACTATAAGTGTTTCTGAGGCTTGTCATTTTATCATTAGCTGGGCTTGAACTTCGACCATTGGCACCATTGGGAAGATGCTATCATGTTAGCTACCGAGAATTTCAAACCTACTCTTTCTATGATAATATAATAATATCTGTCTGCCTGCTTATTAGCTGAATAGCTAGAATTTCTTTTAGGCTAATGTTTCAAATACTGGTTTTCTAGACAGAAAAAAAACCCTCATAAAACTGGATAATAACATGCTTATTACAGCAGCTCAATTTTGGACTGTGATATATGGATAGATAAATAGATTTACCAATAGATAAACAGTTAGAGAGAATGCCTTAAGTGTTCAAGATAGATAGAGAGATACATAAAAAATAGACAGGAATAGATGAAGATAGAAGGATAAATAGATTGATATAATTAATAGATATGAACATATGAAGATAGATAGATAGATAGATAAGTCGTTGATAAATATCAGCCACATTCGTCTTTCAATTTCTCTATATGGTGTTTGTATATTGTTTAAAATCTTAAATTTAACAAATGTTGTTCCATCAGGACTCCTGCTATTTTCAACCCGATTTCTGTCCAACTTTAAGGAATTGTAGGGTCTTCCCCGGAATGACGTTAGACTCTATTCAGCCACAAGCTTTTACAGAGAGTTTCAGTAGTAAAATGATTATGCACAGACTAAAATAAAATTCAAAAAAGTGAAATAAATATACATTAAATCAACTTTTATTCATTTATTTGTTTTATTTGTTTTTTTCAAAAAATTAATTTTTTTAAAATTTCTTATTAAAACAGTCCAATTCTATGTATATTACTGACAATATACTTTTCTTTTTTTTTTTTTAGTGAATAATTTGGGCGATTATCTTTCAAGAAAACCGTGGAAAGAATTTATGAGTGAAATTTTAAAACTTTAATTACGTTTTGTCGAAAGAATTTACAAATTTGGCTTTAGCTTACATCCGAAGTGATAATGAATGTGATGTAATTATCTTGAGATTTTCGTCCGAAGAACTACTCATAATTCTCAAAAGCAACGTTTAATTTAATTAGAATTATATTCAAGGTTGGTTGGTTTGCTAGTTTAAGGCATATCAAATCTTCTAGGTTATTTAATGACATATCCTTTTGCCTATATATATATATATATATATATAGTTTGGTTTAGTTTCTTTGTTTAAAGGCGTATCAGCCTTCATAGGTTATTTAATGCCAAAACCATCCTTATAGAAGATTAGTAGTGATACAAGTTAACTCATAGCTGGGGGGATAAGAAGTTTCATGCCTTTCTGAAATATATTTGCCGAAAAGTGAACGTAATAGCAGCAACAAGAATTTTAATTTGTTTAATACAAGTCCGTGAACCAGTACTTTCCTTATTACACCAAGAGTACCCCCCTCTCACGCTCTCTCTCTCTCTTTCTCTCTCTCTCTCTCTATATATATATATATATAATTTGTAAGAGAAAAGTTTGTTGGTAAGTGTATTTCTAAAAGAGCCGTAATACCTCATTTGTTTGCACACACTTAAATGATTTCCAGTGTTATTATCCAACACTATTAATCCAATTGAATACTCATCACTTTTTTGCATACAGTTAAATCGTTTCAAGTATTGTAATTTAACATTAATAATTCTATTTATCAAGTATCCCTCATGTAATATAAATGATTTGCACACACCTGAATGGTTTCAAATAATAATAATAATAATCAAATGATTTAAGAGTTCTATATAATCCATAGATTAGACCCTTACAAGTATGACTACTCCGGGTCAGAATGGACCTGGGAGTGATTGGCAATGACAACGTACTCCATATTTCATAAAGATCTACGGTTAGAGCCTGACTATCAAATGCAGTTTAGTGTCATACCATGGACATTCTGAGCAAGACGAGGCTTCTTACCCCTCTTCAGATATGCGACAAGATAGAATTATATATTAGTAAAATTAATCCGTTTTTTTTTTTAATTAAAATTTTGTTTTTTGTGACTTGCAAATTTGGCCGAATCATTTGTTACAAGCGGTATATTTTTCATGAAATATACAGATCTACTGAACAAAAATATTTACTAAGTATATTTTTACATTCGTTATATCTTTGATATTCCTCGATAGATATTTCTAATGAGTTTTATAGAAAAATATTTCTTGTAACTGCAGATATAAGATATTATTACTGTTTAAATTTTTGTTTTAGCTCGAATTTTACATTCTAAGTTAGAGTATTCATTTAAATAATATCAGTAACCATCTTAAAACCTGTGTTTAGTACGGTTAAACGTAATTTGTACTAATGGTCTTTGGAATGACAAGGATTGATGCTTCCTTGATATCGATTCCATCATCAGGTATCATTATAAAATGTTTCCTCATTGAGATGCCATATTGCTTGAGTTGGTGAGTGGGAACTTAAGTAAACTACTCGCCCATAATTAATCTATTTGCCAGTGGGCGTCTCCTGCGAATGGTGGAGAAGTCTCTGGGAAGTGTGAAATCATCACTTCGTTGCCATTATTCTCAAGGTCACTGTTTTTCACATTGCACTAATACTCTTGAAAAAAGCATGAATAGTGCCCTTATTCTTGCAGTTATGGGTAAAAAGTACGAGGGATTGGGTTCTTTAGTATTAGATGGGCAACCAGGATAGGAGAAATAAAACTGAAGTCATACTCTTTGCACTCAGCTTGAAATTGTCTTTGTGTCGCAATCTGCTCGTAGGAAAGCGATTGAGTGAATGTACAAAATCAAGATTACTCGAACCTGGAGTCAATAAATCGAATCTATTCAAATGAATTAATGTTTCCAATGATTGTATACGTTATTAGTATATTGGCTCTTCAAAGATTGATATTACAACTAAGTATGAAGTGTTTACCTGTTTAGAATTATTTTGAAGATATATTTTTATACATTTTGGTCTAGTGGGTAGAGTGCTCGCCAATGGTCCGGGAGACCTGGGTTCTATCCCAGGTCACATCATTCCAAAGACTTTAAGAATGGTACTTGCTTAACACTCAGCGATATAAGGTACGTATCAAGGGTGAAGTGGAGCAATTCAGGGAAAGGAATAGCGCCCTCTCCTACACCTCGGTGTAGTAGCTATCGAAAAAGGAATTTTCGGGTAACCCTTGACTACGGTCGCCAACTTTACTACTTACTATGTAATTATATACGATAACCTTTGAACTGACTTTGGCATAAAATGAAATATTTTAGGTTGATTTGGTATAAAACCAACCAACCAATCAACCATTTAGACCAAAAGTTTGAATTGGTTTCTTTGTTTAATTGCATATCAACCTTTGTGGGTTATTTAATGCCAAAGCCATTCTTGTAGAACAGTAGTGGTACTTTTTAACCCAAAGTTGACGGTACATAAGTTCATACCTTTCCCAAAGGGCCTTCGTGCAAAAGTGAACGCAGTAGCATGATTGAAATTCGAACTCTCCCTACAATGTTGCTGTCAAGCACTTTAGTCAGAATACTATCGAGACATCTCCATAAAAGTATCTTAACTTTGTCTATCAGATCATTAATAAGCAAGATTCGACGATCATTTGTAATTAGGTTACTTTTTATTCAAGACTTCATATTCTTGAAATTGAGTATCGTTAAACATCAAATGTACGGTTGTAACATTACTCGGTACAAATAGATGTTTACAGAGCTACGGTATTCAAATGGAAGTTCGTGCTACCGAGGTCTCTATAGGCATTTGTAATACTACGTATACGCCTCCACCACCACGTGTCTAACTTGTCCATGAATGTTGTACTACGACTTAAGTGTCGTTAGGGTTTAAGTGGTGCCACTGTTTAGTTGTACTAACACAGCAAAAGCTTGGAAAAATTACCATTTTATTTTATCAGAGGAGTCAGATTTCACAAATTCAACTTATATATATATATATATATATATATATAGAGAGAGAGAGAGAGAGAGAGAGTGAGAGAGTAAAAAAGAAAGAGAGACAGCTGTACAGAGGAGGATAAACAGACATAGAAATATACGACTATATTTCAGTCTTTAGCTTGACGTATTGTTAACAGATGCATTTGATTTGATGAGTTATCAGCATTCATTCTAAGAGATTAATATTCACCATCGATTTACGCGCTTCGATGATGATGTCGAAAAATAAATATTCGTGTACGAAATAAATGAATCACTTTTATTATTAGTTTTTTTTTTTACTTATTGATTTATCTTAAGAGGCCTATCAGAATATCTCACACGTATATACACATATTGATCTTTATTTCTTACACATACAGTTTTTTTTTCTCTTGATATTCCTTTTTGTTTGTTTGTTTTCTTTGTTTGTTTGTTTGTTTGTTGGTTTGTTTGTTTGTGCTTTCTATCCTTCGCTTCTCCTCCATTAACTTCTTCGATTGAATATTTCTTCTTCCAGCAACACTTATATATATACATATACATACATACATATATATATATATATCTATATCTATATATATATATATATATATATAAGTTTGTGTGTTTCTTCTTCTTCTTCTTCTTCTTCTTCTTCTTCTTCTTCTTCTTCTTCTTCTTCTTCTTGTCCTCATTATCATTTTATAATCAATTTTTTTTCCATCATTTTAAAATTTCCCTTCTATTTAATCGAACACACTGTTATTATAATCTGGATGATATGCATTGAAACCTACGATTATCATCATTTATCACAATGTCCAATCGCCTGGTTATCATTATTTACTTATACCAACGTTAGCTGATGGTTTCTTTCTGGAGTTTGACTGAAGGTAAGACTCCTCAAATCTCCAGGACTCTTCTCAGTATTTTGGCCGATCTTAACAATGCTGTAATCTAGATAGTTTCTACTTGTCCTTTTATTTCCAAGGCTTCCAGTCCCTTTTCCCATTCTTTGGGTATTGTTCCAAATGCAACAATCACAATTGGTATTACCGTCACCTTCATGTTTCATACTTTTTGTCCTCCAGCAAGGTTTTGGTACATATCTACCTTTTCATTTTCGTTTATTTTCGTTTTGTGGTCCACAGGGACAGCAAATTCAGCAGATTCTGTTTCTTGTTGACTATTTGTTGTTATTATTGACTATGTTGGCAATTATTATTACTATTATCTCATTAGAGCTTTTCACATCAGTGTTAGCCGATAGTTTTTCACTGGAGTCTGAGTGACAGCAAGTCTCCTCAAGTATCTAGGACTCTTCTCAGTTTTCTGGCCATTCTCAATAATGCAGCAGTCTGGATGGTCTCCACCCATTTGCCAACTTCCAAGTCCTCCTGTCCCTTTAGTAATCCTTTAGTTACTGTTCAAAACGTACCAATTACAATTGGTATAATTGTCACTTGCATGTTCCATAGTTTTTTCAATTCCCTAGCAAGGTTGAGGTACTTCTCCTTCTTTTCACATTCTTTCAGTTTTATTCTGTGATGAGCCGGGACAGCTAAGTCGACAATTTTGCAAGTTCTCTTTTCATTAAGGGGGTGTCCTCGTGGTGTAATGGTTAAAGCGATGGACTGTGGAATCGTAATACGCAAGTTCTTACTCCAGTCGCGCTATTACGTTCACTTTCGGGTAAATACCCTTGGGAAAGGTATGAACCCCCTTATCCTCACAGCTATGGGTTAAATAGTACCACTACTGTTCTTCTAGGAGAATGGCTTTGGCATTAAATAACCTAAGGATTGATATGCCATTAAACAAAGAAACCAACCAAACCAACTTTTTTCTTTTTTTGTTATTATTATTATCATTATTATTATTAATATTACCATTTTCCTTCCTGCCAGTTTTTCACGCCAGCTTTAGCTGATAATCTTTTACTGGAGCTGAGTGACAGAAATTCTCTTCGGGACTCCAGGGCTTTTTCTCAGAATTCTGACCAAAACAATGCTATAGTTTAGAGTACCTCAATTTGTCCTCTGATTTTTAACTCTTCCAAACCCTTTTCTAAGCTTTTGTAGACTGTTCCAAGCGCGCCAATTACAATTGATATCAATGACACTATCATGTTCTAAACTTTCTTAGTTCTCTAGTAAGGTACAAATACTTGTCTCTCTTTTCGCTCTCTCTGACTTTCACTTGGTGGTTCGCTATAACGTCAAAGTCCTCATTTTAGTTTATAATCCTTCGTTCTGGCCTTCTGGTCAGCATTAAGTGATACGTTTGTATTTCAGAATCCCACAGAATTATATGCGTCTTATTTTCCGAGATTGATCCTGGTTTGTGCATATAACATTTACGTTAGTTTATTATATTTTTTTACAATGTGATTAATGGTTTAGACTCTATTACCACTTGTTTTCATCTTTATTATTATTATCATTATTGTTCAAATACTTTCTTTCTTTTTTTTCTTGCTGTTGTTCCTATTCCAACCCATTTACCGCGTTTCTCTAGATTCTAATATATCTTAATATTTGCAATCAATACTTTCTTAATATGATACTTATTAGACACAGCCATAATAATAATAATAATAATAATAATAATATCATTTTGTCTGACTTATTTCTGGTTTATCTCTTTCACTTTTTCTCTTCATTCTCTTCTTTTTTGTTGACGAATTGTTCATAACTTTACATCTCAAGTATTAACTGTTCGTCTCACACCCAATCGAAGAATTCCTGTCTTATTGACACAATTAATTCAACCGAATTGCAATACACACCGGCCACCTATTATCATGCTTCCCTGACCAATAATGGGAACGCAGGAAATAAAAAATGTGGAGTAAAAAAAAAAAAAAAGAAAATAGAAGAAACTAAAGCTACAGCTGAACAAACAATTGATAAAATAACGGAAGAGGGCATACCATAAATTGAGGTGCGCGCGCGCGCACACACACACACACACACACACACACACACACACTTGTACGTATTTACACAAGCATACACACGCATAAATACACATACAATACACACACATACATACATATATATATATATATAGAGAGAGAGAGAGAGAGACAGGTAAATCAATAGATACGTAGTCTTCTAATGAAATAAGCATGTATATTGCACGAAAAATATTTATCTTTCAGCCAAATATCCTTTGTCAATGCACTTAATACTGTTATCACTATTAATCTCATGATTCGAACATTTTATTGTGAAGATATATAATCATGAGCCAAGATACACACTTATTGACTCGACCTTACACACACACGCACGTGCACACACACACACACACACACACACACACACACACACACACACACACACACACATATATATATATGTATATATATATATATATATATATATTTATAAGTAAAGTTAGCGACCGTTGTCGAGGGTGACCAGAAGGCTCCCTTTTCAATAGCTACTACACCAACATGTAGGAGAGGGCGCTACTCCTTTCCCTGGATTGCTCTACTTTACTCTTGATACATACCTTATATTGCTGAGTGTTAAGCAAGGAGGTATTAAGTACCATATTTAAAGTCTTTGGTATGACGTGACCTGGGAGTGAACCCAGGTCTCCCTGACTATTAGAGAACATTCTACATACTAGGCAAATGAGCCTGTTATATATATATATATATATATATATATATATATATATATATATATATATATATATATATAGAGAGAGAGAGAGAGAGAGAGAGAGAGAGGGAGAGAGAGTTTGCGCGTGCGCATAAGTATACATTGATATATTTAAATGTATAATTGTACATGAAGTAATTGAACGCAGTAATTGTGATATATGTTAAACTTTTTTCTATTCATTGCCAAACTAATAAATGTTTATTTTATATGAGTTTTTATTCTTAAATCAGCATTATCATCATGAGGAATCTTACTTATATTTCACGCATTTATTTGTTTAATTTTTTTGCTATGGCGTTCTTTATTATTTGCATCAGTGACGTCATTCTCGTTATTGCAGTAGTCATTGTTAAGAAACATTCGTTATAATTTATTGATTTTATTCTAATATTGCTGGGAACATACTATAACGCCATGTTTAGCAAATTGGCTTGTGTAATGAGTTCGATTCTCACTAGTTGGCTTATTACTGTCTTCCTTTCACACCTTAGCTGAGTATTACTGTCCTGTGCGATTTCTAATGAAATGATAATTAACAAGATAGTCTCTTTCATTTTTAGGCCTTTAAGGAATTCGATCTAGAGTGTATAACATCTATAGTCTGGTTCACTACTTCGTATATATGCGTAATTAATATTAAAATTAATCTTTCTTTTTCGAACTCGTTGAGGAAACAGATCACATCATTCATAACAAAGTGTTTTAAATATCCGAAAAAAGATATTCGTGTTTATTTATATCCTTATTACTTGTTCAATCGACGAATTACAGTTTATCGTTTAATTTCTAGAACCCGAGAAGACTGTAGTGTAATCATCGATGACTGCTCTGTCGAGGAAATCCAGTTGTCTGCTGGACAGGGAAAAACAAAAAACAAAACAAAAAAAAACAACATGACTTTAAGCGTTAGGACGTTCGTTATTATATTATCTCCGTTTAGTTTTTGAGGACATTGAAGTAGTAAGAAATAAACAACAGACTCCAAGTACTCCTTCACTATTTTTTGAACAGTACTCTTCTAGAATATTTGATTCCTTTATCGTTCCCTAATCACAGCAAATGTTTATCTCCTCCCACTCAAGCCGCCAAAAAAAAGTAACATAATCACGAAATCCATTATATATATATATATATATATATATCCTTGGGTCCCCTGAAAATCCCACCACAATTCCGTTACAAGGTGACCTCGGTCCCGAGTATTATATAAATGTTAAAAGCTACTGCGGTAGTGTAACTTAATTGAACGGCTCATAGAAAAATAAAATTGAACAGATAGATAGATAAATAAATAAAGCAGACACTTTCCGAATAGCCAGGCCAAAGCACTCGTGGTAATTAAAAATTTAAAGTGAAAACTGGAGGTCTGACCAGAAATTTCTGCCCCCAAAACAACAGGCGGAAATGAGAGGACGACTCGTGTTTTTTGGAGAGATGAGGACGAAACGTGATAAGGTATAGACCTACAATTGAATACGAGCCACGAAAATGTAAGGAGACGACATTTTACGAGTCCTAATTTTGGGGGCGCTCCGAAGGGGACCTTAGACCAAACGCGACCCTGCGGACAAGCATGTTTAGCCAGGAAAAATTTAAAGCCTCTGTCTGCTCTTTCTTTCTCCCCATGATATCTCACATATCTTTGTCTAGTTGGCACAGTGCTCTCAGTTTCAATACCCTCTTTCTTTCTCTCGGTGACTACCAACTACCCAGTCGTAAATAAACCTTTGCGTGGTTAAACAGAGTTTCTTGCGTTCGTCAACTGTTACTACGCCGGGGTAACTTGGGGTCAAAAATTTTCTACGGTACCGCATTGGTATAGAAGAAGAGATATTAAACTATAAACTTGTCTCCCTTTCGGCCGCTGATTTTTGTAATAACCTATCTATTGACGTCCTGGCACCATTCACCTACAATTCTCAAGACGGTATTTATGCCATTGCTTTGAAGAACACATACCTGTGTAGACTGAATTCCGACCGTGGTATACTTACTTATAAATCAAAATTATCTAAAAATGTATCAGTAAAATTAGAGAATATAACACTTCAATTATCAGCTATTTTTCAGCTATGAGCTTAGAATCAGATGGTTCATAAGTATAGGGAATTAAGGTTTGAAGGGTTAAAATCCTGGGTAAATATCAAAAGTTTGAACAAGGAGTTCCACATGAAAATTCAAACATCAATATAAGTCATTCTTTAAATAAATTATTTTCTTTATGCTCGACAAAAACAAAAATCCAAAAGGTAAAGAAAATATTATTGTACATCTATTTGCAGTCATGAATGGATTTTTTTACTTGAATTTAAAAAGATTTGTATGGTTTGGTTTGGTTTGGTTTGCTTTGGCTTGGTTTGGTTTCATGACATATCAATCATTGTCGGTGATTTAATGCCAAATCTCTTTTTATACGTATAAACAGTTCTATTTCAAACAATTCAGTTTAACATAAGTACGCAGTTTAGTTCTATTTGACCAATTTTCAAAACAATTCAGTTTAACATGAGTACATTATATGTAAAAGCAGTTCTTTTTCAAACAATTTAGTTTAGCATAAGTATGCAGCTTAAATGTCAAAACAGTTCTTTTTCAAACAATTCAGTTCACCATAAGTACACAGTTTAAATGTGAAAACAATTCTACTTCAAACAATTCAGTTTAGCATAAGTACACTGTTTGGTTTTATTTGATCCATAGATAGGACTCTATCAGGTGCTACCACTCCGGGCCACAGTTGACCTGGAGGTGATGGCAATAAAGGGGCACACTGCATTCCCTAAAGCTCCAGCATTATTGGAGTTTCACCATCAGATTGTTTCGTGTCATATACGGGACACTCGTTAGCACAGTCTTACCCCTTTGCAGATATGCAGTAGGTGTATTCTATAGCCCCAGCCGACTGGGCAAGAATTCAAAAAGAGGAAAAGCAGGGTACTTTTTGAAACAATCTCTAATGTTTTTATTGTAAAAAGCAACGAGGCCTCATTGCTTCACGCTACAGTGTTCAATTTGCCTTTTTAGATAAGGGACTAAATCAGAGACAAACGTCATTTTGTTTAAAGAAACCGACTCAGTTGTTTTGTGTGGTGACTCTAATTGTACTTCATAGTAGAAATTGTTTTTTATAATAAGCAATGAATTTTGTTATGTTGTAGATTGCATCAATGAACGAAAGTCAAGAGGTTATACCTTCAATAGCAAGAAAAAAAGGAGCACTGATGGACAGGCGGATGCCATCAGATTATATCGGTATATGGGAACTGAGAAAAGACTGTTTTGCATTGTTCTCGAGGTGGGAGGGTCCATCGGTAAGAGACACCGATTTTTCTCTCCGCAATGGTAATGATTTGATAGGTTAACATATTGAAGAGTCATCAGAGAAAAAGGAAGTTTCTCTCGGATGGTTGGGTTTTGTTTTTAATGGCATATCAACCTTTGTAGGGTTTTTAATGCCAAAGCCATCCTTCTCGAAGAAAGTAGTGGTACTATTTAACCCATAGCTGGGAGGATAAGGGGTTCATACCTTTCCCAAGGGTACTTGTCCGAAAGTAAACATAATAGCGCGACTGTAATTCGAACTCGCTTACTACGATTCCACAGTCCATCGCTTTAACTATTACACCACGAAGACACCCCATTTCTCTCGGAATTTCGTATTTTAATTCGAACTTAGAAAATAAGTGTGAAATGATCTTTTCCGTTTTCAAGTGTATGATTTACAGAAAGTGAAATCTTGCTTGATAATGATTATAAAGTTAACAAAAATTATTTCTCGAACCGAAATGGAGGCTTGAAATTAATCAAAAACCAACTGCGCATTTCATAACTTTTCTATCATTTGCATAAAATCGAAGATCGATTGTTCGTTTTCTGTTAGGAATCAAGCGACTTGTTATTCTGACAATGCAAATTTAGATTAATTTTTGTTCTTTATATTTTCTATTTTTAGAATTTATATCTCAACTGTGAAATTCATTAAAATCCTCGCAATACAGATATCAATTTATGTATTTATCCAACCCCTTCGCTGCGGACAGTCAGTGACACAAAGTTAAAATTTAAGCAGTTTGAATTTTTCCTTCTCCCAGACTTGTTTTCTAAGGCTCAAGAACCACATCTTTCCGACAATTTAACAACAGCTTGAGGGGAAGAGCAAATGGTTCTAAGCCTTTCCCAAGGTCATTGGTACGAAGGAAATCTCAAACACCCCATTCCAGGTTTCGAATTTCGGTGGTCGATTATATTTTCTACGAAGATAACCGTTATGCTAAGCGCGCCTCCAGATATTAGTCTATATTACTGCAAAATAAACCAGCTAGATAATCTTCCTTCAGCAACGCTCAGTGTTCGTGTTTGTTATCATAGTAATACATAATGGAAATAAGTCTAATCTAGATTGGTAAACTTGCATACTTTGAGAAAAAAAAGGACACCATTAGTGAGTTCGAATCTCACTGAGCGTGGTTTTTGGTGCCAAACTTAGTAAACTTACAATTATAATCCACATGGTCAAGCAAAATGTTAGATGCAACTGTTATAGGCGCAGAAATCTAAATCAAATAACAAATTTTGCTGATTTAGCAATAACTCCTTTTCTCAAATTTCAATATTGAACAAAAGTCTTGACATTTGCATGTCGACGTGTTCAAACAAATAATGTTGAATGGCATCATAAAGTTAGTCTACCTGACTTATTAACTGGTTTAGCAAAAAGTAATGAATTTCACAAAAGTCAGCGTTTATAAAAGATTATCATTCCTCTAAATTACCTTGACTGATTTTTTTTCTCCATTCACATATTTTTACCTGGCGTATAACATCTGCTTCTTGCTCACCTGATTAAGTGATTAGAAGTATTTATTTACCTTCGCCTTCTTCCACGAGCAAGACGTGATACAAGGCCAACTGAATTCAGAGTTTTCTTTATTCTTGACTGGATAAAAAGTTTGTTTTTTTTAGATTTAATCTGCCCTACTGTTTACCCAAAGCTAAAGGGAGCATTGTTGGATTCGTACATCTCCAAAACGTATTCAAGCTATTTGAAATGCAAACGGGATCGTTCAGAATTTAAATCCGAGTTGCCGAATCCATTTCCCACGGCGATAACGTTTCGCCACGAGCGTTTCCAAAGGGATCAGGTGATGTGATTTATTGCAAGCAACCACTAAAATATGTTCCTCACCATGTGTTCTTTACCTGCCAATTGCGTTCTAAAAATTGAAAAGAAAAAAAATCAAAAACTCAGAAAGTATGATGTCAGTTGAAAGTTTCAAGAGATTAGAATTTTTTAGAAAATATAAGCAGTGTGGTTTGATAGGAATCATAATCATTAAATCTGAAATATCTGGACTAATTGTCCTAAACTTATTTTTCGGCCGATTATTGCTCCGGCCTTTTCCCAAATGATTCATCACTTGTGTTAAATTTTTGATTTAAAGAGTTCTACACCCGGATCATTAAAAAATCGCAACAGTAATGTTCATGTCTTTCAGTGATCAGTTAGATAATAACTAGTGACATAGATATAACAGATAATCCAGAATTTTTTTCGCTGTGTAGTCAGCAAAAAATTCTAGCACCAATTTTATTTTAAAAGACTTTTTCTATTAACTAATGTTGTAAACTGGGTGTAAGTTTCCTTCCTGTCTAGATTTATTCCAGCAACATTTTATGTGGGCAATTTCTTTCACCCAAGTCAAATAAAATAACCTTCGCTATCTATTATTTGAACCTCACTCCAAAGAGTAATATACTCATTTTATTTCCGATTATAAGCACTGATTTTCAATTAATTTTTTTTCAGTGTTCTTTCAGTCAAATTTTTAATATTGTAGGCCCATACAGATACAATTTGAACAACAGCAATACACATTATTCATTTGCTAAGATATTAAAGAAACTCTTTAGATGATACCAACTATAGCTTCAATGTTAACTAGCTGATATTTTAAAGCGATTCTCTGGTGAAGTAACTGAATGCCCTGTTAAGAACTCACTGTTGCTGTCTAAATTAAGAAAATAATTTTGGGATGTGATGCAGATCGAGTAATCTTGTGCTTACTCTGACTTAATGAACCCAACCTCCATCGGCTCTCTGAATTGCGGATGAAAAAATATTGCTGTTTAGTTATTTACAGGTGACATGTTAAAGGTTGTATGAAGAATAGAAATTGCGTGGGTACTTGTTGATTGACATGAGGCAGTAACGTGGAATTCGACTTATACGAATTATAGGCAGATAAATACTTGCTTTTGAAATGAAAAGTCTTAAAATAAGTATTACCCTCTTTATGAGCCGTGGGAGTATTGGCCAATAAAAGAAAATATATCTTATTTTCCTCTATTGGGTGGACAAAGACACACCCTATATTTGGATATTTCGGAACTCAACGTTAATTTCAAATTTAGAGCACTGTGCAAAATACAGGGCTCCTTTTCAACTGTCTTCTCGGCAATTGTCCCTCAAAAATGTTTTTAGTCTCGTTGCGAGTGATCCTGCATCATCTTCAGTTTGACGTAATGAGTCCAATCCCACTCGGCTTCTTAAATAGCGGATTAAAAAATATTGCAATTGAGTAATTTACAAGTGATGTGTTAAGGGTTGTAGGTAGAAATCAAGTGGGTACTTTCCACACCTTTAAAAGCTTCAACTGACGTGCGTACCACACTTCTACATTTTGGGTCACGGGTTTGACATCTAATATCAGGCAACCTATCTTGGTACATATGCATCAAATTGGTTAAAATGGCTCATACATGGAAAAGGAAACTTTAACCGGCAAATTAAAAACGAATGGAAGACTTAGTTTCGATTTTATTTTCAGGTCTTCATCAAAGCATGAGTAGTTATATAAGAGTCATCAGATCGGGTATATAAGTTAAAAGAGCAATGATGATATATTCTAATGAGATTTTCTTAAAGTGGTGGAGTTAAATATTCTAACTTGGAAAATAAAATATCCGTCAATCAATTTGCACCTTTGAAATAGTCATCAGAATTTACCGAAAGATATAACAATTGAACGAGAGTTGTGGTATATCTTCTTCACCTAATAATTAAAAGATTATACTTGATTATAATATCATTTTTTTAATGAACTTAATGGTCGCATTCTGGCAGTTTGTAAGCGGGTTTGTTTAGAATATCATTTGAAAAATAAATAAAAGCAGTTGTCAATTATCTGTAAAGCATTAGTTTCTTTTTATTTCATTTATTTTTCTATACATTAAACATTTTTCAAAACTTCGTCAAAAGTGTGGAAGGTTTAGTTTGGTTGTGTTTTATGGCATATCAGCCATTGTTGGTTATTTAATGCCAAATCCTGTTTTTACATATATATTAAATGTATAGGATTTGTAAACTAATTTTGCAGATACATTTTTAAACGAGCCAGAGCTCATCCTTTTGTACACAGTTGAATAGTTTCAAAAATTGCTATCTAGGAATAATATTTCTATTTACAAATAATTATTTGTTTGCACAGAGTTAAATAGTTCCAAGTATTGTTATGTAACTGTAACAATGTAAAATCAGCTATTTGTTTGCACTCAGTTTAGTGGTTACAAGTATTTTTATTTAATAGCAATTTTTCTATTTCAACACTATTCATTCATTTGCTCATAGATAGATAGTTCCAAGTATTGCTGTGTATCACAAACAGTTCAATTAAACATCAGTTCATTCTATGTATCACTAAGAATTCAATTAAACATCAGTTATTTGTTTACACACAGTTCAATGATCAGACAGTTCTATTTCGAATAATTCAGTTTAGCATAAATCATTTGTTTGCTCTCAGTTTAAATGTCGAACAAGTATATTTAACCCATAGAGTGGACCTTATCAGTTGCTACCACTCAGGGCCAGAGTGGACCCGGGAGCAATTGGCAGTGAAGGCGTACTCTGCATTCCCCAAAGCTACAGCATTACTGAAGACTCACCCTCAGATTGTTTAGAGTCATTTCCAGGAACCTTGTTAGCGAGGTCTTACCCCTCTACATGGATTCGGTCGGTTTAGTTTACAGCCCCAGCCGACTGGGTTGAAAAACGCTGTTCAGATATAAATCGTATGTTGTTAATGATATTTGTATTCGTATCACATTTACCACGTGTAATCAAACCAAACAGGCAACAAAGCCGTCTGTGTGACTTTCAGTCAAATCTATGTCTATCATCATTCCTTCCGTGCCCGTGGTGTAATTGTTATCGTCGTAGGAAATGGACACGGCGACTCGAGTTCAAATCCTGGACGAGACTGATTGCATTTCACACAGCACTAATACCCTTGGGAAAGGAATGAATCCAATTATTCTCCCTCCAGCTATGGATAAATAGTAGGACAGACTGAGTTCTTCATCCTTGGTGAGGCAACTGGTCTAGGAGAAGGAAAAATCTGAATTCAAACCTGTCAAACTCCGCTTAAAAATTGACCTTGTGTCATATCCTGCCCGAGCGGAGGGGTTGGTAAATAGGATCATCATTCCTTCTCGTGTTCAACTGTCTGCTTTTTGTCATCTTTATTAACATAATACTACGACTCTATGTAAATATTTCAAACTGAATCCACACCCAGACAATGAGAATGCCAATACTATTAATACTGAAGTCCTACTTATCTTGGTTGAGGGTCTGTAGCAATCACACGATGCCACTTAGTAGTATTCAAATATCGTAGAAGGAAAACAGTATCAATTATTCTGATTTTATTAGACTTGTACTAATCTAGTGAAGCCGTTGCGTACTGGTGAAATGCCTTTACGTATTCATTCAAGTACAACTTTGAAATAGATAAGGAAATTAAATCAATGTACTGACTGAACTTCATCCTACCTTGGAAAAGGGAACTAGAAAATACAGCCAAGCAACTTCATCCTATTGCCCCCACCAGCTTTATCATTGAAGTAAACTCTTGGTTCAGTAAATTGGTTGGTTGGTTGTTTTGTTTTACGGCGTATCAACTATTTGCGGGTCATTTAAGGCCGAATTAAATTTCAAACAAATCAGTTCAGTATAAGTATAGTTTTCGTTTACATTTGAATGTTAAAAACAGTTCTTTTTCAAACAAATCAGTTTAGCATAAGTACACACTTTACTTCTATCTGATCCATATCCCGTACCATCACTCTGGGCCAGAGTGGAACTGGGTGCGCTGGCAATGAAGGGTACTCCGCATTCCCCAAAGCTCCAACGTTGCTGGAACTTCACCATCAGATTGTTTAGAGTCATATCCAGGATACTCATTTGGGAAGTATTACCCCTTCTTCGAGATGCAGTTGGTGTATTGTACAGCTCCAGCCGACTGGGCAATTGTCCAGTGAATGATATCAATTAATCACTCGTTGTCAACCACCTTAAAATTAGGTGCTCTGGGATTTCTACAGAAGTGTATGTTCTAGAACACTGACAACACATAACACCTGAAATGCCTTCTCGTGGGCAGTCTTTCTCTTCGAGTTTCCAGTCTCTTTTTCATTCGCAAGTCCAACTCCTGTAACCAGCCCTTCGACTCAAATGGTTAGTCTTTCTCCACTTGCCATTAAAGCCTTCTTTGTTTAGTGTGGCCTCGGTGGCCATCAGAAGGGAGCTAGAGATGTAGAATTCCTTCCAAAATCTTCGTTCGTAAAGTCAATTCGTCATAGAAGATTAACAGTTGGTAGTTAATAAATGTTGTTTGACCATAACCAAATTCTTTATACATTCAGAAACGTTTTCTTGAAACAAACAATTCAGTGGCATTTATTTTATGAATTGACGAATTAACGTCATGTTTAAAACGTTTGGAAACCAATACCTACTTTTATGCCCATTTTTTGTTCGCTTTCTTGATTTTATACGTGTTTTGGATTTATTGCAGTAAATGTTTAAAAGCATTCAAAATAGTTGATGGAGTTTAAAACATCAATTTCTCATACAATACAACTTCTCAAATGAGAACGTTTTTACGAAATTGTCACATAGAATATAACAACAATATTTTTAACGCAATAGGAGGAAGGAAAGATGTCAGATTTTGGAAAGGAAAAACATTTTAAAA
This sequence comes from Sepioteuthis lessoniana, assembly GCA_963585895.1. Taxonomy (NCBI): domain Eukaryota; kingdom Metazoa; phylum Mollusca; class Cephalopoda; order Myopsida; family Loliginidae; genus Sepioteuthis; species Sepioteuthis lessoniana. Next base: position 46,595,332 of record OY757923.1, read on the forward strand.
AATAGACTAATAAAGAAAACCCAAGAAATTGCCAGAGGTGAGATGACAGAACGAACTGTAGCGAGATAGTTAATTTGAGAAGGTAATTTAAGAAACAAAACAGGAAGCATAAAAAGCTTAATGATTTTAAGAAAAATACTATAAAATCAAAATAGTCACAAGTAATATTACCGAATAAACTCATGCATAAGTAAAAGAGGATAGTAAATACTGGAATAAGTGAACGAGAGAGTAATTAAAGTTGATGAATAATCGACATATTTCAACAAAGAAAACGGAGAGTGTCTGAGAGTTTCAAAGATAAATCGAAAAAACTGTGAGCCAATGAACGGTGTTGATTAAAAGGTGAGTTGACAGAAAGGAAGAAAAGAGAATACAAAAAGAAAATTAAAAGATATGTTGTGTTTTTTACTAAAACTAAATTGTGAGTGAGAAAATGAGCAAACTTTTCCCAAGACTACTTGAAGCAGATAATAAGATAAGAGAAGAAACAATTTACAGAATAAAATACTCGTGAAAAGTTGAATAAAATGTAAAAAACTGAGTAATATTAGGAATGGAGAAGATGAGAGAAACTCGACTAGGTTAAAAGGGAGACGAATAATTTGAATGTATAGTTGCTTTTAAAGCGAGTTATTCCTAAAACCCTGGAATAATTTCATAAAATAAATTACTTACTTTATTATATAACATCCATTATAAGTTTTAAAGACCTTTCTGTTCGATTGGATCGAGTCTCTTTTCAATCATTACAACAAAAAGAAAAAGAAAAACTCATCAGAACGAAAGTGTTATTTGATCAAATTAAAGGCTGTATCAAATATTTCTTTAGAAAATCAGCGACAAGTGTTATAATATCTTCTTAAGATGAGAAATGGTGTTATGAATAATTCTCTGCAAATGGATTATATATCACTGAAGTTGGGAAAGTTGTGAAAAATTAAAGGGATTATTTGATTATCATTTAGGGATGTTTTTGATAAGAAATAATTCATCTGGGCAGGCGGTTAATTTGGGCAAAAATCAAATGACTGTTCTAAGTTTGGAACTCTCATCATTCAATATTGTCACTGTAATGTGCCAATTTTCAAAGATTACTCAAGACAAATCTACGAAAACGGAATAAATCATTTATTTAAAAAAAATTAAAGGATACGCTATGAAAAAAACAACCCTTTCCTAGGAAAATCGTTTGAAACGAGTAAGAAAACAGAACACGAGAAATGTCGAGAATTCGAAAGGTTGATTTTTCTCTTGAACAGTTTTTCAGAAAAAATAGACCTGACAGATAATTAAGCATATCAAACTGAATAGAAATATCTAAGGGACTGTCATAATTAGAATTCAGCAAACAAAATGGAACACTAAAGAACAAACGTGAATTGCATAAAGAAAAGGAGAAAGAAATCCAGAAAAAAAATTCCAAATGGAAGAAAGACCCAAGAAAAGCAAACAAATACATTTCAAAAAATGAATGATAGGCAGTAAATGAAGAAAAAGGTCGATAAATCTTAGGAGTAGTACAAAAATTTACAAAGAAACGATGCATTTGATGAAAACGCTAAAAGGTGTGAAGATACGAAATATTGATAAATGCTTTTAAAGTCTTAAAATTACTAAAAAGCCGTTTTCTTGGCTTTTTCTTGTTATTTTTTGTGTTCGAATGGAAGAATTAGAAGAGATAATCGACAAACAAAGCAAAAAACAAAAAACAGTCAAACCTTTTCGTTTGAAAACGAATAACTGAACCTTTCTAAATTGTAGTCGGCGTCGTTTAAAAATCTTGTGATGCGTAATTGTGAGATGAAAACTATAGATAAGAACAAATGGAAATATTCTCTGGTACCAATCCAAGATTTAAGCGGAAAAAACTATTCCATTTTTAATAAAAAGAATATAGTGGTTCTATGAAAATATTACTTATAACTTCAAATACATCAACAATTAGAAATTATTTTACATTCAGGGAGAAATCTAAGAGACAATTCGTACAGCAGGTTTATTTGTACTACTGTACCATAACCATTATATGGCTATGTGTGAAACGTACATCGAATGTCCATAAGATAGAACATAGGAATCTCGAAATTCGAAAAACGCGTAACGACTTCTTAGTTCAGTTACAAGACTATTTATTACCTTTGAGTTTAAAGGTTTTTCGACATAAGGAGAGAGAGGCACAATCTTTCTATTCTGGCTTTTTTCATCTGCCCCCCCCCCAACACGTGTGGAACCTGCCACAATGGTCTCACCGAGCAAGGGAAAACCAACCGTCTTCCTCCCCGAGGCAGGTCTCATCTCAACTCACTGACTTTTTCAAAATCTCCCAAAATCCTCCGCGTGCTTCCGGTGCGTGACGTCATTCGCACTCGCTAGTCTCCGTTTCCCATCTGGGCTATTGTGACATCTCTGGGTGATACGTAAACACCTGCACCTAAGTACCCCATACACTGAGCCGAAAGGTTCTCAGCCAAACTAAACCCAAAGGCATGAACCGAATTCCCTCGGCCATTATATTACATTACCAAACAGGAACGAAGATACTAAAAAAAAGAAAGTTTGACGGTGTGCATGCAATTCATTAACACTGATATATCTACTAACTTGATTAATTGTCATCTTATACTTGCTGTTTTTAATTTAAGCAGGCTTTTAAGTTATGAGCCTACAACGCAAAGCTGTATTGTGATTGTGTCAGTCTTAATCCCATGAAGAAGAGTCTTCAACGGAAAGATTAGCCCATGTCTTCCTACTATAGCCTGCTCAATGAACTACCTTCGAGCATTTTTCATATCGCTGTAGAAAAATACATTTGTCGCCTCCTAGCGATCGTAAGAAAAATTCATCCAGAAAGAATGGGTAGATAATCTTCATAGCTGTTGTACGACTGATAAAAAGCCTGTCAGACAATAAATTAAAAAAAAATCCTATTGTGAAGGATACAATGGTTACCGATTAGGTTGGTTGGTTGGTTGGCTTTTGGGGCTTTATGGCATATCAACCTTTGTAGGTTATTTTATGCCAAATCCACTTTTATACAAATAATCAGTTCTATTTCAAACAATTCAGTTTAGCATGAGTACACAGTTTAATTGTCAAAACCATTTCCTTTTCAATATATTCAGTTAAGTCAAACAGTTATAATTCAGACAGTTCAGTTTAGCTACATAGGGCCCAATCAGATGCAACCACTCCGGGTCAGAGTGGACCTGGGAACGGTGGTAATGAAGGGGTGCTCTGCATTCCCCAAATCTCCAGCATTACTGGAACCTCATCATCAGATTGTTTAGTGTCTTATCCAGGACACTCATTAGGGGGGTATTACCCCTCTTCACAGGTGCAATCGGTGTATTATACAGCCCCAGCCGACTGGGCAAGGTTACAGATTACAGAGAAAAGATTGTTACATTTGTAAAAATCAAACTACATTCACTGAAGAATGAATAAGAAGGATGGCATTTCACATTATTAGTCAATATTAAGTCAATTCAACAATAATAATAAATATAATAATGTATCATGTTTCTGTCATTCTACGGATACAGTTTTTGAAATACGGTTAAGTGACACAAAAAGAATTAGTTTTCACTTGGTCTTGCCAAGATAAACGACGAAGCTAAGATGCGATTGACTTGTTCAGTATATAAGGTCACTTATGGGCAGTAGGTACCGCAAGCAATCTGAAAGTTGTGCATCACTGTGAAGAAAGTCTAGCAAATTTAAGAGCACACACGTGTTATAATAACAATACGTGTAACGACTACGTAAGCAGACTTTTGTTAGTGAGTTCGATTCTTACTAGGGTCTCTTTATTTCTGGTGTTGTGACGAGCTAAACTATTTTTAGTCAATGAAGTTTTGCATTAAAGGTAGGAAATAATGCTTGGACAGTCCATAACTTTAAGTGGTGCAGTGGCTGACGTAATGGGTGGTAAGATCATAGTAAACGGTTTCGAACTCTTCTCACGCTATTGGACTAACTTGATGACTAATAATCTTGACCCTTGGTAAATATATGAACTCCTTATTCCCAAGTCATAAATCAAATTGTACAACTACTGTGGAAGATGATATGCCATTAAACAAAGAAACGAAACGAAACGATCATCTAAATATTTAAAGTTCTTAATTATCCGCTATTTTGCTTATCTGTGGTTTCATTTACTCCTGTTCAACATGAGATGAATACAATTCCTACGTTTTGGTCTAAAATAGTCCTAACGGGTATGATAGAAATTCTGAGGAAGAGATATAATGTTTTATTGAATTAAGGCATGCACAATTTAAAGTTAGCTAAGTAAGGATGATGTGTATTTTCATATTCACGAACTAACAATAAAAGGATGATAACTGGAATCGATGATGGAAAATAGGATGTTTCTTCTACTGAAAAGGTGCTAAGACGCAGATCACTGTGTGTCGTGTTGAATATTTTTTCAATTTCCAATGTTGGTGTTTGTTGTTGACACATCTAACATAAGTTATATTCTGGGTTGGTTGCACGACGTGGAAATTTGACGGTTATCTTGTTTTCGTAGAAAACGTAATAGCAAATCACAATTATCATATTTACCCAACCCCTCCGCTCGGGTAGGATATGACACAAGGTCAATTTTTAAGCGGAGTTTGACAGGTTTGAATTCAGAGTTTTCCTTCTCCTAGACTAATTGCCTCACCAAGGCTGGAGAACCTAGTCTGCCATACTATTTACCCATAGCTGGAGGGAGAATAATTGGATTCATACCTTTCCCAAGTGTATTAGTGCTATGTGAAATGCAATCAGTCTCGTCCAGGATTTGAACTCGTGTCGCCGTGTCCATTTCCTACGACGATAACCACAGGCCATTCCCAAAAAATCACGATTATAAACATAGAAAGAAATTATAAAATTTTGGGATACATTAAATACAAAACTTGAATATTTAGAAAAAATTGCATCTATTTAGAAAAATAGTTTAAAAAATATATCCCATAAAAATCCAATAAAACGGCCGCATCAAACTAATGAAAAGGAAGTGATATGACTTCACTGAGTAATGTGAACGAGTGGAGAGTTCATTCTAATTTATCCTTAAAGGTCTGACATAAATGTAAACATCCAGGCTAATTTCAAGCTTACAGGTTTGGACTAGCTGACCGAGAAAGCAGTGTATCTTCATCTTCGTATAAATATCGTGTATCTAAATCTGCCAAATGTCTGTGACATTAGATTCTTGACACCGTATTGTCTTTATTGACAATGTAAGAATAAATGTTTACTAGACAAAGTCATTTTTAGAAGAGTCAGGTAAGAAAGAAAAATGCAGTAATATAAGTGGTCCCTTCAGCGACATTTTGGTTATGCCAAAGAAAACGCTTATTGATTCTTGATTTAATCAGGAAAGACAGAATTAGTACGTTGAGTCTGCTAATATCAGCTGTAAGAACGAGGGTTCCTATTCGCCACATCACATTTATTTCTATATATCTAATAAATGTTTTATTTTATCATTAGTTTTGTTAATTGTCCGAAACGTATAAATAAGGCTCCTTCTCTGGAAAGCGTGTAGAGGATGAGCATATAATAGAGTTTGGTAGTAAACGTGGTTGCTGGCATCCAGGGTAATCTTAGAATGCGTCTTCTGTGAGTAAGAATATATATAGTTTTTTTTTTTTTTTTTTTTAGTAAACGTTGTTACTAGCATCTGCTGGAATCTTGAAAAACGTGTTCTTTGGAAAAGAACATATATATAGGGTTTTGTAATAAACTTGGTTCCTGGTACCCATGGTAATCTTTGAAAACGTTTTCTGTGTATTAAAGTATATATATATATATATATATATATATATATATATATATACGTGGTGCATTTAATAGGTTTCCAGACCTTTTTGTACAGGCATTTAAAATTATCGTAGACTCTTGAAAATTCAGTATGTTATTGCTATACATCTTCTGAGATGACTGACCAATGTTTATGATTTCAGCTTCAAATGAACAGCTACAGCAGCAATCGGAATACACCCTACTAAAGCATGATTGTCACAGCTGGTGAATTTCAAAAATGCAATCTGGACGTGAGGACACTTTAGAAAAACGATATGCAATAAAATTCTGTTTTAAACTTGGAAAAAATACCAAAGAGACGTATGGAATGCTTCTGACTGCTTTTCGACCATCTTGCATGAATCGAGTATCAGTTTTTGAGTGGCATAAGAGATTCAAGGAAGGCAGGGAGTCTGTGAGGGATGATGAGAAGTCTAGGAGGATTAAGAAACTCAGAACATCAGAGTTTATTGGCCAAAGGTTTAGTGTTAGGGATAGGGTAACTTTGTTGAGGTTTTAAGGGAGTTCAGGAAGAGATTCCGTCGGAAGAGGCCAGCACTCTTCAAATCGGGTCAGTGGCATTTCCACTTGGACAATACACCAGTCCACAACTCCATCCTTGTCACAGACTATTTGGCTAAGATGGGCATCAAGACAGTTCCCACCCTCCCTAAAGTCGAGACCTTGGTCCCTGAGACATTTCGTTGTTCCCTAAGCTCAGAGGCTGTCGTTATGAGACAATTGAGAAGATTAGTACAAGCTGACACGGGCATGAGAAAACCCCACTCCCTATTACCCATGAATGCATCAGCGGAGAGAAGCAGCCCTGCGACCATGATTGGTACTGTGGGATAAATGCCAAAAAGCCAACACGTGGTGATTTTTCAAACTATGGAAACTAAACAGTTGCTGTTTATTCGTCGAAGGTTGACGACACATAAGCAGTTGCCTTTTGTTCATTGAAAAACTAAGAACATAATTTAGGATACAGAAGAAACCCAAACTCCAAAAGTCATGCCGCGCAGAGAACACTGAGAGAAAAGAAAAGTTTCCTATGAATGAACTCTGACTCCGAGGTATGGTGAGCTTCGTTAAAAGAATACCCAAAGAAAAGACATGTCCATGAGGAATTAGACAATAATCAATCTTGGCATTATCTGAAATAAGACGTGTATATTTCTACCAACGTGTTATGGAAACCCAATAACGAAAGGAAAAAGCGAAGAGAATAAACTCCACGGAATCCCAATTAAGCGAACATACAATTAAAGCATATTCATATTTATCTTGCTGTATTCATGCTGACGGAAATGAAAGACAAATCACGGGAGGAAGGAATAACTCTGATAAGATAGAGGGGAAATGAAGATGGAATATCCCCCTAATGATAAACTTGAGATTTGGAGCACAAGCTCTACCAACAGATCCCAAAGTACGAAGGAAAGCGAAACGTGTCTACCGCTGACGAAGTACATTTTCACTTCCGCTATTTAGAAGAAAGACTTTCTCACTCTTGACTTTTACCTTAATCATTTTTCTTTGTTTATTTCTTTTATTCAATAAAAGAATATTGTCGAAGACCTTGTATTTGAGTGGGGAAGCTGACCAGTTAGATGTGTTGACTTTTAATAATTCACCTATAACCCACCTGGTGGCTTTAAAATGTAGTTCAGGTAGGGAGTTGGTGATATCTGTAACATTAAATAGCGTTTGGCAAACCACACCCCACGTGTGGGACTTGCTTTAACTGGTTGACTTGGTGGAAACGAACGGCATCCTGCAAGTCTGCGGGGCACATGGCAGCGTAACAATATATAATCAACATCTTCATTGCCGGCCATGAGTAAAAAAGTAGTGTTGATTGAATATCTATTATTATTGATATGACCGGTTTAGGAGAAGGATAAACTTTGAATATGAAACCCCCAAAAAACTATTTAATAGGATATGTGGCTCAATCGTGCACCATCTTTCGGTCATCAGTTTATCCAAGAAGAGTGGGGCTGATTCTACGTAAACTTTCATCCGTTTGAGCAAATCGCCTAGAAAGGTAATCCAACAGTTAATCTGTTTAAACGAACTATTGGGCCCTCATACATTGAGATCAACTGGAGAATATCTCTCTCTCTCTCTCTCTCCTTATATACACATATATATATATATATATATATATATATATATATATATATATATATATTTAAACTCAATTAATGAAGATTTTTAAGACATTTTTCACCTAAAAATATGCAGTCATTCGTTACATGAAATATGTTTTCTAACACATTGAAGATTACGTCCTTCATTACACGTAATATTTGATAAAACATATTGTTTGGGTGGTTCATTACACTAAATTATTCATTACTCATGTATATACGGCATATCACAGTCATATTCTGGTATTACTGTTACTATCATGACTTAGTACAGTCTGATACTTTAAGACTTAAGTACCTCATATTATGTTGAAAAATTTCATGAAAAGGAATCATTCCACACGATTCTCTAAATGGAACAAGAAAGTGATACTATGATCTATAGACATATTACTGACAGGTAATTTATTTTTTCCAACTACTTTAGAAAACTCTGAATCAAATAGGTAACTTTAGTTTCTATATGATATACTAGTGATTGTATTATGTTTATGAATATAGATAATTACGAATGATTTTACTAAATACGTAATTGAAGGTTGAAGAATGATAAATCTGGTGGTGTTCTTGTGGTGTAATAGTTAAATTGATGAACTGTGAAATTGTTGTTAGCGAGTTCGAACTTCAGTCGCACTATTGTTGTGTTTTGACCTTCAACCCGGCCAAAAATGCCATTCAAAGTGATGCACCGGAAGGAAGTGACACATTCCAGTGGCAGTTATGAGAGGAAATCGCGCAGGTGATCTCGGCTGATAATATGGGACAAGGTGAAGGTCCCACTTCAGAGTGATGCACCGGAAGAGAGTGACCTCTGAACTGCATGACAGTTATTTCCGCTTGATTACGATCAAACATGCCATTCCAAAGATCGAGTAGGCGATTGAGTGGGCGTTGAACTATTATATAACTTAGTCAAGACAGAAGTCGGACAGTTGGAGAAGGAGTTATAGACGAGATGTGGTAGGGAAAGCCACACCCGGCCAAAGGGGCCCTCGGGAACCCCGATGGAGTTTAGGGACCAGACCAGTTGGTGATAAGATGCAGTAGAGAAAGCCAGTAGAGTGAGCCCAGGGCCTCCGGTTGAGCAGCACTGGAGAACGAGAAAGACACAACGCTGACGGCCATAAGAGTGGGGGTCAAAATATTGCAGTTTCCGTTCGGTCTCCAGCTCCCTCTCATACGTAAACCTTGAATAACCCTTTTCGAACCCTTACAATAAAGTGAGAGGTATATTTTTGTTAAAGAAGTCTTCCTGCGTCTTTACTATTGTGTCGTTATGATGCTGTAGATGACAATATAACACTATTACGTTCCCTTTCAAACAAATAATATTGGGAAAGGCATGAGCCTCCTCATCCTACCAGGTATGGATTAAATTGTACCTCTGCTGGTCTTCTAGAAGGAATTAAATAATCTTCAAAGGTGATTATGCCATGAAAACGAAGAGATAAATCTTTTCTTCGTTTCAGTCCCATTTTTGCCTTTCCACAGATAATTAAAAGGTCGCTGAAGGATATTGATTTCTTGTAAGTCAAGATTCATAGTTTCAAAGAAATGTATATACTATCTGCTATTTTAAACACATTCGCTTTTTGGTTTCGACAAAAAAAGTGGCAGAAATATTTCATAATTCGCAGGTTTGATCTTGGAGAATCACTGATAGAGTAATAATCGCCTCTACAACTTTTTGTTAAACGTTGCTTTTTAATCAAACTCAGGCTAACACACACACACACACACACACACACACACACACACACACACACACACACACACACACACAAATACACTCACACACAAACGCATAAACACTCACTCACGCGCAAAAACACATACACATAAAAAACGCTTTAACACACAAGATCACAGACAAACACATACTCACACAAACACATACACGCAAACAGATAGAGACACAAACACACACACACACACACACAAATGCATACACACACATGCTCACACACTCACAAATACATACACGCACACAAACACATACACGCTCACACACAAAAGTGCATACACACACAAGCACACGCAGAGAGATAAATACGCAGACACGCTCACATACACAAACACATACACACACGCAAACACATAAACACTCATACACAAAAACACATAAATACATGCACACAAACACATATACACAAACACATACACACACAAAAACACACACAAAGGGCATACACGTTCACAAACACATACACACACACGCTCACACGCAAACACATAAACACACAAACACATACATACACACACGATCACGCTCAAAAACATAAACATATAAACACTCACATTCACACACACAAATACATATACGCAAACACACACACACACACACACACACACACACACACACACACACTGTCATGATATGACAAAATTGCATCCACTGTATTTTAACTAGAACAATCTTAAAGAGTTTGGAGTTGACATTTTGTTGCTATTACAGTGTAACCCGAATATAAGAGAGTTGTCTGGACTATTTTGTTTAGGTAACAAATGCTCTAATTCGGGACCAGAGAAAATATATCTTATATCCAGGTTTCTCTTATATCCTGTTTTTTCTTATATCTGGGTCTCTCTTATATCCGGGTAACACTGTATTTCCAGGTTCACTCTGACACGAAATTAGAGTAACAGTGTGGGTCCCGTCAATACAGGGAATTAGACATGATTGCAAATTAATATGCCTTAGATGAGACCGTTGGAAACTGAATAAATATGTACAAATATCTTGTATTAAGAATAGTTACTAATGATAACTAGCATTAGTTATTTGAAATCACATAACCCCTAAAAAACCACAATGTCTTTGGCATTAACCCCCTAGCCAAAGATTAATGCAATTTTGTCTTTTATATCGAGGGCAAATAGAATGATTGAACTGAAGGTAAGCAATTTCATTTCAAGGAGGAAAATGTTTTTAAAATATATATATCCGAACGAGATCTCATTTAGATGATTTTACTCATGCCAGAGTTTGTGTCAAAACATAGAAATTGAATTGTGATATTCAGATTGATCGTCAAACAAAGAACAGTGACAAAATAATAAAAAAAGAAATTATTACTGTTAAAGTGAGAGATGAGAGAAATTAGTGTGAACTATTTTACTAAACGTAAGAATGATAAGGGTTCTAATTGAAACTTTCAAAATTAATCAACTTTTTATCATATTCAACATTTAAATTTTTTTTCTCCTCAGATTTAAAATTTACTGTCAAGACAGATTAAAAAAAAACAATTGTATTTTTTATGTGCTAATAGAGAAATCTATTTTTGAAACAAATTACTTAATCAGATCAAAAACTGTAAAAGTGTAGAACATTTTAAGATTATATTAGATGATTTCAGAAAAAAAGTATCTAAACAGGCATTCTTGGAAACTATAAAATGAAATACTTTGAAGAATTTTATCTGTATATAGATATTGAATTGATGGTGTATATGTTCTTAGCAAAGATTCTTTACTTTCATTTTTTAAAAGTTTGATGTGATAGTAAAAGTCGGAGATGACCAAAGAGGCATAAACACACAACCAAAAAAACGCACAACCAAACAACCCAAAACAAATACTATCATGAGAACAAAAGGTAAACCAAGAAAATTTAAAGGGAATTATGAACAGTGAAAAGACTACCTTATCATCATTAAGAAACAAAGAATGGAGGATAGTTAAGAAGGAAACGAATAAAATATATCAAGTACTACCTTATATATCAACGAATAATATAACCGAATTAGATGAACTAATCTATGCTGGGGTGAAATTAGTTTGTGAAAAAATTCGAATCCCCTCAAAAAGTTATGAAGGTGGCAATTATACCAATCGTGATTGGTGCTTTTGGTACAGTCACCAAAGGATTATTAAAGGAACTGGAAGACTTGGAAATTGGAGGAAGAATGGAGACCACTACATTATTGAGAACGGCCAGAATAATGAGAAAAGTCCAGGAGACTTGAGGAGACTTGCTATTTCTCAAACTCTAGTGAAAGACCATCAGCTAAAACTGATGTGAAAAACTCACAAGGAGTAAATAATAATTAAAAGAAGAAGAAGAAGAAGAAGAAGAAGAAGAAGAAGAAGAAGAAGAAGAAGAAGAAAATTTAATAAAACTGACTAACGAATTAACCAACTAACCAACACACACAGTGATGATTATTTGATACGTTGGAATTACAGACTCAATTAAGAATGAACGTTTAATTTATGGTGCTTGTTTACCATAATCAAGTGATATACTCTGTGTTAATGTTGGTAATTTTCTTTATATAACAGTCCTTAGATAAGATCTGAGAGCCCACTGAAGGCCACCTAACTCTAGTTTATCACAAAGGAGTATCATAATCACAACTTACCAGTAATTCATTAAATATATTTTGATTCTTCTGTCATCACATAAAACAATTACGATTATAACTATGGATATTTTGCATTAACATGACCGTCACGCTTATTAAGTTATAAAACTTCATAAAAACATAATAAATATTATTACCTTAAAATACAAACCAATCGACCGGTTTCAAGGTAGTGCAAATTAATTATTAGAATTGATTTCTTTCCGTTTTATTGGAGACAAAACAGTTTGTTGTTGAGCTACCAGATGCGTAAGATGTAAAATAATCACACAGAATTTTGTTTAGTAAGGCCGAGCAAAAAAAAAAAAAAAAAAAAAAAAAATCGTTAAATCTTTTAAGTCATGCGGAAATCGAAATATACTTTTTAAACAAAATCCGTGAATATTTTACCAGAAGAATATTAACTTTAAAAGATGAAAATTATTGCTAAAAAATTTATCTCAAAATTTCGATTTAATATTTATATTACGAGTTAATGCTTTTTACTTCAGGACAAATCACGCTGAAACCACAGGTTCACACAACATTACATAGCATTGTCGGCTAGAGACATACAATACACTGACTATATCTCTACTGAGTGGAATATTGAGTACCCCTTCATTGCCATTGCTCTTAAGTCAACTCTTCCCCGGAGTGGTTGCACCTGACTGGGGGCCTATCTGGGGGTCAAATAGAACAAACTATGTGTGCAAACAAAAGGTTGATATTAATTTTGACAGCTGGAAAAAATGGTAGATTTTAATAAATCTGACAAAACGATAAAAATAAGTGGAAAAGTGGATAAACCACCACTGACAACGGATTAAGCTCTTTTTTCAAAAAAGAACGAAATATTGTTGCTGAATCCGTTAACGGTGTTGGTTGATCCACTTTTCCATTGCCCGGTCAGCTGGGGCTGTAGAATACACTGACTACACCCCTGCAGAGGGGTAACATCCACCCCCTAACGAGTGTCCTAGATATGACACTAAACAATCTGATGGTGAGGTTCCTGCAATGCTGGAGCTTTGGGGAATGCGGAGTACCCCTTCATTGCCATTGCTCTCAGATCCACTCTGGCCCGGAGTGGTAACACCTGATAAGGGTCCTATCAATGGGTTAAATAGAATTAACAGCATACTTATGCTAAAATGAATTGTTTGAGTAAAACTGAATAGTTTGAAATAGAAATGACTTTTACAATTAAACCGTAAGTAGGCGACCATAGTCGAGGGTGACCCGAAGGCTCCCTTTTCGATAGCTTACTACACCAAGGTGTAGGGGAGGGCGCTACTCCTTTCCCTGGATTGCTCCACTTTACCCTTGATCCGTACCTTATAATGCTGAGTGTTAAGCAAGGAGGCATCAAGTACCATTTTTTGAGTCTTTGGTATGACTCGACCTGGGATTGAACCCAGGTCTCCCGGGCGATTGGCGAACACTCTAACCGCTAGGCCAATGTCCGGTAAACTGCGTGCTTATGCTTAACTGAATTATTTCAAATAGAACTGTTTTTCGACATTAAAACTGTATTTACACTTAACTGAATTGTTACATACAACTGCTTGAATAGTTAAAAATGGAAATGTTTTTGACCATTAAACTGTGTATTTATGCTAAACTGAATTGTTTTAAATAGAATAGATTATTTACATAAAAATGGATTTGGCGTTAAATAACCTACAAAGGTTGATATGCCATAAAACCCAACAAACCAACAAACCAACCACTTTTCCACTTTTTTTTATCATTGTGGCTGTTATATAGCAATATTTGAAACCACTTGACTGTGTGTAAAAAAGAAACAGCTCAGGCTTGTTTAAGAATACTATCAGCAAAATGTATTAACAAATCATATATGTATTTAATATATATGAACAAAATAAGATTTGGCGATAAATAAACTACAATGGTCGATATGCCATTAAACTAAACAACCTTGTAGAAGTTAAGCAGCGGTGATTCTGTTCAATACTTAGACGGGTAACAACTTCGTACCATAACGTACAGTAAGTAGCCCCAAGCATATGTATTAGACTAATCAAAGCTTAGTATAATAATAATCTTAGATGTTGATCATTGTGGTACAAACTCTGCCACTAGTTCTGTTGTGTTCTGGTTAGTGAACACAAGTAGTAGTAATAATAAGACAAACCACGATATGTGAGGAAAATAGTTATATTTACAGGAAAGAGTATTTACAAGAGAGAGACTATTAGTAATAAGAACATAGGATTAGTGATAGAGTAATGATATACTTCAACAATAGGAACGGCTCTTCTGGTCTGACTTGTAGGCTTATTCTTCCCAGACTTATCTCTAACACTGCCCAATATGGCAGATGGAACAGCTCATTATGCTGAAAAGATAGGTGATACCCAACAAGTTCAATGTCTTTTATTGATATGAATGAAGATTATTAGCATATTTCTTAGAATAATCTAACTTGGCTACAAGAGAAAAATATCAGCTTGACAGTTTTTTCTATCTATTTAAGAAACCATTAATAGATAAGTTGGTCAATGTAGCACATCATTAAAAACGTGGTCCTATGCTTCTCACGGCACTTTATTGAGGCCTTAATTCCGTGAATAACATGGATTTCTGGTTAGTTAGTTTATCAACTCTTTCTGTGCTTACGTATTGTTTGAAAGATCCACCGATGGAGGATGACTCAGTCTACCCAGATTTTCTACTGACAGCCATGGTGGTTCATTGGAATAAGTTGCCATGGTGTTGGCAACTCAAAGACAAGAAAAAATTCTCATTAACAACTATTTATTGAAACAGAATGGTGTAATGATAATGTATACAATATATATATGAGAAGAGAAATTGTCGCTTTTTGTTGCATTTAATAGAAAGAAATATTAGGTATCCAGCTAGTGAAATCATTCTGTCTTACTCAATTTTTTGGAGAGTAAGGTTGTTGCTGGAGAGGCTTTATTTTTTGGAGAGATTTCTTTTCTTATTTTCTTGTCTTCGTTATGGACATCGGATTTCTTCTCTAATCTAACCCTAAAAACATTTACTTTTACAGAAGATTCCTCTGGGAAAAAAATTCCCTATTGGCTAACTAATCCCAGCACATTTCTATTCTTTAGGCCTGCCAATCAAATGTGTTGATGCATGTTAATGGGAAGAGTATCCCTTTCACGTATCAAATTTTAATTGGTCATCCAATCAAACTACAATTTAGAGGCTTGGTTAATTAAGGATCGCAACCGACACTTTGTGAGGAATACTCTCTTTTCACATTTATCAAAAGAAACAGTAAAGCTCTGATTAATCTATCTGAATATTTGACCGTTTAATCCCAAGCGGTGGGCAAGAGATTTCACGGTTTAAAATAAATCAACGCACCGACAAAACCCAAAGCCTGCTAATTTTTTGTTCAGACAAATTGAAAGTTCAAGTTGTACTAGTCCCTAACAGACCTTTTAAATTATCTTTTAAATTTCTTTCAAAGTGAATAATCTGTTTTATATTCTTATAAAAGGAAAATTATATCTTGTGTGACGTTACCCCTTCGGCCCCCACACGTTATATCAACTTTTCTAACCATTTCACTTCTTTACGGCCGGTGATCAACTAGTGGTCCCGATAGGGGTAACGCACATTTCTTACCACTACATCAAATACAATCGAGGGAGTGGGAGAAAAAAAAAGAACAAACGAACAAAACGCTTGGGGTTAACTCAAGTGCAGAAAGGGAGTTCTGTAACACCTTGTGCATGTGCAGACTAACGCTAGTGTGGATTCTAGCGAACTTCTACAAAGCTACTGGAATGCAGACTCATCTTCCCTCACTGTGGCTGGACCCTCATGTCATGCTGACTCACCTCTCTGCTACGGTGTCCGGAGTCGACTGCCCCTGTCCGTGTCCCGTCGCCAACTGCCGTGAGCTCCTTTTCCCAACCAACTCTCTTCTCGTGTCCCCTTCCACTTCCGGTCACGGCGAGATTTCAAGTCCAAAACCCTTTGTCTGGTTTCGCGCCAAAACAGACAAAGGAATCGTCTGCTAGGCGGGCCACCTACATAGTGTTACACTTGCTGAATAAAAAATTAGTCATATTCTCTATTAGTTTTTAGCACCTGTGAATTCCTCATATTGTCATAAAAAGAAATAAACTTCTATAGGGACATTGTATTTTTCACCGATCTTCTGATAAGTCCATGATGTGTTCTTTGAAAATAGAACGAACCTTGGCTTTTAAAAAAAAAATCTCAGCTCGAAAAATACCGAGTGTCGCACTGCGAAAGGCACTATAATTCAATCCTCTAAACAAAATCTTAAGAGCTTATATGAAAAAAAATAGCTAAATGTAGCCTCCAGAATTTTAGAGACTAAAAACTAAATTGTCATCTTCAATCGGTAACACTCCTCAAATAAAAAAAAAACATTAAGAAACTGTTTAATTTCCCTCCAGATAAATATTCTGTGTTTTTGACTTCGATTGTGGTACACGACAGAAGGAAAGTTTAATATGAGGATGCAACGGGTACGTATGAGTGGATAAAAAATCAAACCTGTCTTTTCGAAGTCATGAAGTCCAGGCTCGTTTTGTTTGTTTTGTTATCTCGTACCAAAGGAGACGCTCATCTACAAACTGGTATTTTATTATAATTCACAATTCCAGCTAAAGTTTCATGAACTGTCTCATAGGCTAGGAGGATTTTAAGCTCTATTCAGATATCAGACTAAGACGGGTTTTAGGTGAATCTCTCTTACCCTCTATGTCGTATGTTTCTCGATATAAAAGTGAGTTTGTCTCAGCGGTTAATCTTTACGGGAGAAAGATAACTGTTTCCTTCCTATGTGCGCAGGTTTAAAGGAAATCCATTTGATCTCAAACATCGGATGGTCAAAAAAAGTTACAACTTATTTTTTAAAATTTAGGTTAATACTATTTACCAAAGTTGGAAAAAAATAAAATTAGACATGTATTCAGATATTTATTACTTTTTATATTTTTGGATGAAATATGCGATTTCTAAACGTACCCGATATCCTCATCCATACTTTGATTTTAAACAAGGCAATAACCAATAGGAAAAAAAAAGATGAAAACAAATAAAATTTATTTTGTATGCAAATAATTATCTTGAACTTAAACTGTACGTTCTTGATTTGGAATTGGGATTATCTAACAATACTTATGTAATATGTTTAAAAGCTCTGATTTGTTGAAATACAGATTCCAACATGAAAATTTGAATTTGGTTATTATTAAGATTCAAATACTTAATGGAAATGTAATCAACAGATAAGTGATTATGATCTTGGTTTATATTGACTAAAACTGTTAAATCATGTTATTATGCGTCAAGGCTGATACGATTAATACAAGAATAATTTCATTCTATGTCTCTCTGTCAGTCTTTCTTTCTGTCTGTCTCTGAATCTGTCTCTGTCTTTGTCTTTCTGTCTGTCTGTCTGTCTGTCGGCTTTTATGTGAGTTTATGTCTGTGTGTGTGGACACACACAAATATATATATATATATATATATATATATATATATATATATATATATATATATATATATATATATGCATTATGTCTCTTTTATTTCTGTCGACCTGGTCTCTCTTTCTCTCTGTATCTCTCTGAATCTATTTCTGTCTCTATCGGCTTGTCTTTGTCTGTCTGTCTGTACGTCTGTCTCTCTCAATATATATATATATATATATATATATATATATATATATATATATATATATAAATATTCTGTCACTCTGTCTCCGTCTACCTGCTCTCTCTAGCTCTCTTAATCTATGATTCCCTCTGTCTCTTTCTGAATCTGTTTTATCTCTACCTATATCTCTCAGAATCTCTCTCTCTCGTCTCTCTCTCTCTCTCTCTCTCTCTCTCTCTCTATATATATATATATATATATATATATATATATATATTTCTCTCTCTCTCTCTTTTTCTCTGAATTTATTTCTGTTCCTGTCTGCCAGAGACTGATATATTCATCGTCAGAATTTGAAAACGAAGATTTGTTTTGATCGATGTATTCACCACTTAATTAAATATTCATATTATTTAAATATTATTTGAATAATATTTAGATATTTTATTAAATATCAAATATTATCAGATAAGTTAATTTACCTTGTCAGTGGGGTATAGGATACGTTGATTTTATTTCCTGCTGGGGATTTGGTTAGGTTTCTTTGTTTAATGACATATTAAACTTCGTGGGGTATACAACACCAAAGCTATCTTTGCAGAGGGACAGCAGTGATGATTTTTAACACATTATAAGGAGCTTATAGGTGTTCATACTACTGCTGACGGACAATATACCTCCAATCAAAAAAAAAATTATTATACTAAACTGTATCCGCTAGTGAGATTTTAGATCTTAGAATTTGGGTAAAAAAGTACCTCTACATTGCCAATATTCCTAGGTCTACTCTGACCCGCAGAGGTAGTACATCTATATTGCCTATATTCTCAGGTATTGTCTTACCCACAGAAGTTGTACCTCTTCATTGCCAATATTCCCAGCTCTACTCTGACCTGCAGAGGTAGTACCTCTACATTGCCAACATTCCCAGGTCTACTCTGACCCGCAGAGGTAGTACCTCTACATTGCCAATATTCCTAGGTCTACTCTGACCCGCAGAGGTAGTACATCTTTATTGCCTATATTCTCAGGTATTGTCTTACCCACAGAAGTTGTACCTCTACATTGCCAATAATCCCAGGTCTACTCTGACTGGCAGAAGTAGTACCTCTACATTGCCAATATTCCCAGGTCTTCTCTGACCCGCAGAGATAGTACCTCTACATTGCCAATATTCCAGGTCTACTCTGACCTGCAGAGGTAGTACCTCTACATTGCCAATATTCCCTGGGCTACTCTGACCCGCAGAGGTAGTACCTGTAAAAGCCGCATCTGTGGATTGAATAGATTTGTTTAGAAACAATTCTTATTTGATTTGACCGCGAGCAAAAATAAATAAAGGGAAGCACTTAAGAAAGAATTACAAAAAATGTAAATATGGACATACAATTCATATGATTCCCAACCCTTTCGGCATAAAATATCTTGGACGTGTTGACTTGCCGTAAAAATCAATCAATAAATAAAAGAATGATATTGAAAAATCGGTAATTGATGTGCTAAATAAATCCTTTTTTTTCCTTTGAGGCTACAGACGAAATCACACACACACACACACACACACACACATGCATATATATATATATATAAATTTTTTCTAGCACTTTCCTAAAATAAAGTAATAATGAAACATTGAAAAACGCTTAATCGCTGGAAACTTTTGCACATACGTTATATAAATATATATGCATGTGCTAGTGTACGTGCATGCGTGTTTTTGCACGCACTTGTGTGTGTGTGTGTGTGTGTGTGTGTGTGTGTACACGCGAGAGAGAGTGAGAGTGCTTAAATCATTGAGCTGCTAATCATTCAATGATGTCAGTCAAGTGGAAAAGCTTCTGGGCCATTCCTTCGAAGCGGAATGATTACCATTTTTCCGAAACTCCTTACAGAAAGCCAAATTTTAACGATTATGTAAGAAGCCATAGCAGCGTAAAGATGAGGGGGCAAACTAGCCTGGCAGGATGATGAATAGAAAAAAAAAGTCAGTCAAAATGAGGCAAAATTGCCAGAAAGGAAGTAAACATAAGAACGTGATTGTTGCCTCTTCCAAAATGATGAATTATCGTAATCCTGGGAATACTGACGTTAGCTAGGAAAAAAAAAAAAAAAAAACGAGAGAGAGGAAAAAACCGAAAATATATTTCCTGGATAAATGGAAAGGAATAATGTCTCTGGGGAGAAAAAAATTAAAAGATTTTTTTAGTACCATTAGAAAGAAATTGTTGGTTGGTTGATCGGTTGTTATCAAGATAGAAGATAGCTAGCATAATGTGTTAGGTCCGTAAAGGCATTTCTATCGTGAGATGAGAAATACATAATGTTAGCCTTTCTCTCTGCAATTAAATACCTCAGGTATAGCTTGGTTACCAAGAGATGAGATTAATTCTTGACTATTTGACGATAATTCTAAGCAGTTATGTCAATTATTTTATAATATCACGAGTGTTAGAGGCCTTAATGTATTTAACGGTATCAATCTAATGTTCAAGTCAAGTTATACATAGGAAATATCAAAACTGAGTTGCAAATTCGACTCAACAAGATATCAGAATTTTATCAAAAAATACTGGTTTTATCCTTTATTTACGACTCCTATATTTGAAAATGATTCTTTTATAGTTTTGTGAATTATCTTTATCTTTGAGAGAAATTAACTGCCAAATAGAAATTAGTAAGGTAGTTGCAATGTCTATCGTTCAGTTTACAATATCTAATAATCTAATAGAGGTTCGTATCTCTCTAATCATTTGTCGGTTCAGTTAAGGCTCGGTAATGTTTTTTTTTCTATTTGAAGGACGAGCTCATGAGCGATGTACTCCTGTGGACCCCACATATGGATGTGCAAAAGCAGGACGACCAGCACGAACCTACATACAGCAACTATGTGAGGACACAGGATGTAACCCTGAAAACCTGCCGGAGGCGATGAATGATAGGGAGAAGTGGCGAGAGAGGGTCAGGGATATCCGTGCTAGCGGCGCGACATGATGATGATGATACCTGAAAAAATATTTAGATCTTAGTCGGTGATCTGGTATCGACTGTTTGTTGATAGGATCCTGTTTCTCAGGCTTTGCATCTTAATTTATCCCTCACTGAAAAAGAATATTTGTCCTACGCCCATCGCTGGTAACCCACTCATTTGGTCATCGATACGAGAGGTAAGTGGCCCTTCGTTTTGTACAGGGATTTATCCAACCCCTCCATGTGAGCAGGGTGTAACAACAGGTCAATTTTAATAGGTTTGAATTCAAAGTTTTACTTCTTTAAGACCGGTTGCCATATCAAAGTTAAAAAATAAACGACTCTCCGTTACAGTTTATCCATAGCTACAGGGAGTATTGTTGGATGCAAACCTTTCCCAATGATATTAGTGTTATGTGAAATGTTAACAGTCCCATTCTGGATTTCAACATGAGACTCCGTGTTCATTTTCTACCACGCTAGTCTTTACACCACAAGTCACCATTTGTGTATATACTATTACAAATAGGTTACGTGTCAAGAAGAAATGGTCTAAATCTCATTTGTTTTTAAAATTTTGTTTGATTCAATCCTTTAGTCTGGATAAAAATGAAATTACCAGTCTTGATGAAATAGTTATTAAAGTTTAGGGGTTTGAAGGGCATGTGAAATCTCACAACAAACTTGAAACTGTCTTCCGTACACCATAAACGGCGTAAAAAGGCAATAAACTATAGTAAAAAAACGACAAAAACAAATTAAACATGCTTTTAAATACGATTAACTTTCCTAATTTTTGAAGTCACTGACTTCACGTCCTTTATTTTTAATAATGGCTATTTTACAAGCTATATGTAATATGGTTAAGTACTTTTGATTAGTACAACGTATAATTCGATAATGACATTTTGTTCAATTAAATGACACCTGATTCTCAATTTACAATTTGATTTTAAAGTCAAGTGGACCTTGAATTCATGTCTATTTATGAAATGAGTAAACAGAAATTTAAAATCTAAGAAATTCTTTTCTTCATTTTCAATGGTTTATTGAAGCAACATATCGGGAAGAAAAAATGAAAAGTAAATTATTTATTTTTTTAAAACTGCACCCAAGAGACAAGGTCAAACAGAAAGAGAAATATTTAATGGGTCAACAATAATTCAGCGTGGAATGAAATTAGACATAGAGAATGGGCTCATCACGGATGGACTTTGATAGAAAAATGTCTTGTTGCTAAATTACAGGGAGAACATAGCTAAATTTGATTTATTTGCTTACGATGAGAGAGCTTAAAATTATGTGATAAATACAACTTATGAGTAAGAAAATACCGTATTTAATTAGTTAAATTCGATAGATCTTCTGTATAAGTCGACCCTTGCAATAATTTACTACGCTTTTTACTTAGATGTAGCACAAGGTCCCATGAACAGCGCACCCAATGAGACTCGAACTCACTCGTGAAGATTTACTTGCCTGTTAACCATTACACAGCTGTAAGCTTCAATAAGTCGACCTTGAATTGAATTGCTGTCTTTAAATAATTGAAAAATTCCAAGTGTTTCTCATTATCTTTATATTTCAACCGAAGAAAATTATTCCACATGTTAAGATCGAACACTGATATTCTGATTGAGAATTAGGTGTTCAACATTTGACTCTGAGTATATATGTTAGGCGGAACTATTTTTAGCCTGAACATCAGAAGAGAATGGGAAAAATTGGGAAAGGAAAATAAGAAAAAGAGAACACCACAGCGGAAACAAAGTGGATCACGTGTCTTAGAAAGTGAACTTGGTTATCGGTGTCTGAACCTGAATGGGGCTGTTTGCATTCACAATAGTGCTAATACCCTTGGAAAAAGCTTAAATGCAACTATTCTTCCAAAAACTGTGGGTAAATAGTAGGATAGATTAGGGTCTTTCGTCTTGGTATGACAACCGATCTAGGAGAAGCAAAACGCACCAGGAGAAGGATGGGGTCCGCAACGTAATTCCTACGCCAAATATGCAAAATAAGTAGGGGCCCCGCAACCAAATCGTGTTAAGGGGCGAGTAATCAATTGACAAAGTTGAGAATAATAAATGTAAATATAGCGAACATATCCCTGGGAAAAGCGAGAATTTCAAATATAATATCTCTGATTACACATAGATCAATATTTTCATTCAGTTTGAAAAAGAAGTGTTAATTGGTTAAGAATGTTAAACGTTATTGCGATCACAAATATCTTGAGACTATTTTCTTGCCTTTTGCCGTGTTTTGATTACAGGAAACGATATTTTATTGTATAGAAATTCAGTCTCAGAGAAATAGCCTTCCGAGCAATACGTGACCACTTACCTAGAAAATTAAGAGTCAGATTTATAACATGATGTTTGAGGTGTCCCACTTAGACCAACGTTAGAATGAAAATGTTTGTTGTTGCTAACTTGTTAGAAGCATTCTTAACGTAACGGTTATCGACAGAGGAATTGTAATCCTACTCTTACCAACGCCTCCGCTCGGCAGGATATGACACAAGGTCAATTTTTAAGCGGAGTTTAACAGGTGTGAATTCAGAATTTTCCTTCTCCTAGACTAGTTGCCTCACCAAGGCTGAAGAACCTAGTCTGTCCTACTATTTACCCATAGCTGGAGGGAGAATAATTGGATTCATACTTTTCCCAAGTGTATTAGTGCAACGTGAAATGCAATCAGTCTCATCCAGGATTTGAACTCGTATCGCCGTGTCCATTTCCTACGACGATAACCATTACACCACGGGCACCTCCAAAGAGGAAATGTAATGGACGGCCAAAGTACAAATCTTGGACAAGGCTGTCTGGAAATCGTAAGAATTCCTCTGTTCTGATAGGGAGAGCTAGAAAAAAAGTAAGTAGTTAGAGATTGCATTTTTTAGCTTTGTTTGGACAACCTATGAAAAAGAAAAACTCCGAATTCAAACTAGCTGTACTCCACTTGAATATTGGCTTTGTGTTACATGTTTTCATGATGGATGGGTTGAGTAAACACACACACACACACACACACACACACACACACACACACACACACACACACACACAGAAGCGTGCAAAAACACGTACACACTTTCACACACACACTTAAACACACAGACTCACACACACGCACCAATATATATATATTGTAAATATAGAATGTTGCTTTTGTGTTAAATCTGTCTTATATCGATTTATATTTTGTTATCATTTTATTATTTTGAACAAAATCACCCAAAATCAAGATGAAATTTGAAAATTACCATAATATTGATTGTAATTTTGATGCCTTATGTGGTTAGTGGATTAGGCTATCATACACACACACATTAACACGCACAAATACACACGTACACACATATTTTTTTCATCATACAACGGGTGATATCCTGCCCTCATCAGCCACCAACATGGGGTGATAACACAGTTTCGGTAGCTCTAAGTGGTACTGACATTCCAGGTAAACACACACCCACACACACACACACACACACACACACACAGAGAGTATATATATATATATATATATATATATATATATATATATATATATATATATATATGTATATATACTGTGCAAAAGATTTAGGTTTATCTAATATACTCGCAAAAATTTCATATAGTATTAAGGCAATAAAAAAACTAATTAATAATTAATTAAAAAAAATTAATGAATAATTAATTAATATGAATTTGATGTTCATCACTTTTAATAACATAAAAAATTATTAATATTCTGTATGCACACCTTTCACAGCTTGAACAGCATTTATTCTTTTTGGGATACAAAGTTGTAATTTATTAATATAATCCATTGGAATATTATTGCAGGCATTTTGGAGGACTTACAACATATCTTCTTTTCATTTTTGTTGCTTTTCAGCTTTTCTTTGGTCAAAATAATCCCATAAAGACTCTATGATACTCAAATCTAATTTTTTAGAAAGACATTTCATAACTTGGACATCCGTAGACTGTTCCTACTGCTCTAAATAACTTTTTACCTTTAGTCAGTGTTCTTGGTATCGTTATCCTGCTGGAAAATCAAACCACTACCAATTAGACGCCTAGCAGAGGAGATTGCATGGTGGATTAGAATTCGTCCGTATTTCTCAGCATTCATTATTCCATCAATTCTGACTAAATCACCCACACCATTTGCAGTTAAACATTCAGAAACCATAATAATACCTCATCCATGTTTAACTGTTAGTTTCAAGCATATATCGGCTCTTCAACCCTTTTTCTTACATACAGTCCTCGCTTAGAACTGAAAATTTCAAATGCTGACTCATCACTTCATAACTCATACTTCCATTATTCAATGGTCCATTTTTTGTATTCTTTAGCAGATTCAATTCGTTGTTTCCTTGTCTTAGATAAGATTTCCTTCCTACTATTCGTCCATGAAGGCTTTCTTTCATAAGTGCTCTTTTGATGGTTGAAGAGTGAACTTAGGTAGATGTTTGAGCATGATCTGAGTCTAATTCCTGATTGGATTTAGTTCTATTTCTTAAAAATGTTTTCTTTCGATATTTGCAATCACTTTTAGTTAATTTTGTTGGCCTTCTACTCTTCTTTCTTTCTTTGATATCCTCAGTTTCAATCTTTTCCTTAATTACTTCTTGTACTGTACACCGAGAAACTTTCAATATTCTTTTTATATTTTAACCTTACAAGTGTGATGTTCATGGTAGAATTTAATTTTATGTCTTTTTTCACGAGATGCTCATGCCATATTGATTATTTATATTTAGACATATACAATTTCTGGTTCTGAATTTATTCAAGAAATTAAAACAGTTCTTTTTATAAATATTTAATGTTTGATCAATAGTAAACATAGTAAAATATCAGGAATATACCAACGTATAACAAAAATCAACACCTTTACGTAAAATAAACGTCTTAGAGCAAGTCTACATCATATAATGGATATATGAGTGAAATTAAGAATTCTTAATTATACGAATTTTTTAACTGTTATTATTAATATATGAAAGAATGACTGTTGGCAAACATTTCTGCAAGTATTGGTTGTAATATATTCATTGATTAACGTCAAAGAGAGCTTTCGTTATTTACAAATGTTAAAAATATACACCTGCCTAAACCTTTTGCACAGTAGTCTATATATATATATATATATATATATATATATATATATATATATATATATATATATATATATATATATATATATATGTGGGGGTGTTTTATTCAACCTCTCCACCATGAACAGGGAGCTACAAAAGATCAATTTTCAAACAGAGTTTGACTGGTTTGAATTCAGAGTTTTTTCTTCTCTAAGAGTGGTTGCCCTACCGAGATTTAAGAACACAGTTTGCCTTAATTTTTTCGCATATCTGGAGGAAGATTACTAGGATTCATAGCTTTCCCGAAAATTTCAATGGTATATAAAATAAAAAACAGGCTATGTATTCTGAAAATAATCCAGTCATTGAATAGGCAATGTACTTGAGGAAACATTATTTTTCTCACTTTGTAAGAACTCCCCTTCAGATCCTACGTGAGAAAAATTGACCTTGTGTCACATCCTGCACGTGGCGGTGGGGTTGGTAAAGTGTACATTCCTTCAGAGGGTCCCAACGTTAAACCCCATTTACGTCATATCCAGCAGTTACTCAGGATTTGGGTAAATCCTACATTCAAAGACTGATCATTATAAGATTGATATCCAGTTTTTGCAAGTAGAGTACTAAATTTTATTCGAGTGAGTCTCGAAATAAAGACACCTATTCCTATCAGCCAATAAAAATGATATCTCTCAACTTACGGTTCACACACTTATAAAAACAACAACAACAACAATAACAGTAACAACAAAAAACAGTTTAAATTTTGTACAGAGTAACCTTTTCTCCAATGATGTAAAATTTGTCAGCAAACAATAAAACTAAGGTCTAAAAATTCTCTCGCTTCCGAAGAACTACAGGTGTTTGCATGCTTCTAATTTCGTTATACTATTAAAGTTCTCTCGTTGCTTCTATGAGAAGCAGAGCAATTAAAAATATTGAAACTATTACGGGCACCTGCTAATTAAGGTTGCATCATTTGAATTGCAAAAAAAACATGGAAGAGAAGAAGAAGAAGAAGAAGAAGAAGAAGAAGAAGAAGAAGAAGAAGAAGAAGAAGAAGAAGAAGAAGAAGAAGAAGAAGAAGAAGAAGTTAAAACTGCAACAAATTTTAAGCAAAATCACCCCAGCTGGCATAATAGAGGGCATGAAGATGTGAAAATAAATTCGACTCCAGATCTAATTAGTTTTGAGTTTGAAAATTCACGTAAAATAATCTTCATTGGAAAAGTTGAGGAGGAAAATGCATAAAAAAAGTAATAAAAACGAGTTGAAAAATTCAAGTCCATGAGGGAATATATATATATATATATATATATATATGAAATCAATTGGATGTTTTTAGAATGGTTAAGCTTGTTATGTATTACACTCTGGCGCCCTAGTCAGCTTGGAATCCAGGTTAAACCTAGGAAAGAAATTTCTACTTGAAAACCTGGCGTCACGGATATTTCCCGTCTCCTCATTTCTAACAACTCTTGTTCTTTTATATATCTTTGTGGATATGTCTAACCCATTTTATAGCTATGCAATTATACAAAGATATGAGAATCATATTTGACTTGGTAGAGAAGTAGGAAAAGAAATATGGGCCTATAAATGAATGAACATATGAACGAAATATATTGAAAATCTGTGATAGATAGATAGATAGATAGATATCCATCAAAATATTGATATAAAAGCACTGAAATTAAGTGATACACACACACACACACACACACACACACACACACACACACACACACACACACACATATATATATATATATATATATATATATATATATATATATATATATATACAGACATTTATATATATATATATATATATATATATATATATTATATATATATATATATATTGGTGGGGGAAATGCATTCCTAATGCTCGTGACTGAAAATAAAAGAATATTTTTTGTAATTGAAATGTTGCTCTCTCTCTCTCTCTCCCGATACATATATATATATATTATATATATATATATATATATATATATATATATATATATACATATATATATATATATATATATATGGGTTTGGGTCATACAGGTATTAGATTTGTGTTATATAGACACACCAACATAGAAATTTACTCATATATATTCCCTCATATATATATATATATATATATATATATATATATATATATATATATATATATATAATACGTAAACTAAAAGCGGCAAAACAATAAGTGGCATATTAAAAAGTATAAACTTACTGTCAGAGGTTTGTACATTTTCTCTCCTTTGGGAATGACTCAATTATTGTATTTCCGCTCCAAAGATATTTTAATCCCATCATTCATCTCCCTTCGTTTTCAATTTTTTTTATTCTTGTCATTATTTTCTACTTTTTCACCTGTCATTTCCTCTTCATACATTTATTTTTTAACCACCTTTTTTCACCTTATCTGAAATTCCGGGCCTTTATTTCACGTTTTTTTTTTGTTTTTTTTTTTAAGTCTATAAGATATTTTTAAAGTTCAGAACGTCGCCAAAACTTGACACTCTGAAAATAGCATTATATAAATACTAAAGAACGAAATAGCTTTCCGTAAAATATCGGTGGAACTATGTTTTTTTTCCCTGAAATTTATAGTTTCTTCTTTTATTGATGATTTGAAAAGAAAATATTCAATATTATTACGGCCTGAAACTTACGATAAAAATCGACTAATATTAAGATGAATGGAAAGAAGAACACAATAGTTTTTGGCAATGTTAATTCTTATGTTTTTGTCCCAAACTTCTCAGTTAAATTTTGATTGAAATAGTGTAAGTAATCTTCTTTGATTCTTTGTTTGGAAACTTCAAGTTAGCGAATTAAATGTTAATGCTTTCGATCATTCTTTCGTCTTTTTTATTGTGTTTTTAAACAAACTCACATACACCAATATGCACAAATACACACTGAACACTCTGACTTTTCGTTTTTGTCACATGCTTAACTTCTACATCGTCAAATATTATATCGGGAAAAAGTTTATTATCTGTCCGCTTATATTAGACATGTATTTATTATCCGATAAAATATAGTTTTAATTTTAATTTTAAAAAATCAACTGTATTGGTTGGAATATTCTTATTAAGCATTTATTATTGAGGCAGTATAAAAATTTTTACATTTCAAAATAATACTTTTTCTTTTGTATAATTTACATGATATTTTTTAAAAATAACAGTGAAATTTACTTAAGTCTGTATAAAATACTCTGATCCAAAGCAGTATTACCAGGGAGTGACACACTGATCCTATATTTGCTGCATATATATTACAGTCTGACGTTACGTTGGATGTTAGTCCATTCCGAAATAAGCCAATCCTTTTATGGGAAAATTCGAACACACACAGAGGCACCCCCCACACAGAGGCACCCCCACACAGAGGCACCCCCACACACAGAGGCACCCCCCACAGAGCCCCCCACACAGAGGCACCCCCCACACAGAGGCACCCCCCACACACAGAGAGACACCCACACACACAGAGGCACCCCCCACACACAGAGGCACCCCCCACACAGAGGCACCCCCTACATACAGAGGCACCCCCCACACACAGAGGCACCTCCCACACAGAGAGACACCCACACACGCACACACAAACATATTTTCAAAGTACAGACTAATGGGAAGAGTTGTGTTGTAATATTTGAAATGCGGCCTCAAAGTAAGAGATTTTTAACTCCAGTCCTGCCATTACATTTACTTTCGGAATAATACCAAAAGGAAAGGCATGGAACCTTTCTTCCCTAACAATGAGTTGGGCATTACCACTACTTTTCCTCGACAAGAATAGCTTTGGCATTGACTAATTGTTATACCGGAGCTATACACTCAGTGACTCTTTTTAGTATGACACCGGTAAAGATATAAAGGGACGGTGTCTGACTACCTCAGCAGTAAAAAGCGTTAATCGCTCTCTGATACTATTTACCAACCCCTCCGCTCGGGCAGGATATGACACAAGGTCAATTTTTAAGCGGAGTTTAACAGGTTTGAATTCAGAGTTTTCCTTCTCCTAGACTAGTTGCCTCACCAAGGCTGAAGAACCTAGTCCGTCCTACTATTTACCCATAGCTGGAGGGAGAATAAGGGGGTTCATACCTTTCCCAAGGGTATTTGCCCGAAAGTGAACGTAATAGCGCGACTGGAGTACGAACTCGCGTACTTGCCAACTCTTTGACTTGTACCTATGGAATACCTTTATTGAACCAACGATACAACACTAATCTACCAAGGATTATATACCAATAAACAAAGAAACCAAATCAAACGACAATCGTCAATAAAAGTTTGGCACTTATTTGCCGAACTTCTGACGATTTAACAATAATCATTTTAACTTACGAGAGTCAGCTCAAAATTTCATTGGCTGACTAAAATAAGAAAAAGTAAATTTGGCGACCGTAGACGAGGGCGACATGGAGGTTCCCTTTTCAATAGCTACTACACTGAGCTGTAAGGGAAGTCGCTACTCCTTTCCCTGGATTGCTCCATTTTACCCTTATAATGCTGGACGCGACCTGGGATTGAAGCCAGGTCTTCCGGACTATTGACGAACACTCTACCCACTAGGCCAATGAGCCGGTATTCTGACCAAAAAGGGCTTATTTTCAATATATTCCCGTTGTACTCCGCACTCTTCTTCCATCAGCGTTCTATAGGCAAAAGAATCAACAGTAGATATGACGTCATCGAATTAGCCATCCAACTTTTGTATTTGTCAGCTCATGCTCGTACATTTTAGGTCTACCTACTGATACAAATCAATACAGAACGATTTCTGTCTTAGCCATTAACGTATAACCCTTAGTGAACTGACCTTGATAACTGGCCAATTAATTCAAAAAGTTCACAGCACGAAAATAATGCTTGCTCTTTAAAAGTATGTCAATTGAGTTTATGAATGTTAGGTGGAAAATTATGAAAAGGTGTGAACAGGATGTATCACATACGATGAGATAAGGAGCAAATTTACTTTGAAGTGGTTGCGTC
Organism: Sepioteuthis lessoniana; assembly: GCA_963585895.1. Classification (NCBI taxonomy): domain Eukaryota; kingdom Metazoa; phylum Mollusca; class Cephalopoda; order Myopsida; family Loliginidae; genus Sepioteuthis; species Sepioteuthis lessoniana. The sequence goes on from OY757923.1 coordinate 46,626,353, forward strand.
TTTAACTCTGACTCGCAATTGGGATACCTGAAGAAATTTGGAATGTCTATACCTGAAAAGAGGAAATATAGGAAAAGGTTCTAAGTTAGGGTCTGAGAAATAATCGGCAGGAGCCCAGCATTACCATACCTAATGGAAAACAAACAAAACTTGAGGATTTCATTTGCTGCCAGAGGGGAGAGGGTCATCTTTTAGAGATAATGAAATGTCAACCTTCAAATAATTCTGGTAACAAAGGCATCATTTGAGAAGGGTTCGAGAAGAGCGATGCTGCTGTTGTTTTCGTTGAAGGCATTATAGGAAATTATTAATGCGTACACGTGCATGCGCGTATGTCTATAGATGGAATTTATCCTTAAATAATCACGTTATACCAAGTTGTTGTAGATCCAAGACAAAAGCCAAATTTACCTTGAAAAATAAAAATCAATTTAAAATATATGACTTTTTTGGCAGTAAATTGAGAGTATATTTACATCACGTCAAATCCCTACAGCACACCCTGGAGCAATCAACGGAAATCGTAGGCCTCAACGTAAACACAAATAAAACAAAGTTCACGGGTTTTAAAAACGAAGAAACCAACTCCTTTTTAAGCTCTAAAATAAGTAGACTAGTTCACATACCTTGGCAGTAACATCATGTCTACTGAAAATGATGTCGAGATACGTACAGTAAATGTGTTGCTTGCCATTTACTGGTTATTAATCAGATTGAACTCTGATTTCTCAGATAGAATATTTTTCCAAATCGTAGCCGTGTCAATACTACGGTATAGTTGTATCACTGGAATCTAACGAAACGCCCGGTGAAAAAGTTACCCAAGAATGCTGTGAGTGATTCCAAACTAATTCTGGAAGCAATAACCAACCAAATACCAACTGTATTAACACTTGCCACCAATCTCACAATTAAGACGAATAAGACCTGCTGGACACTTCTGGAGAAGTAAGGACGAAATCAGAATCGACGTTCTTTTATAAATTCCGACTCATTAACACCCAATGTTGGCCGAACAGCAAGGACTTCCATACATAACATTTATGCAAACACTAGATGAGGTCTGGAAGACCTGTCAAGAGTGAAAGAAGATGAAGACGGGTTGAGAGAGAGAGAGAGAGAGAGAGAGAGAGAGAGAGAGAGAGATGGATAGAGAGAGGGAAAGAGTGAGAGAGAGAGACAGAAAATTCCATGCAATCAGGGAGACTTGATTGTATTGATGATATCTGAAATTCACAATATATATATATATATATATATATATAATTTTATATTTCTTTGCGTAATAGTTATCGGCGAGGAAAATGGTATCAGTGAGACGCGTTCAAATCCCATTTTGCTCAAATGCCCTTGAGAAACCAATGATTCATCTCATTTTACGTCAGAAATGAGAAAACAGGGCATCAGAGTGGAGTCTGTAGATTTAGAAATGTAACCGGCAAGAAGAAAGTTATCTCTGCCAACGCGACTTCAACTATCGTGGCAGGCTAAGTCTTTTAAGACTTTTTATTATATTGTATTTTTCTCTCTTTCTCTCTGCCTCTTTCACTCCCTCTCTTTCTCTCTGTCTGTATGTCTGTCTGTCTGTCTCTCTCTCTCTCTACCTATATATATATATATATATGAGAAGTATACGTTAAGTTTCCAGACTTTTTTCGTATGGGCATTTAAAATTGTCGTAGACTCTTGAAAATTCAGTATATTATTGTTATACATCTTATGAGATGACTGACCAATTTTTATAATTTCAGCTTCAAATAAACAGCTACACAGGAATTAGAATACACCCTACTAAAACCTGATTGTCACAGCTGGTGAATTTCAAAAATACAATCTGACACTTTAGAAGAACGATATGCAATAAAATATATCTGTTTTAATCGTGGAAAAAATGCCTGAGAAACGTATGGAATGCTTCAGACTGCTTTTCGACCATCTTGCATGAATTTAGCATGAGTTTTTGAGTGGCATAAGAGATTCAAGTTCGGCAGGGAGTCTGTGAGAGATTATGAGAGGTGTGGGAGGAGTAAGGAAGTCAGTACACCAGAGTTGATTGGCCATAGGTTTATGGTTACTACGTTGAGGTTTTAAGGGAGTTCAGGAAGAGATTCGGTCGGAAGAGGCCAGCACTCTTCAAATCGAGACAGTGACATTTCCACCAGGACAATACAGCATTCCACAACTCCCTCCTTGTCACAGACTATTAGACCAAGATGGACATCAAGACAGTTCGTTTCGTCACCCTCCCTATAGTCCAGACCTTGCTACCTGTGACCTTTGGTTATTCTCTAAGCTCAAAGGCTGTCGTTATGAGACAATTGAGAAGATGAAAGAGGATGTGACGAAGGTCATTGACACGCTCACACAATAGGACTTCCATGGGGCCTTCCAGGAATTGTTGGAACGATACAACAAGTTCATTACAGTTGGAGGAGATTACTTAGAAGGGGACTAGAGTTTTATGCGTGTACTATCAATAAAAGTGCCCATACGAAAAAGTCTGGAAACTTATCGTATGCACCGCGTATATATATATGTATATATATATATATATATAGAGAGAGAGAGATAGAGAGATAGAGAGAGAACGAGAGTGAGAGAAAGAGGCAGAGAGAAAGAGAGAAAACTACAATATAATAAAAAGTTTTGTTTCTTTTCGAACTTCATCATTTATTGGCAATGAAAGAATCATCCTTTGAAAAAATACAGGAAAAACTAAACGGTATATGGGGTTGTTCTTGCAAGTAAGTTGGCGACCGTAGTCGAGGGCGACCAGAAGGCTCCCTTTTCAATAGCTACTACACCGAGGTGTAGTGTGGGGGGCACTACTCTTTTCCAGGATTGCTTCACTTTACCCTTTATACGTACCTTATATTGCTGAGGGTTAAGCAAGGAGATTTCAAGTACTGTTTTTAAAGTCTTTGGTATGACGCCACCTGGGATTGAACCTAAGTCTCTCAGTCCATTGGCGAACACTCTACCTACTAGACCACTGAGCCAGTTCTTGCAAGTAGTGTATCCAAATTCTTTTAATCTTTATCACTTATTATAAATGAACAAAACTTTATATTAACAAGATAAATACTCCACCAATCATTGGTATTCTAATATTTCTTCCATTTCTTCCAGTATATATCGATATATAAAATCTAAAGTTAATTGAAAATTTTGAAAGGATTTGACAAATAAGGTTTTGATATTATTTTCCACAAATACCATAATTTGTCACAAAGCTCCAGTTGTAGGTGCCCTATAATAATCAAATCACATTATTTGTATGATATACTCTCTCTATTTTCTACAACATATATATATATATATATATATATATATATATATATATATATATATATATATATTGGGACCCAAGTGATTTCAATTACTAAAAAAGTGTTAATTAATGTGCAAAAAATAGGTTCGGGAAGTTGTGATTTTTGTCTCAGTATTTTTACGATATACTCTTGTTGACCCCTTCACATGGACGAGCAAAGGTAGGATGACCAGCTAGAATCTATATACAATAGCTCTGTGAGGATACAGGATGTAGACTGGAAGATCTGGGAACGATTGACGATAGGGACAGGTGGCGAGAGAAGGTCAGGGAAATCCGTGTTGCCAGCGTGACATGATGATGAAGATGATGATATAGCCATTTACCAGTCAGCGTATTCTAGCTAGTTTTGAAATTTCGAAATACTTCGCAGACAATAATTTATTTGCCTCAAAAAATTTCAACGATCAAAACCCAAAATAATTTTTGAAATGTTTTCTCTCCAAAAATATTGGAAATACTTTTCCTTATTCAATTATATTCATAGATAAATCATTAACTTTTTAGCTTATTTTGAGCTAAGCTAAATTGTATGTATTATATAAATAAGTATTTCTTTAATAAGTATAGATTTTTTATACTTACTCAAGAGACAGTGAGTAATGAATTATTACCCTTCGGTTTATTTCTTTGCTGTGAACATCTACTTTCTTTTCTTTCAAAAATGCATTTCATTACAACACATTTAAATTTTCTTAAACGAAACGAATTTTGTTTACATTTATATTTGCGTTACCACCAGCAGTTCATTTACATATTCTTTTGGGCGTGATTACATTTTCTCTTTCACATAGTGACATTCTTACGCAAAACAAGTTTTACACAGTAAGTAAGTCCCTTTACTTCAAGCTAACTATTACAGCTTTCTCTATTAAAAACTATCTTCGCTCTGGCAAACATTTTTTTGGCTTATAAGAAAAAAAAGTTTTTACTGTGATTTTCTGAAAACTTTCTCCTCAATTTAAAGAAATAAAAAAAATCATAAATTTGCAGATTGGATTTTTATTCATTCATTTTCTTTTTCATCCAATACACATGTTTCAATCTTTTCTAATCTTGTAGTCATGAGGTGCTGAGAAACAAGGAAACATTCTACACTGGCGAATAATTATACAGGGAAACAAATTAAAAAAGTTTTTGGGTGCCTCAGATTTCAGACATGATTCTGGGTAAATTCAGTCCATTAAATAAGAATATAACCATAATTTCTTTCTGGCAGATTTAGTATATGAGATAATATACTTATCAATAAGTGTTCACTGAATGTTGTATTTCCTCTTTGTAGGGGATAACATGGCGTACGCACAAAGAAAAATTTAAATCATACTAATTCTTTTTGCTATATTTGTGGCGAAGGAAATTCCGTGGAACAGAGAAAATTTATGTGATTTTGTGATGAGGGCATACTTAAGCTATTTTAGAATAAAAATTGGAAACCAAGATAAGAAATTGGCCCCTTAAATTGTCTGCAAAACTTGTTTTGAGCACTCTGGGTAGTGGCCTAATCATCATCCTCTTCATCATGTCACGCTGGCAACACGGATTTCCCTGACCTTCTCTCGCCACCTGTCCCTATAGTCAATCGCTCCCGGATGATCTTCCAGTCTACATCCTGTATCCTCACAGAGCAGTTGCATATTGATTCTAGCTGGTCGTCCTACCTTTGCTCGTCCATGTGAAGGCGTCAACAAGAGTATATCGCTTATGAGTCCGTCCTTACTTCTCCAGCAGTGTCCTGCATGTTTGGTTCGTCTAACTTGGATAGTTTTCGTAATGGGTGGTAGGTGGCCGTACAGCTGCTGTTTTGTGGGGTGTTGCCTCCAGGACTTGTTCAATATAGCTCGCAGTTTTCTTGAGTAATTGCTGTCAAGCTTATTCTCCATATGTTTAGTTAGCGTCCATGAAGTGCATTTATATAGTAGTATCAACACGACCACTGCTTGGAAAAACCTGCGTTTTATTTTTTGAGTGGCCAAATGGTAAGAGGAAATGTCTGAAGTTTGCAATACCAATGATCTGGAGAGAACAAAGGAGTCACAGTGAATACTTTTCCTTTCGTCTGGTTATCACAAAGGACATTAATGGATGTAGTCAGAGTAAATGAACGTATCCGGACATAGACTTCGCAAAACAACCTTTTGCACGCTCAGTTAGAATTTCGGCCTCATTATTCGTTCATTTTAAAATGCTCCTTACTGAATGTTTGGTTTGATTTCTTTGCTTAATGGCATGAAAACTTTCATGGGTCATTTACTACCAAAGCCACCCTTGGGGGGGGGGAACAACAGTGATACTATTAAACCCGGAAGCATTTTCTTTAATGACAAATTTTTCATCATGTTGTGCTACTCGCACGGATTTCCTTAACCCTCTTGTCAACCGATTCTATCATCCATCACTTTCGGCAGTCTATTCCGGCTAATTCCTGCGTCAGATTGCATTTCACCTAGCACTAATACCCTTGGGAAAGATATGAATACAATTATTCTCCCTCCGGCTATGGGTAAATAGAAAGGCAGACTGGGTTCTTCAGCCTTGGTGAGGCAACTAGTCTCGGAGATGGAAAAATCTGAATTCAAATCTGTTAAACTCCGCTTAAAAATTGACCCTGTGTCATATCCTGCCCGAGCGGAGGGGTTGGTAAATATATATTTATATCCTGTGTCTGTACAGTGCTGTAGAAGATAAGGTTTATCCTGCCGTCCTACGCTTGCACGTCCGAGTGAAAGTTCCATAGAAGGTCAGTGCTCATCCAGCAGTGTCCAGCATGTCTTGTTCGTCTGATTAGGATTGTTTTCGACAGGAGTGTTAGGTGGCCGTACAACTGTTGTTTTGCGGGATGTTGCGTCCTAGATTTGTTTAACAATGTTCGTAGCATCCTTGTGTAATTGCCATCAAGCGTTTTTTCCTATACACTTAGTCAGCGACCAAGGTGTGCATCCATAGAGTAGAATGAATACGAGCGCTGATTGGAAAAAAAATACGTTTTTTGTTTATCGGATAGGTCTGATTTCCATATGACAGATAGCCTATCGATAACTGTCCATGCCTTCACAAGTCACGAATTGATGTCATTTTCGGTACATGAGACGCTGCCACCGAGGTATGTGAACTTGGCTACTTGTCACCATCTAGAGTGGATATATCACCACTTTGATTAAAGTAGATGCAATCCGTTTTGTCTGTGTTCCCGTTGTGGCCTATACCACCTGCTGCCCGCTCCAGACTAGGCAGCAGGGATTTAGTCTGGGTAGGTATATTTTTCAGAAGTGCTATGTCATCAGCGTAGTCAACATCCGTGATAGTTCGTGCGGGGTATCTTATGATTCTTGCCTTTTTCAAGTGCTAATGTGTCCCATTGCCGCACACCTGTGACAATGTCAAATACGTCTCCGTCTTCATCCGTTTAGTGTATTCTACTATCGTGTTTTTATAGATCGTCATTATGGCTGCTACAGTCTCCCTTGGTAGACCGTAGGCTTGAAGTATTTTCTCCATCTTCCCTCTTTGTATGGAGTCAAATGTCTTGGAGAAATCTTCAAATAGGCGTGTAGTTTTGCTGTTATTTGCTCGAACACCTTCTAAAATTATCAGAATTCGTAATCTTTTGGACCAATTCCTATGTTTGTCATTTTGGGTTTTGCAAAGAATTTTCTCAATTTCATGTTTAATGTGGTTAAATAGCAGAGCATTATAAATAATAACCCCAATTATAGTCAGGATGATAATCCAGTAGTTTTTGGCAATTCCGAGGTCATCTTTTCTGGGGAAAGAGAGGATGCATCCCTTTGCCCATCTGTCTATTGTGTTCTGGTTATATGCGGTGTTGCAGTATCGGAGTAGTATGTCGTCGAATTTTCTTGTCTTCCATACTTCTGGAGGTAATTCATCAAGACCGGCAGCTTTCCTGTTTTTAACTTTTCTTAGGACTACATCGAGTTCTTCTTATGTAAAATGTCCTTGTTTGATATCTAGCAGATAATCAATAATTTTAGTGATAGCTTCATCCATAATTTTAGGAGACTTTCCAAGCAAATTCTTAAAATATTCTTTCCACAAATGTACATGATATTCTTGTTTGGTGGCTTTTAGTTTCGCTCTTGCGGCGTTTTTTCATTTAGTCACTTGATTTTCTGTCTACTACGCTATCCGAGGTTGTCTATCTTCAACTGAGTGTCGAATCTTATTGATCTGGTCTTCGATGAGTTCTGTTTGTTCTTTTAAGTGAGCATGTTTGTTTACTTTGTGCCTTCTTAAGTTTCTGAGAGTTTGCTTTAGTTGGGTTCCTTTAATTGAATAGGGATGCAGTTTTTACGTCATGTTTTTTCTTAACTGCTAATGCCTCACGAGAATCTCTATGTTTTGCTCTTAGTTTGGTTGGTATTCATTCTGCAGCCACTTCCATGTGGACATTGATGAAGTTCTCGTATTCATCATTCGGAGTCGGTGTTTCTGATATCTGATGAAATGTAACACTATGTAGGAGGTCCGCCAAGCAGTTGATTTCTTTGTCTGTTTTGGCACGAAACCAGACAAAGGGTTTGGACTCGAGATCTCGACGTGACCGGAAGTAGGACGGGAACGCAAGTCAGGGGGTGAGACAAAGGGAGTGAGAAGAAGGCAGTTGGCAACGGATGACGGACAGGGCAGTCGACACCGGACAGCAGAGAGACCAGTCGGAGGAGATGAGGTCCAGAGCAGTGAAGGAAGACGAGTCAAGATGAGTCAGCACTCCTCATGGGTTGTAGAATTTTCGCTAGAAATCCACGCTAGCGTTAGTCTATATATGCTCACAGGAATGCAGAGTGTTACATAACTCCTTGTCTTGCACTTTGAGTTAACCCCAGGCTCGTATTGTTCGTTTTGTTCATTTTCTCCCACTCCCTCGATTGTATTTATTGTAGCCGTAAAGAAATGTGCGATGCCCCTATCGGGACCATTAGATGATCACCGGCCAAGAATATCGAAATGGTTCGAAGAAGTTGATGAAACTTGGGGGCCGAGGGAGTATTGTCACAGAAGTTCATCGAATTTGTTTTTTAGTGTTATCGTATATTTATTGCGAATATATCTATTGTTAAGCCTAGACCAGTCATAATGCGTGGTCCTGGTTGTTTGCAACGCATTTCTGCGCAGGGTCAGACGTATCTTTGCCCTGACAATTCAGTGGTCGGGAAAAAAATCCTTAAAAGAGAAATATTCCTCACAATTCAAAGCATTGTTAATCCATTCCTTATTCATAAGGATCTAATCTATCTGTGCTTTAGCATTTTTTTGTGTTGGTTTAGGTCCATAGTTTTCTCTTCCTTCTCTGAAATTTAGTATTAAGGCATGTTTGTTTATTTTCTAGAATGAAATTGGTTAGGTCGCTAAACTTAAAGATGAGTAGCAGCAGTTACCCGACTGAACTATGTGATCCTGGCCGTTGACCTGCGGAGTTCGTCTGCTCAGCATCGGGTGAACTACGCTGTTGATCCGATGTTAGCTTCATCCGTCGTGCTTCACACTCATCTTGTTGCTTACCATAGTTTCAAATGTTTAACTTGTGGGTATAAAAAAATTCGTTTCTTTTTCCTTTACTTTTTCTTTCTCCTGTTTCACTCAATCCCGACTTTTACTTTCTTTCTGCTGTTTTACCTATTTCCCCCTTTTTTTTCTTGCCTCTTCCCCTGAATATGATATAAGTTATAACTTACTTAAAGTCTGTCTTTTATTTGTTTACTTTTCAAGCCTTAGAGACACACTTTTTGTCTTTGTTACCCGACTTATATGATCAACTTTTATTCACCATATATATCTCGAAACCTCTCCGAAGGCACGTGTGGTGAGTAGAATATAGTAGAATAGAAATCACTAACTTGGGGAGGGTGTTTAAAATATTAGAAACAGTAACACATCTACGAGAGAGAGGCTATAGTGCGCTTATGATTGCTTTTACTTAGAATTTCACTGACCGTGTGTGACCCTTTTCAATTTACTACCATTTACTCATGTAAGATTCCTGCCTTTTAATTACTTGTACAGACAAATTGTTACTCCACTTGAACAGATACTACATACTACTGTTAGGCCGACAAAAAAAAATAGTAATACTGAAAACAGTGAATATAAAAAATTGAAAAAAAAATAACTAAATACGATAAAAACATAAATAATAATAATGTAAGTAAATAATAATAAAGTGTGGAGTTTAAAATTTTTATGAAGGTCAGTGGCTAAGGGCAAGACTGTGTTGCCGTAAGATATCTGACTCCATATTTTGGTTATTTTGCTTTACCCCACGTTGACTTGGCCGGTGCAATGCCTTGCCCAAAGAAGGTCCATAAGAAATATAAAAAAAAAAGAGAAGATAGGAACAGACAGGAGACGAAAAACTTTTCTTTCAGACTTTCCTTTATTTACCTGGTGAATGGACTAACCAACGCTACGTCTAAAGACATAGCGTGGTGCCCAAAACACCAGATAGTAAAAACGGTGTTGTCGGTTCGACGTCACTACCCGAAAAGAGGTCGGTTCACAGAAAACCTGAGTATTTATGTCTCTTCACCGGCTCCAAATTCGCTACTCGAAAATCCTTCTAATTTTGGCGCGACCGCTTCTCATTGGCTACTTTACATTTTATTATTTTTCTTTTTTCTGATTTTAACCGGATAAATGCGTGGAGCCTTATGCGTGGCGACGCATTTATACATTTTGTATCAGGCAGCCGACGAGTCAACATCCGGTTGGGAGTTCTTTGGTAATTCCTAAATCGCCACAAAAGTCAGTAAATAATAATAAAGTCAGTATGCTTGATAACGACAAAATTTTATCGAAAGTTCTGTTAACTTTTTTTTAGGTCTACAGCTTTTAGGTTTCTTCGCCTGATTATATAAGTCTACCAAGAGAGTGGCGAACATTTAATCCAAATACTGAGTTTGGGTTCGTTCAAGGCAATTTCACACCAATGGAAGGTAAATTTAAATGATCGTCAAATGATAAGTTAAAATGTAATCAAATCAAAGATGTACAACTGTCAATAATTCTTTGATAATCTAAAAAAGAATATTCATATATACAAATCATGAATGGATCTATATATATTATAGTGAATCGTGACGGTTGGGATAGTGTGTTTTGAAAGGTTTAAGAATAAAATGGATTTTACAACTATAAAATGTGTGTCAGTAAGGTAATGTCTAGCAACAAAGAATCTCTTCAAAAGTACAAAAAACTTTTCGAAATACTTTCAATTGGTAGGAAAAAAAATTAGGAACAAGTTATATGTACAACTGTAGTATATAAAGATGGTTGTTGAAGGTCCAAAGAAAGAATAAAGATATATTTTAAAATAAGAGGGTCCACAAAGAGATTTGTATTTTTTTAAATTATTTATTTTGTTCTTACATACATGTTATATATATATCTATGTTTCCAGCTTGTTACTTTCGTCAGAGAACATATGTGGCACAAGGCCTTTTTAATGGGGTACTCAATGACCCTTGAACTCACTCTTGGTTCCAATATGAATGACCTTTAGTTGGCCAAGCTAGTTTATATAGGGGTTATTCTCCATTTTTGCTGGAGTGTGTTTACCCGTCTGCTTTACCCGTCTTTGATATTTGATATGATTATAGTTGTGTGTGTGTGTGTGTGTGTGTTTGTGTGTGTTGGCTTTGGAGTGGTTTTGGATTTCATTAACAGTTTGTGTGTGTGTGTGTGTGTGTGTGCGCGCGCGTGTATAAGTGTATACTTTGGGGATTTTTGTGGTTTTAGATTTACGGGTAGTTCTTTCTCCTTTTTTTGTATATGTATACATGTGTGTGTGTGTGTGTGTGTGTGTGTGTGTGTGTGTGTGTGTTTTCAGCTTCTTTCCTCTCGTCTGAGAACATGTTTGGCATAAGGTTAAATATTGTACATTGAACACTATAATAAGTAGGTGTAAAGCATGCTAACTACCTCTGGAGGTGGCATTTTACATCGTCGAGGCTGCCTGAGGTGAGTGCCGGGGAAGCCTAACATTCATGTCACGCGGCCATCCCTCTGCAAGACTCAAGGAGCCGTTCCCCTTGGCTCTAACCCTCCTCCGTTTTGGAGCCAACAGGTGTGTCTGGTCAACGGCTCTGCACCCGGACCCTTCTTTAAAAAGGCCTTGTGTCGTAGTCACCCGTTTGGTGGAGAACGCGACAAATACCTAGATATACTGACTAAATTGGTGTTTGACTCATTCGATGCTCCCTGACGTGAGTGCTGGAGAAGCCCAGCATTCACGTCACGAGGCCAACCCTTTTCGAGCCTCAGGGGGGCGGGCGTCTCCCAGGCTGTAAGCTTCCTTGGAGGAGCAACTTTATCGCCTGGTTACTGAGGTGCCTCTTTTCAGGAGAATGCCGACGGCATTTTTGGAGCCTCCAGGCGTGTCTGGGCTACGACTCTGCGCCCGGGTACACCTTAAAAATGCTTTGTGCCGTACTCTCCCATATGGCGAAAAATACCTAAATATACTAAGTAGTCACCATGAGCAGTGGTTTACCTTCTTCATGCCATTGGCGAGTTTTATATTTCCTTAATATTATAAAAAATTCCCCTTCATTTACAACCTACGTTTTGGTTATTTTTCATTTAGTAACTTTTTATGTTACTGCAAGAATATAGTGAGACATTACATTGTTATCGTAAGATAAGGACTTAATTTCTTTTCTTAAAAAAATCATTTTACAGAAATTCAGATATGTGTGATAGTCACTGTAAGATGATTTTAACAAGTAATTAATTGGTAGATTACATTACTTATTCCTACCCAGCTAGGTGAGGCTATAGTATATACCAACTGCACCTCTACAGAAGCTGGGGTTTAAGAAGCGTCCATTCCAATAATTGGATTCATACCTTTCCCAAGGGTATTAGTGCTATGTGAAAATCAGTCAGTCTTGTCCAGGAATTAAACTCGTATCGCCGTGTCCATATCCTGTGACGATAACCATTACACCACGGGCACCTCCTAATGTGATAGCGATTTGATAGAGACCTCATCAGTTGCACAAGTTTTTAGTCAGCTGGAGGTAAAAGACCTCTTCATGATTATCATCATCAACTCACACTGGTAGCGCGGATTTCCCCAACGCTCTCTCTGTCTCTCTCCCAATTCGTCCCTATCATCCACCGCTCCATACAGGTCTTCCAAATGACATCCTGTGTCCGCACAGGGATACTGTAGGTAAGTTATTTTTAGTCGGCCACCACTGGCATGATCATGTGAGGAGGTCCATCGGAGAATGTCACTTTTGAGTTCGGCATTGGTTTTCCAGTGTCCTACATGTCTCGTCTTCTTATTTGGATGGTTTTAGAGATGTGAGATGGTGGAGTTAGTGGCCGTATAGATACTGTTTCGTGGGTTTTTTTTCCTGGTATTGTTCAATATAGCTCGTAGCATTTTTGTGCACGTCCCATTAAGCTTTTTCTTGATACGTTTTGTCATCGTCCATGTGTTGCATCCATACAGTAGTATTATCAAAAGTGCTGCTTGGAAGAAACCAAGACCTCATAAGGGAGCTAAATCTCTGAAGAAATGTTGGCTTACCGACTATTCACTGAGAAAGTGGCGCTTATGCATAGATAGTTGTATACTGAGCTTGAGGTATGTGCTTTTACACAATTGCAACAATTATTGGTCCATTACAATCGGTCACACAACTAGTAATGACATCATACGTCAATCACAAGTGGTTAATCTGTATAAAACTGATGATAGCAAAGCAGATACACCAAGTATCCCTGGGGTATCTGTCTCTGTGAGACTAGATCTAAGGATGAGCTCTTGGTGATGAGTCGTGCTATTACGTTCACTTTCGGGCAAATACTCTTGGGAAAGATATGGAACCCCTTATCCTCCCAGCTATTGGTTAAATAGTACCACTAATGTTCTTCTAGGAGAATAGCTTCGGCAGTAAATAACCTACAAAGCTTGATATGCCATTAAACAACCAAACAAAACAAAACCAAATGTAGGTGATGAAACAATGGTCTTTAAGAGAGAACTTGATGGAAAGTGAAAAGAATATAATTGCAGAAGTTTTGGTTTACAGAAATAAGATCCTTTTCCCACTTATGCACATCAAACTAAGTTTAATGAAACTGTTTGTAAATCTCTGAACCAAGAAGTGAACTGCTTTGACTGCATGTGTAGAAAATTTGACATCGTGAAGCTAAAGGAAGGTATTGCTGACGGGATGCAAATCAGGACTCATGAAAGATACACGTTTCCAACATTCAATGTAGAATGCCGAGGAATACATTTGGCCTTCATTCACTCTGGTTGTCAGGAATTTTCTTGGAACTATAAAGCATCCGATTACCATAAAATACGAGAATCATTAAATAAGTTTCCTGAGTTTTTTCGTATGGGCACTTTTATTGTTAATAGACATATGGAACTCTAGTCCCTTTGGAAGAATTCTCCTCTAGCTGCAATGCACTTGTACCGTTCCAACAACTTCTCAGAGGCCCCATGGAAGTCCTCTTGTGTGAGCGTGTCAGTGACCTTCGTCTCCTCAATTGTCCTCTTTCATCTCCTCAATTGTCTCATAACGACAGACTCTGAGCTTAGGTAATAACCAAAAGTCACAGGAAGCAAGGTCTGCGCTGTAGGGAGGGTGACGAACTGTCTTGATACCCATCTTGTTTAAATAGTCTGTGACAAGAATGGAGTTATGGACTGGTGCATTGTCCTAGTGGGAATACCACTGAGCCGATTTGAAGAGTGCTGGCCTCTTCCGACGGAATCTCTTCCTGAACTCTCTAAAAAACCTCAACATAGTAACCCGAACCCTAACCCTATGGACAATCAACTCTGGTCTGTTGACTTCCTTACTCCTCCCACACCTCTCATAATCTCTCACAGACTCCCTGCCGAACTTGAATCTCTTATGCCACTCAAAAACTCATGCTCAATTCATGCAAGATGGTCTATATGCAGTATGAAGTATTCCATACGTTTCTCAGGCATTTTTCCGTGATTAAAACAGATATATTTTATTGCATATCGTTCTTCTAAAGTGTCAGATTGCATTTTTGACATTCACCAGCTGTGACAATCAGGCTTTAGTAGAGAGTATTCCAATTCCTGCTTTAGGTGTTCATTTGAACCTGAAATCATAAAAATTAGTCAGTCATCTCATAAGCTGTATAGAAATAACATTATGAATTCTCAAGAATCTACAACAATTTTAAATGCCTGTACAAAAAAGTCTGGAAACTTATTGAAGGCACCACATAGAAGAAAGCCTGCACTCATTTTTCTATCAACTTGGATGTAAGATGAGCACCTAAGTTCATTACTTTTAAAGCAACTTGGATTGTTTCCCAGAAAACTTTGGAAATCTTCGTGAGTAAAAGGGTTAATGATTCTACCAATATTCAAAAACCATCGAAGAAAGACATCCAGGCACAATGGGTTACCCACACGATGGCATATTAGGAATGGTCTATTGAACGTGATTTTTCTCGAGCAGGAAGAAGTCTTTAAAACGATGTTTTATGGGATATCTGGTAAATGAATAATCTATAAACGATAACTTTCCATCCCTTTTTTACTATTATTTGATTCTATGATATAATTTGATCACAAATAAATTCCGTATATATTAAATCGTTTTATTAGTCACGAAGGCAATCATAAATATGTGCAGATATCAACCCTTATGCCCAATTATGCATAATAGTCAGGGGTATATCGTATTTTTTCCTTGTAACCAGAACTGATGCATAAAAAAACTGATGGTACATTTAGAATCAATAAGCAAAATTTAGCTAAATAAAGGTTTAACATGTTAGGCAGCAACTTCTATGTTCCCCATCATTATTCATTAAGACCTTGAAATGTTGTTGCGAGATTGTTGTTAATATTAGTACTCTGGTGGCGTATTAAATACATAATTGACTATAGCTAGCCTAGTCTGGTATAAGGCTTCTTTAGGATGAAATCCGGATGAGATGGAGATTAATATAGGAAAGAACTAAAGGTTTTATAAATCGCTTTATGTGTGATGCCTAAATTCTCCCATGGATTGCTTCCCCCCAAAAAACCCCAAAGCAGATCAAATAGGATAAAGGAAAATTATAGAAAGCTTGAAAAAAAAGTTGTTTTTTTAAATGCTGAATGAAATGAAAAGAAAAGTATCAAAAGTAAAAGAAACTCAGAATGGAAAGCGAAAACGACAATATTTTCCCGTTTTCATTGACAGATCTGACACTAGAAGAGAACAAGCGAAAACCCCAAATATACGTGTCTGCTCAACCATCTATCGCTCCATCCGTTTATCATAGTCCCCTTTGGAGATGTTACTTGTTAAAAGCCATTGATAATCCACCCGGAATACGATTCTATAAGGGGCCAAGTATATGGGTGGATGAACATAAATGATTTCGTATCATCCGTGATATACAGAAAAAGCTACGTTCGATTCTGTATCGATAAATGGTAGTGCTGACAGTTTTCAAAATCAGGGTTACTGCGGCGTGGTCGATTATTCATAAAGGGAAGGCCATTCATTTGTCACAAGTTGAAAGGATGAATGAGATCAAAATGAAGCAATATTTCTTTTAAAACGAAATCATCTTTCGAGAATCACGCGTGAATGAAAAACCTGAATTATCCCATCGGGCCTCCTTAAAAATAAATAGATCCTTCATGTAATCGCAACAGCGTATAAAGTGGTTACCGGTCTACTTTTAAAAAGACATTCTCATAATCTCTGCAGGAAAGCTTATATAATATAGATCAAGAGAATTTTTATCTTCTTACCATATCAGTGAAGCTCCTAAATATCTTCTTTGTCCAAAGAAAAATAATCTAATCTAGTTAATTTACCTGAATATTTTAAGTCTCTTACTTTTCCCCAGGTTATTTATTACAGTTTTGATTCTTAAAATGATCACCATTCTCACTTGCTGCCTAAAAATCTATATGAATAAAACAGATGAGTCTGTCACTCCCAAACATTGAACAGACAAACGGGCATTAGGAGGTGCCCGTGGTGTAATGGTTATCGTCACAGGATATGGACACGGCGATACGAGTTTAATTCCTGGACAAGACTGACTGATTTTCACATAGCACAAATTTGAAATACATTCTCACTGGACAAAGACAAAATACGAAAATAATTGTTGTTAATGAAGAAAGAAAGTGTTTTATCTATAGGTGTTCTCTAAAAATGACCAAAAATAAGCACCAAGCCATGTTTTTGTAAGACAGCACTATGCCTGTTCGAAAAGGAACGCATAGCGGTATGTATCCAATTAGCATAGCAGATAATAAATAAAGTAAACAGAAGAAAAAGCAACTCAAGAACAAATCTACAAGCCACTAACTAAGAAGAAAAACTTCAAAAGTGGAAAGAGCATTTACGATATTTGCTTGGAAACCTGAATTCCGTAAGAAAAATCATTAAAAGCCAACTAGACGTCAAACTCTGAAATATTAAGAGGGAAAAAGTAAAAGCAGAAATGCTGTCGGCCTCTAAAAAAACCTCCAGATGCATAGAACACAAGGAAATTTGAAGACATACATCTTTGATTGGGCAACTTTGTGTATAAATAAAACGGGCAAAATGGTGCATCATCCCCTTCCCCAAGAAAAGTGACCATAGAATCATCAAGAACGGCAGAGGAATAACTCTTACTGCTACATCTGCTAAGGTTTCTGATGCTTGCCAATCGTAATCGACTTGACTATACCAGAAATTAATTGACCTTAAAAGAATTCCAAGTTCATAAGTTTTTCGAATGCAATTTTTTGGATAATCAGAGGGAGTTAATCTCTTGATAAAGTCCAGGTTTTGTCATTTATAATTAATCTTTTAGAATATACAGTAAAAAATATCTACAGTTTAAAGCATAGTTTGTAGAGTAATTAGTTAATTTCTTTTTTGTTTTTTTGTCTGCGAATAATTCCGTTAGTTTGTTGCCATATTGCGATCAGTGCATGATAGCAACACCTGTATTTTTATTGACGCTACTCAATAAACATAATTATTTGAAAGAAAAAAAGCACATGCTCAAAGAACTTGGTCTTGTTTGAAATGACCAGGTTGGCTGGTTTAATGGCATATCAACCTTTATATGTTATTTAATGCCAAAGCCATCGTTCTAATAGAACATTAGTGGTGCTATTTAACCCATAGTTGGGAGGATAAGGGGGTTCATTCCTTTCCCAGTGGTATTTGTCCGAAAGTGAACATAATAGCGCGACTGGAATTCGAACTCCTTTACACACGATTTGGCAGTTCATGGCTTTAACCATTACTCTACAAGGACACCCCCGAAATGACCCGGATGTTTCAGAAAATTACATACGAGGATTATTCAATGAATAAGGGAAATGGAGATTCTAGCCTGGTTAAGATATACAAAGTGAGAAAGAAAGTCAAGATACGTGAAATTGTCCCAAGCTTGCTTGAAGGCTGAGGCAGTTGTGTGACTCATAACAATTGCTATATTCAAAACTAGATTTCTAATATATTTTATGCAAAGCGATGTTCATTTTGTATTCTACAATAGTTCCACCGGTGGTTTGGTTCTGTTTATGCATAAGTCAAACTTCAAGAATAAAAAATAATATTCAATTTAAGAAAAAAGGAAAAGAAAACTCAAAATTGACTCGTCGGAAGGACTTACTGTTCGATAAGGCACTATTTAGAATGAGTGTAAGATTTTTTGAGTGGTCCAAAAGGATATTTGAAAGAAATACTCTGAAAACAGCGCAAAAATCGAAAAAATCAGATAAATATAAAATCAACAAGTTCGATATTGATTCTCTCATTGAAAACCTAATTGATTTGTTTGTCAACAGAAACATGTGTTTTCCTGTACGTGTACACATAGATTTCAAAGAATTACAATAAAAACACTAAAATTCTTATATATATATATATATATATATATATATATATATATATATATATATATATAAAGGAAACTGGAACTAAATTCGACTGTATGAAAATGTACTAATATGAAAAACACAAGGTTTTCAGGAGATGATTTTATTCAGAGTTTGAATTTTTTGCTACCTTTGAACATTACGGTTTTATCAATATGAAAGCATAAAACCTTCATTAGAGCGTTTGAATTCTGAACAATTCATACCCCCTGATAAAGCTTTGTTTTCATATCTATCTATCTATCTATCTATCTATCTATCTAACTATCTATCTATCTATCTATCTATGTGTGTGTGTGTGTGTGTGTGTGTGTGTGTGTTGTATACTTACGTAACATGTCATTATCTAAACAGGTTTGGTTAAATACCGCGGATTGTTTCTCTTTTTAAAATCGTCAAGTGAAGACGTTCAAGTTTTCTTACTAGTCTTCTTATGTCTGGGTCA
The DNA here is from genome assembly GCA_963585895.1 of Sepioteuthis lessoniana. Lineage (NCBI taxonomy): Eukaryota > Metazoa > Mollusca > Cephalopoda > Myopsida > Loliginidae > Sepioteuthis > Sepioteuthis lessoniana. The sequence goes on from OY757923.1 coordinate 46,645,046, forward strand.
AGTTGGTATAAAAGTACCCTATTCAAGCCCAACCGCTTTCGACCATTTCACTTGTCATTTTCGGGGGTTGTTTCAGATAGTTTATTGCTGTGAGTTTTACTTTTATTTAATTGGAGTGGCTTCTTCTTAACAGAATAAGACAACTCCATCAATAACAATAAAAAAAAACACCACAACCCCAAAGATGACAAGCGAATTGGTCAAAGGCGCTTGGGCTACTATAAGGTACTTTCTTTACCAACTTAACCCAGACACAAGAAGACTTGTAAGAAGACTCGAACATTTTCATTTGAAGATTTAAAAAAGAAACAATCGGCTGTATTCAACCAAACCTGTTTAGTGGTATATATATATATATATATATATATATAATACTAAGACATGAGTGGAATTTAAAATTGCAATAAACATTCTCAGTTATCAGTTCTATACAAGTGAAAAAGAGAGTTCACATCATATCGGACTTTATCGTAATGCTCTTATGGGTTTGTTTTGCTATTCATTGTTTGACAGAGAGAGACTATTTACTGTGACAAGTTTCAGTTCACTTAGTCATCGATGATTAAGAAATTATTTCATTAAATTCTCCCCAAGAAAATAATATTATTAGATTTAAAATCATCGAGATAAATAACGATTGGCTAAGATAATATTTGAAAACCCGTTTGCATTGTTCATATAATTACTCATAGCAAATGTAATAATACTGTTTCACCCATTTTAATACTGGTAAGAATCTATCTATCTATACGTGTGCGCTTTGAAAAGTTTTTTTAAGCTATTAATTTTTTGGCACTGTTGGTTTATCTATAAAAAGTTGTAATAAGAGCTTTTTTCTTCTAAAGACTCATAATGTGTTTGATTCTTAAACGGATTTTTTACAAAACGTGACAAAAAGGATGTCTAGACAAAGTGCTTAGAACATCTATTGATAAAATCAAAGAAAACGGTTTCAAGCAAACAAAAGAAAAAAAGCAGAAGGTACCCTAGCAAAATAATTACCGACGCTATCTACGCCGATGATAAAGCGCTTCTGGCTAATGTACCCGCACAAGCCGAAACCCTGCTACATAGTCTGGAACTTGCCACTGCAGACATCAGCCTCCATGTCAATGCACACAAGACGGAAAATATGTACTTCAATCAAACCGGTGACATCTCCACACAAAACGGTAGCTCTCTGAAACTAGAGGACAAGTTCATCTACAAAGAGAGCAGTGTCTCATCAACCGAGACAGACATCGACACGCGACTAGCAAAGGCATGGAGAGCTAACGATAAACTATCGGTCGTATGGAAGTCAGACCTGAGCGATAAAATGAAGCGCAGTTTCTTTCAAGCAGCAGTCGTATCGATACTGTTATATGGACGCACCACAAGGACGCTAACTAAACGTATTGGCAGAAAACTTGTAGGCATTAACACAAGAATGCTGCTAGCAATATTGAACAAGTCCTGGAGACAGCACCCCACAAAATAGCAGCTGGACGGCCACCTATCACCCGTCACTAAAACAATAAAAATTAGACGAACCAGACATGCGGGACACTGCTGGAGAAGTAGGGACAAGCTCGTAAGAGATATACTCCTCTGGACCCCTTCACACGGACGAGCAAAAGCAGGACGTCCAGCTGGAACCTACATACAGCAGCTCTGGGCCGATAATAAGGACCTGCCAAAAGCAATGGATGATAGGGTGGGGTGGAGAGAGAGGGTCAGAAATGTCCGTGTTGATAGCGCGACATAATAATGATGTGTCTAATTTCTATCGAAGGCACAACCAGTGTAAAGTTTATCATATTTACCCAACCCCTCCGCTCGGGCAGGATATGATACAAGGTCAATTTTTAAGCGGAGTTCAGCAGTTTTGAATTCTGAGTTTTCCTTTTCCTAGACTAGAACCTAGTCTGCCCTACTATTTACCCATAGCTGGAGGGAGAATAATTGGATTCATACCTTTCTCAAGTATTAGGGCTATGTGAAAATGCAATCAGTCTCGTCCAGGATTTGAACTCTTGTCGCCGTGTCCATTTCCTACGACGATAACCATTACGCCACGGGCACCTCCAAAAGTGTAAAGTTTATAGTCGTAAGAAATGTCATCCGTGAACTGAGTTCATATACTTGACGAATCTACTTGTGTTCAACTTTTCACTGATATAGTTGAATACATGTTCTCTCTAAAGCTGTGGGTGAATATTTGGGCAGACTGTGTTTTTTAGATTTTTTTTTATGCGACCAGTCAAGAAGAAGAAAAACTCTGAATTCAAATGAGCAATAACTCCTCTTAAAAAATGACCTTGGTTTATATCCATCCAATTGGCGGAGGGGTTGGGTGAAAATATGTTGTCTTTATTTTGGAGCCCCTTGAATGATATAATGATACTGCCTGGTATCAGAGACTAACATTTGATTTTTAAGATTCTTAAACAAATTTGATAGAATCTTTAAAAGGATTTAAAAGCTATTTTATTTGTCTTTTTGTATATTGAGTTCAAGTTGTACATGAGATTTTCCCAGTTGAAACAAAGTTCTGAGTAACCTGAGTTTATAATTTAACAAACTTTTCGCAGTCATGTAATCAACCACAAATTTCTAGGGAAGTGTCAACGTTAGACTTATTGTGGGGGGTTTCGTTTTATGCCTTTGGGTTTAGTTAGGCTGAGAACCTTTCGGCTCAGCACATGGGTTAGTTAGGTACAAAATTTAGTGCAGGTGTTAACGCGCGCGCGGGGGGGGGATGTGTCGTTCATAAATGTCAAAATAAAAATCCGATAGAAAGGTTGGCCACTGGATGTAAATGACGTCATGCACCGGAAGCCCGCACGTGGAGGATTTGAGGGATTTTGAAAAAGTCAGAGAGTTGAGTTGAGACCTGCTTCGGAAGAAGACGGTTGACTTTTGCTTGCTCACAGAGGCCTTGGGCAGGTGTCGCACGAGATGGAGAGGGGGGGCAGATGAAAAAGCCAGAATAGAAAGAATGTGTATCTCTCTCCTTATGTCTAAGAACCTTTAAACTCAAAGATAATAAAAAGTTACGTACCTGAACGAAGAAGTCGTAAGTGTTTTTCGTGTTTCGAGATTCCTATGTTCTATGTATATATATATATGAACATTATACGTACGTTTCACACATATCTGGCTATGGTACAATTGTAAATCAATTTATTAACTTTTTTTTGAAAAAATAGAAGGAATAATATATATTCCTTTTATTTTTTTCAATAAAGTTAATAAAAACTGAGTTACTTCATTCAGTCTTGCCTTATAAACTTTTCTATCGCAATATATTTAATTTCTTTCAAATTTAAGTTTAAACATTTTTTTCAAATGATTTTAAATAGAAATAGAAATGAAAAACGATTTATATCAGAATTTTATTTATTGCTAAAACTGTGCCGTTTTCATACATGGGTTCCATGTGTACTGTCACACACACATACATACATACATACACGGACGCGCACACACATCCATATAAAACACGACAATAGATACAAAAGGAACCGTTTCAGAAAATTAAACTGTTATCCTGTCATTCATACAGGAAATGTTCGCTAGTAGCTCGGGAGACCAGGGTTCAATCCCAAGTCAAGTCATACCAAAGTCTCAAAAAATAGTACTTGGTATTATAAAGTATGGATCAAGTGTAAAATGGAACAATCCAGGGAAAGGAGTAGTACCCTCCCTTGCATCTCGGTTTAGTCGCTAATGAAAAGGAAACCTTGGGGTCGCCTTTGACTACGGTCACCGACTTATATATATACTTATACATATATATATATATATATATATGTGTGTGTGTGTGTGTGTGTGTGTGTGTATTAAACTACATATGTGTGTGTGCGTATGTGTGTGTCTATATGTGTGCGTATATGTATGTATGTTTACGTCAGTTTGTATTCAGTGGTATATAAGTAGTTTAAAACAGAAATTAAAATAAATGGCATGTAATAATTTCATATTTTCACGATCCTCTGGCAGCACTTAATTCTGATGAATTTCATCTCTAAACGTTGGACGAGTACATAGAGCATTGAAAGCAGGGAACATAAATTGTAAGTGAATTTACAAGGTAAAATATTCGAAACGACCTTGTTTCAGTGCCAGCAAACGACTCACAGAAGGAAAACAGTGGTTAAAATTGCAAATAGTTTTAATGAAAGGGAAAAATAAAATGTATCGTATAATCATTTTCTTCGATCCTTATTGTGTAGGGGGTGGTGGGACGAAGATATATCCCATTCAACTCCGGTATTCTATATCCATTGTTAAGTAAGTATTTAATGATCAGAGCTTGTACCCCTGGAATAAAGTCTCTTGGTTTGCCCAATTATTCTAAGTATTTGAGACAAAAGGGTAAATCTGTGCTTTGATACCGAGGAACCAATGACATGAAGATGCGCTGGGGACAAGTGATTTGCTTGTTAGGGGTGTGAGTTATAATTTGAGCAATATTCAGCCAGGAACCTCTAAGTCATATCTCTGAGGTCGAAAATATTTTGTCATGAAGTAATTGTCTTTACAATGCTAATCGTCTTCCGCGACGGAAGTAGCGAAGCTCAGCAGTAAAAGACACCCTGCCCAACCATACTCATTTAAAGAAAATGGTTTGTGGAACATAAAAAAAAAACTTTAATGATTCTATGCTATTCAGATATCAAATAGATAAAGAACTTTCCAGAGAAAGCTTTGCGGTCTTCGAGAATAGCTATTGAAAGGTGTCCAACGACGTATCATAATTTTTTAGCACCTCAGTGTATTGAGTAGCGTCAGTTTCTTTCTTCTTTTTTTTTAAACGTGGATTAAGAGATTTTTCTTTTCGGAAGCACTACTGGATTGCAACAGAAGAATAATATTCCTAATTCTATAACATTTTGCGCATTTATCTACAAATAAAAATGTAAAAACAGACACAATCAACTATCTGTAAATCTATAAAGCTCTCCTGATGTTAATAAAAGTAAAGATTTGGGTACTTTCCAGCAATGATTAATAGATTTATTTAAAGTATGTATTCATCAACCCTCCATATGACCGAAATTTGACACGGCGAGCTGAGTTCACATCCTGGAGGAAGCTATATATATTTCACATAACGATAATCTCCTGAATAAAAGTAAGTATATAACTATTCTATCTCCACCTGTTGACTTAAGAATTTATGGTCCCTGCTACCTTGGACAAATCTCTTAGTTCAAGGAAGACAACTGCTATCAAATCCACATTGAATTATTAATGATACATCGCAATACTTGGAATCATGTAATTTTGACTTATGCTAAAAAGAATTGTTTGAAACAGAACTGTTTGATCATTTCAAACAATTCAGTTTAGTATAAATACACAGATTAAATATCAAAACAGTCCTATTTCAAGCAATTCAGTTTCGCATAAGTACACAGTTTAGCTCTATTTGACCCATAGATAGAACCCTATCAGGTGCTACCAATCCGGGCCTAAGTGGACCTGGGAGAGATGGCAAAGAATGGGTACTCCACATTAACCAAAGCTCCGTCATTACTGGAACATCGCCACTAGATTGTTAAGTGTGATATCCAGGAAACTCGTTGGTGGGGGTCTTACACCTCTGTAGAGAAGTAGTCGGTATATTCAACAGCCCCAACCAACTGGGCACTACACGGAGTTAAATGTAAAAACTGTTTCCTTTCAAACAATTCAGCTTAGCATAAGTACACAATTTACATGTTAAAACAGTCCCATCTCAAACAATTCAGTTTTAGTTCTACTTGACCCATACATAGGACCCACTAAGGTGCTGCCCATCTGGACTAGAAAGGACTAAGAAGCACTGAAAGGGTACTCCGCATTCCCCAAAGCTTCAGTATTACTGAAACCTCATCATCATATTGTTTAGTGTCATATCCAGGGCATGCATTGGGGCACTCTTACTTATGTACAGGAATGCAATTTGTGTCTTCTCAAGAACGAGCCGACTGGGCAAGTTTGAAAGGGAACTGTTTGATCATTGAACTGCGTGTGAATAAATGACTGATGTTAGTGATACATAGCAATACTTGGAACCATTTAACTTTGACCTATGCAAAATTGAATTGTTCGAAATAGAACTGGATGTTTTAATAATTTCTTATTAAAATATCTATCGTTGTTTCCTCATCTTAACGTCCTGATTAATGTTTACTAAAACGAAAAAAATTTTACATTGACTTTCCTTTATAATAAATTCGTCACTTTTGGATTACTTTGTTTTTCTATTTTCTACATAGAGTCGGATTCATTTCTGTTATTTAATTCCATATATATATATATATATTGAGAGAGAGAGGGGGGAGAGAACTGAATAGTATGTGTGCAACATAGATAGATAGATAGATAGATAGATACCTCTATCATACCTATAATTGCATCTCTGTTAATAGACATATCTTACTCTTTGAGAAGAAAAAAACTTTTTTATTCAAATTTAGCTCTTAATCTCACCTGCCTCCTCAAAAGTTAGACATAAATGAGGCAAAATCTGAAACTTAACTTAAACCAAGGCTTCTTTTAGTTGTTCTCGTTTATTTGCATCTATCTATCTATCTATCTATCTCAGTCTATTTCCCTTTATCAAGTGTTGTAGAGTCTCTCTACTCCATTTTTTGTCTATTTTAAGTATTTGATTTTTTTCAATATATCAATCAATGTCATTATATTGGCAATTCCTAGGCTACATTTTGTGGGGAAGGGAGGATGCAGCCTTTTGTCCGTCTGTCTATTGTGTATAAGGCGTTGCAGTATCAGAGCAGTATGTTATCGAATTTCCTTGTCTTCTGGGATTATTTCATCATGACGGGCAGCTTTCCTTTTTTTAAATTTTCGTTAGGACTACATTGTTGTAAACAGTCCTAGTTTGATGTCTCGTTGATTATTAACAATTTTAGTGAAAGGTCCATCTGCGAACTTTACTTGACTCAATCAGATTCTTGAAATGTTCTTTCCACAATTTTAGCCATTCTTCTTGGCTGACAGCTTTTAGTTTTGCTCTCGCTGTACTCTTTCTTTTACTCACTTTATTTACTGTCTACCATGGTATCCGAGAGAGTCGAATCTTATTGATCTGGTCTTGGAGGTGTTCTGTTTCTTCTTTTAAGTTGGTTTTAGTTAGTTCGCTTTGTGCCTTCTTAAGTTTCTGAGCGTTTGCATTAGTTGAGTTTCTTTCATTGGATAGGGATGCAGTAGTGCAGTCTAACTCAGCTTTAGCATTATTTGCGTGGTTATAGGTCCATAGTTTTCTCTTTTTTTCTGAAATTTAGTTCAAGACATGGTTGTCTATATTCTATTATGAAACCCGGCAAGCGTTGCCCATTTCTCTTTGACAACTTGTTTAAGCAGAATTTGTTGTTTACGTTTTTACATATTTGGGCATTCATGTTGATGATGAGATCATTGCGCATAGGGATGCTACGAACAAGGGTTAATAGCTCATTATAGAAGGCGTCTGTGTCTGTTTAATCACCAACGTTGGTAGGACTCTTGCAGGAGACGATTATATGCCGGGTTTGACTTTGAACGTATTCTGGGTTATATTTTCTCGATACTATTAAGTGATTTTAGGGTACATGGACTGAGAAGCATTTCTGTACCACCTATTAATCCATTGACAGATTCAAACATCCATCCAGTGCCAGTATTGTGGTATTTCATTTCTACTTCGCTATAATAGGATCTTTGTTCTTGTACCCATATGATGTCTCTGTTATGCTCTACCGCAGACGCTATCAGATCTGGTTGCTGGACTATCCTATTTAAAGTTCTAACGTTAAATGTCACTATTGGTTTTGTGCTATTCTTTTTAGGTAATGTTTGTTTGAATTTGATTTCTGTAGCTTATTTTTCGAAAACTGAGGCCAGAGATCCACCCTCCACAGAACGGACACAAATTTTTTTATCCCTGCGAAGGGTGATATAGTTTGGATACATGGCTTGAGTGAGGATCATGATAAATTTTTGATGCCCGTTTATTAACATCATCAATAGTCGCCACCCTTAAAGATGAGTAGCAGAAGTTTTCTGACTGCACTATGTGACCCTGGGGTTGACTTGTGGGGTTCACTTGCCTAACATCTGATGAAGTACACCGTTGACTCGACGCTGGTTTTAGTTGGTCAGATACTACTACTTATGACTTATCGGAATAATAATAATAATAATAATAATAATAATAATAATAATAATAATAATGACAGTGAAAAACTAAATGAATAAATAAATAAATAAATAAGATAAAAGGAATAGGACAAACACATGACAGCAGGCTGGTTAATGAAAAAATGTTGGTCAAAATTCAGTTACCATTTCGAAGTTGATTTTTTTTTAAATTTCTGCACGATTATACTGGTCTGCCAAATGAGGTGTGGGGAAAAATTCCTTTAGTGGAAAAGTGGATAAACCAGACACTCTTTTTTAAATTAAGACGAAATATTGTCAAATCCGTTGTCAGCGTCTGGTTTATTCACTTTTCCACTTATTTTCTCGTCTTGTCAAATTTACTAAAATCTACCATTTCGATATATATATATATATATATATATATATATATATATATATATATATATATATATAAGTGCGTGTGTGTGTGTGTGTGTGTGTGTGTACATTAGACAACTCCTTCATACGAGGAGGATAAATTTTCAAAGCGGAGATTCACTTGTTTGAATTCATAGTTTTCTATCCTCTAGACCGTTTGTCACATCAAAAAGCTCAGTCTTTTCCATTATTTACCCTTTTATGGAGGGAGAATAGTTAAATACTAACCCTTCTCAGGTGCAGTAACAACCTGTGAAATGTAAACCGCTTCGTTGAGTATTTTAATTCGGTTTCCCTGGCCATTTCTTACGCCAATAACCATTACAATTCATTAACATTATAAAAATATCTTCATCATCATCAATTCGCACAGATAGCACGGATGTCCGTGACTCTATATCACCATTCGTCCCTATCATACGTCGCTCCCGGTAGGTTTTCTAGACTACATTCTGTATTCATACATAGTTGTTGTGGGCAAGTTCTTGTTAGTCGGCAAACAGTGGCACATCCATGTGATAGGGGACCATAACAGAACTTCCCAAATGAGTTCGTCGTCGCTTCTCCAACAGTTTCTCGCGTACCTTGTTGGTCTTACTTGGATGGTTTTAGCGATAGGAGGTAGGTGGCCGTACAGATGCTGTTTCGTGGGAAATTGCTCCGGGGATTTGTTAAATATAGCTCATTGAATTATTGTGTTGTTCCCGACAAGCTCTGTGTCTATAGCTTAGTCAGTGTCTGTGAGGTGTATCCATATAGTAGAATTGACACAACTGCTACTTGGAAGTAAATACGCTTATATATATATATATATATATATATATATATATATATATATATATATATATATATGTGTGTGTGTGTGTGTGTGTGTGTGTGTGTGTGTGTGAAAATTTAGCCATTTACAATTAAAACATACGTAGAGAAATAAATGTGTGTTTAGAAAAGAAACAATCAAATGGAGCAAATAAAAATATAAAAAAGGAATAAATGTTTCTTAAAATAAGATTTGTTACAAAGAAGTCAACAATTGCACGATAATTGCTTGCTCTGGGTACCAGTATAAAATGCACATCAATGCATATATCCTTTAAGTCGTGTTTACTCTAGAAAGTAATTTAAATCCTAGAAAAAAACTAGTTACGAAAACTTGTTCAAACAAAATCTTTTCCTTTTATTTGAGGAGAATAATCATGCAATCAATATGTCAGCTGTTCTTTTTAAACCAAAAGGTAATCAGAAAACTGGAACTGGAATGACTTTGTATATTTTGTCGCAGGTGTGGGCTCTTTCCATATTTCAGGTTCTCGAAAATCCAAGAATCACATCTGAAAAACAAATTTCATTCCAAAAGTGGAGATTTCCTTTCGATGGAAATTATAGAATAAAAAAGGTCTACTACAGAATAATATTTTTCAGAATTCACATATTCAGAATAAAAACTTTTTTTTTAAATAGAAAGAAAATAATCAAATATACCTTAGATAGAAAACTTCTCTCTGTTATCAGATGAAATATCAACTACCATGTACTTGCCCAGTCGGCTATGGCAGTGGAAATCACCGATTGCATCTCTGCTGAGGGGTAACCTCCCGCAAACGAGTGTCCTCGAAATGACACAAAACAATTTGAGGGTGAGGTTCTAGCAATGCTGGAGCTCTGAGGAATGCAGAGTACCCCTTCGTTACCATCGCTGGCCCGGAATAGTAGCACCTGATAGGGTCCTATCTATGGGTCAAATAGAACAAAAATTCATACTTAAGATAAACTGACCAACTTGAAATAGAACTTTTTTGACATGTAAACCGCGTATTTATGCTAAACTGAATTGTTTGAAATGAAACAGTTTTAGACATTGAAACTGCATTTACGCTAAACGGATTTATTTGATATAGAAGTGTTTTCACATTTAACTGTGTGTAGACAAAACTATACTAATACTAAACTGAACTGTTTGAATTAGAACTGCTTGACTAAACTGATTAGCTTAAAATATAAATGTTTTTGATAATCAAACTGTGTACTCATGCTAAAGTGAATTGTTTGAAATAGAAATGATTATTTCTATAAAGATAGATTTGGCATTAAATAAACCACAAAGGTTGATATGCCATAAACCCAAACCACCAAACAACCAACCAACTACCATATACACATTATCATTCTGAATAATACCTTCCATATAAAGGAGGAACACACATTTCAGAATTTGAATGATACGATTTTTTTCAACAAAAAAACACATTTTTGATTCTAAACTTTAGAATTCTCACATTCTGAATAAATTCATTGATTTAAAACATTGACAAACAGAGTCAAAACATTATATGCCGATTGAAGAACAAAACTTTCGATCCACATTAAATTACAACGCGTCTAACATCGGTCTTTTCTTTCAAAATTAAACTGTGATCAATCTGATTGGCTCATATTTAGCTAACTAGACTAAGATGATATCATTTTCCTCATCTCTTTCATGACGGTTGATAAGATGTCACCATACTGGGAAACGCTGGGTTTAATATAAATTGAAAATAAATTTGAACCGAAAAAAAAAAAGAAAAAAAAAAGAATGTCTGTTAGAAATGAAAATTTTCTAATATATATATATATAATGTGTGAGAGCATATTAAGTAAGAGAAAAAAGAGTAAAAAGGTCAATGAGAAAGAGAGAGAGAGAGAGAGAGAGTGATTTTAAACATAACAGATTTAACGATTTTCAAATAAGGATATTTAGAAAATATGAATTCCATCAACTTTACATATACTGGAAGTCAGCTTGACTTGAAAATCAATTAATTTTTTTATACCATAGCTACCAATGATAGAGATGGGATTTTTTAAAAAACAATCTTGGTAATTGTAAAAGTTTCTTCTCACACTCATAATATTTTCATCAGTTTACACTTTTGAATTCATGTGCATATATATATATATATATATATATATATATATATATATATATATATATATATATATACACCAATATAGTTATATATATATATATATATATATATACATATATAACTAATGATTTTACATAAAGGTTAACGATTTATAAATGGAAAACTTACCAATCTATGTAGCCATCTATCTTCTAATATAAAAGTCCAACAAAATTTTGATGTGCGCGCCTTAGACATTTATTAATTTGTTTTCTGGATTTCTTTAGACGACCGGCAAAGTGGATATCGATTTTATTTGCTTTCTGTGCAAATATAATCATTCTGATAAATTTTACTTGAAAACGTCCCAGAATTCCCTTCCCGCAGTGGCACTGGTTACTTCGGTAAATGCCTTTTTCATTTACTTTCTGGATACTTTCCTGATCAATTGTAAACCCACCTTCCCTGGGCTACCAAAAGAATGGCTTTTTCCTATTTTTAAAATCCACAATAAGATCAAGAGAGATCAAGATTGGTTGAGTAAGGAAAGCAAAGGATCACACGGAAAACACACACACACACACACACACACACACACACACACACACACACACACACACATATATATATATATATATATATATATATATATATATACTAAACGTGGAAGCTCTCTGCCTTTAGAATGATGAAAAAATAGTAATGTGTTAATTTATAAAATATGTTCTCCAAACACAAGTCTAAGTTTGGAAATGTTTGTGGCAGTCTGCTGGAGTTGCTCTAAGTGATGTATATCGATTATTAGATGTACTTTTCCACTGATTGACCTCTCTGTGGCTAAGGTTTCAACTTTAGCCCTGCTGTATAAGTCGACATTTTTTTCTGGCTTAACACATCAATTTCTACGCTGTAATTTACTGTTATGCTTATGAGGTTAATGTCTATTTGTATCCAAGCCAATCAAAATCAGTAATCAAGAATTTTTATATCATTATAAATATTTCAAGCACAGAATGTCAACAAAGGAGAAGGATAATATTTAGCTTGTTAAATTTGTTTAGCAATGTCGAATCTAAATCAATTCCTATGAAATAAATTTCTAAATGTTTGAAAGCAAGCAAAGTTGCTTAAGACGGAGGGCATGAAAGAACGAGCAATCAATAAGGATGTATATTTATCTTTACAGAAAACTAAAAAGTAGCTTATTTCATTGTTTATTCATGAAAATTATGTGAGCTCAATATTTATTCAGGATTTTCATTTCTAATAATATCTATTTTAAATTAATTTAAATAAATTAGGAACAGGAAGATTCTTGAAATATTCAAAGTATGGGATCTTACAAAATTTTCGGAGCATGACATATTATCTACAAAGAGCAAAAATATGAAATTGCATTTCGAATTTCTGAGCTTTGGAAGCCTCTTTTTGCACAAAAAAGACACTCCTGTTTACTATCAATTGTTTTTTTTTTTTTTGCATATATATATATATATATATATAGAGAGAGAGAGAGAGAGAGTGAGAGAGAGAGAAGAAGGTAGAGAGTGAAAGTAGAGGGGCAAAGACAGACAAACAGAGAGAGAGAGAGAGGGAAAGAGAGAGAGAGAGAGAGGAGGAAGGATACAGGTTAAATGAAACTAAGAGAGATGTAAAGTAAAAAAGACAATAAATGTTCGAAAGAAACGTTACCAGACAACTATAGTTTTAAAAAAAAGAATAAAACAAATCCATAGTTACGTCCATTGGTGCACCCCCCTCAGGAAGAAGGCAGTGCGATGGAATCTTTGGCAATAATCAGCAAATTGACAGTTGTCCAGAAATAGCTCTGCCGTTTGATGCAGACATCAGATAAAGTCGCTCGCTTTGGACGATGGCGAAATGGCCGACGCTAACGACGGCCATTTCCGGAATGAGATCCGCCGGCGATCAAATGGGACGCTGTCTGATTCCTGCCAAGACATTCTGGTCCGGAATAACGAAAAAGTGTGTTTGGAAGAAGAAGAAGAAGAAGAAGAAGAAGAAGAAGAAGAAGAAGAAGAAGAAGAAGAAGAAGAAGAGTTTGAGGAGCAGTAGGGGAAGAAGTGACGTGGAAAAGCTCAGTTAAATATAAAAATCATGTTTAATCAGTCCCCGATTTTGTAGGATTTATGATATTACATTTCTAAGATTGTACACGGATGTACACACACACACACACACACACACACACACACACACACACACACACACAGAGAAATACACACACACATATCTGTGCGTGGAATTATGCGCGTTTGAGTGCCCGTATATATATATATATATATATATATATATGTGTGTGTGTGTGTGTGTGTGTGTGTGTGTCTCTCTCTCTCTCTCTCTCTTTCTCTCTCTGCGTGTGTTTATGTGTATACACACACGCACACACACACACACATACACACACACATATATATACATACATATATATATATATATATATATTCATTCATATATATATACATATATATTATATTATTTATTTATTTATTTATCTATTTATTTAAAGATATCGAGTCACATCTATATATTCACATACATTCATACTAATTTGGATAGGTTTATGTCTCTGTGTACATTTGTCTATGTGTAAGTTTGATTATATATCTATTTAGATAGAAAAAGATAAAGTATATTTCGTGATCTTTATCAAGTATCGTTTACTCCGTCAGAAAGGCACTTGTTTAGAAAAGCAACTGATATTTTACCACGTAACAGTAATAATTGACTGCTAGTTAGCCTACAAAAATTCTACTATGCTGGGCTGCTATGTTGCAAATATATATATATATATATATATATATATATATATATATATATATATATATATATTATTTTTTTACTTTTATATCTATATCATAACGCTAGCGGTGTCCACTTACCGATAAAATGTCGTTTGGGCCAAGTCTCTTTAGCCGGAATTATCCAGATGATCCGGTAAGTGAAACCTAGGTAGATTAGTTCTTGCTCTTCAGGTATTCTCCCCACCTCTCTCTCTCTCTCTCTCTCTTTCTCTCTCTCTCTCACTCTCTCTCTCTCTCTCTCTATATATATATATATATATAACTATTCTCTCCTGTCTATCGATTCCGAATCAATAAAAACTATTTCAAAACAAATTAGTAACGTTGTTATGTCAATAAACTGTAGCTGAGGGCGAAGGTCCAGCTCTGTAAATCTGCTGAAGTGTTTCGTACTGATTCAATGCCACCCCCACCTGATTCACTTCGACCAGGTTTTGTAGTACCTGTTAGTGTCCAATTTAAGAGTCGAGTATTTACTGGTTAAAAAAGTATTCGTATTCAGTAAAGCTATGATTACAAAAAGTCTCTTAGGAAATAACAACACAAAAAAGTAAATATAAACATACAATGAATGCGATTCCCAAACATCTAATCAAAAGTTAAACGAACACATATTGACAAGGCATTAAAGTCAATAAATTAATCAATAAATCAGAACAAATCATTGATCCTTGATTTTAGTCGGACTCATCCGTCTGACTCTAATTTTCAATATCTTAACTCACTGATTATATTAGCATTGTATGCTTTTCATGCCTGAAAAAGTTGATTTAGTTGAATTTTGTTGACAGTGTTTATAATACTATTAAACGAAGAAAAAAAATGTGGTTAATTATTTCGAGTCCATGATAACCAGCCCTAAAAAAGATACGAAATCCTTTTCGTAAGATAACTCTGACGAAGACATTTCTACCTGAAATAATGAAAAAAAAAAATTAGATCTCAACAGTGTCTCACTCCCCATTCTCCAAAGTATATATTTTTTGTTTCAACTTAACAACTGAACTAAGACTTTAAATCATTAATGTATGTCTATCATAACATTATATCTTAAATTTTATAATTCGATGAGAACCCCATCTAAATTCTGTGCCTTCCTTCTCTCTCTCTCTCTCTCTCTCTCTGCAATTTATTCTGCATGGCCTAGATAGTAAGCACTTAACATAAAATATTGTTGTGGGGACCCATACAGGAGCTTAACCTAGGTCCAACACATTTGTTTTTAAAAATACAATGGATAAAGAGACAATGTCATTTTGTTTTTTTTGTAGAATGGTCAGTTGTCAAGTATCAGCTTGGAGGTGCCCGTGGTGTAATGTTTATCGTCCTAGGAAATGGACACAGCGACACGAGTTCAAATCCTGGACGAGACTGATTGCATTTCACATAGCAGTAATACCCTTGGGAAAGGTATCAATCCAATTATTCTCCCTCCAGCTATGGGTAAATAGTAGGGCAGACTAGGTTCTTCAGCCTTGGTGAGGCAACTAGTCTAGGAGAAGCAAAACTCTTAATTCAAACCTGTTAAACTCCGCTTAAAAAATTGACCTTGTGTCATATCCTTCCCGAGCGGAGGGGTTGGGTAAATAGTATCAGTTGTGAAAAGAGAGAGAGAGAGAGAGACAGTCAGACAGACGGTGAGAGAGGGAGGGAGGGAGAGAAAGAGAGAGAGAGAGAGACTTGCCTCCGAAAAGTTGATATAATTCTGTTGGTTTGGTTTGGTTTGGTTTAATGGTATAACAAACAATGTAGATTATTTATTGCCAAATCCTGTTTATACATATTTTAAATGTCAAACGGTTGTATTTGACCCATTGATAGGACCCTATCAGGTGCTACCACGCCGGGTCAGAGTGGACCAATAAGTAATGGCAATGGAGGGGTACTCCGCATTCCCAAAGCTCCTGCATTACTTGAGCCTCACCATAAGCTTGTTTACTGTTTTTAGGAGAGTCTTGCCGTTGTGTAGGTATGAAATCGGTGTATTCTATAGCCCGTGGTGTAGTCGTTATCGTCGTAGGAAATGGACACAGTGACACGAGTTCAAATCCTAGACGAGACTGATTGCATTTCACATAGCACTAATACCCTTGGGAAAGGTATCAATCCAATTATTCTCCCTCCAGCTATGTTTAAATAGTAGGACAGACTAGGTTCTTCAGCCTTGGTTAGGCAACTAGGCTAGGAGAAGGAAAACTCTTAATTCAAACCTGTTAAACTCCGCTTAAAAATTAACCTTGTGTCATATCCTGCCGGAGCGGAGGGGTTGGGTAAATAATATTCTACAGTCCCAACCAACTTGTCTAGCCATCATTCGAGATGTACAGATCCTTTTTAAAGAAATATTAATTTTTCCTAATCTCATAACTTGAGCAATTATTGTTCAAATGATTTAAACAGCATTTTTAGAAAGTACACAACATTTTCGCTTAATCTTTAAATGTTTTTCTTTTCTAGAAAAAAAGATAAACAGAATGTTATGTTCATTCTTTATATGTTGTTTAAATTTGAAATGATTTAAACGAGAAATGTTCAAGTTATTAATTTGCAAAGAATCAGTTTTTCTATTAACATTACCGTGTATTTGTGTGAGTTTGTGAGTAGATGTATGTGTACTAGCACGTGTGTGTGTGTGTGTGTGTGTGTGTGTGTGTGTGTGTGTGTGTGTGTGTGTGTGTACATGCGCGTGCTTGCGTTTCTTTCATGTCTTTTTATTAATGAAGTGTGTGGTAGATCTGCGAGGCAAATTTATTCATTTTCAATGTATGAACACGTATATTTTCATGTTTGAACTCTTTTCTTGCTTTGTTAAAATATTTGAGGAAGAAAAATCAATTGAAACAGATTTTTGAACGCTTGATGAATCTCATTTTAAAAATATATTGAAATTCGAGTAATTATTGAAATTAATGTTTACTGAATTAATGGCTAATTTTTTTTATTATAATGTTTCATTGTATTTTTAAAAATATCATGTTCACCCCTGCAATAAATATCAAGGAATCTCAATAAAATACCTCTTGAAAATGAATAAATTCCATGTCTTAAAATAATTTCGGGGAGAATTAAAATCAACTTAATTTTTTTAGATATATACATAAATAAATAAAATAAAATATATTCTTGACTCTAAAACAAATCAGATTGCTTAATTTATCGATTGATTTTAATAGTATTTTAGCCCATCTCACTTGCGTTAGGAAATCGCGTTCATTGTACGTTCATATCAACTTTTGTTTGTATAGTTGTTTATATAATTGTTTTTTGGGTTTAAAAAAAATTGTAATCGGTCCAATCAAATACGAACATTTTCAAACAGATTTATTAGGCCAATAGATAGAACCCTACAGATTCTAATTCTTGGAGTTAGCCTGGGAGTAATGGCAGTGAAAAGGTACTTTAAACACCCAGGTTTCCAGATCAGAGGCTTCAGTCATATGTAGTTTAGTGTCATACCTATTTTTGGATGGGTGGAGGTCTCTAGTAGATACAGCCTATTCTCAGCCCCACCGGAAAACAAATCAGAATATTTATGACTGCAAGATACAACAAATATTCCATTCTTTAAAGTGTGTGCAAAAGATCTCAGGGAAGCGACAAAATTAGAAAACTTTTTTTTTTCTTCAGAAAAAAAGAACAAAAAATCTCTCAATTTTTAATTAAATATCAAAATCTTAAAAATATTTTTTGAAATTCTTTTTGCACACTTTCTGTTCTTGATAATACCTGTTATGTTCGAATCAAATGTCGACCGTGTTTTATAAATGAGAACTAATGACACAATGAATAATCACTGGCAACAGTAAATTTGTTTGCTGATTGACGGGAAGTTATAAATTTAACGGAATGAAAGCTTTGTTGGGTGTTAACATGTATCTTTTAGACATAGGTAAATCGAAATTGTTGTTATTAAGACGTTCTTTTATGTGTGACAATCCGTTGTCTGCGTGAGCATATACCCGATAGAATAGAGAAACTTTACCATCCATTGTAAAATAAAGTTGGCGACCATAGTCGAGGGTGACCCGAAGACTCCCTTTTCGATAGCTACTACACCAAGGTGTAGGAGAGGGCGCTACTCCTTCCCTGGAAAATTGTAAGATAACAGATGACAAATATGTCTTTTTACTGCATGTAGATAGATTGGGGCTTCGGTGACCCTCAAATGACCTCAATATCTCCAGGCGTAGAATTCAAAAGTGCGTATGGATCACACACTTAGGACAAATAGAATATAGCTTGAGTACAGTCATAGGCAAAACTCAGGCACAGTCTCTCCCTCTACACTAAGAGTACGATGTGATTGCTCACAGAATCCTTATGAGATCGAGAAAAATATGAGGAAGAGAGTTTTCTCTTGTGGTCTCCAATTCAACTGAA
>OY757923.1:46663885-46673885 GCA_963585895.1 Sepioteuthis lessoniana
GATCACCCAATCTCAGTCAGAAGACCAGACCTTATAATAATCAACAAAAATAGAGAATTTGCAAAATTGTGGACTTTGCGGTCCCGGCTGACCACAGATTAAAACTGAAAGAAAGTGAAAAAAAGATAAGTACGTGGACCTTACTAGGGAATTGAAAAAAATATGGTACATGAAGATGACTATTATACGAACTGTGATTGGTGTTTTTGGTACAGTAACTAAAGGATTATTAAAGGAACTAGAGGACTTAGAAGTTAGCAGACGAGTGTAGATCATCCAAGCAACAGCAGTATTGAGAACGGCCAGAATACTGAGAAAAGTCCTTGAGACATGAGGAGACTTTCTGTCACTCAAACTCCAGTGAAATACCATCAGTTCTGTGTGTGTGTGTGTGTGTGTGTGTGTGTGTGTGTGTGTGTGTGTGTGTTCTACACGTGATGATAAGGACTTTTTCTGCATGTCCCTGAAACTTATAGGTATATTGACAATGTTAGCTATCAAAAGACGAATTGCCTTTCTCTTTTTATCTGTTGCTACAAAACTTTTCTAAAACCTACGTATACATCAGTAGTTGTCCTTGTGGCGTTATGCTTAAAGTGATAAACTGCAGTATGAGAGTTCGAACTCCAGTCACGTTATTTCGTTCACTAAATACCCTTCGGAAAGGTATGAACCCCCTTATCCCCGCCCCCAGCTATGGGTTAAATTGTACTACTACTGATCTTCGAGAAGGATGGCTTGGCATTAGATAACCTACAAAGGTTAATATGTTATTAAACAAAGAAACCGACACACACGCACACACACACACACATATATATATATATATGTAAAACGAAATTGATATAAAATATTGAATAAGGGAGCTATGTCAAAGCGGGTGAACGTTTCTTTGCAAAAATCTGCTTTTTATGTGAAAGTGTCAAAATGCATCTTTCCCCACACAATTGTATTTTTTTCAGAGTTCTTGCGCGAGAATTTTTCTCAATAATCCTGTTTTCGTTACGTTGTTTATGTTAAGGGGTACTTTACACTGTTTCATTTTAAAGATTACTTTTCTCTGCTTTATTGATGATTGCAACGTGAATTTATTGATGTGAAAAGCGAGTAGTACAAAATACGCATCTTTTATCATTCTTATCTGTAAGAATAAGTCTTTGAAACTTGTTCCTTATCATTTTCCCTTCAGATGCCTTGCACTAATTAAAAGAAACAATGAATGATCCTCATGATCAGTACTCGCCTCTCTCTTTGTTCTTGTGTGTGCACGCAAGATATATATATATATATATATATATATATATATATATATATATATATATATATATATATATATATATATATATATATATATATATATATGTACAGAGAGAGAGACAGACAGACAGACAGACAGATAGAGTTTTATTGTTATTTTCTGAACACTTTATAGTTTCAGAGGGGAAGCCAGAAATGTGTGTTAATTAGAGAGGATCAAACACATTATATTAGAACAAAACTTTACCTTGTGTCGTATTCTGCCCATGGAGGAGGGGTTAGCTTAACACATTGGAGAGAATCTAATCTAATTTACTGAACTATGTTTGACAGCTGAAATCGTTACAAAGTTTTTACACAATCACACATACGTTCTCACATTTACATGTATACGCACATTTATACTCACCCGAACGTATACAAATGCATGTACACACACAAATACATGCATAGATGTAGATATAGATATTGATATAGATAATTAAAAAAGTGAGTTAATAGCCAGAAAAGGGAATTGGAAATTCGAGTTCAAATTACGGCTCAGGTATTTTGTGTTTGCTTCAGTTAAATGCATTTTGGAATGGCACAAACCTACTTCTTTACTCCCAGCCATGGGTAACTAGCAAACCAATCGAAAACTTTTAAACTTGTAAAGCCAATGTGTCTTGAGAATTTTAAAATAAATCACATCGTTCCTGTTAGAAAATAGAATTACCACCTTATAAGACCTCTTCACTAAGAAGAATGTGTAGAAGAATTTGTCACCATATTAAAGAAAGCGTCTGAATTTTATCGTATCGTCAATCAGCTTTTTACGTACAATTGTCGAAGACTTACTTGATTTTTATTGGATTAATATTTGAGTATAATAATAAAAAACGAGCGAGACTGTTGTTAAATAAGTGGTTTCAATATATTTAGAAAAAAACATGAACACTTAACACAATGATTCATGACATGCATAATCTTAACTTATTATTCCTTGCTTTTAAATTAATATTTGTTTCCGACTAGACACACGTAAGCACACACATGACCAAACAAACAAACAAACTTAACTTACTTATGTCCACACATTTAGGGATGTTCAGTGTTCTGTGTATTTCTGATGATACTAATAACGACAGCTTTTAAAGTCTTTATGGACGTGTCATTCGTGTCTAATATTGATTTAAATAAGGAGATCGGATTCGAGGATTTTTCGAAATCTATGACCAGATTAGACAATAAACAAAACAAATACTAAAATGTTGTAAGTCTGTGAAAAGTTCCAAGACTACTACAACTATAGATGAATAACCACGCAGTTAAACAATTCTGGCTTTTAGTTGTGAGTTCAAAATTTGGCCCGAGTTTTTTAAAGCCAAAAAAATCTGGCCAATGTAATGGGTAGTCAACAAATAAAAGTTAATTGTTACAACATGTCCAAATAGTATCGACAGTGGAATGAGAACAATATTCCACGTTGATTTAATAACGGTTTCGATTGAAAATTCCCGGAAATTTATCGACTGGTACACGAAGAAAGCTGAATATTTATTCAAACAATTCAGTTTATTATAAAATGCAAAGCATTCAGACAAAAGACAGCTAAGTTCGTCAAACAGACCCATGGAATTGTTAATCTCGTCCCCGGCTAACCAATGAGAGCCTTCATTTAGGAATTAAAGTTCTCTATCAGATGTGCGATGCAAGAGGTAATTTACTAAGCTTTTTTGCTTAGATGTAGCACAAGGCCGCATGAATTGGGCACCCAATGAGAATCGAACTCACTCGTGTAGGTTTGCTAGTCTACCTTGCTAACCATTACACCACCCGAGGTGCCCATCGCAGATGTGCGATGCAAGAGGATACCATAGCGAGCACTAGCAGGATACGGCTCCCTTCCACATGAATCATGTGACCTAGGAGTAGTTGCTGGAGAATTTTCACGATCTCGTCACTCCCATCAAGAGATTTCCTGATTCTCCGGATTAAAATTCCCCAATTTCTACTTCTGTGGTATCGTAGACAACTAGTGATCCCCAAATACCAAGGAATCGAGGAAATCAGCCATTGTGGACGTGACAGCAAACAGGAATAGAAACCATTTACTTCGGGCAGGTACTTGTTTTCAAAACCGAATACGAGGCTATTCTTGAGGTTGAAGGCGAGATTATGGAATAGAATTTGAACATACAAGCGATCTTGTTCTGAAAATATACTGCTCTCCTCTTCTGGGAAATAGTTTTGTTTTCCTTTATAATATGAATTGTTTGAAGTAACCTAGTTCAACCTATGTATGTATGTATGTATGTATGTATGGTTTTCCTATTCTCTGTCCTCACTTTCGTTAAATCCTGACTGGTTGTTATACTATCGTGACCTTGCGCCAAACTTAGCTGAACTTGTTAGACAAATCTGATGTAAATCTTTGTACAGGAATATCTGTCTGCTCTGTAGACTATTTGGTTTGAAAGTTGTGGAAGATTTTGAGTGTTCCTGAGTACCTGTACATTTCAAGTTGTCTTTCAAAATTCGATCGAACGTAACTCGTGCAGCTGCTCAAAGTTGAAAAATATGCGCCCCGATTGTAAAACCTGCAGGTAAAACTGTTGTAAAGAGATTTCCATGTATCGAGGCGACTTGCTGTCTTTCTTGCACGAAAGTAGACATTGACTTTAAAAGATTTTCCTTTGACTTAAGCAACGTGTACAGAGTATTAAACTAGCTTTGCAGGGAATGTAACTCTGTGAAGATTTAGTAAGACTGAAATGTATCTTTAAGACATTTGGCGACTTTTCTAAACATCCGATTCACACACCAACCCTCATCCTTAAAGCAGCTTTCAAGGAATAATAATAATAATAATAATAATAATAATAATAATAATAATAATAATAATAATAATAATAATAATAATAATAATAATGTGATTTTGAGATACAAACGGATAATTCCATCCCGGCCAGAAGACTAGATCTACTTGAAGTTAATAAAAAGAAAATAACTTGCTAACTACTAGACTTGGCTGTTCTAATAAGACCACAGTTAAAACAGTGGAAAACTAAATTAAAAAAAACTAGAAAAATACCAGGACTATGCCAGAAAGCTGCAAAAGTTCTGGAATGTAAATGTGAAACAGTCACAAATCATAGCTTGAGTCTCAAAACAATGCCGAAGGATATGAAAAATATATTGTTATCAGTGAAAAAACAAAGAAGATTTCAGAATATGTAGACCATACCACTGCTTAGATCAACTGGAATAGAAGGGAGAGTTCATAAGATCAAAGGAGATACGTTATCCGTCGGTCTTCTGTGAAGAACACCAGTTACTACTAGTATGGAAAAATCACAAAGTGTAAAAAAAACAATAAGAAAACTTATTTTTCTTTCTTAGTCTTTTAAACAATTATCTATTTATTTAAATACTTAAATTATATTCTTCTGGTTATTAGGAAGGATTAAAGACAATTTTAGATTATTGGTCGAAACTCTCATTTCCACCACACGTACCTGAAGAGTATTTAGTACAGTCAGAAATATAATTTATTTTAGTGACTACACAAATATTCATGTTCCACTAATTTTAGTCATCAGGTAAGGTGATGTTATGCTAGAATCTGAATATCTTCTAGGAAATAAGACACTTGAAATTCTCTGTGATTTTGAGATACAAACGGGTCACCCAACTAGACTAGACTAGAAGGCCAAACCAAGTTGTAATCAACGAGAACATAATTACTTGTTATTTCGTAAATGTTGCTGTTCCAACAAAATATAGAGAGAAAATAAAAGAAAACAAAATGATAGATAAGTTCTGCGATCTTGCCAGAGAACTGAAAAAGCACTGGAGAATAAACGTGATGGTGATATCAATTGCTGGTGCTTTTAGAACTGTCCCCAAAGTCTTGGAAAGGAGACTGGAGGGATTGTAAATCAGATGATGAATGGAGACTCGCCAGACCACACTGGAGTTAACGTCTGCGAGAATATCTAGAAGAGTCTCAAAGAACTGATGTGATTTAGTGTCACTCAGAATTTAGGGAAAAACAAACAGTTCCGACTGGTTTAAAAACACACAAAGAGTGAATAAGAACGAGAACTGAAAGTATAGACTATGTAGAGAAAGAGATGGAACAAGCAATCGCATTATAAGTGAATGTATAGACTATGTAGAGAAAGAGATGGAACAAGCAATCGCATTATAAGTGAATGTATAGACTATGTAGAGAAAGAGATGGAACAAGCAATCGCATTATAAGTGAATGTATAGACTATGAAGAGAAAGAGATGGAACAAGCAATCGCATTATAAGTGAATGTATAGACTATGAAGAGAAAGAGATGGAACAACCAATCGCATTATAAGTGAATGTATAGACTATGTAGAGAAAGAGATGGAACAAGCAATCGCATTATAAGTGAATGTATCAAACTGGTTGTGAAGTATTTCAAGAGCAGGCACGGCTGGGTGGAGTAAAGTGACCTTCTGAGAAGTGTAAAAACGTCTTTATTCTCGCCATACAAACAAATGGTATTTGCAAAGAGCAAAATCGGTCTTAGAAAATGGTATACGCAAAATTCTCATGGATATCAAAGTAAAAATAGATTGTTCAATTAAAGCCGAAAAACGGAACTTGTTACAAAAAATAAGAAGAAAGGAATGTGTCTGAAAAACAACTGCGTTTTCATGTAGATGATAGAGCAAAACCTACTGAAGTTGAAAAATTGAATATGTATCTGTACGATACTGGTAAACAAAAAAAAAGCAACAAAAACAAACAAAAACTATGGAGAATAAAACTAAAAAAAGATACCTACAGAAAAAATAAACCGTAGCTAAAATATAAATTAAAAAGAAATCATAGGCAAAACAAACACCAGCAAGATAATAAAACTACATCTAGATATAAAAATTAAAATAAAGGAAAAGGGAAATGAAGAAAGCAAAACATCATGAGAATGACTCTAAACGTAAAGAGATTACGATGAAAAGATAATGGAGTGCTAAATTTCTAAATACAAAAGGCTTTAAAAATCTGCACTCAAATTCCTAACTCTTGCTGTGTTTCGAACATTAAGAAATCTTAAAATTATTTTTTTATTTCTTGCGGACTTTTTTTTCCACATCTTAGTAGTTTTTGTGTTGTTTCTTCTTTCACTACGTTTCGGCCAAATTTCACCTCTGGCCTTCTTCAGGTGATTTACCGCGACCTCGGATAGGAATGCTGAGTCTTGTAACCGTATCCCCAGTATTTACTACCTTCCATAGTTGTTGTCTATCGCACCACGTTTTTGACCAAGTAAACCTCTGGCCGGCTGGGGATACGGTTACAAGACTCACCATTCCTATCCGAGGTCGCGGTAAATCACCTGAAGAAGGCCAGAGTTGGAATTTGGCCGAAATGTAGTGAAAGAAGAAACAACACAAAAACTAACAAGATAAGAAAAAAAAGTCTGCAATAAATAAAAAGAGTCTGCACTAAATAAAAAATTAATTCTCAGATTAAGAAACCTCATCTCAAAATGATTCTAATTAAAGACAAGTATAAAGAAATCTTATTGTATACTCATATACATGCAGATCTAAGCAGAAACATAATGACGACTTCAATGACTGAACGAACACATTTCTTTATAAAAATATACCTCTCACACTTTATTCTTGAAAGCTTTGATGTTTCTTGTGTGTGAGAGGTCAGTGGGAGACGGAGACAGGCTGCTGCATATTAACCCAAAGTTCTTCTCGCGACCATAGCAGAACTTCTTCGACATCTTGCCTGAGCTGCTCAACCGTGGGGCGCTGAGGGCCCAAGCCCTCTGTCTAGAGCTGGTTCTCACTCTGCAAGCATCCTATCTTCAACTGCGACTGGAACTGAACTGCCTCAAGCCGTCCGTGGCACCTGGTTATATAATTGTCTGACATCCACCTGCTTCCTGTGGGCGTACGCATCTGCACCGAATTCAACCACGTCCACAGGTCAAGGTGATATTCCGATATCTTCTACTGGATGCACCCGTTTCCGCTGTTCCTTTGTTTATTTACACAGGTGCATCTCTTGATTGACGGCTCAGTCGAGGGTCAATATGTTACAATCTTTCTGTTAGTCGAATCAACTCTTTACGGGATAATTTTTTTAGGGTTTCTCATTAAATGTATTTCTTTATCAATGTTATTATATTTTGTTGTGATAGCTTTTAATGATTAATCTTTGCATAGACTGAGATATAGGTCTTGAAATTACTTACAATAATATATACGTTAAATCGTTCTCATTTCTGCTTAACTTCAGTGATCTATCAGCAAGTATTGCAAGCAAGCTGGAGCCTGTGTGTCACATTTAAGCAAAGCTAAGTAAATATCACCTTCAGTGACGAAAGAAGAACTGGCATTTTAAATGTGATTTGACCGGAAGTCAACTTCTCGTTAGTGTAATTCTTTCTTTACTTAATCGTATGTAATGCGAACACAAAATTCAATAAACTCAATATATTGATGGGATACATTCATCTGCAACTATTCGTTCTAAATCTACTCACATTTGACTCAATTTGTTTCTTTCTATACAATTGTTTACGTCAATCTGAATCCATTTATTGTCATCATTTCCTACCGCTATAACTGTCCATGTTTTTCTTCAGAATCCAAGTGAAGAATAATTATTTCAACACAATCTACGCGTGCAGATTCGAAAATTTACATTTCGCTGTTAGACGTTAATTTGATACGATGAGGGGAGCCGATGTGCAAATAAAACCGTAGAGAGGAAGGCTCCGAAACGGTGCAAATTCTTTCCTGATCACCCCAAAACAAGCATAGAGTTAAACTGCTCGGTGGAAATGAGAATGGCTAAAGAAACATTTTATATCTTCTAGCTTTCTGGTGAGTTTCTGTTACTTGGTAAGTAACTTCCTTCTTCCATGTTTTTCTTCAGAATCCAAGTGAAGAATTATTATTCCAACATAATAAATTGAATTAAAATCTTATTCTTCGTAAAAGCCAAAGACAAATTGAAAATTAAATAAAACAATTTTAACAAGTACGATATATGCAAGATTTTATGGGTTCATGACTTTTTCAAACGAGTATGAATTTTATTGCAGCTACAGAGTGATAAGTTTAGCAAGAAAAAAGCCTGAATACGTATAAGAAAATCACAAAAATGAAGTAACAGTGAAATAAGAAAAAAAATTCCTTTTTAGTAGAGGTTAAGCACTTAAACAAATTGACGCCAGTCGAATTATTTTGTTGAGAACAGTGTAGACTAAGCTATAAAATGTCCACATTGGGAAGACTAAGATAAATCCAGTATTTGTATTGACGTGCTGATATATTTGCAGTGTACCAATAGGTTCTACTTTAAATCATGTTGTAATTATATCGCTCATATCAATAGATTATAAATTTAATAAGAGAGGCATAACTATGTAATCAAGTAGGAACATGCTTTTATGTATAAAGTTTTATCATTATGTGTGGCGTGATAAAATATACATGTGTTCGAAAGAGCAAATAGCTATAATTTAGGCACATACATAGTTAAATAAATTAAGATCACAAGCAAACTAAATATATAGGTAGAGAGGTATTAGTATAGTTAATACAAAGATGAATCAAGAGTTTTCCTTCTTCTAGACTGGTTGCCTTTCCAAGGCTATGTAAATAGTAGGATGAGTCAAATTATTATTATCGATAAAAAAAAAAGTTGGGCAAGTGTTTGCTGTAGTATTATCACCAATAAATGCTATATAGCTTATGGCTAATCGTTGTATAGACTAAGGTGGGTATTGAAAAACACAATTACACAATTCGCCTCAAGCGTTTGGAGCTCGTTTCTTTATTCTTTCGATTCTGTTTTTGGGGCATGGAAGCGGAAGAAATGGATGACAGATAGAACGTGTGGGCTAAACTTCTTCATTCGCGTTGGAGTGACTTTGATTCGTTTCTCGTTCTTCGTTCATGCAAACGTTTGTCCCTTCGTATTCCAACCACAAAAAAAGAGAATGAGTCAGAATCATGGAATCCTCATCTTATATTGAAACTCACAGAACACCCCACATTCACTTCCGCCTCGGGTGAGTAACATCACCCGACTGGCTCCTGTCACCACTTAGATGCTTGATCGCTGGTGATCTAGGCAAAATCCAATCCGGATGGCTAAATGAAGTATATTTTGTTCTATTAGTCCACTGGATGAGATGTTGAACTCTATCAACTTGTCTTTCTTTTGTTTACTAGATTTTTGAATAACCTATCGATTCGCTCCCAGTAATTTACAGTTACAGTAATGACACATCGCCCAGAATTTTAAGAATGTTAAAGTGTTCTATACTCAGAGAAGCAGAGCTGAACATAAACTTTAAAATATTAAGGTCACAATATTAAGTGGTATCTAGGACTTTCACATATCATCATCATCATCATCATCATCATCATCATCATCATCATGTCGCGCTGGTAGCACGGATATCCCTGAACCTCTCTCGCCACTCCTCCCTATCGTTCATCGCCCTAGGCAGGTCTTCAGGACAACATCCCGTATCCTCACATAGCTACTGAATGTATGTTCGTGCTGGTCGTCCTGCGTTTGCACAGCCATGTGTGGGGGTCCATAAGAGTACATCTCTTATGAGTTCGTCCCTACTTCTCCAGCAGTGTCCTGCATGTCTGGTTCGTCTAACTTGAATAGTTTTCGTGATAGGAGGCAGGTGGCCGTACAGTTGGTGTCTTGTGGGGTGTTGCCGCCAGGACTTGTTCAA
>OY757923.1:46681385-46748885 GCA_963585895.1 Sepioteuthis lessoniana
AACTTTTTTTTATCTGTGCGCAAACAAAGATCATTATTTACATATAGAAAAGTTACTGAAAAATCCTATGGTTGTCTATATACAATTAGTCTTAGATGGGTATAAGTAAGTAAGATAAAGTCGGGACCGTAGTCGGGGATAACCCGAAGTTTCCCTTTTCGATAGCTACTACACTAATGTGTAGGGGAGGGCGCTACTCCTTTCCCTGGATTGCTCCACTTTACCCTTGATCCTTACCTTATAATGCTGAGTGTTAAGGAAGGAGGGGTCAAGTACCATTTTTTTGAGTCTTTGGTATGAGTCGACCTGGGATTGAACCCAGGTCTCCCGGTCCATTGGCGAACACTCTAACCAGGAATACATGATACCAAATAGGTGTGTACAAGCAAATGATTATAGACTAAGAAAAAGTGCATTCCAGATGATATGTACATATAAAATACCGTTTACTATATATATATGTGTGTGTGTGTGTGTGTGTGTGTGTTGTGTGTGTGGGGGGGGTCTGTGCTGTGTATAAAATCTCTGAAATTGATATCGAGCACTATTCAACAATACTGCAATATTTGGTACTCAATTAATTCACTAAGTTAACTACTGAAAACAATAAATCTCTACATTACTATATATATATATATATATATATATATATATATATATATATATATATATATATATATATATATATATATATGGAAGTAAAAATTAGAAAAGAATTCGACAATGTAAAGAAAAATTGAAAAACAAAGTAATCCAGAATGAAGAATAATATTTAATTGGAGAAAATAATTGAAACTGATAAACACTGACATGCCTTAAAACCGACCGACTAAATTTATATTACTATAATATATCGTTATTATCTCAACTGAGCGTTACTAAGCAACACACAATGTTAGAAGCGTGAAGCACTCACTGAGTGTCATGTTTTCTAATAATAGTCGGCTCCTGGAGTTTACAATTCAAATACCATTTAATACATTCTTTGAAAATAAAAGCCTCCATCAAGGGTTTTGCTTAATTATTCCATGTTGTTATTGATTAAACTTTCAATTAAAAATCAAAATTAATATTTCAAAATTAATTAGATTTTTGCAATAATATTATAAGATTTATACAAATACTTGCGATTATTTATTATTCCCCTGGCAATAGATTGTATATAATTTTTCAAATATGAAAGTGGCTTCCTGTATACAATCTTAGATATGAACAAAAACCTATCGTAACATTTTTTGTATGTTACAAAATAAAAATATCAAGGGTTTCCCCTTCTCTCTTTTTCTTTTTCTCTATCTCTCTTTTCTTTCTCACTTTCTCTTTCTCTGTTTCTGTATACAACCACACACACACATGCACGTGCACGTGTCCGTGCGCACGCACACACACACACACACACACACACACATACACATATATAAATATATTTATACCTGTATATTTGTGTGCGTATGTGTGTGTGCGTGTGCGTGTGTGTGTGGGGTGGGTGGGTGTATGTAAATTTATATGTTGATTATATTTGTGTGTTAAAAACTAATACATACCATTGTATTTTAGCATCGTCCACTTATACTTTCTTTTTGAAACTTCTTAATATTTGGAAGAAGTTTTCCATCTTTTGGGTGTCTGCCTCGGGCCAATAGTGCCCCCAAGAAAGAGACATGTTCTTCTATGACAGCTGAAGAATATCTGTCAAGCAGGGTCAAGGATTTTTCGAGGTTGCTTTTCCTCTGCCGATTGGAAAATTAAAAAGCTTCAGGTATTTTAAAAGTAGAGTGCTGTGCGCACCTACAAACACTATTCATTAAACCAAGACATTACTTTCGATATTTACATTACTTACAATGCATACATTACTTGCCAGCAATGTATATGATGGATGTACGGTCATAAGGTCGCAAATTTTCGGACAGAGTACTTTTCTTCTGTGAATCTATAAACATGAATAAAAGTATATGAACAACCATTAACAAAAGTCTTAAATCCCATTTCAATTTCGAAATTTTAGAAAGAGACATTATTTTGTCATATGAAATTATTAAAAAATATCTTTATTTGACTTGACTCTTAATACACCGACACTCATATACAGAGTCACTGTATTATTATATTCAATTTTCACTTCGACACAGCTTGATATTGGGATTCAAGATGCTTCTAGAGTCAATGGAGATTTCGTCTTCTAAGCTTCTTGAATGGTCTTTCTAATGGGTTCAGTTCTTTTTGCTTGTTTTTCTGCACATTTTCCATTGACAATTCCCATACTTATTTCATCGGTTTTATATCGAAGCTATTCCTAATCCAGTCTACGAGGGCGGTGTCCTCGTGGTGTAGTGGTTAAAGCGATGGACTGCGGAATCGTAGAAAGCGAGTTCGAACTCCAGTTGTGTTATTACGTTCACTTTAGGGGGAAGAGCTTTGGTAAAGGTATGATCCCCCCAGCTATGGATTAAATAGTACCCCTTCTTGGAGAATAACTTTGGCATTAGATAACCTACAGAAGTTGAAATGCCATTAAACAAAGAAACCAAACTAATCCAGTCTAGTTTACTAAACTTATCTTAATCAAAATCTTCTTAATTGTTTTTGTTCGGTTCGTTTTCTTTGTTTAATGGCATATCAATCTTTGTAGGTTATTTAATGCCAAAACCCTCCTCCAAGAAGAACAGTAGTTGTACTATTTAACCCATAGTTGGGAGGATAAGGGGGTTCATACCTTTCCCAAGGGTATTTGTCCGAAAGTGAATGTAATAGCGCGACGGGAGTTCGAACTCGCTTTGTACGATTCCGCAGTCCATCGCTTTAACCATTACACCACGAGGACACCCCGTTAATTGCTTTTGTGATGTACGGAAATGGATTATTGATGAATACGCATAAGCAAGTCCATTTCTCCCCAAGAATTAGTGAATATTTCAGAAGCCAAGAAATATATTCCTGCAGTTGAAGATATTACACAATTTTCAAAAGAATTGTCATGGAAGATATATTTCATATTTGATAATGTATACTTTTCATAAAATGTCTTGAAAGATCACATCTAATATATCAATTACACACTACAAACTGTCGCAAATTTTATTGTTTGTTTGGTTGATTTTGCGACGAGTCTAATTTTGGTTACTTTAAGCCTAAATCGGTTGAATAATTATAATCTCCAATTATGTACAGTACAAAAATATATATTTTGAAATATTCTAAATGGGTAAAGCCGTCATACTTAAATGCAATACCACTTTTTTAATCTTAAACGGATTTATTTGTCCAATTTTTTTCCAAGCGGCTGTCGTGTCGATACTGTTATATGAATGCACTCCATGGACGTTAACAAAACATATGGAGAAAAGGCTTGACGGCAATTACACATGAATGCTGCAAGAGATATCTAACAAGTCCTGGAGGCAACCCCCCCCAAAAAAAAACAGCAGCTGAACGGCCACGTACCACCCAGCACGAAAACTATCCAGACATGCGGGACACTGCTGAAGAAGTAAGGACGAACTCATAAGGGATATACTCCTGTGGACCCTCTCACATGTACGAGCGAAGGCAGGACGACCAGCTAGAACATACATACAACTGCTCTGTGCCGATACAAGATATAGCCTTGAAGACCTCCCGGGAGTGATGGACAATAGAGACGGGTGGCGAGAGAGGGTCAGGGGGATCCGTCCTGGCGGCGTGTCATGATGAAGATGATAATCTGTCCCATGGACTGACAGGTTTTATTTTATCCTAGGCAGAGATATCCAAGAACTGAAGCCTTATAACCGAATGTAGATAAGCGGGATTCCCAGTGGATCCTTTTTGGTGGCAAATATCGCACTCGGTGTATACTATATTCAGCCTATAAGGCATTGAAACATTAGTTTGTATGTTGATGTCTCGGCTTTGTGTCTTCTTGTAAAAGGAACCAGCTTGTATTTTATCAAACTAAGTGGCCGATGATTATGAGCAAGTCCTAACGATGTAATATCAAAATCTTTGATCAGATGTAGTGATAATGAAAAAAAAAACCAACATTTATACTCGTACCTTTACTTGGATGAAATTTCAAGTAGTGATAATGAAAAAAAAACATTTATTCTCGTACCTTTTCTTGGATGAAATTTGAGAGAGAGAGAGAGAGAGAGAGAGAGAGACAGAGAGAGAGAGTGTGAGTGTGTGTGTGTGTGAGTAACAATTTGCTTTATCAGATAGTAATCTATTACACAAAATTTGTGTGTGTGTAGTTTGGCAGCAGTCGTTCATTTAAGCATGTTTCAATAAATGATAAAGACATATTTTGTCTGTTTAATTTATTTAAGATTCTTCAAGGTTTTCGATAAGAGTCTTAGTTTCAGGTTGGAATTGGTAAATGAATTTCCCCAAAATCCTAGAAGTTCTACAAATGAAATTTTAAAAAAACCCTAAAACTAAAAGAATTAATTTTGAAAATAGTGACAATGTTTTGAAATGCTTTTAGTTTTTTCCCCCGTTTATCCCAATGTATTATATTTCCGTTGATAGCGTTCCCTTTTTAAATACATCAGTTACCCTATTTTATCCAACTCTTCCTTCCCATATTTTCGTTTTGGTATAAACTTTAAAAACTTTCAAATACCTTTTTAAAAAATACAAACACACCTTACACAACCAAGCAACCCCAAATGATGGCCTATGAAGGATCCAAAAGTGCTCAGGATAATTTTGAGAAAATTCCACTTGTGTTGAGCACTTTTGTAATTGTAGCATTGCAGGATTTGCGGAAGGTTTTTAGTTTTCTTTTGACAAATTGACTGCGTATCCCTTGACTTTTTTCAAGGGGTCGGACAAGGTTGGCCTTTTCTTTCTTTTTGACCAATAATTTTTAATTTTTTCCCCCGGGCAGTGATTCGAGATACTTTTATCTCTTGTTTCAGGCGGGTTTTTTTTCGTTTTTTTTTCTGGTACCGTGAATGCTGGTAGATATTAGATTAGTAAATATATATATATATATATATATATATATATATATATATATATATATATCATACTTGTTCTAATTGGAATCATTTTGAGATGAGGCTTCTTAATCTGAGAATTAATTTTTATTTATTACGGACTTTTTTTCTCATCTTTGTAGTTTTTGTGTTGTTTCTTCTTTCACTACGTTTCGGCCAAATTTCACCTCTGGCCTTCTTCAGGTGATTTACCGCGACCTCGGATAGGAATGCTGAGTCTTGTAACCGTATCCCCAGTAATTACTGCCTTCCATAGTTATTGTCTATCGCACCACGTTTTTTGACCAAGTAAACCTCTGGCCGGCTTGGGTAGGATTTGAAACTTCTTTTTGAATCTTTTGACAATGCTCCCCTGGAACCGTATATATCATGTTGAATTGGTTTGAATTGGGCTTTTTTTTTCATTCTATTTTTTATTTAATTTATTTGAAAACAATATAATAAAATTTGAAAATTATCATTCTAATCCTTGTAAATTTTGCATAATGTTTGTTTAGTGAATTGGGAAAATATGCACCAGACGAATTCTAATTCTTAGTGGTAACTACACAAGATTACTGCGTGCTAACATGAACAAAACCCGGAAGCAACACCCAACAAAACAGTTGTTATATGGCCATATGCCTCCCATCTCCCAAAGCATTAATGTAAGACGAACAACATTTGTGGACACAGTATGGAAAAACAGTTAAAACTCATAAACAAAGTTCTCTAAAGATCTAAAGATCCCAGCCTGCCCCACTATTTACCTATTGCTGGAGGGAGAATAGTTTGATTCATACTGTTCCCAGGCGTGTAAGCGCTATATGAAAGATAGTTTCGTCCGGAAGTTGACCATGGTTTTGATACATACACAGCGCACGTGCACACACACACACACACACACACACACACACACACACACACATATATATATATATATATATAATTTGTTCAAAATATCAAAGGCACATTTATGAAATGTAATTTTTCGGTCCCCACGAAATCAGACAACTAACACATATATAACGCAGACATTGTGTCTCATTTTTTTTTCAATTTCTACGCAGATCTAATTTTCAAAAATGACAAAGATTTATCTCAGGCAGAAGTGAAAAAGAAACAAAAAAAAAAGTTTTAGTAATTTTTGTCAAATATTTGTCGTTAGTAATTCACCTCTAATGTTTAATTCCCAGAGCCAAATGCAAAGAAACAGGGAATTTGTGTGCTAATGTTAAAATGTATATTGTATATTGCTTCTGCAGCATGATTCCCAAAACGAGGCAATTGGCGCCATTTTCTAAACTAATTCGAATATTTTGAATAGTCTTTGATCATAAGCAAAATAGATTTGCATAGAATGTTGGTACAATGATCCGATATTTGAATCAAATTTGATGTTTCAGGATTCTCATAAGATTGGCGATGTTGATAAGATATCCCCGCCTCAAATGCCTCTTGTTTGATTTTTACACAACTTAGCTAATATTTTTTGCAGTAAAGAAACACAAAAAAAAACCTAACATTGCTTCACCAATTCCTTTAGCTGGAAATGATTCAAGCTCATCAAAGGTTGGCAGGTTCAATTTCTCTGAAGAACAAAAAATTATTAGGCATGTTCAATGTTTTCCGGTAAAATAATTCAGTTTATAACAATATACTCTCTAGTTTTTAATAAAAAGAGCACCATGTATATATGGAGTCTCTTGTTGTATAATGTTTGACGTTGTAGAAATTGATCTCGATAGCTCGAGTACAAATTCTAAACTTGGCTGTTTTCACTTCACATATCACTAATATACTTGGAAAAGGCTTGACTTCAGCTATCATCCTTCCAGCATTGTTTGAATACGTGGGGCATTCAATAAGTTTCTTGACTTTTTTGTACAGGCATTTAAATTGTCGTAGACTTTTGAAAATTCAGTATGTTATTGCTATATATCGTATGAGATGACTGACTAATTTTCATGATTTCAGATTCAAATGAACAGCTACAGCAGCAATTGGAATACACCATACTAAAGTCTGATTCTCACAGCTCGTGAATTTCAAAAATGCAATCTAGACGTGAGGACACTTTAGGAGAACGATATGCAATAAAATTCTGTTTAAACAAGGAAAAAATGCCACAAAAACGTATAGCATGCTTCAGACTGCTTTTCGACCATCTTACAAGAATCTAGCATCAGTTTTTGAGTGGCATAAGAGATTCAAGGAAGGCAGGAAGTCTTTGAGGGATTATCAGAGGTGTGGGAGGAGTAAGGAAGTCAATACATCAGAGTTGATTGGCCAAAAGATTAGGGTGAGGCTTAGGGTTAGTATGTTGAGGTTTTAAGGGAGTTCAGGAAGAGATTCCATCAGAAGAGGCCAGCACTCTTCAAATCGGGTCTGTGGCATTTCCACGAGAAGAATGCACCAGTCCTCAACTCCATCCTTGTCACAGACTATTGGAACAAGATGGGTATCAAGACAATTCCTCACCCTCCCTACAGTCCAGACCTTGCTCCCTATGACTTTTGGTTATTCCCTAAGCTCAGAGGATGTCGTTATGAGACAATAGAGGAGATGAAAGAGGCTGTGACGAAGGTCATTGACACGCTCACACAAGAGGACTTTCATGTGGCCTTCCAGAAGTTGTTGGGACGGTACAACGAGTGCATTGCAGCTGGAAGAGATTACTTCGAAGGGGACTAGAGTTTCATGTGTGTACTATCAATAAAAGTGCCCATACGAAAAAATTCTGGAAACATATCATATGCACCTCGTAAGTAGGTTAGCTAGCCAACCGAAGTCGAGAGCGATCGGAAGGCTCCTTTTTCAATAGTACACCAAGGTGTCGTAGGGAACTACTCCTTCCTCTCGATTGCTCCATTTAACTTTGAACTCTACTTTATATTGCTGAGAGTTAAGCAAGGCTGCACCAAGTACTATTTTTGAGTCTTTGGTAAGTCTTTACCAGGGATTGAACCCAGGTCTTCCTGACCATTGACGAACAATCTAACAATTATGCCAATAGGCTCTTTAACCTTGGCATGGCAACTGCTCAAGGAGAAGGAAAACTCCGTTAGACGGATATTGCTGGTTATCAGCTTTCTACACTAATCCTCAAGAAAGTCCACGTTAATACACGTGTGGAGCTGGCTTAATCAACATCGGATGAATGATGTCGCACACACACACACACACACACACACATATACGCGCGTGCGTGCGCGCACAAACACATACATATTCTCACCCCCTCTCTTTCTCTCTCGTAGACACACAGATACTGAACTTTTGAGAAAAAAATCGGCGGTTTATTACGTTTTACAAAAACTAAGAAAAAGTGTTATAGCCTTATTTGATTTAAGAAGTTACATTTTAACGTTATTTCTATGGGAGGAGAATAAACGGATCGAATATTTCTATCATGATTTTATATGCCATGATAAAATATTGTTTGACACAACTGTCCCCACCGGAGCTCACCTGACAAAACATACATGCTCTATGGGTTATTAAAAAAATAGTTTTATTTTTCATGACGAACGATAACTAGGGTTTGTTAATACTTAAACATTGTCAAAAGGGATTGGATAGTAAGAAAGGGAGTTGTGTTTGGTATATAAATCAAGCTGGATGTTTCTGTCTGCGTTGAGATGTTGAAAGTGAACTTCGGAATTTAAACAAGGTTCAAATGTCAACATTCTGGTTGAAACACAATACACTCGTCTTAACAACAAATTAATCCCTTTGCTCTTTTGAATGTTTTTGTTTTTATACATCATATTCCTTCCCTCCTTTGTCTCTCTCTGTGTCTGTCTCTGTCTCTCTGTCTCTCTCTCTCTCTTGTTATAATATATATATCAAACGTCCATATACGTGAAGAGGTTTTTTTTTCAGAAATGATAAAAATCATTGGCAGGGTCGGATGTTTACATAAATATGTACACAGATATTCTTATCTTTTAACACTCTGAGAAGGAATGTGTGAAACGACGTCAACTTGTAGACCGATCGTAAAACGCATACCTTACTACGAGGTGTGTTCAAAATGTATCGGAAATGAAACTCTATTTACTATGACTAAAATAATCAATGATAGAAATGTTAAATTTCTTTAAACTGTCTCTTTAGCATCAAACACACGTATTTATTTTAATGTCCTCGTTTTAAAACTTTTCAAATTATACCCTTGATTTGGATTTTCAGTTTAGGAAATTAAACTTGCCGTATTCTTTTTCACCAAAATTATCTTTTCAAATGGAATTGAGAGTAGTTGCTGGGCTATAAAATATTTTTTTCAGAATGGTATTGATTGACTTTGTTATAGAAGTCGCTTAGTTGTAACACGATTTCAGTTGAATTTTAAACATTTAATTTTGAAATTTAATATAATTAAAGTTTCAATCGGGCACACTGGGATCTTTTCCCTTGGTTTAGCAACCAGTCTAGGAGACTGAAAATTCTCGATTCAAACCTGTGAAACTCTCATCTAAAATGACCTTGTTCCACATCCTGCACGTGCGAAGGGGTTGGTACATACATACATACATACAAACATACATAAGCCATCATAAGAATAATAATCATCATCATCAAGTCGTTCTGACGGCACATAGTTTTTGATCAATCTCGTATGTATATATGGGCTAGTGGATTCGGTCAAAAGACAGAAATCACCAACAGAGTCATAGTGACAGATCAGGGATATGTAATCTGTAGTGAAGAAGCTGTTAAGTTAGAAGACAAGAGGGTCGGAAAAAAGTTTATTGGTTTATTTTTTATTCCGTTGCATGTCACCCTTCATGGGTTATCTAAAGTCAAAGCCATTCTTAAAGAATAACAATAGTGATATCATTGAACCCATAGCAGTGGGAATAAAAAGATTCATGCCGCTCTCCTGGGTAATATTTCGAAAATGAAAGAATACGACTAGAGTTCGAAATTGCTCATAATCAAATTAAGCCGTAGTCCATGTTAGCTACTACACAACGTGACTCAAATCGAGAGATTGCCCAGTTGGCTGGGGCTGTAGAATATGCCGACTGCTTCACTGCAGAGGGGTAAGACCCACCAATGAGTGTCCTGGATATGACACTAAACAATCTGATTGTGATGTTCCAGTGATGCTTGAGCTTTAGGGAATGCGGAGAACCCATTCATTGCCATCGCTCCCAGGTTCATTCTGGCCCGGAATGGAAGCAACTGATAGGGCCCTATCTATGGGTTAAATAGAATTAACTTTATACTTATGCTAAACTGAACTGTTTGATATGGAACTTTTTTTTTACATTGAAACTGCACTTACACTAAACTGAATTATTTGAAATAGAACTATTTTCATAAAAATGGATTTTGCGTTAAATAACCAACAAAGGTTGATATGCCATAAAATCCAACCAACCAATCAAATAGAGAAACTTGAGAGAAGGACACATTCTTATTTGATACAAGCTCTCCTAAAAATACCACATCATTTTAGTGACTCATTGTTTACACTTTTTCCAATAACTCCTAAGAACTGTAAGTAAACATGGGAGTATATAATTAGAATTCTTATATACATAGATATACAACTTATATTACAACCCAGACACCACAATATAACAATTTTCTCTGACATCACATTATAGTCAATATATTTTCAATGAAACTTGTCATGCCAAAAACCCCTTTCATACAAACCCTTTCCAACTTCTTTCTTAACAACTCCCTAAAATCTACCTCCACTTTCAAAACCAAAAATATCTTTAATGAAACTTGATACATTTTACTTTAAATCCCTTCCAACTTTTCCTGCTGCAACTATAATCCTTCCACTCTCCTCACATGATTTTAAATAGAGAAATTCGGTCTTGAAGAAGTTCGTGAAGATGAAATAAAGCCCTAACGAAATATCATACATCTAAACCTGAGTTAAGTGTTTGATTTATCCAACTTTCCACATGTTTCTATCGTATACAACTTAGCAACATATAAAGAGATAAAGTAATTCTAAGAAATCCTAAGTAAAACCCATCAAATTTTGCCAACAATATAATATTAAGGACAACGTATACTTCAAACAGTTAAAATTCAACTAACTCATTCTGAAGCTTTATGATAAAAAAAAAGTTCGTAAAATTTACCACGGATCTAATTCCAGAAGCCCAAATGTAATTTATCTACTGGACCCTACTCGCTGCCAAAAACAATATATTGGAAAGTCAGGACTATCATTTGATTTTAGATTAAATAACAACAAGCAGAGATTCAAATCTATGGATTACAATAAGCGGATACTTGTTGAACAATATTTAATCTCAAACAACCTTGGTTTTTACAGGGATGCAAAATTCAACAGCAGAGGAAGAATTGAGGAGAACAACAAATAAACCGAAAACAACAATAATATCACGGCGATAATACAAAGAGGCGAAGATAAATCGACAAAATATCTGCAAACGTTGACACCAAATGGCTTTAACGTCAAACCAAAGCAAAACAATATTTTCAAAAAGGATAGACAGATAAGGGTTGATGCATTAACTCTAAACGGAATATTAGAGAATAATATCTAACAAAAGCTTTTAAATTCTTGAATCACATCCCGCCAATACTTATCAAGTGTTTTGAAAATATTGAAAAACTCACTGCCAGTTTTTTTTACAACGGCAAACACATAAAAGGATCATGGATACTAAATAATGATTTCCATTCAAAGAATGGACACAGACTACTTCGACATTGTAGCAGGAGTACTACAAGGGGATACGCTGGCTCCGTACCTCTTTATCATTTGTCTAGACTACGTACTTAGAACACCGATTGACAAAATCAGAGAGAATGGCTTCGATCTGACGAATAAAAGAAACAGAAGGTACCCCTTAAGAACAATTACCGACGCCGACTACGCCGATGACATAGCGATACTGGCAAATACACCCGACCAAGCCGAAACACTTCTGCATAGTTTGGAACGAGCAGCCGCAGGTATAGGCCTCTATGTCAATGCACACAGAACGGAATATATGTGCTATAATCAAACAGGGGACATCTCCACTCTAGACGGAACCCCTCTTAAACTAGTAGACAAATTCACTTACCTAGGAAGCAGCGTCGCATCAACCGAAAAGGACATCGACACGAGGTTAACGAAAGCATGGACAGCTATCAATAGGCTATCGATTATATGGAAATCAGACATAACCGATAAAATGAAACGCAGTTTCTTCAAGGCAGCGGTCAGATCGATACTGCAATATGGGTGCACTACATGGACTCTAACAAAACGGCTGGAGAAGAAGCTAGACGGCAATTACACAAGAATGCTGCGAGCAATCATGAACAAGTCCTGGCGGCAACACCCCACAAGACACCAACTGAACGGCCACCTGCCTCCTATCACGAAAACTATTCAAGTTAGACGAACCAGACATGAAGGACACTGCTGGAGAAGCAGGGACGAACTCATAAGAGATGTACTCTTATGGACCCCCACACATGGCCGTGCAAAAGCAGGAGGACCAGCACCAACATACATTCAGCAACTATGTGAGGATACGGGATGTTGTCCTGAAGACCTGCCTCGGGCGATGAACGATAGGGAGGAGTGGCGAGATAGGTTCAGGGATATCCGTGCTACAAGCGCGACATGATGATGATGATGATCTATATATATGTTTATATATATATATATATATATATATATGTGTGTGTGTGTGTATATATATATATATATATGTATATATATATATATGTATATATATATATGTATATATATATGTATGTATAAGGAGGAGTGGCGAGAGAGGGTCAGGGATATCCGTGCTACCAGCGCGATATGATGATGATGATGATGAGGATGATGTATATACATGTATGTATATATATATATATATATATATATATATATATGTATATATATGTATGTATATATATATATATATATATATGTGATGATGATGATGATGTGACTAGCTCATTTTTATCGATTCTTTTGCAGCATTCCAACTCTTTTAAAAACTATTTTAAAAACCTTGTAGAAATTTAAAAACTTCGTAAAATTTTGTTTCACAATTTTTTTCAATTGGCTGTGACTTATGGTCCAAACAAGTTCAAAAGATCATATGACACCTATGAAGTCCTGTCTGAAGGTAAAAGATATATGCCAGAATCCATTGAAGAATATAACATAGGGAGTGAAATAGTTCACAGTACAATTAATAACAATGTCATGATCCCTACGTCATGACACCTACTCGATCCATTTGGATCAACATACTTTGATAAAGAGGTGTGTGTGATAATCCTAATGGCGTTTCCAGGATGTCATAAATAAATACGAAACCCATTTACTGTTTCAAAGGAAAATAAAAAAGATATATTTGTATATACACCGAAGTGAACAAAATTGTGTGCAAATTTAAAAAGAAATAGAATCAGAAATTTAATGAAAAAGCTAAATTTTAAGAAAAGAAAAATATCATTTAAAAAATGAAACAAGTAGAGAAATGGAGGAGAGAAGCTAAAAATGAAGTCTAAAAGTAGAGAAGACGGTAAGAGCAAAGATGGTGATCTGCAAGGGAGAAAAACTAGATTTAAAAAAAAATCAAGAATAAGATATTGACTAGAATATTAGAAAAGACAGAAGTAAAAGGAACAAAAGAAGGAATTTTTGCAATGTGTGAAGGAGATTACTTCTGAAAGGAAATTAGTCACGTTTGCAAGTAGAATTAGTGTCAGCCATGTTTTAACATTGATTGTCGGGAGCAGTTGGTATTTTTATTGAACAGTTAGAGTCACGGCTGAAGATTTGCATTCACTGATCATTTAATCTGATCGAAGTTATTAGTAACAAATGCTGCTCAGAATTTTTTCTTTTCCAAATATCTGCGGAATAGTAAAAAAAAAACTCTCTCTATATATTCATATATAAGCTTATACATTAACCCGTAATTATATAGATATATACGTGCGTGCTCGCGCGTGTTTCGATAGATAGATAGATATTTAAAAAAAATAAGGCATTGAAAGTAATTTGGTGAAATGTTTGTATAATCATCATGACAGGTCGCTCTTTTTAACCTCAATTATTAATGGTTTATAAGTATTTTCAATTTTATGAAAAACAATGAGAACAATTATAAATGTCAATGAAGTTGCCACAGCAACATAATTAAAAACATCAATCTTCATGAAACTTTAAAAATCCACTACAGTATAGACAATTGTAGCGTTTCATATTTGTTCCAAAATTCAAGTGATTTTTGTCATTGTCTGACGAAGCTCATATAGAGTGAAACGTTTGAAAATACAGACACTCCACCAAAATAGTTTTCACGACTTACATATATTCCATATTATCGAATATTTTATTCATGTATATATATATATATATACATATACATACATATATATATATATATATATATATATATATATATATATATATAGCAGATTCTTCCAGGCAGCGGTCAGATCGATACTGCTATATGGATGCACTACATGGACGCTAACTAAACGCCTGGAGAAGAAACTAGACGGCAATTACACAAGAATGTTGAGAGCAGTATTGAACAAGTCCTGGCGACAACACCCCACGAGTCACCAACTATACGGCCACTTGCCTCCCATCACGAAAATTATACAAGTTAGACGAACCAGACACGCAGAACACTGCTGGAGAAGCAAGGACGAGCTCATAAGGGATGTACTCTTATGGACCCCACATATGGCCAAGCAAAAGCAGGACGACCAGCTCGAACATACATACAGCAGCTATGTGAGGACACAGGATGTAACCCTGAAGACCTGCCAGAGGCGATGAATGATAGGGATAAGTGGCCAGAGAGGGTCAGGGATATCCGTGCCGGCGGCACGACATGATGATGATGACATATATATATATATATATATATATATATATATATATATATATATATATATATATATATTGATAGCGTAGACGTGGAATCAATGTTATCAAATAAGTGAGAAACTGACTGTTACCAAGAACCAATAACCTACTATCTACGCTATACTCACCAAAATATATGTGCTCTTTTACCGATAGTGTTTGTTTGTTTGTGTGTGTGTGTGTGTGTGTGTGTGTGTGTGTGTGTGTGTGTGTGTGTGTGTTTGCATGAGTTCGAAATTCTAAAATAACCTTAAACAAGTCCAGCTAAGGATGCGATTACTTAATATTCCATGAAGATCAATCTCTTTACACTCGCGAATTATCTTGTGAGATGAGCTAGTTAAACATAACTTTATCATAAGCACGTAAAGAAACTCTAACACACATACGCACACACAAACGCACAGACAGAAGCGTGTGCGTGTGTATAATTTTGAAGAAGGAGTATTAGTATAATGGATACCGTCGTTGGAAATGGACACGGCGACTCGAGTTCAAATCCTGGACAAGACTGTTTGCATTTCACAA
This sequence comes from Sepioteuthis lessoniana, assembly GCA_963585895.1. Taxonomy (NCBI): domain Eukaryota; kingdom Metazoa; phylum Mollusca; class Cephalopoda; order Myopsida; family Loliginidae; genus Sepioteuthis; species Sepioteuthis lessoniana. The sequence continues at coordinate 46,696,758 of OY757923.1, forward strand.
AGCGCTAATACCGGGGAAAAATATGAATCAAACAATTCTTCTTTCAACAATGGGTAAATAGTAGGGCAGACTGTGCTCTTTATCCTTGGTATGGCAAACAGTTTAAACGAAAGAAAATAATTTTAAACTTGTCAGTCGGCGTTTGAAAATAGACATTGTGTCGCATCCTTTTGGTGCGGAAGGGTAGGTCAATATATATATATATATATATATATATATATATATATATATATAAGTGTATGTGTGTGTGAGTGTATGTGTGTGTGTGCAGAACACACACACAAACCTGTTTACATGGATAGATAAATATTATCCTTCTGTAAAAATGGTAAAGAGTTGTAAGTTGGTATTTAATTTTTCCTTTATTTTGTTCAATTAATTAATTAATTAATTCGTTTTTCTTTTTTTTTTATTCACAAGTCCTATTCCTTAAGGCCACTCATTTCTCTGGCTTTATTTTAAATTGATTTTTCTTTCCGCTTCACCTTTGATTTTTTTTCGTTTTGAGCTCATTCTCATACTTTATTTCGCGCCATTTATATATTTTTCCTTTCTTATGTTTCATCTTTCTTCCACTTCTATTTGCCCTTCAACACTTTACATTCCTTAACGTATTTTTTTTAGTTTTTGCCTTCCGTATTTTTTTTTTATTCCAGAAGCACAATACCTGCGGTAATTTTGTTCCTTGTCGGAAAGCTTTTACTACCACTAACTTTTACACATTTTTATCGAGCCTCTGTAAAATACCAAAAGACGCATCTTACTGCGCATGCCTGACTTCCAGTTATGCCAATATGACGGAAGCTAGAACATGGGTAGCCTTCCCACAATGCATTTGCTTCTGATATCTATGGATGTTCAAGGTCGCAATATTGCTCGAGTCCATTCCTGCTTTATTAGCAGACGAACTGATAAGGTATTTTTTGTATGTGTTCTGAATAAATTGAAGCTTCGTGCTTGATAGAGGAAAAAAATATGGAAGCAATAGGAAAAAAAAGAAGATAAGAAAAAAGAACATGGAAGGAAGGATGGGTGAGATAAAGTAAACATGAGGCACATAAGAACTTGAGAGAAATGAGGAAAATAAGCTGAAAAAAATATCAATAATTGCATGAGTATAGAAAACGAAGAAGAAAAACAAAAAGAAAATGAAAAAGAAAGAGAGGAATAAAAGAAGCTTCGGGAAATTACTTGGAAAAAAAAAACAGAGACTTATCAGACATGACAACGATTAAATACTTGAATGAAAACGTTCAATGATAAAAAGGGGGGAAAAATCAATATTAAATGCGTAAATAAAAATGATAAAGAAATTAGACTGAAAAAATTAATTGAATGAAAAGGTAAAAAAAAAATTAAGAAATGATTGAAAATAAAAAAAATATTTTGAAAAAAAAAACAAGAAAACGGAAGGAAGAGAAAGAAAAAAAGAAGAGAAATTATGAAGAAAACAAAGGAAACAAAAAAGGAAAAAGAAAACGGAATTATAAAGCACTACAGAAAAAATGTGAAGAAAAGAGCAAACAAGTGCATGAAAAAGAAAGAAAAAAGAAAGAAAGAAAGAAAGAAAGAATCCAAAATAGATAAATACCAAAATGAAGAAATAGGTTACTAAACCAAAGACAGATAAATACAGAAATGACGATTGAGCAAATAAGAAATATTAAAGAAAGAAAAAAAGAAATATATTGTTAAATAACAAAGATTTAAAAAAGCTAAAGAAAGAGAAAATAGAGGAACATGAATTAAAACGAAGGAAAATAAAAGGTAAAATTAATGTAACTTTTGTAAAAGGAATAAAAGGAACATTTTAATAAAGAAAACAGAAAAAAAAGAAAAAAGAAAGAAAAGAAAAAGGAAATTATAAATGAACGAAAAAAGAAAAACAGAGATAAGTGAAATGTATTATAAAAAAGAAAAAGGATACAAAGTAATATATATATAGTATTTTTCGATTATATATATATATATATATATATATATATATATATATATATATATATATATATATACGTATATGTTGATAAGTTAAAGTGCTCTGTACACGACAAGAATATATATATATATATATATATATATATATATATATATATAATAAAATATATATATATATATATATATATATATATATATATATATATATATATATATATACGACAAATATTTATTTATGTACATGCACGAGCAGACATACACAAACACACACGCACATATGATATAAATTTGACAAATAATTACTTGTTTAAATGACGATTAAAAAAACAAAGAAACTCTCTGCCTGAGAAGCAAAACAAATATCTATTTATTTATTCAAAACCAAGACAAGATCAATTAATTCAAAACTGAAATCTGAAAAACAATATGCATATGAAATTAATCAAAAACTACGACTTCTTTCAACTTGAATATCAGTAAAAGTTGTCTGAGCAATTTTTTTTCTGTAAACATATAAAAGTTGACTGAAACATATCGTACATTCGTTGGATTCTCTAAATGATTATAAGAAGAAATGATATCTTCGATTATAAAAATTATTTACCTATAGAAAACGATAAGGGGAAAAATGACAATAATAGTCAACGCTTTTGGGGACTCTGGGTCTTATTTGCTTTGAAAATCAGAATATGAAAAATATCCTTTTTAGTTTGGCACGAACGGTGAACACTAGACTTTGTATGAAGCACACAATAATTCAATTACTGGTTGCTCAAAAATAAAATCAACCCATTGATATGATCCTGATTTATTACTGAGACAAGCGCAATGGTGGTCATTTGAAACACGTGCTGTAAAAATAAATCATTTGTGCCAGAGCCATAAAACTAATGTTTTTTTAATGCTTTTTATATCAGCTTCCAGGACACGCAAACTTATTTTGAGTTTCTAGTCTAAGTAGTAAATCACTATCATATTGATGGGTTGCCTCTATTCCGGGGCAGTTTTGAATGATTTTTGTCACTAAATAAATAGTGACACAAATTATTTTTTATATCTTGCCCAAGGCATTGTCATCGTAGTTTAATTGTTATTAACAGTTATACTATTCTCTTTTCAAATCTGAAACAAGAAAGAACACAGCATTATTATTAGTAGAGTTACTAGCTGTCACATTGGTCCAATTTATATTGAGACACTTTATTATGTATAAGAAAAATTATGTGTATTTTATAAACGTCTGTTCGGTGGACAATTTAAATACGGTGTTGATATCAAAAAGATACTACGATGTCGCTGTCCAGCATGTTAAACAGGACACCACAGAGACTCCCCCTTAATAGTAAAGGCATAATTCAACCCATTGCTGAAAAAATAAAGGAGTTTCATATCTTTTCGAAAGGTATTATTCTTAAAGTGAACGTAATTGTTCGATTGGAGTTCGAAGTCGCTTACTACGATATCAACTTAATCACTATATTACGGCGACTTCCCCGTGGTATTATCTGTTGAAGGAAAATTAGAATTTTGATATAAGCTTTTAATTGAAAATCAATATAATCTAAAGTTGTAAAGGTAACTAACCATTCTTGTCTTATTCTAACAGAATTTCAACCCACCTTCATTATTCAATGTTTAGATGTCACGGAATTGCGTTCATTGTACATTTATATTAATATTTCTTGTGAAGGTGTTTCTACATAGAATTTTTGCCAACGGTTTTAGCAAATGAAAATGAGTTTTAACAAAACCTTTTGACTAATCGATGAATCCTTTACAGATACTACCACTCCAGGTCAAAGTGGACCTTAGAGTTGTGGCAATAAAGTGACACTTCATACTTCCCATATCTCTAGATATTATGCTTTAAAATGTCATACATATGCTTTAAAATATCATACACAGAACAGCCTCGTTTTGAGGTAGTAGAGTCTAACTCCTCTGTAAGGTTTACAGTCAACGTATTCTAAAGTCTGCCATCAGGGAGACTAAATATTCCTTGTTTGAGGAATTCATTCAGTCTTGAACAGATAAATATTTCTTCCACCATGACCTTTTGATAAAATTTTTAATGAAATCTCATTAATGTTGAAATATTTTAGAAGAAATTTCTTATGAAGAAGCTGAACTCTTTAGCTTTTAGAAGATACCAGATCGTTCCAGATGCCAGTTTTAACCTTTGGCTTAGTTTCATTTGATTTCTTTTTTCAACGGCATATCAACATCCATGGGTTATTTCATGTCAAAGCTATCAATTTATAAAAACGGTTGTAGTACTATTCACTCAACCCCTTTGGGTGAAGGAGGTTCATGCCTTTTGCAAGTGTTCTTTCACCTGGAAAAATTCGGTTACTACATTTACCTGAGGAAACTGTTAGTGAGTATTGTTTTGTTGAAATTTTATAAAGATTCGACCAAATCATCACGGATCTTACGTTTGTTCATGTCATATGACGAGCTTTTCACGATATTCGCATATGTATATAGACCATCTTATCATTTACAATATTCGGACTATTGTCTTCATCTTGATTGTTATTCTCACAACGGTTCGGTCGACATGTCCTTCGGTCATCTTCTGTTTTTTTCATATCGAACTCAGGAGCCTATATAGAACCTTAAAGTAAACCAATTATTTAATCCAGAGGTAACAATCGGCTCCAAGAAATCTTGATTGAACGGGAAAGATACCCGAAAACTCTGCTCAGCCAGTCTACCTTTTGTTAAAGGCTGAGCCGAAAATATTCAAAAGATTTGCACAAAGGATATCGAGACAATATTCAGGAGTTTCACGATTTTTCGAACATATCTCTTCCGAGAAGCCTATGACAGAATACAATATGAATAAGACTTGCGTGTACTCCATCCCATGCAGTTGTAGTTCAGTATACAAATGCGAGACATGCCGTCCACAAAAAGTAAGGCTACAGAAACATAGAAAGGCGGTATGTCATGGGGGAGGTTGAAAAATAGGGTATATCTGACCGTATATAGAAAGAAATGAGAAACCACCTGCCCTCGTGGAATAAATAGAGAAGGACATAAGAGAGTAAGACGTCTCATAGAAGCAACGCATATGTAGGACAGATATTGAACTGGCCAAATATAGAGATGTATACGATTTGGGAACCATTAATCTGAAAGGATCGATTAGGAAAAAATATGACATGAACTAAGGTAAAAAAAAATCTCACATTGAAGTAATTAGTTTTTTATAGCTTGAGGAAAATATTAGATTTAAAGGTCCAATGAATTCACGTGGAAATGTCCTACAAGACACAGGTTGATAAGACGTTTTGTTGAAAAGTTCTGTTTCAACTACAGGTAAGATAACAAAGAATGTGATTGCTTAATCCAATCATGCCTTTCAGAATTAGAAGGATCTTCCTCCGTGGATTGAATAAAGGGAGCCGACACAGAACATTGATCTTTCGGGGTTCTGTTGAGGCTTCTAAGTTCGACATGGAACACCTGAAAAAGGTAGAAGCACATATCAGACGAAACGTTGCAAATATGATCATGAAGATAATGATAATAGTCTTAATATTCGAAGCGATAAAAATTATCAGACTTTATCACAGAAATTTAGACAAATTGTCAACAGATTTGTTTCCAATGCAACAGCGTTTGCTGGTGTTGAAATTAGTTCAAATGACTGCGCAGGTTATCGACAGTCCTGAATGTAACGTGGCACTACACAGAGTTATCTCAATAACAAAACTTTAATGATGTAGTTACGAAATTAACTTAGTTTGACACAAGACAAAATAATGGAAAAGTGATTGTAGGATAAATACCTTTGCCTATTTATCAGAACTTTCTTATCGCGAAAATCAACATCCAAAATCAAGTTCTTAAATTTCTTTTATTCCACCCAGTGCTAGGTTACCATCTTAGCCACAAAGTAGCAAATACTCTCATAGAGCAAAACTCAGACATATTCAGAATTTATATATATATATATATATATATATATATATATATATATAGCTGTATTATTTTCAAGAAAAATGGATTAAAAACTTTAAAATACCTTAAGAAATAAAGAAACATTAAAACATTGATATATTTGATACAGTTTGAAAAACCAGAAGCGATTTTTTTTTCAATTAGGAAAATAAATAAAGCAGACCAAAACGAAAGTATATCTCGATGAACTAAAAAATGTCTGGGACATTCTTCTCCCAATAAATTATGTTCCAAATAATCTCAACATTTGTTATATAATTACGGAATGATTTTTTTTATATTAATCATTTTTCGTTGATTATATTTTATCATTCAGTTTGGTTGGGCTTTGAACTATTCGGCTCTTAGTGCAGGTGCACACACATTGAGTACAATTCACGCTCGTGCGCAGAGTATATGACAATGACAAATGTCATCATAAAATCTCCAGATAAGAAATGAGACTGGGGTGGGAATGAGGTCATACCCGGAAGCGATGGGCTGAGAATTTGGGGATTTCGAAAAAGCAGTTAGTTGACATTTGACTCTGGGCCGGGCCAGTCCAGCTGGGGAGTTGACAGTGGCCGATGTAGGAACAGTCAGCATAGTAAAAATTGTGTATCTCTCTCCTCGTGTCGAAAAACTAAAGTCAAGAAGTAAATAAACGTTTCGTATGTGAACAATGGAGAGTCGTCAGTGTTTCGTATTTCCCTGAATCGGTTTATTTGTATAGTTGTATTGTGACTATACAACACATTCATTCTTAACGAAAAGCAAACCAAACTTGAGTATCCTAATCATTTTCGAAGCACTCACCCAAGGAATTCTCTCTGATATCCCAGCAATCATCATCATGTCGTGCCGCCAGCACGGATATCCCTGACCCTCTCTCTCCACTTCTCACTATCGTACATCGTCTTTGGCAGGTCTTCAGGGCTACATTCCGTATCCTCACAGAGCTGCTCTATGTATGTTCGAGCTGGTCGTCCTACTTTTGCTCGGCCACATGTGGGGGTCCATAGGAGTACATCACTTATGAGCTCGTCCTTTCTTCTCAAGCAGTGTCCTGCGTGTCAGGTTCGTCTAGAATTTGAGTTAAGTGTTTGAATTATACAACTTTTAATATATTTCTATTATACTGTCAGAATCACTACAATTCAACGTATATATATATATCATCATCATCATGTCGTGCATCACTTATGAGCTCGTCCCTTCTTCTCCAGCAGTGTCCTGTGTGTCTGGTTCGTCTAACTTGGATAGTTTAGGGATGAGAGGTAGGTGACTGAATAATTGGTGCTTTGTTGGGTGTTGTCTCCTGGACTTGTTCAATATTGCTCGATGCATTCTTGTGTAATAGCCGTCAAGCTTTTTCTCCAGCCGTTTTGTTAGCGTCCAAGTAGTGCATCCATATAGCAGTATCGGCACGACTCACTATCAAAACATTATTTTCGGTATCGTCATCAGCTGTATTGCGTTTTCCTATATTCGTCCACGTTTAGGGACCTTTTTTGAATTGTAATTTTAACTTTAAGAAAAGTTAGATATTGTATGGAACAAAAATTTGGCTCTGCGACCTGAGTGATGAGATGTTTTGTCAAATGTTTTCTAAACGGGACAAGAATTGGCGATTGAAATATTCCGTGAAATCAGCAGATCTCAATGTCGTACTGTCAATCGCAATTTTCCCTTAATTGCTACCGGCAAACTTTAACCTTTTAGGGGATTCTTGTCGAAAGCCTTTCATAATGTGAAACACTCTCTGCGAATACTCAGCGAAAGTTTAAATGTCAGAACCGCCATTTTATGGAAGCCTCTCTCGTTTAATTATCCCCAAAAAGCTTCTTTATCATTCATATACTATGCTCAGACGAAAATCCAGTTCTCAAGAAAATCTTAATGCTTATATATTGTGAATGCAACGGTAATACAGAAGACAAACTCCTTCAATGGTATTACATAGTCGACGGTGTCATCTGTAGGAAAGTGTGTATTCTGCAGAATGCACGTTTCGATCCTTACTAAGCATCTGCCAAATTGCATCAATGTCACTTTGTTCTCGTAATATTCAGGATAGCTGGTACTTACCAGAATGGATGTACGAGCTGCGTTAACACTTATTCTTAAAGAAAATGAAATCGCTTGCCTGAGTAAAATCTGAAGAACAATTTCTAAGAAAAAAAAGCTGCGAACCAAACTTCGAGCGATCTAATCACGAGTTTGCTATGACAGTTGATAGAAAAAAAAAAGGGTATTTAAGTGAACAGTTGCGCAAGCCATTCGTACCTTCTCCTGGTTTAGAACATATATATTCAACCTTTGCAGTTGAGTCATATAGGAATAAATAGAGGCTAGTGATAACTATCATTTTCTGTAAACTGACAAAGGAAATCTCAAGCGTTACGAGATATGAAAAATCACTTAACTATTTCTGTGAAAATTTCTGAGATAAGGACATTTATTATTAACAATACTAAACCTATTCACACAATTGACTTCAGTTTGGTTGATAAGTTCATAATTTTTCGGCTATTGTACCACCGGCCTTCTTCGAGTACTTTTTGTCACAATCAGTAATTATTTCGCCTTCACCCTTGCAGTGTAGTTGACCTTTAAGCTGAGTCAGGGACCAGAGTGACCCTGCGAGATGCTTTAAACCGACGTCTTTATTCTTTTGCCTATTGAAGACCGTAGTACATTTCAGATATCAGAGTCTTTGCTTTTTATAACAATCTTTTATTGGTATTACTGCTTGTTGGTCTAAGTGTTCTTTCTTTCTTAATTAACGGGTCCTATATTGTCTTCACTTCTATGCTTAATCTGCAAAGAAGGTCACTGCACATGACAGAAGGTGAATAAACCAGTGCGAGATTTAAGATTTAACTGATTTCCCACCAAGCCGATGTATGACACAAAGTCCATTAATCACGGGGAGCCACTCACAAATCAAGAGTTATGTACGGCTATTTAAAAAAAAGGCTTATTCCATTCTTCATACTGGGGCACCCCAATAGCCAAGATATGAACTTGGCCCCGCAAAGCAGGTAGTGCCTGAGGGACTGTTCCCTGGGAATCGGCAAATCAAATTAATAACGTCAACCTGATACAAACGACAGCAGCCCCATGTTTTAAAAGCAACCGGCAGGAGATATTCAATGACATTGGCGGGGGAAAGAAAAATCTACTTCAGTGGATTTAATAAAACGTTCGGTTTGAAATTACCTGATGATTACTGGCTACCACAAAATACACCGGATTAGAACGAGGTAATGTTAAATCACGTCATAGGGCTGATGGTGAATTGCCTTTGTTTATGATTGTTTAAAATCAGTTTTCTTTGCGACACTTTTTTAAAGGTACGATTATTTTGGTTAAAAATAAAAAGATAGAAGAAATTCAACTTCACCCAAATAGAGAAAAAAAAACAATTTACGTTAAACAAAAAGGAATAAATAAATAATTGAATGACTCAGTCAACTGACACGTGGATATGGTATCTTAAGTTCAGGTGAAGGAAAGATAGAGAAATAAATAACTAAATAGATGACCCGGTAAAACGGAATAAATGACCAAAAATTCCAGATAAATTGAGGATCATCATTCAGGGGTTTCTTTGTGATTAATGAGGAAAGTCTGGTTAAACTAGGTTGAACGATTTCGAACATTACGTCGAACCAAAATTCAAACAAATTATATTCTTAAGTTCCGAAGAAAAAGGGACCATTGACAGTTAGAATAGTGTTGGAAGCAAAATCTAAACAAATTATATTCTTAAGTTCCGAAGGAAAACGGACCATTGCCAGTTAGAATAGTGTTGGAAGCAAAATCTAAACAAATTATATTCTTTAGTTCCGAAGGAAAACGGACCATTGCCAGTTAGAATAGTGTTGGAAGCAAAATCTAAACAAATTATATACTTAAGTTCCGAAGAAAAACGGAACATTGTCAATTAGAATAGTGTCGGAAGCAAAATTTAAACAAATTATATTCTTAATTTCCGAAGGAAAGCGGACCATTGACAGAATAGTGTCGGAAGCAAAATTTAAACAAATGATATTCTTAAGTTCCGAAGAAAAACGGATACATTGTCAATTAGAATAGTGTTGGAAGCAAAATTTAAACAAATTATATTCTTAAGTTCCGAAGGAAAGCGGACCATTGACAGTTAGAATAGTGTCGGAAGCAAAATTTAAACAAATTATATTCTTAAGTTCCGAAGGAAAACGGACCATTGTCAGGTAGAATAGTGTCGGAAGCAAAATTTAAACAAATGATATTCTTAAGTTCCGAAGGAAAACGGACCATTGTCAGTTAGAATAGTGTCGGAAGCAAAATTTAAACAAATGATATTCTTAAGTTCCGAAGAAAAACGGATACATTGTCAATTAGAATAGTGTCGGGAAGCAAAGGACAATAAATGGGATGATAAAAAAATACAGAATTAATTTATTTTAAGAATGTTATACATATTCGTTCAGGACTCGGTCTGAATGTATCCTGAGAGTTTGACCGTTACGTAGAGAGAAACACCATTTCGTTCTGAGCTGAGCCTCTTAAAAATCTCTCTCTCTCTCTCTCTCTATATATATATATATATATATATATTGATTTATTCATCTATCAATCTATTTAGTCTTTCGGTACATGGTCACTTACATTTGACTAATAAAATCGATCACTTACATTTGACAGTGTCATTTGCCTTTAACGGATGAACAAGATAACTTGCATTCGAAAAAAAAATTATGAGCCTGTTGGTTTTTCAGGAAAACAAAGGCCGAAAAATCTTTGAAGAATCCAACAAAATAAAGGCAGGTGAAGACAACAACAAACATTGACGTTTGACTGGACGTAGTAGATCAAACAGGTAATCTACGGATAGAAAAAACTTATAACGTTACGCGAAGGACATAACAAAAAGGACATGTTATATAGGTTGTATATGGTGTATAGTTGTAGGGGTTCATGGCGTAATGGCTACAGTCGTAGGAAATACTCATGGTGCCCAGATATCAAATCCCGGAGGAAGCAGTTTGCATTTCACATAGTGCTAATACACTATGGAAAGATGTGAATCTAACAATTCTCCATACAGTTATGATTAAATAGTAGGGCAGAATGACGAACTTAAACTTTGCTATGAGAACTAATCTAGGAATAGTGATGATACTGAATTCAAATTCGATAAACTCCGCATAAAATTGGCATTGTGTTGCATGCAGCTCGTGTGGAGAGGTTGGATATATATATATATATATATACTTCGTATGGGTGGCGGCCACGTTTATATACATCAAATTAGAGCTGTTGACCTGACAACGAACATTCATCGTATGATTACATTTCATACGTCATTTTAGTGCCGGCTGCGTTGCTTAATCTGCTTTGGCGAACACGTTACATAGGTCAACATAGAGATAGTAATCACACAACAAACACTGATTCTGAGACGAAGTTACATTCGTTGTCTTAGTACAAATTAGGATATAAGAGTAAAACGAGCGAAATGTTGTAGATATAAGAACGAAAATGAAGACAATCGAATAATTTAATTCCTTATTTCATCATCACCATGTCGTGCGGCTAGCATGGATATCCCAGACCCTCTCTCTCCACGTCTCCCTATCATTCATCGCCTCCGGCAGGTCTTCAGGGTTATATCCCGTATCATCATATAGCTGCTGTATGAATGTTGGAGCTGGTTGACCTGCTTTTGATTGGCCATATGCGGGGGTCCTCAGGAGTACATCACTTACGATCTCGTCCTTTCTTCTCCAGCAGTGTCCGGCATGTCTGGTTCGTCTAGCTTGTATAGTTTTCGTGATAGGTGGTAGGTGACCGTATAGTCGGCGCCTTGTGGGGTGTTGCTGCCAGGACTTGTTCACTATTGCTCGCAACGCTGACTAAACGGTTGGAGAAGAAGCTAGACGGCAATTCCTTATTTAATCTAACAAAATCTTATGGATTACACTTCGTCGAGTGATTCAACAAATTTCATATCAAATAGTATGAGCAATATTTGGATAAGGAGGCACGCGATTATAAACCAACCAGAATGTAGTTTGGCCATAAATGCAGGCTGTTATTAAATTTAAGCTTATGAAAGCGAGAATTTAGAAAAATAAATTAATAAAAACGCTGTATTTCATGTCAATCTATTTTATATACGGTGAGACTTGATAAGTTGAATCTACATTTCATATTCTACATGAAACAAAGAAACCAGCACTGTCAGCTGGGTCTATAGAATACACCGACTGCATCTCTTCTGAGGGATAAGGCTTCCCCAACGATGGCCCAGTCGGCTGGAGCTGTAGAATACACCGACTGCATCTCTGCTATGGGGTAGCTCCCCGCTTCAGCAAGTGTTCTAGATATGGCACTAAACCATCTGATGGCGAGTCTCAAGCCTTGTTGATTTTGGGAATGTGGTGTATCCCTTCATCACCACCGCTCCCAAGTCCACTCTGACCCGGAGCGATAGCACCTGATAGGGTCGTATCTAGAGGTCAAATAGAACAAACTAAGTATACAAACAAATTACTGATGTTAAATTGGAACGCTTATTTAGCAATACTTGAAACTATTTAACAAATTGCAAAAAAAGACCCTAAGTTCTTTTAAGAATATTATCTACAAAATGTGTTTACAAATCATATATGTATTTAATATATGTATAAAGAGGGTTTAGTTTTAAATAACCTTAAATGGTTGATATGCCATAAAAGCCAATAAAACACAAACAAACATATGCTTTTCACGAAAGAACAATTTTAGAATGATAAGTGTATATCTTTAAATCCTATTGACCATTCATATGTAGAGATTCAATGATGTATAGATCCAGTTCGTGGCATTTCTAACGATATAGAAGAGTTACTCAGCATTTCATATATCTTTTTTCAGTAATACATGAGAAGTTGTGCTCAGGATTATCGTACTAGTATCCAGGAACGATCCCTGAACTGATTCATACAGCTGAATTTTAATTTCGAATTTTACCTCTTGATTATTTATCCTACCAAAGCTAAAGCACCTGGTTTGCCCTACGAGGGGGAGACAAGTTGAAGTGTCGCTTTTTTCTGAGAGCAACACATGAAAGTTAAACGTAACCACCTTTATTCCAGGTTTGAATTTGTGCAATGTAATTGCGGAGGGATTTCGTTTTGTATATCTTGCCTTTCGGTTTAGTTAGGGTGAGAACCTTTCGGCTCAGTGCATGGGTTAGTTAGGTGCAAACATGAGTGCAGGTGTTCACGCACTCGCGGGGAGGATGCGTCATTCACAGATGTCAAAATAAAACTCCAGATAGGAAATAGGACCAGGGGGTGTGAATGACGTCATGCACTGGAAGCGTTGGCTGAGGATTTGGGGGATTTGAGAAAAAGCAGAGAGTTGAGTTCCTGCGTCCGAACGGGAAGGTTGACTTTCGGGGCCCGCCGAGGCCAAACCAGTAGTTTGTAGATGGGGTGCTTCACGTGGTTTGGGGCAGATGTAAAAGCATTCAGCATAGAAAGATTGTGTCTCTCTCTCCTTATGTCGAATAACCTTTAACTCAAAGGTAATATAGTTTCGTTCCTGAACCAATTTCGTGAATGTCGTGAATTTCGGACTTCCTATGTCTATTTCACACATCCGTATATTATGGGTATGTTACATTTGGTTCAGTTGATCTAATTCCTGCAAAAATACCTATAATGCCGCAATAACCAAATCGACGTGTAAAGTTTTTTAGAATGTTGAAAGAAAGTATTTGCCTTTATGCAAGAATACATCAGAATATTGTGATGATTTCTTGGTTTGGTTTCTTTGTTTAATGGCATATCAGGTTATTTAATGCCAAAGCTATTCTACTAAAAGAACAGTTGTGATACTATTTAACCCATAGCTGGGAGAATAAGGGGCTTCAAGGGTATTTGCCCGAAAGTGAACGTGGAGTACGAACTCGTTTACTACGATTCCGCAGTCCATCGCTTTAACCATTACACCATGAGGACACCCCCTGAATATTGTGAGTAAAACAATATTTATTTGAGCTTTTAATACGCATTGTAAGGATTTTTTGCTCTTGTTATCATTAAATATTATATTTTATCTGTGTTATCCTGATTAACTGATTGTTGTTCATATTTGCATTTTTTTTTATCTCTGGTTTCAACAAGTCGCAAAAAATGTCTGGTTATTTGAAAAAAGGTTATGTGTACTCCCGAACTCCTTTTGCTTTTATTTTTAACTTACTTTCAAAATTAGCTTTGACATCTTCTTGCAGAACAAGACAATCTTTAAAAAAGGGACCTTCTTTTGGCAAGGCATAGAATACCCTTCCTTTAATCTCTGCACAGAAGTAAAACCCTCTAAAAAAAGTGGGTACTGGGTATAACTGTAAACTGTATCTGAGAGTGAGGAGTTAGTTCTAGAGATTGGGGAAGTGTGAAGTACTTCTTTATTTCTATTACTCCCAGGACTACTTTCGGCCGAAGTTACCAGTTACCATCTTAGGGTAAAATAGATCTGTTTATATATTATTCGTATTCTATAGAACCGTGTACAAAAAAAAAATCTTAAGAAACAGCAACACAAAAAAAGGAAATACAAAAATAGAATGAACACAATTCCTTAACCTCTTAGCAGAAAATAGCTCTAGATGAGTTGACACTCCGTTAAAATCAATTAATCAATCAGTCAATAAATCAATAAAGAAACCAGTCAAAATTAAACATCGCAATGAAGTGAAGGTTAATGCTCTAGAATTATTGACTCTTCACTAGTACACCTTCATTTCTATTCTTTGTCCCCCACCTCTAAAATAAGTTTTGGAATATATCATAAGCGTAATAGAGAGATTTCCATGCAAATAATTCTTTCTTTTTTTCTTTCTTTCTTTCTTTTTGTTTTTCTATACAGTCTGTCGCGTAGCTTACGAGGCCATGAACTGATTAGACTCAATTTATATGTGATTATTTTTAGTTCTGCCTGGACCTGTGTCTTTATCTATGCCCTTAACGTGTTTCTTATTAACATACGTTTTCCCCACTTGGTGTCTGGTGCGTGTTATCGCCTTCCGACTCTTCCCGAGAGATAGTTTTTAGCAATGAGTGTTATCCGACTGAGAACAGAAAGAGAAACGCTGCCGAGTAATCACGATGAAAAAAGACGAACAATCACCTATCAGCTAATGAGCAACTTTCCATCTATTGTCTTTGTCTGTGATATTTAACTCAACGTTTCTGCCGGTATATTATCCGGTCTTCTCAAAAATTATTTATCTTTATATTTTCA
Source organism: Sepioteuthis lessoniana (assembly GCA_963585895.1). Taxonomy (NCBI): domain Eukaryota; kingdom Metazoa; phylum Mollusca; class Cephalopoda; order Myopsida; family Loliginidae; genus Sepioteuthis; species Sepioteuthis lessoniana. Next base: position 46,711,920 of record OY757923.1, read on the forward strand.
GATTAGTTTTATATTACCTCTTTTGAAAAAGGCGTTTTGCCCGATAAATTCTTTGGTCTTCGAATGTATTTCATATCTGGCTTTTAAGAATCATTTTGTGGTTTTGTAAAAAAAAATACGAGTCTATAGAATGCAATATTTATTTTGGGGAGCACGAAGAAAAGAATGCACCGATAGTGAGAATCAGTAAGGTTGATATGCCTTTAAAGAAAGAAACCAACATAAGCAAAATAGTTCGGAATATAAAATATAGAAAACATTTTATCTCAGAAGTCCGGATAATAAAGGACTATTACTCACGTTATAAAAAAAAAATATAATATAGATGCATTTTCGGAGAAATATATGAGTAATAAATTAATTTATGTTCGAAGGTCACAAAAATAAAAATAAAAAACAAAGAAGAGTATGCTCAGCTGTTACCGACTTGGGCTGAAGAAGATAGGGTTTACATCAACAGAAATAGTATGATACGTGAATATTCTATGTGGCGACCTTTTTAGCTAGAAAGCTAAGAAGTCAAAATGCCGTGGTTTTACTTCCTACGTATATATATATATATATATATATATTCACACATACGTATATGTACACACACACACACACACACACACACATATATATATATATCCATATATGTACATATATACATATACTATATATATATATATATATAGATAGATAAATATGTATATATACATATATATATATATTTCTTATACATATATGTAAAGGTAAACATAGATACACACACACACACACACACACACACACACACATATATATATATATATATATATATATATATATATATATATTTATATATTTATATATATTAATCATAGGGTCACAAGTGGACGATGAGATTTGCCAATGTCCAAATTTGTCCACTTCTGGCATCTAAAAATACACAGCCATCTGTATATTGATTGTATATCACACCATCATATAACACTGAGACAAGAGACAAAAATTAATTCAGCCTATATATACGGTTCAAATTCCCCAAATGTTTGGATATTACCTTGAAAACTTGGGTACCAAACTATGTAATTAGAAAGCATAATTTGAAGATACATTTATTTATGAAGTGAGGTTGATCCCAACAGGGTGATTCTTTCTATCGCCTTGTAGTATACTAAGTTTAAGTTAATAATACCATATTAAATAAAAGTGAAAGTTATTATTTAAGGGAATTTTTGTATTATAGTTGATCTTTAAAAAAGCAAGCATACTGTAGCATTGCACAAATATATTCTATAACTTATTTTACTAACTAGCATAGTGTTGGGAATCAGACCTTGTGAAAAAAAAAACAAACATCAAAGTTATTTCCCCTAAGGGATAGAAAAAAGTGGCCTACTATATATATATATATATATATATAAGTGTTCACCGATGGCCTGGTAAACGGGGTTGATGCCAAAGACTCAAAAAATAGTTCTTGATGTCAGTTTGCTTAACACTCAGCATTATAGGGTACTAATCAAGGGTAAAGTGGAGTAATCCAGGGAATGGAGTAGTGCTCTCCACTACACTTCAGAAAAAGGAACCTTCGAGTCGTCTTCGTATATAGTCGACTACTACTACAATAAATCTATTTACCAAACCCCTCTGCACATGCCGGAGGGCACACAAAGTTATTTTTTGCATGGAGTTTAACAGATTTGAATTCACAATTTAACTTATCCTTGCCTGGTGCTTAGACAGCCCAGTCTGGTCTACAATTTAGGCATAGCTGGAGGGAGAAGAGTTCGATTCGTACCTTTCACGCAGGTATTAGCATTACATGAAATCTAAAGATTGGTTCTGACTTTAAACTTAATTCGCCCTGTCCATTTCTTTAAATGGTCACAATAACAACACTTGCACCTTATATCATTATCATTATCAAGTCAAACCAGCAGTACGGATCTCCCTGACCCTCTCCCGCCACTTTTCTCTATCGTCCATCGGTACAGAGCGGTTGTATGTAGGTACTAGCTGGACGTCCTGACTTTGCACGTCCATGCGAAGGGATCCACGGGAGTAAGTCACTTACGATTTCGTCCCTACTTCTCCAGCAGTGTCCCGCATGTCTTGTTCGTCTAACTTGGATAGTTTCGTGATGGGTGGTAGGTTGCCGTAGTTCTGCTGCTTTGAGCTATGTTGCCTCCAGGACTTGTTCAATACTGCTAGCAGCATTCCTGTGTAATTGCCGTCAATATTTTTCTCCAGACATTTAGATAGCGTCCATGAAGTCCATCCATACAGCAGTATCGATACGACCGCTGCTTGGAAAAAACTGCGTTTCATTTTTTCAGTCAGGTCTGACTTCCATATGACTGATAGACTATCGTTAGCTGTCCATGGCTTTGCTAGTCGCTTCCTCGGAATCCAAACTTGCCGATGAATTTCTGAGAGCTACCGTTTAGTGTGGAGATGTCACCTCTTTGATTAAAGCACATGTATTCCGTCTTGTGTGCATCGACTGTGTAGCAGGGTTTCAGCTCTGTGTGTGTGTGTGTGTGTGTGTGTGGATAAGAATGAAATGATTTTTTAAATTTATCTTCAAATTTGGCAAAGGATGATTACTCCCGAATATTTTTACCCCTTCGTCTTTTACATTTTGGTAAAATCGTATGTATCTAAAATCTTTTTTTTATCGAAAAGGATCTTGGTTGTTCTTCGTATATATGATTTCATTTCCTAATTTTCTTTTGATCGGTCTTGCTAAATTTTATGTTGTAATTTCATATCAAGTACGATTATTTTTTTCAAATTCAATTAAATTCGAGGCTTTATAAACACATTAAATTTTTAATGGGTCAGAAACTAAAACTTCTCACTTTATAAACCGCCAAATAGTCGGAGTGTGCGCTAGATTAAAAAAAATGTTAGAAATAATAATCTAACTCATAGAATTATTAATCTTAAGTAATAATTTATTTCTTATTTCTGTTGCATTTTATCGCATTATTCCGTTCGATATTCTACGATTTTTAATCAGTCACTGACGCGAAAATTAAAAAGATCAGAGAAATTCCCTAGAATTAAAAAAAATATGTTGGTAAATACAAAAATAAGAATTCCAGTCACTCGGAATATAATGAGCTTCTCATCTCACAACTGTAGACAATACTATGATAACCGACGAACACATCAGCTAGAATGTAATTATAAAGCCGTCGTTCTAAAATTTACGCCTGTAAGAGCTTGTGCTTCTGTGTGTGTGTGTGTGTGTGTGTAGCAGGAAAACTTGTTTGTATCACAACCAGAGAGTCTACTTGTCAAATAAACTTTGTGAATCTTCAATGCTGTCGATGGTTTTCCAGTAATATATATATATATATATATATATATATATATATATATATATATATATATATATATATATATATATATATATATATTTCGCTCAGGTTACGCCATCTTTTCATTTACCCATCTCATCAATTATCGCCTGCCCACATACATTTCAGAGACTTCTATGGATATCAGTAGCTGTATAATCTTCATTAGTCAAGAACTCAATTACCTTTCTTTTAAATTTCTTTTTCATACAAATACTAATATAACACAAGAGAATACTAAAGTTATTTCTTGACATTCAGAATTACACCATATCGTGGTATGAAGTTTATTATATTACTATCTATAGTTTCTGTGAAAATGATTGCCCAGTCGGCTGGGGCTGTAGAATACACCGACTGCTACTCTTCAGAAGGGTAAGACTTCCCCCAACGAGTGTCCTGAATTGACACTAAACAATCTGATGGTGAGGTTCCAGCAATGCTGGAGCTTTGGGGAATGCAGAGTACCCCTTCATTGTCATCGCTCCCTGGTCCTCTCTGGCCCGGAGTGGTAGTACATGATAAGGGTCCTATCTGTGGGTTAAATATAACTAACAGCATATTTATACTAAACTGAATTGTTTGAGTAATCTGAATAGCTTGAAATAGAAATGTTTTTGACAATTAAACCTTACTTGCATTTAAACTGCATGCTTATGCTTAACTGAATTATTTGAAATAGAACTATTTTTCCACATTAAAACTGTATTTACGCTTAACTGAATTGTTACATATAACTACTTGAATAGTTTGAAATAGAAATGTTTCTGACAATTAAACTGTGTAATGATGCTAAAGTAAATTGTTTTAAATAGAACTGATTATTTACATAAAAATGGATTTGGCGTTAAATAACCTACAAAGGTTGATATGCCATAAAACCCACCAAACCAATCCAAACCTGAGAAAATGGCTTTTAAGTATCACTTTTAGAACAGCTATTCTTTTTAGTAAAACCAGGACATTAGTCGTTATAGATAATAAAATTAGGAAAATACTCCGAACCTATCATATAATGAGGAAAGCAATCTATATATATATATATATATATATATATATATATATGCGGCCAAACGAGATAAAAACTGTAACAAAAAATAATAATAATGATTCATTTAAGATCTTTTAGACCCTGCAGTAGGCCGAAGAAAACTCGGCCGATACATATAAACAATAAGGACGATGATTACTTGTCTTAATAAAAATGTTTTATTTAAGAAATTCAACCAGTATGCAGTCAATAATAATGCTGTAACACAAGCTCGTCAGCATAATAGACAAACTCTTCGAAAGGAAATAACAATCGCTCTGGGGAAAGGTTTTTCTAAAATGCACAATTTTAGCCTCGGGACACATGACAATTCTTTTTTGTTTTTCTTCTTTTATTCATCAATTCTTCTCAAATCTTTTCTTTCTTTTGTTTGTGCTCATCGTCTATCTTTTTCCCTTATTTATTTATTTATTTATTTATGTTGCTGTTTCTTTTCATTTATAATATTCATGTTCTGGTATTTGTAATTCGAAGCAATTTTTTTGCGAAAATGGACGCGTAAAAAATAAAAAATGATAATAATAAAAATAATAGCCTCACGGATCGGATTTTCCTCATGAGAACGAAAATAAAAAGCCATCAGGTAAAGAAGAGAATAATAACTTTACTTCTTTGCCATCTAAACGACTCCTCATATTTTCATTTTCGAAAAAGCAATGTCTGCAAAGCATATAAATGTGTGTACCAGTGCGTGCGTCTATTTATGTGCATTGATCTATGTGTGGGGACTTGTGTATGCATGAGGGAGTAGTATAAAGGAATGGGTGGAGGTGCCTGAACAAAAATAAATGCTCATACATCAAATTATTAAAACATAATAGTTGCTCACACACTCTCTCTTATATATATATATATATATATATATATATATATAGGTGTGTATGTGCGAAGTTAGAGGAGACTATTTGTAAGTTGGTCGTCCTGCTTTTGCACGGCCATGTGTGGGGGTCCATAAGAGTACATCTCTTATGAGTTCGTCCCTGCTTGACGACCAGCACGAACATACATTCAGCAGCTATGTGAGGATACGGGATGTTGTCCTGAAGACCTACCTAGGGCGATGAACGATAGGGAGGAGTGGCGAGAGAGGGCCAGGGATATCCGTGCTATCAGCACGATATGATGATGATGATGATATGTAAGTCCTTCCTATGGAAATTTCTCTTACCCTGATATTTTCCGGGAACATTTAGATTATAAACTTGTGACTGTGTACTGGAACTTATGCACGTTGTGTAGTTTTATCCAATATGAATCGAAACTTCAAGTTAGTTTACTAAGTCATAATTAAATGATGAACGAATTTTCCTTACGATATTCCCCTTAGCATTTCATATTCCAATTAGAGCGTGTGTTTTATTGGACGAAGCATTTCTTAGAAATTTCGATATGTTGTGAAGTTGCGTCGCTGTGATTTTTTAATGTTCTCAGCGATCTCCAAAAGGAATTTTTAGTTTAGGAAACAAGAAAAAGTCACAAAAGTTGCCTCTGGTGAGTATGGAGGATACTAATCTTGCACAAACCCGTGTGTTGACAAAATTATCGAGACCACAGCACAAATATTACAGAGAATCATATCTAGTTTATGTAGTCAAAATGATTACATTGCAGTCGGTAATAATGTGCTTAACTCGTAAAAAGTTGACGATAGTGTTTAAAGTATCACTTCTGTCTACATTGATTTCCTCAATGCTAATGTTCAGACAATACCTAAGAAAAAGGCATTAACATTTCAATAAAAAATATTTGCAGACACGAAAACAAATGATAATACTGCTTGTGAAAATATGGAGGACCTAGGTTGATTGAGGTTTTTAAAATGGGGTTTTGTGGTATGACTGCTATGTTCAAAGAGTGTTATGAAAGTGGTAAGTGATTTGTAATCAAAAATGAATTCTAGAGAGACATATTTATCATCATAATCATTATCAAGGCGGGCTGACAGCACAGATTACCTTGTCCCACTCTTGCAATCTATCCTTATCAGTAATCTCTCTTGGTAAATCATTTAGCCAACGGTAACGACCGAGCCGTCAGTCAAGAGATGTACCTATGTAAATAAGCGGAAGAACAGCGGAAGCAGGTGGATTTCAAACAAAAATATAACCAGGACACAGACAGCTTGAGTCAGTTGGAGTTGGAGTCACTTGGAGACTAGATGCCGAATTGAGAGCCAGCGGCAGATAGAGGGCAATGGGCACTCAGTGACTCACGGTTGAGCAGTCTAGCCAGAATGCGAAAGAAGTGCTGCTATGGTCAGAAGAACTTGGGGTCAATATGTAGCAGTCTGTTCCAGTCTCCAACTTACCTCTCACACACAACCAACATCAACTCTTTCGAGAATAAAGTGTGAGAGATATATTTTTATAAAGAAGTGTGTTCGTTCGTTCATTGAAGTCGTCATTATTGTTGACTATATTCCGCATATATTTGTACATGTATTACGTATATGTATTATGAGTATACAACACAACTTTTTTGTTCTTTGAAAAGATGTTGATTGAGTCTTTTTTCAGTTTATTGCCTGCTGTTACGAATTGTAAGAGAGTAGAGAAATTATTCCAGGAAATGGTAAAACTTTTCTACTTTGTTATTGCCCCCTGATTCTTATTAGCAATTCTGAATGACATTAATTTTGGTAAATAGTTTTGGGGTTTGAAATTTTAATCTATTTATACTTGTATATGTTCGCAACGATTGTCGAGGAAAAACTTCCATAGAAATGAGTGCCGTGAAAATACAGGGAAATAAATTCTAGATTTAATTGGTAAAGAACATTAGAGAAAATTATCAATATGTCAACATTAAGTATATATATATATATATATATATATAGAGAGAGAGAGAGAGTAATCGGATGGAAACTCAAACCTGGTTAAGTTGTCATTAACCAGGTTTGAGTTTCCATCCTATTACACTAAATATGATTTGAAAGTGAATTTTGTTATATCCCTGCGAAAGAATAAGGGATGAATAATAGCGATACATCTAGCACTCACATAGATTTATAGGATATTCCCCATATATTCTATAAAAGAATGATCCATACCCACTCTCATTGCACGCTGACTGGATATATATATATATATATACACACGGGCATAAACACACACACACACACACACACACACACACACACACACACACACACACACACACACACATATATATATATATATATACCGATATATATATATATATATATATATATATATATGTATACACACACACACACACACACACACACACATATATATACATATATATATATATAAGTAAAATATAAGTCCTGTTAGTTTTTGGGGGGTGTTTTTGATTTATATCAAAACCCATAACAGGATGGAAATAAATTTATAATCCTAATGTGACCGGTTTTTGTTTTTTCTTAAAGATATATATATATATATATATATATATATATATATATATATAAGTGAGTATGTTTGTGTGTGCATATATGTACTTGGTTAGACATGTTAATAAATTTATTTTATGTCAATTACCCCCGAATTCCAAAATTCATTTTCCTGTATTTGCACCGCTCTCGATTCTACAGTATTTTTTTCTCGTCAATGTCACGTGAGCTAATACGTTGATATTCGAAAATAAACTCACAGTACAAATACATGATTAGCCTCTTTTTCTAATTTCCGTCTGATGATTGTGTGATTCACATGAAACTTCAAATATCAGAACCAAAGTGTTCATAGTTAGAATATTTTAGGTTTAAGACATACCCGATTATAATGGCATCGTACTCCATTTTATGTGCTTTTCTCATTTGCATTCCTTTTATTATATAGATATATATAATCTTTTAAAAAGAAAAATAATTTTGTTTCCTCCACACATTGAGACCAGAATGAATTTAGCAAGTCGTATACATAAATACTGGTGTCTAAACAAAATATCAATACAAGGATTAACATATTTATTTATATATTGATATATGCCTCAACAGATATAAATACTGATATGTAATTAACAAATATATATATATATATATGTGTGTGTGTGTGTGTGTGCGTGTGTGTGTGTGTGTGCGTACGTGTGTGTGTGTATTTATAAAGTGTAAAATAATTTTGAATTTGTCCAATCGATAACTGCGTTCGAATTACTTCCTGTTCTTCAACAAAACTGATTCACTTTTTTCCCCTCATATCCTCTGGGTATTTTTTTCGTTGTACGCACAAAAAGTTTTCAGCTTTTCTCTTTTGACACCTTCACACACTTTTAAAAAGCCTTCTAGGTCCTTCGTATTACCAAATAACACCTATTTTTCAACGAAAGATTTCTAAAGAAATGCATTACATAAAGATCAATATTTCTCTACTAAAAATTATATTTTGTTTTATTTACTGCGGTTCTATCATGTATTTTGGGTCATCTGTGTTTTTTTTGTCTTTAACTATGGCATCTTTTATAGTTTTTCTACGTTTCTCTTCTCTTATCTGCAAAGGAATTTCTCACAAAGAAATTCGATCGGAAATATTAGTTATCATTTACATTCTTTTTTCTTTCTCCTGCGTTAGAAATAAAAAAGTGCGCTTTTCTTAAATAAGGAGTAATCACTGCGTTCTACAAGACCATCAATCTTTTAGTATTACATTTTTTCAGCTTTTATTGATTTGCAGAGATAGATACAACCTAATATTTTAGAAATATGTTTTATTGTTTTGGCTATTTTTAAGAAACGCGATCAAAGCCTCAATTTTGCCAAGCACCATTTGTGTAATAGGTGTTTATTCTTTCACCAGTAATGAAAAAGATGTTTAAAGACAACTTTGACTTGAAGATATATCCAATGCGAAAGAAAGAATATCCATATTTATTGGGTTATATAAAGAGAGGTACAAATTGGTACATCACATCAATATTATAAATAAAATAGAAACAAGACTATCACCAGAAAATGATGAATGGGTTGCGTCAATTGTTGTGTAGAAATAAATAAGAAAAAACTACATATAAATGCTACAAATTAAGAAATGCTATGGTTTGAGCTGTTACGCTCTGTCGGAGGGGCTTACAGTACACTTAGTGTATACTTTGCTGTGGAGTAAGACCCTTTATAAGAAGTGTCCTTATCAGGACACTAATCTGCATTCAATGATGAAGCTTCATTTTTGGAGATTTGAGAAGTGTAGATTTTCCCTTCATACTCATTACTCCCAGGTCCATGCTGACTAAGCGTCGCAGTAGCTTTTAGGGTCCCATCAATGAATCGAATAGATCTGTTTAAAAATATTCGTATTCAAATGTAACATGTGGAAAAATGTTAATATGAACGCTATTTCCTAACCTCTATGCAAAAGATAACCCTGAGCAGGATGTCATACCATTAAAATCAAACATCCACCATTTATCGTATTTTGTAACGCCGTTGACCTTTCGTCTGTGTTTACCGGAACTGAAGTGAACTTTTTCTATGTCCACCTTCAACGTCTATTTGCAAGCTTGGTTCGCCCTTTATTCATGTAGGATTTTATCCTTATCGGGTGCCTTTTATCCTGAATTTGTGGATTAATTAAATTTACTTATTATCAATGAAGAAGAATGAGGGTTATTTTTTTTTACCTTAGGTACTCTTGCAGTTTATTACTAACATTTTTCATTGTCCCATGCAATAACAAGCATTCATTTGTTTTTAGTAAAACTGATACTTAGTAATAGCTATTGTAATGATATAATTTTCCACGAAATATAATAAACTAATAGTATCTTTGGTTTAGTATTGAAATTAATTTCAATCAAAATATGTCCGGGATATACTAATCCATTATATATATATATATATATGTGTGTGTGTGTGTGTGTGTGTGAGTGTACTTAAAAAAATGGTCATATTAAGATAATGAATTTATTTCCATCCTGTTAAGAGCATTAATTTATATCAATGCACTAAAAATATTTACAGGACTTCTTCAGATCCAACAAGAAAATAAAATAAATTTACAACCCGACAGAGAGAGAGAAAAAAAAAACTATTTCTCCAATGTATTAAAGCTAGCTTAAACTTTCAAGTAGTGATAAGGATAAAAATTTATGGCATGTAAAACTACATTTGGTCTCATCCTACTTCAAATTTAACAGAGAGTGACACTCATTGTACGGAAGTAATTAGGAAATATTATGACCAACTTGATGTGAATAATAATAATAATAATAATAATAACAAAAAAGAGAACTTGTAAATAGTCGACTTTACATTATATTAATTGTAACAAAAAAGAGAACTTGAAAAATTTTCGACTTTGCTGTCGCGGCTGACCACAGAATAAAACTGAAAGAATGTACAAAGAAGGAGAAGTACCTCGACCTTGCTAGGGAATTAAACAAATTGTGGAATATGCAGGTGACAATTATACCAATTGTAATTGGTGCGTTTGGAACAGTAACTGAATGATTACTAGAGGGACTGGAGGAGTTGGAAGTTGGCAGGCGGGTGGAGATCATCCAAACGACAGCATTATTGAGAACGGCCCGAATACTGAGAAGAGTCCTGGAGACTTGAGGAGACTTGCTGTCACTCAGAGTCCAGTGAAAAACCATCGGCTAACGCTGATGTGAAAAGCTCTGATGAGTGACTAATAATAATAATAATTCTAATCGTAAAACTAAAATTAATTGTCTTATGAATGGTTTGTGTGATTTGAAAAAAACGTAGTATATCAATATATTATTTTCGGAAAAGAAAATATAAAAGATAAAAAAAAATTATATTGGAATTTCATCGGTTAGATGGAAATTAGGATATAATAATCATATCCATTCGGTCTCTCGTGAACGCTTTAGTAATCAAATAACTTTATCCAAACATTGTCGGAAGTTTAAAAATGAGGGTTTAACCCCAGAAATTCAAAGGCGAATATTGAAAATATCTACTACTCCGAGCTGCTTTGATGGCAGATGTAATTTATTTCTGGAAGAAAAGATACAAATTATTTTATACTCTGATCCTGACAACATATAAAACCAGAAATGTGATGGAATAGCTAGATATACACATATAAATAGATTTAGACTATTTTTAAAAGATTAAGTGAATAATTAAATAAAGAAATAAACAGAAAATGATTAACTATGATTTATCAAATTGGCAAAAGAATTGGAATTTGTAATTTCTATAGCGATCTTTACTCTATTATTGTAATTTTTTCTTGGAGGGGGACCATAATAAACATTAGTTATAGTTTTTTAGTTCATTTTAATGATAAAAAATAATATACTAAAATCAGATTGTCTGAATTATTTTGTTATAAATGTTTGAATTTTTGACATGCATTATTGTAACTGTTATTTTTGCCTCTGTTGAATTTAAAGTAAGATTTTTCTCTCTGTCTGGTTGTAAATTTATTTTACTTTGTTGTTGAGTCTGAGGAAGACCTGTTAATTTTTTAGAGCATTGATTTATATCCATGCTTTTAACAGGATGGAAATAAATTTACTATCTTAATGTGACCGATTGTTATTTTTTAAAAATTATCTGCTCCCTGAACTTTATTTACATTGAACTCTTTACCAGGATTATTTAATTTAATATTCTATTTTTGAATATTTTATTTGTCCAGATTAGAATTGCTCCCTATTCCCGATTTACTGGATTGAATAATATCTTATATATATATATATATATATATATATATATATATATATATTATCATGGAAATACATGCACGCACCTTCATCATCATCATTTCAGTCCACCAGCATAGATCTCTCTGACCCTCTCTCCCCACCCGTCTCTATCGTCCATTGCTCCCGGTAAGTATTCGAGTTTACATCCTGTATCGACACAGTGCCGTTGTATATAGGTTCCAGCTTGGTCGTCCTGCATTTGCTCGTCCATGTGAAGGGGCTCATAGGAGTATATCGCTTACGATTTCGTCCTTACTTCTCCAGCCATATCCCGTATGTCTGATTGGTCTAACTTGAATAGTTTCTGCGATGTGTGGTAGGTGGCTGTACAACTGCCGCCTTGTCGGTTGCTGCCTCCAGGACTTGTTCAATACTGCTCGCAGCATTCTTGAGTAATTGCCGTCAAGCTTTTTCTCCATATTTTAAGTTTGCGTTCATGTTGTGCATTCATATAGCAGTATTTACACAACCACTTTTGGATAATAGACCTGCCCAAGACAAAGCCCTGCTACATAGTCTTGAACGAGCAACTGCTGACATAGTTCTCGATGTCAACGAAGACAAGACGGAATACATGTGCTTTAATCAAAGTCGCCGCATCTCCACACCAAACGGTCGTTCTCTGAAGCTTGTGGACAAATTCACCCAACTAGGGAGTAGAGTCTCGTCAACCGTGATAGACATCATTATGCGACTAGCAAAGGCATAGACAGCTATCGATAGGCTATCGGTCATATGGAAGTCCGACCTGACCGATAAAATAAAACAGTGGTTTTCCAAGCACACACACACACACACACACACACACATATATATATATATATATATATACAAAGCATTCCAATCATGTATATATATATATATATACATAAGTAAACAATGGAGTGTAATCCGACAATATGTCGAGAAAAATTTATAACAAGGTAATCCAAGTAGAAGGGGAGATTTATTGACGGGCAAAGTCGATTCCATAGCTTTCCGGTTCTAATGAACCTTCATGAAGACTCATAGGGAAGATTTAATGATGTTAGATCAACGATGGATGTTTGAAAATACAAAATACAAAAACATTGAGAAAATTTGTAAATCAAGAAAAAGTTGGCCGTTTAATTAGTGAATCAGTTTTTGCTTTTTAAATTACGTCATTTGACTTATTAGGAACATTGTATAGATTTAATTTTCTGTTTGTTTGTCAAGAAAAATAATCCGAATGAAAAAGCGGAAGAAAAAGAAAGAGAAAAAGAAAGTATAAAATTATGATATATATGGAATATATTAATTAATGATATATCGTAGCAATTTAATATGGATATGCTCAAATGCGGAGAAATATTATAAAAATCCGGACGAGTATTTACGAAATTACAAAATGAAATAGCACCGGCCTCGAAAATTTATTAGTCTTTTAATATGAATGTAAATGAGCATCAGAATTGAAATTGAAGTTATGATTAGATAGAGAAATATATGATAATAGTTATGTAATATAGCATCCATTGATTTCGCGAGACTATGAATCTACGTCTGGATTTTGGAACTAGCCGACACAAGGTTGTTTTAAAGATTGGCAGTTAGACATTCTGCACATCTCCCGTCTTCACGAAACCGAAGTCATTCAAAATAATATTTGGTTTTGTTTCTTCGTTAAATGGTTTATCACCCTTCGTGGGTTATTTAATGTCAAATCCATTCTTGTACAGTAACAATAAAGGCACTCTGTAACCAACCTTTTAGATTATATGAGGGCTCCCGCCTTTTGCTGGGTACATAGTTCGAACTGGTTTACAACGATGTCGCAGTCCTGCACGTTTACAACAATGTCAGACACTAAACGAAAGACAAAGAGATAAACAAATTGCCATAAAAGCCATCGTAGGTTGTCATTACCAAGGCGACAGAGCCTAGTCAATCCAACAATTTAACTATACTTTCGTACAGGGAGCTTAAATGGATACATATCTATAAGATTAAAAGGATACATATCTATAAGATTTGCTAAAATTGAACAAACGCTCCGCAAAGTGATCAAAATTATATATATATATATATATATATATATATATATATATATTCAGTAGTGGACAAAGGTGTAAATAATTAAATAAATCATCAATCAATATATTCTACTTTTATTTATTTAAATTGACTAAAACATTGTCGGGAAACAAAAGTTACAAATATATAAAATGAATGAGAGAGTAAATATTTTAAGAGAGAAAGTGAAGATGCATGCATTAATTCTAGCAGTTATTGTAAGCTTAAAACTAAAGGGATATATTTTGTGTATGTAAAACATCTTTGCGTGAGTGTGTAACAATATAGTGGCCGAACAACATTATGACGTTAACGACAGTGTGAAAGCAAAAGGAAACGATCAGCAAGAAAGATATTTTTATATAGTTATTGTTGTAGATCTATGTAAACACGAAGATATTCGTTTAATTTAAGATAGTAAAGCGATGTTGAAATTAAATGCCGTATTGAAAGGAAAAGAATGTTAAATTTTCACTCAAAAGAAATAACCTGAAAGTTGAGTAGAGACAGAATAATTCCATACCTACTGAAGAAAATTCATTTCAATTTATAAGATTGGGGTTGGTTCGAAATTTTATAATTTGGCTATAGCGAAATAAAACACATCAACATATTCGCTATAAAATCAATGGATTTATGATTTTTGATGTCTTTTGATTTATTAAAGATTATCTCGTAAGTACTTATTTATATTAAAATCATTTTTGTTTTCACTCAAAGTTTATGGGGAACTATTAGTTCAATTTCAAGTTGAATCATAATCTACATTGTTCATTTTTTGATGACCCCTGATTTTCTAAACGTGTTCATGGCTGATGAAATTTTAATAACCAAGAATTTTAAACCATCATATCTGATAACAGATGATCCTGACGTTTAGCAATTTTAGTCAGTACGGTCAGGTGTGATTTCATTTCTTTCTACTACCGGAACGGATTTAACAAATGTACAAAGGAACAGTATTGATAAAAACTTCTTTGCTCTCTCTCTGTTTGTCAATTAATATATATATATGTTTATGCATATATATTGTCATCTAGAGACAGATTATTAGGTTGTATCATTACTCTTCAAAGTGACTAGACTCGTAGGACTCTTCAAGCTGGGATTGAAACCCGCCCAACTTTACGTTAGACTTAATATCATATCGCTCAGCCAACAGTCGACTTAGGTCAGCTCAGGAATGATAAGGCATATGTAGTAGATTTAGTTTGTTACATTTTGCCTTACCGGATACCACAGTGCTCAATTCATACGAAGAACTTTGCATATATATATATATATAAGTGTGTGTGTGTGTGTATGTGCGTGTGTGTCTGTGTGTGTGTCTATAGAAAAATTTGAT
The DNA here is from genome assembly GCA_963585895.1 of Sepioteuthis lessoniana. Taxonomy (NCBI): domain Eukaryota; kingdom Metazoa; phylum Mollusca; class Cephalopoda; order Myopsida; family Loliginidae; genus Sepioteuthis; species Sepioteuthis lessoniana. The sequence continues at coordinate 46,727,320 of OY757923.1, forward strand.
TTTATTAGAAAACATCAATATTTGTCATTTAGAAGTATAAAACTTAATTAGATGCTGGCTTTCTGTTGATTATAGATGAATTCGGTTCTTACACACACACATATATATATATATTGTGTTGATTACAGACAAATTTCGTTCTTTGTGCTAGTTCAAATACTTATGAGTAATACTGCCAGTATAGTAATAGTATTGGTCATTATAATTTGAACATTGCTATTCTTTCTTCACCTTCGAGTTTGTTCTGTCTTAATTTACGTGTGTATTCCTCTTTTCACGCCAAAATTTCTCTCTGGATCTCTCTTGATTTTTTAAATAAATTTATATTTCTTCTTTTTTTTTCTGTAAATATTTTATCCTTCACCCCATTCTCTTTATTAAAAAATGGAAGATTATCTCTTTCTTTCCTCACTATTTCTCTTGCTTACCCAGTTACTCAATCTCTTTTCCACTCATTCATATTTCCTTTCATTCCCATTCACTTCTCTCGTTTTATCTTTCTTTTTCATCTCTCTCTCTCTCCCCCTCTCTCTCTCTCTCTATATATATATATATATATATATATGGGCTTTTTTAAAAATTTGATCTTCATTTGTTTTTTGTTTTTTTCTCTTTTTATCCTTTTCGTAAATCTTTTTTCCCTTTACTTTAGTCAAATCCTTTAACTTTTCCCTTCTTCTTCAAATTCTTTCACTTTCTCTCTCTCTCTCTCTCTCTCTAATTCTCTCTCTATGTATCAGTTTTTCGTAATCCTTTCAGTCACACAATTCTCCCTACTATCGTTATCTTCATCATCAACAATAACATCACCAACACCACCACAATCATTTCTAAACCACTCTCTCTCTCTCTCTCTCTCTTTCTCTCTCTATCATCACTAGAACCCCCCACCTTCATCATCATTTCTTACCTATTCTTTTTCTTTCTTTCTTTCTTTCTTTCTTTCTTTGTACATGTCCGTTTTTCGTCATATCCTTTCACCCATCCACCCACATTTCTCCTCCTCATACTCTTCCTCAGCATCATCTCTCCCTTTGCCTCTTTGCTGTGTCCCTATAAAGGATTTTATTCCTTACTTTGGACCACTTTCTCACTCCTCCCTCCATTCACACTTGGACAGCCACTCTATCACCTGACATTCCCAGACTCGTGCTTAGGCCAAATTACCCACTCGCTATATTCGTGCTATCCGTCACTCTGACGACAGAGCCATTTCCTGCAATTCACTAGTTCAGTCGCTAAACCAACATGTCACTCATGACAGCCTTTCGCCCTTCCATCTTCTCCCGATTACTGCCCATCACTTGTCGCTCCCTGCCCGGTAACCAATGCCCAGGCCCACTTGATTCTGTCTTACCTGCTTTAGTGCTACTTTATGTCAGAAGACTGCCAGAAGTTTTCTCTTGCTTCTTTCGTTCCATTATACTCCCCCCATATATATATATATATATATATATATATATATATCAGTGTGCGTGTGTGTGTATTTTTGTCTTTTTTCTATATTGTCTCACTTTTCTAAGCCATTTCGAAACGGTAGAAAGCTAATGGTTGAACCCAGGAAAAGTCCTGTCACTTTTTCAAATATGAAGAATTTTGTTTTTACCAGGGTTTGGCCACTGGTATTGAGCACACTAGTGAAATAACCAGGTATTTCTGTTTCGAGAAAAAATCTTTGCCATTTAATAAGTTTGGCTCGTTACAGTGGTGGTATATCAGAATAAGAATCCTATAGTGTTTTAAACTTCCACATCCGGAACGAACTTATTGCCTTTGATATATGGATACAAAATGTTTTGTTTTTTAGGTTGGTTTCAACACAAAAGTGACAAAAACATGATACTTCACGGTTGGCGTGGTTGGAGTACTTGGATCTTTGAGTGTTGGCATCAGCTTTTAGATTCACTAAACACCAGTATGAATACTCAAAGTTATAAGGTTAATGCAATTATTCACTGGTAACTCTGCAAAAAAATTTGATTTGACCTTGTAAACAAACAATTTATAAAAACATGGTTTTCGCAGTAAAAGAAGAAAAGATGAAACCCAACCAGAACAAACACTGAAATTAAAGAGAACTATGAAATTGTGGCGTAAGTGGCAGAAAAGTGTGAAAAAATTCCAAAACATCGATGATTTCGCCAGTAGATCATATACGTAGGATTTGCATTGTCAGTTATTGCCTGACACTTTTTCAAAGGCCCAGAAGCAACCATTTTCTCTTTCTTTTTATGTATAGTTCATTACGTTCTTTTTTTAACACTTCCTTTTCTCCAGCACCTTTTGGCCAGCTGAGAATATGCAGATTCCATCCCCTGCCGATGGGTAAGCCACCTAACTTCCTCCCCCAAAAAAGACTCCTGGGTAGGGCACTAAACTGCATCTGATGGTGAGTATCTAGCTCGGTAAAACTGGAAGATGTGGAGTACCTGTTAATTCCCATTACTCTCTGATCTACTCTGACTTGGAGTAGCAGTACCTGTCAGTGCCTCATTTGTTGTTTAAATAGATCTGTTTAAAAATGATTTGTTCTGGTGAGGACCGTGTGTAATAAAAGAAACACTAAGAAAAAAAAAACACACACACACACAAGCAAAACATGTGAATGATATCAGTATCATCATGTCGTGCTGCCCGCACGGATATCCCTGACCCTCTCTCGCCACTGCTCCCAATCGTCCATCGCTTCTGACAGGTCTTCTGGACTACATCCCGTATCTTCGCATAGCTGTTGTATGTATGTTCGAGCTGGTCGTCCTGCTTTTGCTCGGCCATAAGTGGTGGTCCATAGGAGTACATCACTTATGAGCTCGTCTCTGCTCCTCCAGCAGTGTCCTGCGTGCCTGGTTCGTCTAACTTGGATAATTTTCATGATGGGAGGCAGGTGGCCGTATAGTTGGTGTTTTGTGGGGTGTTGCCGCCAGGACTTGTTTAATATTGCTCGCAAGATCCTTGTGTAGTTGCCGTCTAGCTTCTTTTCGAGAAAATCGATTTCCTAACCTCTAGGAATAAAATAACCTGAGACTGGTTGATATGTCTTTAAAATCAATTAATCTGAATTAGACTTGCGTTTTTTTTGTTTTTTTTTGGTTGATTATCGCAAAAAATGTTATCTTGAAAAAAATGTTTTTGCAACAAACTCTTCTCATTGCGATTTTCGTATTTGTCCATAACTATCAACTGTATCAACATATTTTTTTTCTTTCTCTTTTCTTTGAGCTTTTATATTTTTCTCTTGTTGATCTTCTTTATTCCTTCTTTTTGGTTCACTTTTATTTTCTTCCATATCAACTATTCTTTCCTTTTCTCTCTTTTTTTTTTACAGAATCTTTCTTCCAAGTTTTCCTTTATTCTACCTCCATACTTCAACTACTTCCAATTTTCATCTACTTCATATTGTTGGTGTTGCTGTTGATAATGTTTTTCTCTTATATTCTTATCCTTCTTCTTTACTTATTACAGTTCATCTTTCTTTGCTATGGGGTTCTACCGCTTGCTCATACCGTTTCAATTGCTGTTTCAGCCCGTTTATTGGGACCATTCTATTATTTCTTTCTTTCTTTCTTTCTTTCTGGACTTTGTTAAAATTAATTTACCTTCTTCTTCTTCTTCTTCTTCTTCTTCTTCTTCTTCTTCTTCTTCTTCTTCTTCTTCTTCTTCTTCTTTCACGTCTTAATTTTCGATCGCTCCTTTTTCATAATTTTTCGTCTGGCCATTCATTATGGATTTCTTTCTTTCTTTCTTTCTTTCTTTCTTTCTTTCTTTTATAAATACACAGTCATTTTCTAGATATCTTTATTCTTTTTTTTTTTTCGTTTCACTAACTGATATTGTTATTTCGCTCTTCTGCTTTTCTCGAATTATTTTTCTTTTTCGCTAACGCTGAATTTCCAGACTGTCTTTTCTAATCATACGCAATACTGCAATTCCAGATAAAAAGAAAAAAAGAAAAAAAAAAAAAGAAAAGAAAAATGAGATGGCGTTCCTTCTTCCGTATTTAATCGTCTGTTGAGACAACCGAGCTTCACACAACGTGCTCCAATCATTCATTGGCTGGCATGCATGAGCCTTCCACTTGCTCGCTTTTCCTCAGTCATGCTTTTCGCGCTAAAATCTTTCCAATAACTCACGTTTCTTACTTTACATAAAGACGGAATCGTCTTTCAGATTGTGACGGTTTTTATGCTTCCTTTTATGCCGCTTTCCTCCTGCAGTTTCCTCCCACAATAAACCGCTTGAAGCTTTCATGTACTCACACACAAACGCGCGCATGCGCGCCAAAAACCGGAAGGAAAAGAAAACAAACGCGCATTTGTATTTACATGTTAAAACAATTCAATATAAACATTATTTCTGAGTAAAATATGCACACATATATATATATACGCCCAACATAAATACAGACAGAATGATTTTTTAAAATACACACACACACACACACACACACACACACACACACACACACACTAGATAATATATATATATATATATATATATATATTATTCATCGAAAAAGCACTACACAAATTTAGCAGTAAACACAAGCACATGAACATATATATCATCATACATCATCATTTCGTGTGGCATGCAAGCATATCCCTTATTCTCTCTCACTAGTCGTCTCTATCGTCCATTACATTCGGCAAGTCCTCTAGACTACATCCCGTGTCCATACAAAGCTATTGTAGATACGTTCTAGCTAGTCGTACAGCATCTGATCGTCCGTGTGATGGCTCCACAGGAGAACGTCCCTGATGAGTTCATTCTTTCTCCTCCAGCAGCGTCTCGTATGTCTTGCTGATCTGATTTGGACGGTTTTAGAGATGTGAGGTAGGTGGCCGTACAACTGCTGTTTTATGGGGTGTGGCTTCCAGAATTTGTTAAATATAGCTCGTATCATTCTTATGTAATTGCTTCCATATAGTAGTATGGCCATGTCTGGTGCTTGGAAAAAAATTACGTTACCATATGATCGATAATCTTTAGATAGCTTAACATGCCTTCGCTAGTCGCGTATTGATGTACTAAACACTATTCCTTCCCTAAATGAACACACACATGTACCCACCAGTATATATATATATATTCGTGTATAATTTTGTTTAACAGGTCCGTTTGTCTTTGGTAAAAAAAGGTAGTATCCTCCTGATTTGTCTTTTAGGAGAGGGAAAAATTGATCTTTTTGGCCGCGAATGAAAGACAGGTAATACGAGAAATTTATGTTCTTCAGTGAGAGATAGAGTAAAAGCCCGATAGGTTGATATATCATTAAGCAAAGAAAACAAAACAAAACCTAGACCTTCAACCAACTGGAGGCGAAAGTTACTCATCAATATTAGTTTTTAGCTAATTTCTATAGTTTTATTGCTCACCAAAATCAGTGCACATACACCCAGACATATTATACCAAAGAATATTTTTAACAAAAAAAAAGGTACATTTTTATCATTAAGGGTTTTCGGACTATTGTCTTCATCTTTATTGTAATCGTTATTTCCACAACGTTTCCCATGGGGGTCACCTCTTCTAATTCAGTTAGCCAGTAGAACTATCAGAAATTGAAAAATCGGGTATAGCTGACCATATATGGCAGGAATAGGGAAACCATTTGCCCTTATGGGATGAAGTTGAAAGAATTGATAGAGCTGAACATATTTTTCGTTTCATAACATGATGTAATGTTATGAAGCGAAAAGTATTGAACATATGGGGGAAGGGAAGAGAAAAGAAAATCTAAGGAAAGATAAGGTAAGAAATGAGAAATCTAGAGAGAAAAAAAAAAGGATACTAGACGAAATGAAAAGTAGATATATTTATCGTCAACTCACGATAAATGTAACGTCTTCCACCGGAGCCCCGGAGGTTAACAGTGATTAGCCTATTCAGTTATTAGATGCTTGACCATTTTGGAACATCAAGCACTATAAGCAATTTTCAGGGATACCTCTGCTGCATTGTGGTTAAAATATCAGACTGTGAAATCACAGTAAGAGAGTTCAAATTTCAGTCACACTAATCCGCTCACTTTTGGACTAATACTCTTTGGAAGTGTACAAACCCCTTTTCGTCCCAGCTTACGGTTAAATTGTACCTTTATTAGTCTTCTATATGGATGAATTTGGCATTAAAAATCCCACGAAGCTCTGATATGCTACTAAGCCAAAAGAACTAAAACAATATTAAGCTTTTGAACAAGCAAAGCTTAATAAGTTAATACAGGATCCAGCTGAATCATCTCCCGTGTTTGGAATGTATATATTTTTTTAAAAAATGCAAGATATCACTTTTAAAATGTAATTCTTCCGTTAAAAAGGTTTGGCATTTTGTTTTATTTTCATTGCAAAGTTTTAAAGGTCATATCGTCCAAAGGCTTACCTTCTTGAGCTATATCCTAGTTAAGTCTCATTCACATTGTTTCTGGTTATGTTACTATTTCCTGAGAAATCATCATCATCATCATCATGTCGTGCTGGTAGCACGGATATCCCTGACCCTCTCTCGCCACTTTTCCCTATCGTTCATCGCCTCTGGCAGGTCTTCTGGACTACATCCCGTATCCTCACATAGTTGCTGAATGTATGTTCGAGCTGGTCGTCCTGCTTTTGCTCGGCCATATGTGGAGGTCCATAGGAGTACATCACTTATGTGTTCGTCCCTGCTTCTCCAGCAGTATCCTGCATGTCTGATTCGTCTAACTTGGATAGTTTACGTGATAGGAGGCAGGGGATAAACATTTTATTCACCAGTTGTCTGTAGCCTTTGTTTAAATACTTGAGTCTTCAATATATCCCTAGAGGAAGTATTCGCAAAGGGATAGATACGGTGAGCGAGCAGGTGTTGTGTTAGAAAGTGAGATAGCAGAGCTGCTGCTGATGCTCCAACATAAGTTCTAACCACTCACGCTTTCTAGTGCCTGCACGTTGGTAATTTTGATATTGTGTGATCATTTTGCTGGGCCCTATATTTTAGTGAGTGATCACTAAAAATAGATTCACAAAGCAGTCAGAAGCCCATGTGCGAGTAACACTTAGTAAATAGCATTTAGATAATGAGAGATGGCTGTAGGAGGGAGTCGAAAGAAAGAGGAAAAAGAGATTAAAAATTAGTTTTGTTGGGTGGGTATCATTATCAAGTGACTGAAAGAATGAAAGACAGGTGAGACGAGAAATTTAAGTTCTTTATTGAGAGATAGAGCAAAAGCTCGATAGGTTGATATATCATTAAGCAAAGAAAACAAAACAAAACCCAGACCTTCAACCAACTGGAGGCGAAAGTTACTCATCAATATTAGTTTTTAGCTAATTTCTATAGTTTTATTGCTCACCAAAATCAGTGCTCATACACCCAGACATATTATACCAAAGAATATTTTTAAACAAAAAAAAGGTACATTTTTATCATTAAGGGTTTTCGGACTATTGTCTTTATCTTTATTGTAATTGTTATTTCCACAACGTTTCGGTCAATATGTCCTCCAGCTTTCTTCAGGTGTTTGTCAAACTCGGTAACCTACACGAAACTTCGAACTACGTGCTTTATTGAACCTACGGGGGTCACCTCTTCAGATTCCGTTAGCCAGTAGAACTAGCAGAAAATGAAAAATCAGGTATGGCTGACCATATATGGCAGGAATAGGGAAACCATTTGTCCTTATGGGATGAAGTTGAAATAATTGATAGAGCTGAACATTGGAGGATTGAACGCCTTACGGAATCAGCACATATGATGGGCTACAATGACCTGCTGAGTAGACCAAGTATAGAGATGAATGCAATATGGGAACCGATAATTAAAAAGGTTAGATAAAAAAAAATCTGAATATGAGTACAGGTAAAAAAACATTACATAATTGTAGTAATCCTAGTCAAGTAAGAACATTAAGTTTATAAGACCCAATATTCACCCTTAATTATCCAGCAGAACACGTGGCGTAATGCTTATTGGCGTTGGTTCCCTAAGGAGACAATCACCTAGAGATTACAGGTTCAATCCTGACTGCAAGCAACTAACAGTACAGGAATACTTAACACTTGTACCCGGTTATGGCTCCCTTAATGATAAAAAGCATCAAGCTTCGTCTCAGAAATTTAGACCAATAAAAAGGGCACATATTTAAAAGAACATACAGAAACATACATAGGTTCATCATGAAAGTCCTAAACTAGGGATAAAAAAATTAATTTTATACAGCATATAGTTACTTTTAGCATAGCCTCTTTTCTTGATCGCATGCTTATTTAAGGATTAGTTTTTATCAAATACCTCGATTATTATACAGTGACAGTTTCAGATCAAAGTTAACTTATAAAACGCGTCAAGTTAAGAATTATGACTCAACCATCGTATACGCACTTGCAAATTGAAGCGCGCGCATACACACGTGAAGGCGCACTCTCACAAGCACGCACAAACATAAACTCTTCCCGTATCAGTGTGTTATACGGTTATACCTAAGTTGATTATCAATTTTGGTTTACCTTACCTAGAGAATAGTAAGTGTGAGTTATGTGGGGAGAGAGATGAAACAGTGAAAGCAACAAACTGTAAAAGAACAATTACAATTGGCTGCGTAGGGTGATCCATGAAGAATTGTAAAATCGACAAACATTTATATGCACAAACCAGAATCTGTCCAAGGAAATAAGCCTCCCGAAATTCCCAAGGAATTAGAAATAAAACCATTCCCGGCCAGAAAACTATACCTAGTTGAAATAAACAAGAAGAATTTAAAACGGCTTCATTGGACGTCTACGTTGCAGGAGATTGCGGAGTTAAGATAAAAGAAAGCCCAAAACTCAGGAGATAATTAGTGTTTGCCTGTGACACATAAAAATTCTGAATATGAGGGTGACAGTTATATCAATCATAAACAGAAAACTTGGAACAGTCCTCAAGAACCTCGAGAAGAGAATGAGGAAACTAGAAAATAGAGGAAGAATTGAGACTGTCAGGAGAGAACACAACAGCTGTGATCAGCGAATATATTTAGAAGTCGCCAGCAAAAATGAAGAGACTTGCTGTCACTTGGACTTCTGTGAAAACCACCTGTTTATATTAGTATGAAAAATCTTTAAAGATAATAATAATAATAATAATAATAATAATGTTTATTTTCTATCTATTTTACCGCAAGCACAGTGTATTCAAAGAGCAATGCATAAAAAAAGCAAGCCGAAGGCCATGAGGTATATTAACTTTCTCGAATAGTTCGTGTTGTTTTTCTCAGTCAAGAATTCTTGCCACTAAGAACATGTGTTGCAGCTTTTGCCAAAAGGAATGGGCGTGGATAGAGGGAGATTCTCTGCCAGCCATGCTGGTTAGGTGCGGTCTGTTGGTTTCTTGAGGCTTGGTTCGGTCAATTTACGATATGCAGAAAGTCGGACGCATCGATGTGGATCAGTCGAGCAAAGTTTAATATTCTGTGGGAATGGCAGATTACATGGATAATGTCAATGTCTGCCAACGTGTAAACTTCCTACAATCTTCTTCGTCATTTTAGACTGTCACTGTAGACAGATTCTATTTCAATATTTTCAATCAGCCTGAAAACTTGTGCGAACAGATCACTCCTAAATACACAGTAGAAAATCCGATATATGAAAATAATTTTATTCATAGATATCCATATTCATGAAAATATATCTGGTGGTTGTATCTGTAAACTGATTGAGAGCAAGTCTCTTAAAATGCTACGTACTTTTATTCGTATTCACACACCCTCCCTGGGTGGAACAGACTCAAGTCTTACTCGAATCTCTAATCTACCCAAACAGAATTTTACAAAAGTTTTCGATCTGACGAAGAAGAAAATGTCCTAGAGGCATGAAACTTAAATGTTATGCCACATACATATTACACAGATGCGTACATCTGCTGCGTCGCTTCTAAAGATACTATAAGAATGCAAAGATAAAAATAAAAATAGAATGAAAAAGTTAATAAAAATAAGAATAAAAATATCATTCCCTTCTTTGAATAATAAAATCTCAACACTTGCTCGTAAAGTTTTAGGTATTTCGCTTTCCTTTTTGGACTTGACTTTCGATAGTTTTTTCCTTCCCTCGGGAAGTCCGGCAATATTAATTTATTTCGCTTCCTTTCCTTATTTAGAAATAATAATTGCTGTTCTGTTGCTTGAGTGGGCAGATTATTATTATTATTATTATTATTATTATTATTTATAGTAGTAGTCGTAGTATTTACTCCTTTAGAGTTTTTCATATAAGCGTTAGCCGATGGTTTTCACTGAATTTTGAGTGATAGCAAGTCTCCTCAAGTCTCCAGCATTCTTCTCTGTATTCTGGCCGATCTCAATAATTCTGTTGTTTGGATGGCATCCACTCGTCTTCTTAGTTCCAAGTCCTCCAGTCCCTTTATTAATCCTCCGATGTCTGTACCAAGAGTACCTATTACGATTGGTATAATTGTCACCTTCATGTTCCACAGTTGTTTTTTTTTAATTCCCTAGCAAGGTCCAGCTGTTTATCCTTCCTTTCACTTTCTTTCAATTTTACTTAGTGGTCAGCTGGGACAGCAAAGTCCACAATTTTGCAAGTTCTCTTTTTTGTTGAGTTTTTATAAGGTCAGGTCGTCTAGCTGAGATTAGGTGATCAGTTTATATGTCAAAATTCCATTGAAGTTTGGATGTATCCTCCAGGATTGATGTTCAGTTGTGCATATACCATTTGCTCGTATGGTCAAATTTAAACTTCTTGCACAATTCCCAGTGGATCACTTTGCCACTCAGTCACGTCTCGACTGGAGGACATTTGCTGTTACTCAAACTCCAGTGAATAGAAAATTCTTTCTGTGCTAATTTGCTGTATTTCCTTATGTGATTGATTGTTTTGACTCTATCGTCACAATATCTACATTTGCTATTTTGTTGTGTCTTTTCTATTAATGCTTTGATATAATTGATTTTCTCCTTTTCGAGTTTTTCACACCAGTGTTGGCCGTTAGTTTCTCACTGGAGTTTGAGTGACAGCAAATGTCCTCCAGTCTCCAGAACTTTTCTCAGTATTCTGACCGATCTTAACAATGCTGTAGTTCGGATTGTCTCCACTCGTCCTCTGATTTGATAGTCCTTTAACCTTGAACCAATCCTTTGGTGACTGTACCAAGAGCGCCAATTACATTTACTTTAATGTTTCACAGCTTTTTAATTCCCTAGCAAGGTTCAGGTTTTTATCATTCTTTTCGCTTTCTTTCAGTTTTACCCAGTGGTCAGCCAAGACAGCAAAGTTCACAATTCTACAAGTTCTCTTTTTTTATAATTATTTCTAGGTCTGGTCGTCTGGCCGAGATTAGGTGATCCGTTTTTATCTCAAAATCCCAAAAGGGTTTGTGCGTCTAATTCTCTTGGTAAAATTCCGACTTGTGCATATACCATTTGTTCGTATTGTCTTATTTCACTTTCTTGCACACTTCCCAGTGAACCACCTTTTCCACCCAGTCGTATCTAGTCTCATATTCTGACAGTGCTAATTTGCTGCATTCATTTATAATGCGATTGATGCTTCCGTCTCGATCACCACATTACCTTCCTCTGATATTTTGTTGCGTCTTAACTTTTCTTTCTTTGATATGGTTGATCCTTATGTCGTTCCTTTGAGCTGTTATTATAAGAGACTGCGTTTTTTCTCGTAAAGTTTCCTTGTTTAGCCACGTCCATGTTTTCTCGCAAGAGATGTCACTTGTTAGTCGCTTAAAACGTCCATAGAGTTTTTTTTTCTTAACATTTTTGTTTTCTGTTTATTTCCATTCTGTTGCTTCTCATGTTGTCAGTATTGCTTCTGGTGGCTGAAATCAGCCTTCCTCAGTGCTCTTCTACGTACTCTTTGAGTCGTTATATCGATGCTTCAATGTATTATTATTAGTAGTAGTATTAGTATTATTCGCTTTTGAGTGTTTTTTTACTCCAGCGTTTGCAGATTGTTTTCCACTGGAGTCTGATTGACAGCAAATCTCATTAAGTTGCCAGGACTCTTCTCAATATTATGGACGATAAAATAAATGCTGTAGTTTGGATGATCTCCACTCATCCTCATTTCCAAGTTTCATTCTGCATTGTTGTTGTTTTTTTTTCAGTTTTCTAGCAAGGTCTAAGTACTTTTTTTCGCTTTCTTTCCTGTGCTGCAATTAGGAGGGATTCCGTTTCTCTCTTAAGGTTTCCTTTTCTTAGCTAGGTCCAGGTTTTCTGGTTTGAGATATTGTTTATTAGACGTTTAAAGCGGCCATAGAATTGTCTTCCCTCCCATTTTTATTATTATTATTATTATTATTATTATTATTATTATTATTATTATTATTATTATACATTTAGCGAGTTTTTCTCACCAGTGTTTGATGGTGGGTTTTTCAATGAAGTTTGGGTGATAGCAAGTCTCCATAGATTTCCAGGACACTAGTTTTCTATCTACCATTTTGTTGTGAGTTAAAATTTTAATTCCTGAGTATCTTTTCTCATCAAGTAGTGCTCTGTCTTGTACTCTTTTTGTGCAAGCTTGCTTCTTTTGCTTATTATGTGATTAATCTGTTCATTCCTTTCTCCATATAAACTACTTGCTATTCTGTCGCGTATCATCAATTTTGCTTTTATATAGTTTATCCTCATATATATTTTATATAGTTTATCCTTTATATAGTAATATATATATCCTTTATATAGTTTATCCTTATATATATTTTATATAGTTTATCCTTTATATAGTTATATATATCCTTTATATAGTTTATCCTGATGACATTGTTTCGCTCTGCAATTAAAAGAGATTCAATTCCTTTCTCGAGCTTTCCCTTTCTTAGACATACCCAGGTGTTCTCGTGGGGAATTCAGCAACTTTGTTGCCTAAAGTATTCATGCAGTTGTATTTTTCTCATTTAATTTTCCTCATTTTTACGGTTTTTCTGTTTGCTCCATTAGGTAACCATTGCTGTTACTAGCTGCAGTGACGAGTCTTTCGTTACTATTTTTAATGTATTTTTCTAGTCGTATTAATGCATCTACACAATCCTCATTGATGATTATTGCTCTTCCTCCTTCCTTTCTTGTCACATAGAGTCTGTCTATATCATCTCTTGGGTGTAAGGCCTTGTGCATAGTCATCAATTCCCTTGTCCTTTGGTTTATTTGCGTTTGTTCTTTTCTAGTGGATTTTAAGAATGGTCCAAAGTATCGTACAAGGGGAATTGCCTAGAAATGTTCTCCTTGTTCTCAGGTACTCTTTTCTTATTTTTTTCTTATTTTTCTTTTCTTATTTTTTAATCAACTTTTGTTGGTATCCACTTCTAATATTCTTAAGTTCTTGTAATTTTCTTCTCTCCAAGAAGAGTTCTAATCTTGTTTTTTTTTTCTTTTTTTTTTTTTTTTTTTTTGGCAATTCGGTTTCTTTTGTTATTTATCTATTCCCTCGTTTCCTGATCAGCATGGTACATTTTTCAATGATAAGTTCTACACTTATATTCTGGCAGCATATTCTTGTTCTTTGTTCCTTCCTAGCACGTTTTTCCCGCCAGTTTTTGTTTATGGTCTTTTACCAGAGTTTGATTTACAGCAAGGTCTCTAGGATTCTTTTGAGTATTTAAGCCGATCTTAACAATTCTGTGGTATGTATAGTTTCGATCCTTTTTCTAACTTTCAATTGCTCCAGTTTTTTTCCTATGCCTTTGTGGACCATTTCAAAGGCACCAAATTCAATTGGTATCATCATGATTCTTTTTCCGTTCTCCGGTAATGTCCAAGCATTTGTTTTAACTTTCTGCTTTCTTTTATTTTCATTCTGCTTCCTACCCAAACAAAATCCACTAGAAGATATATTTTTTCGTATTACTTAACTCTAGATCTCGTTTTCTGAATGTGTAGTCCAGTTTTAACTGATTCTTTTCAAGTGAAGTATAAATGACAGCAAATCTGCTCAGGTTTCTAAGATCTTTTAAATATTCTGATATCGACAGTGCTGTATGGTCATGATTATTCCTCTGATATCAACTTATCAGATTTTCCATTCTATATTCAGATGAATAGCAACTTCAGACTATATGGTGATAGAAATGAACCGGCAAGTCACATAAGTGAATGCATCAAACTACGACAAAAGGAAATCATTAATAGAAATGCCTCGGTGGGTAAGGTGATTCACAGAGAATTTTACAAGAAATCGAAATTTAAGTAGATAGTGTATGCTCAGACTAAATAGATCATCCTTAAAAAGGAAATGCATAAAAATTTCTATAATATTGAGAAACAAACCGATCAGCTATTACAAGCCCGATGACCAGACATTTTAAAGATTAACAAGAAGAAAACTTGTGATATGGCGGGTTTTTCCGGACCAGTTGACCAAGGATTGAAAGTGAATGAAACTGGTCAAATGCCTGCACATTGCTATATAACTTTGAAAGTTGTGGAACATGAAGGTTACGGCGATAACAATCGTATTTGGAACACTAGGAACAATTCCCAGAAATCTGGAAAAGATACTGGATGAACAGGAGATGAGAGCAATTATTATTATCATCATTATTTTACAGCTTTGAGAGTTTTTCACATGAACATTAACTGATGGCCTTTCGCTTGAGTTTGAGTGACACCAAGTCACCTCAAATCTCCAGGACCCTTCTCAGTAGTCTTGCCGATCTTAATAATGCATTCTTATTTGCAATTCCTCCAGCCCCTTTATCAATCTTTTAATAACTGTACCGATCACACCGATGAATATCGGTATTAACGTCACTTTCATGTTCCATAGTTTTTTCAGCTTCCTTGATAATCAGCGTCTTTTTGTGATGTCTTCGAGTCGTATCGATGCATCAACGCTATCTTCAATGCTGGCAAGTACAAGTCCTCATTACTTTCTTGACATATGTAGTCAGTCAACGTATTATCTGGGATGTAAAGCTTTATGCATCGTCGTTATTATTATTACTATTATTTAGATCATTCATTCATAATATCATTCATTTAATAAATTATTCTTTTTAATCTAATGACACGTTTAATATTTCTGTATAAGCATAATGGATATATATATATATATACTTTGCTATATTCATAAATAAAAAGTACCGACTGCCAGTGATAGAGCATATATATATATATATATATATATATATCATGTCACGCTGCCAGCAGAGATCTCCTTGACCTACACGCGCCATCCGTCTCTATCGTCCATTGCACCCGGGAGGTCTTCAAGACAGCATCTTGTATCGGCACAGAGCTGTGGCATATAGGTTCTAGCAGGTCATTTTGCCCTCGCTCGTCCATGCCAAGGGATCCACAGGAGTACTTCACTTATGAGTTCGTCCCTACTTCTCCAGCAGTGTCCTATATGTCTGGTTCTTCTAACTTGGATAGTTTTCGTGATGAGTGGCCGATGGCCGTATAGCTGCTGTTTTGTGGGGTGTTGCCTCCAAGACTTGTTCAGTATTGCTCGCAGCATTCTTGTGTAGTTGCCGTCAAGCTTTTTCTCCATCCGTTTAGTTAGCCTCCATTTAGTGCATCCATATAGCAGTATCTACACGACTTCTTGGAAAAAACTGCGTTTTATTTTATTGGTCAGGTCTGACTTCCATCTAACCGATAGCCTATCGTAAGCTGTCAAAGCCTTTACCAGTCGTGTGGACGATTTTCTCGGTTGATGAGACACTGCTTCCTAGGTAGGTGAACTTATCCACTAGTTTCAAAGAGCTACAATTTAGCGTGGAGATGCCGCCTCTTTGATTAAAGCACATATATTCAATCTTGTCAGCCTTGACATGAAGACCTATGCAAGCGGCTGCTCATTCCAGACCATGCAGCTGGGTTTTGACTTGGGCGCGTGTATTTGCCGGAAGCGCTATGTCATCGGCGTAGTCAGCGTCTGTAATTGTGCTAGATATTTTCTGCTTCTTTCCTTTGCCAGCTTGAAACAGTCATCTTTCATTATATCTATAGACGTTCTAAGCACGTTGTGTAGGCTGATGATAAACAGGTATAGGGCTAATGTGTCTCCTTGCAGCACACCTACTAGAATGTCAAAGTAGTCTGCGTCACCATCCGCAGAGCGGACATTTACTTTCGTGTTTTTATGTAGCATCATTAAGACTGTGACGTTTTCTTTGGGTAGGCCGAAGGCGAGTAGTATTTGCTCAATCTTCCCTCTGTGTATGGAGTTAAAGGCCTTTGTGGAGTCGACAAATATATATATATCTATATATATATATATATATAGAATTAACTTAAATCGCGAGTCGAAAATCTTCTACTAAAGTTTCACCTTAACGGATCATCAGGAAGCCTAATCTCGACTAAATTTTAAGGAGAAATCGCCTTCTTTTATTCACCTGCTATGGACAACTATCGATTGGCTTTCGATCATTTGGAAATCAAACCTGACCGATAAAATGAAACGCAGTTTCTTCCAGGCTGCGGTCGTGTCGGTGCTGCTGTATGGATCCACTCCTTGGACACTGACTAAACGGTTGGAGAAGAAGCTAGACGGCAATTATACAAGAATGTTGCGAGCTATATTAAACATGCCCTGGCAGCAACCCCCCACAAGGCGCCAACTGTACGGTCACCTACCACCTGTCACGAAAACTATTCAAGCTAGACGAACCAGACATGCTGGACACTGCTGGAGAAGCAAGGATGAGCTCGTAAGTGATGTACTCCTGTGGACCCCCGCATATGGCCAATCAAAAGCAGGACGACCAGTGAATATATCTTATATATATCGAGTCTCATCAACATCATACCACCACACTAATGTGACTATTCTAAGAGTGATCATATATCAACTATCATAGAACACACACACACACACACACACACACACACACATATATATATATATATATATATATATATATATATATCACCAATTTTTTTAAAAGGCTGCCTATATTTTCACGCCAATGATGACTACGTCGTTGTACTGAACATGTTTTTCACTAGATCACCTTTAATAAGCATGACCAACGCAAAATAGTTTTTTCACTCACATCTCTCTCAACTCTACTGAAACACATTACAACCTTTTAACTCTGGTTCCTCCCAATGTTTGGTTGCCGTAAACATTCATTAGCGTCGATTAATGTTAATGTGTCAAACTTTTCCCCATGGTTGAATTCACTTTTTCTTCTCTGTCTTATGCAACACTGATAATTGTCAGAAGGCAAAACAATTATCAGCTTATTTTAATCTCCATTGGCGTTCGACCATCATTCCCATCAATCTTGGCTGAAAACCTAATAAATGCAGAGCGTTACGGCCTACCAGAAGAAACCGTAGCAGCAATAATGATTCTCTACAGAAACACCAAAGTGAAAGTGCGGTCACCGGATGGAGACACAGAATACTTTGACATTGTAGCAGGAGTACTACAAGGGGACACGCTAGCCCCATACCTCTTTATCATATGTCTAGACTACGTACTCCGGACATCGATCGATAACATTAGGGAAAACGGCTTCGTGCTGACAAAGAAAAGGAGCAGAAGGTACCCCGCAAAAACAATTACCGACGCCGACTACGCCAATGACATAGCGCTACTGGCCAATACACCCAACCAAGCCGAAACACTACTGCATAGTTTGGAACGAGCCGCTGCAGGCATTGGACTCCATTTTAATGCACACACAACTGAATTTATGTACTTTAATCAGAAAGCCGACATCTCCACACTAGACGGAACCTCCCTGAAACTGGTTGACAAATTCACCTACCTAGGAAGCAGCGTCTCATAAAAAAAAAAGACATCGACACACGGCCAACGAAGGCATGGACAACTATCGATTGGCTTTCGATCATTTGGAAATCAAACCTGACCGATAAAATGAAACGCAGTTTCTTCCAGGCTGCGGTCGTGTCGGTGCTGCTGTATGGATCCACTACTTGGACGCTGACTAAACGGTTGGAGAAGAAGCTAGACGGCAATCATACAAGAATGTTGCGAGCAATATTAAACATGCCCTGGCAGCAACACCCCACAAGGCGCCAACTGTACAGTCACCTACCACCTGTCACGAAAACTATTCAAGCTAGACGAACCAGACATGCCGGACACTGCTGGGGAAGCAAGGATGAGCTCGTAAGTGATTTACTCCTGTGGACCCCCGCATATGGCCAATCAAAAGCAGGACGACCAGCTCCAACATACATACAGCAGCTATGTGATGATACGGGATGTAATCCTGAAGACCTACCAGAGGCGATGAACGATAGGGAGACGTGGAGAGATAGGGTCAGGGATATCCATGCTAGCCACACGACATGATAATGATGATGATTATTGTCATGAGTATGGATTATAGAGTAATGTTTATCGCATAGCAAATGATACTGACTCTGTGGATAATATATTTTTGGAGAGAAAATAAACTTTATTTATCTCTATGTTAATATTCTGTCTTTCTTGCATTTTATGTGGAAGATAAGTAGGAAACTTTATTTTCGTAGAGTGCAAACAAAGAGTAAACGATTGAATAAAAGACAGATGTAACAAATTAATTTTTTTTTTTAAATTGAGTGAAAAAATTTGTAAAACACAGAATATACAAAGTCTTTTCTAATAAGAAAAGATAACATTCGTCTGAGCGTAATTATTTAAAGAGAAAAAGTGAACATTCATTCATGAAATATAGCAGTTAGCGTTCGCCTTAATCTAATGGGTTAATTTTGTGTGCGTAAAAGATCTTTGTATGAGTAATGATATTATGGGAGAGCAGAGTTATAATGCTATTGTCCGTTAGCAAAATAAAATGATCAGCAAGTGAAATATTTTTTGGTAATAATAGTAACAAAATATCTCTATAATAACTAACATATTCGTTTAATTTAATATAGTTAATCGATATTGAAATTAAATAGGTTCTTGAAAGAAAAGAACGTTAACATTTTGATTCAAAAGAAATAAAACAAAAGGTTGTTGAGTACATATAAATAAATCCACACTGACAAAAGACATATTTGTTTCTTCGCTTTTTATAAAATGAGGTAGACTCGAAATTGAATTTGGAAAATTGATGATTTACTTATGATCCTTATTGGTTAAAACATGTTTGTTTGGCAAACAAGGAGGGAGAAGAATATAAAAATTATTTTAGGTTTTTATCCTTCCAATTTTTTGCAGCAAGTCAAATAACGTCGTCTATGAATCTCAATGAAATTTTCAACGAGCAGCAAAACGCTGATTGGACAATAAATGCAAAAACACAAATACAGAAATTACAGCTTTCCCGCCTATTTTAACACAAAAATTTGCACTTTTTTCAGTTGGGTTTCCATATATATATATATATATATATATATATATGAGTCATGTACAGTTGGCGCATTTCTAAAAATAATGGATCAGTCATGACCTACATTTATCAAGTTCATGATGGATGCTGCCATCCCCATCAATCGGTTTTTGTCTGTGGAATGACGCAGGTCAGATCGTTGTTAAATTTAGCAGCAAAAATCAGCATAGAAGGCAAAATTTAATTAAAGTCACGCTTCTAAAAAGAGAGTAGTTCCCAACTGGATGGTGTTTTTATTTTGCAAGACGATCAACGCACTTCTAATTGCGGAAAATGCCTGAAGCAGAAAAGTCGAGCTTTGTTTTTTTTTTTCATATCTTACCTGCCTAATTGATTCTATAGATAAGCGCTATCACTCTTCGTTTTCTCTTTCTCCTTCTTAATATCAACACACGCACACACACACATACATTTACACATGCGTACACACATATATATGCATACATATGAGATGTTTGGGATGAGAATATCTGTAATGGAGATAGTGTATTTTCTGTGTAGTCGTCTGCTCTTGTCGATGTATACTCGTGTATGTAAAAATGCTTTTGTGTTGTGTATGTGCGTGTGTTGGCGTTATTAGCATAATTATTATTATAATTATAATTATAATTATTATTATTAATAGTTGTAGTAGTAGTGGTATTAGCAGCAGCAGCAGTGCTTCGTTTGATTTTTTTAAATTGAGTACACGTCCTGTGTTTCGGGAAACATTTGATCAATATTTTTTGCGCATTTAATACTTGTTTTCATTCCAGTCATTCTATTCTACAGCAATATTTCGGACGTTCAATCATTTTTAATTATTAATTTGCATTTGGTCAAAACGTATTATTCCCGATTACATTATTTTGTGTTTCAAGTTATCTCTTTATGTAGCGTCAAGTTAGCCATTTTTGCATTTGACCAATAGTGCATGAAATCAGCTTATTGCCATGTATATTTTTGCATTTTTATCTATCCATTTAACACTTACGTCAGAGCGTTTTTTTTTTTATTCAGGTTAACATTTCATTTAAAAATTCTTTTTCATGCTTTATGATTCTAAGCGGAGTTGATGTCACTTGATCTCAACTAAGAACCACGAGATGTTACTGTCGAAAATGAATACTGATAAGTCCACTGGATGTTAAAAGTAAAATAATATCACTTGAGCATTAATGAGAGCCATCAGGTATTACTTATAATCTGATTGACTATTTCATCTCTCTTATTATTATCCTTTCATTTATTCGTGCGTTCTTCACCTGAGTTAGGTGACGGTTGTTTTTTTTACTGGTGTTTCTCTGGAGTTTAGGTGACCGCAGTTCTCCCCAAGTCTGCATGACACTTCAGAGTATTCTACACGATCCAAACAATGCCATGATCTGTACATTCCGATTCTTTCTCTGAATTTTAGGTCTTACAACAAAATCCACAAAATGGTAAGTTCTTTTTTTGCAATTAATTAACACTAGATCTGGAATTCTGGTTTGGACTGGAGGATTCATTTGTCTCTCAAAATGCCAGACAATTGTAAGGGGTTCATTTTCGAGGTCTGATTTTTGTTTGAGCAAACACAATTTGTTTGTAGAATCAAATTCTAATCTCTTGCACAGTTTCTAGCGTATTACCTATCCACCCAGTCATGCATATTCTTGTATTCCTTTTGTGCTAGTTTGCAGTATTATTTTATTATGTGATTAAATGTTTCGTTTTTTTTCTCCACATCACACTTGTTATTCAATAGAGAATTCTCAATTTTCATTTTGATATGATTGTTACTTTATGTTGCTATTAAAAGTTATTCTTTTTCTCTTTCTTAGTCATGTCCAGATCATTTTGTGGTCAATCTAGATAGTTTGTGGCTTGAAATATCAATTCAGTTATTTTTCTTCATATTTTGTAATCCTTTTTTTGTTTAATTTTTCAAATGAATTATTAGTATTTTACTCCTCGAGAAAATTTCACACCAGTTTTACCTGATCGTCTTTCCTTGGAGTCTGAGTGACAGTCTTCTCAGGTCTTCAGGACTCTTCATAGGATTCTGGTCGATCTCAATAATTCAGTCGTTTAGATGGTCTTCATACGTCTTCCGATTTCCAACTCTTCCGTCTCCCTTTCCAAGTATACGGGGTCCGTTCCATGCGCACAAATTACGATTGATATACCCGTCACTTTCCTGTTTCACAGCTTTCTTAGTTGTTTTAGCATAAGTTCAAGTACTAGCTACTATTTTTGCTTTCTTTGGTTTTTACTCAATGGTCAACAGGAACAACAAAATCCACTATACGGTAATT
>OY757923.1:46753885-46771385 GCA_963585895.1 Sepioteuthis lessoniana
TATATACATATATATATATATAATAAAATGAAACGCAGTTTCTTCCAAGCAGCGGTCGCATCGATATTGCATTATGGATTCACTACTAGGACGCTAACAAAACGGCAGGAGAAAAAGCTAGACGGCAATTATACTAGAATGCTGCGAGCAATATTGAACAAGTCCTAGAGGCAACATCCCACAAAGCACCAACTATACGGCTACCTAACACCCATCACGAAAACTATCCAAGTTACATGAACAAGACATGCAGGACACTGCTGGGGAAGCAGGGACGAGCTCATAAGTGATGTACTCCTATGGACACCCACATATGGCCGAGCAAAAGCAGGACGGCCAGCTCAAACATAAATACCGCAGCTCTTTGAGGATACTGGATGTAGCCCTGAAGATCTGCCAGAGGCGATGGAAAATAAGGAGAAGTGGCGATAGAGGGTCAGGGATATCTATGCTTGTGGCATGACATGATGATGATATATATATATGTGTGTGTGTGTGTGTGTGTATTCGATATGCGTAATATATATATATATATATATATATGTTGGATTGTTGTGATTCTGACAGTATTATAGAAATATATTGAAAATTGGATAATTCAAACACTTAACTCAAATTCAGATGCGTGATATTTCGTTCGTTTTATTCCATCTAACTTCTTCATATCTGAAGAAGTTCGATAGAATAAAACGAACGAAATATCACGCATCTGAATTAGGGCGAAATTTTTGATTTTTCCAACTTTCTACATATTTCTATATATATATATATATGAAGATAGCAGAAAAGCATAATCTGAATAGATGAATCTATAATGATTATGTTTTCCTGTTAACTTCGTACGGTCGGATTTTGGTCCATATTTACTTTTATATATATATATATATATATATATATATATATATATATATATCTGTGTGTATGTCTGTGAAAGAAGGAAAAAAGAGAGTGTTTATAACTTATCAACATCAGTCGTTCGATAGCATTGATTTCCATGATTCTAACTACCTCCATCAGTCTCTATCATTTATCACTTGCAGCAGGACCTTCATAATTACTTCTAGTGTCTGCACAAATCTAGTGTAATTTACAGGTCGAATAACACTAGGATGTCCACGTTAACAGTTACATTAAAGAACGTCACATGAGTTCGTCCATGCTTCTCCAGTTGTGCCCCGCTTGTATTTTTTGTTTTAATTGGATGGATTTTGAGATGGGATATAAATGGACGTACATTTGCTGTTCTCTGGGGTCCTGCTTTCAAGATTTGTTTAAAACAGCACGTAACATTCTTTTGTAGTTCCAATCTGGCTTTTACTTAATACTTTTTGTTAGCGTCCATATGTGCTTCCATATAATAGTATTGATCAGACACAGCTTAGGAAAAACATGATAGATAACCTGTCAATAGCAGTCAGCTTCTAAGTGTATGTTGACGTCTCTTTCAGTTAATGAGATATTGTTATGGGGACATATCCTACCATACCCCAAAGATGGACTCCGAGCTTAGCTCGCTCGGGGGAGAGACATTTGACAGACGGACTGCAAGCCGAGCAGAGCTAGTACTTCCTTTGTATGACTTCCTTTTTCTGCTAACACAATAAAGTTTACCTATCACCCGTTGTTTGAGTTGTTCTTCCACCGGTCTTATCTGAAGACCACAACATATGTGAACTTGCTTACTAATTTAAGAGATCTACTACTTAAAGGAGATTGCTTCTTCTCGTTTAAATCACATGAACTGTTTTAATTACGTTCACGTTGAGGCCAATGCCTTCTGTTGCCTGTTCTAGGCTATGCAGTAAGAATTCGACTTGGTTAGGTGTAGTTGCAAAAATCGATAGATCATCGGAGTTGTCTGCCTGTTATGGTTTCCGCTTTTTTTTAACGTAAAGCCATTTTTCTTTTATTAGATCTATCGACGTGCGAAGTACGTTGTCTTGGCATATCACAAATAGATATAATGCTAAAATATCGCCTAGCTAGACTTCTGCGACATTCCAAGAAATCGGTGTTTCCATCAAGTGAGAAAACCATTGCTTTCGTATAAAGGATCACTATATTCTTAACAATATCTTAGGGGGATGCCCTATGCTTGTAGCATTTTCCCTATGTATGGAATCAAATGCTTTAGAGGAATTTTGGAGATCATTTGAACTTACTCCTCGGATGATTCAGTAGATATTCTGTGAAGTTACTCCCTCGGCCCCGACGTTACATCACTTCTTCGAACCATTTCATTTTACGGCCGGTGATCAACTAGTGGTTCCTATAGGGGCATCGCACATTTCTTTCCGGATACAAGAAATACAATCAAGGGAGCGGGAGGAAAGAGAATAAACGAACAATATGCCTGGGGTTAACTCAAGTGCAGAAGGAGAGTTATGTAACATTGTGCATATGTAGACTAACGCTAGCGTGGATTCTAGCAGAAATTCTACAACGCTACTAGGAATGCCATCATATCCTGACCGGTCTTCCTCCCTGTGGCTGGACCCTATCTCATGCCGACTGGTCTCTCTGCTCTCCGGTGTCGACTCGTCACTCCCGTCACCCTTCGCCAACTGCCAACTCTTCAGGCCCTTTGTCTAACTCTCCTCTCGCATTCCCTTCTTCACTTTCGGTCACCCGAGATCTCGAGTCCAAAACCCTTTGTCTGGTTTCGTGCCAAAACAGACAAAGGAATCGTCTGCTTGGCGGACCACCTACATAGTTTGGTTTGGTTTATTTGTTTTTAATGGCATATCAACCTTTGTAGGTTATTTAATGCCAGAGCCATTCTCCTAGAAGAACAGTAGTGGTACTATTTGAGCAATAGCTGGGAGGATAGGGGGGTTCATACCTTTCCCAATGGTATTTGCCCGAAAGTGAACGTAATAGCGCGACTGGAGTACGAACTCGCTTACTATGATTCCGTAGTCCATCGCTGTAACCATTCCACCACGAGGACACCCCCTACCTACATAGTGTTACAATTTGGAATCTTTTAGGTTGTTGAGGGATTTCTACGCAAACCGTTTTGATTTTTCCTTAGAATTTTCTTGATTTCAAGTTTTATACTGTTGTAATGTAGAACATTATAAACCTTTTCAGTTATACCTGTTAGAGTTATACCTCTGTGTTCTTAGTGGATCTGAGATAACCTTTGTCCATTCTCTATTGTGGTTACGTTATACACTGTGTTGCATAATCGAAGAAGTACATAATCAAATTTCCTTGTCTTCCTCATTTCTGAAGGTATTTCTGCTTTTTCTTTTTTTCTGTACTACGTCCTAGTTTGATATCAAATTGGCTATTAATATTTTTTGATAGGTTTATCGCTGACTTAAGGAATGTTTTCGAGCAGACTCTTGAAATGTTCTTTCCACTTTTGTATTCTTTCTTCTTGGCTGGTATCTTTTACTTTTGCTCTCGAGGTGCTCTCATTTCCACTCACTTTATTTACTGCTGTTATTCTAATCGTAATTCTCAATCTTCTACCATGTTTCTCATTTTATTGCTTTAGCGCTGAGTATGTGCTACATCTCCCTGGGCTTTATTAAGTTTCTGGGCATTATCATTTGTTGGTTTTCTTTTACAAAATAAGGAAGCTATTTACTTGTCATCATATTTTTCTGTAATTGCAATTACCTCGCATAGAACTTTATAATGCATTTGGCTGCTACTTCTCTATGAGTTGTATCAGAGTTTTCCTATTAGTCATTCAAAGCTTCTCTTTCGGATATTCCTGGAAGATAGATAGATAGATTGATAGATGTTGTAAAACTGTTTCAAAGTGTTTGTTTGCTTGTTTGTTTGGGTTTTAAGGCATATCAACCTTTATAGGTTAATGCCAAATCCAATTTTATACAAATAAACTGATCTATTTCAAGTAATTTCCATTTACCCTTAGTACATAGTTTAATTGTCAAAACATTTTTGTTTCAAGTTATTCAGTTTAGACAAAAAGTTCTTATTAAAAAAATTGTTTAGTATAAGTATCGTTTGTGTTTACATAAAGTTATTATGAAAACAATTCTATATTAAAAAAAAAATCAGTTTAGGGTAGTACAGTTTCAATATCAAAAACAGTTCTATTTCAAGCAATTAAATTTAGCATAAATGCACAGTTTAGTTCTATTTGACCCATAGATATGGCCCTATCAGGCACTACCACTCCGGGCCAGAGTGGACCTGGGAGCGACGGGAATGAAGAAGTACTCAAAATCCCCCAAAGTCCCACTCTCACTGCAACCTCACTATCAGATTGTTTAGTCTCACATTGGAACACTCGCTGGGGGTGTCTTATCCTTTGCAGAGGTGCAGTTGGTGTGTTCTACAGCGCCAACCGACTGGGCAATACACAGTGTTTAATGCAGAAAAAAAATTTCATAATAACTCAGTGTCGCATAAATACGCAGTTTAAATGTCAAACATTTTAAACAATTCAGTTTAGTATGAATACGCAGTTTAAATGTCAAAACAGTTCTATTTTAAACAATTTAGTTTAGCTTGAATACGCAGTTTAGGAGTCAAAACAGTTCTATTTCGAACAACTCAGTTTAGCATAAGTACGCGGTTTAAATGCTAGAAGAGTAAGCTCGAAATGACAGTAAATTTCTATTTGACCCATAGATTGGACCCTATCAGGTGCTACCAATCTGGACCAGATTGAAGCTGGGAGCGATTGCAATGAAAGGGTATTTTGCATTCTCCTAAGCTCCAGCAATACTGGAACTAATGTATATTCTATTATATATGTTGTGATTTTGGCGTAAGAATTATGCCAAAATCACAACATATATAATATAATATACATTAGTATGACCTTTATATTTATACAAAAAATATACCGGGTTTTATCATGAATGTAGAAGCGTAATGCAGGCGTCATGGATGTATTTACGTATTATTTATTGCTAATTGCACATTTTAACCTCCATAGGCAAAAATCTGAATTTCTGATAGAAATGCATTTAAAAATATTTATATCTTTTTATACAATATATTTTTTAGTGACAGCGTTTCAGTGTTGTAAAGTTTATTAAAGAATAATACCTGAAAATATCCGTTTTACTTGTTTAATTTTTGACGAGAAGTGATAAAATTCCGAAATATTTTGTTTAGAAGAAATAAAATATAAAACATCCGGGACAAGTTCTTATTTATGATGGATATTGTAAGTGCATTTTCACTTTATTTTTTTTTCTTGGTGAAAGATGTAAACATTTGAAATTTTTCTTACGTAATCTTATATGAGATATAAGATGTTTCATTCTGAGTTAAGTATTTTTTATATTAAAACAATCTTTGTGTATGTGATATAGGAACATGTGAAAATATTAATGATTTTTCTTATACATCAAAATCTATCTATCGATTTTTGGAATCGGTGAAACATCGATTTTTATCTATATTTGTGAGATATATAGCAGGTGATCAATAGAGAACGCAATAGTTGGTGAAAATTGACATGCATATATTCATCTATCAATACAGTGAGTAAGCGGACAAGATAAATTCATATAAAAGATACATCGCTTCTTAGATTTCAGGATGAAAGTTATTAAAAGTAATGCCTATTGTGTATTGTTAAAAGTTGTGCCTATTGTATAGAGAGTAATTAGTCTGATTAGATAAATGGTTAGATATCTTATTTCAAGGAAGGTGTAAGTTGTTTTAAAGTATATAAAACCCTTAAAAAGATATCTTATATGGTATTGAACGCAGACCTGGGTTCCAGGGTTGAGATATGGAAATTGCAGTGTTATCTTGAGATTATAGAAGACAGATGAAAACAAAAAGTAAAATATTGCAATTATTGAGAGGTCATTGGCCTAACAGGTAGAGTGTTCCGTAATGGTCCTGGAGACCGAGGTTCAATCCCAGGTCGAGTTATACTAAAGACTCAAAAATGGTACTTGATACTGCCTCGGGATTATAAGGTACAGATTAAGGTTAAAATGAAGAAAATCCTGGGAATGCTGTAGCGATCTCCTTTATACTTCGGTGTAGTAGCTATTGAAAAGGGAACATTCGGGTTGCCTTCGACTAAGGCCGCAAACTTACATTTTACTCTACTTGAATGAGAGGTGATCTAATTGAAACTTCCGAAATAATTCATAGAATTGCAACTCATGATATATATTTTCCAATGTTTCCCCTCGAACAGGAAATTTACTGTCAAGACAGATATCAAAAACTAAGTTTATTAACCAATTACATCTTTTCTGTCCACAGAGTAAAACATTTTGGGAACAAATTACCATCAGATCTAAAACATCAATAGTGTAAAAATGATTAAGATTATATTTGATGATTTCGGAAATTATAATTTAGGAGAGTACTTTTGGAAACTCTCGGATAAATGACTGAACAGAATTTGACCAGTATATAAATATTATATTAATAGTGCACATGCTCTGTTATCCATCACCTCCAACGAGGAGGATTAAGGTCACTAGCATTTGATCCGGTTCCTAAGTCATGTTCGAATGCATGGCATGAACTTACATTTGCCTGGGTTATGCTCTAAGACAAGCATATCAACACCGGTCCATTGGCATAATAGTTAGTTGGCTTACCAATGGTCCGTGAGGCCTGGATATTATCCGGCGTCTTGCCTTATTAAGACTCTAAAAATAGTACTTGATGCTTTCTTGCCTAACACTCAGCATTAAAAGGTACTGATCAAGAGAAAGTTGTTGCGAGACAGGAAAGAAAAAACTGAGATTCCAAAGAAGGCATAACGAATAAATAAATGAATAATAAATGTGAAAACGTATATAACCGACTTGAATATATTATTTAAAAAAAGAATGATCAATTTTTATGTTAAAATCTAAAATTTAAATGAAGATGTATATTCTTTTAAGTCACTAAAAATATAAAGTTATGATATCTAGACATTTAGATGTGTTCGATCTTTAATTTCGATACTTTTGATTAACAGCCTCGATAATCTCTGATTAGTAGTTTTTCTGTAGTAAAAGAGGGATTGCGGAAGTATAGCACCCAGCAAACACAGCACATAAACGACTGCGTGTCTTTGTCATGTTTCTTGGCAAAAAAACGTCTCTAAGGGTAATATTTAAGGATCTATTCAATATTAAAATCGGCTGGGGCTGTAGAATACACCGACCGCATCGCTGCACGACCCTCAATGTATGTCCTTGTTATGACACTGAATAATCTGATGGTAAGGCTCCAGTACTGCTAGGGGCTTTAGGAAATGCGGAGTACCTTGTCATTGCCATTGCTCCTATATCCACTCAAGCCCGGAGTGGTAACACAAGATAGGTTCCTCTTTATGGGTAAAGAAAAACTGTTAGACATTTAAACTGAGTGCAAAAAAGGACTTACGTTAACATGAATTCTTACAAATAGAACTGTAATTTACGTTTAACTGTGCGTAAACAAATGTCTGTTGTTTAATTGAATTGTTAGCGATAGACAGCAACACTTGAAACCATTTAACTGTGTGCAAAAGAAAGAGCTTTGGCTCGTTTAAAAACGTTATCAACAAAATTTGTTTACAAATCATATATATATATATATATATATAAGTGGATTTAAATAACCTACAATGGTTGATATGCCATAAAACCAAACAAAACCAAACGGAACTGTTAGAATTTTGTCTTAAATGCCGAAGAACTTATTTATGAAAATAAAAGAACGTTTCTTTTCTTATTTATTTTTGTTGATGTAAATTCATCTTTGCGGGGACTATTGTGGCGTAACGGTTATCGTAATTATTAGTGAAATCAACTAGCTTAGTTCAAATATTGTGGGAGGCTTTTTGCATTTCACATAGATCTAATACTCTTGGGAAAAGTATGAACATAACTTATTTCCCCCCCCAGTTATGGGTAAATAGTAGGGCAGACTTCGTTCTTTAACGTTAGTATGACAACCCGCCAAAGAGAAGAAAAAGTTAAAATTCAAACCAGTTGTAGACCTAGAGAGGAACGGACTCCGCCAGCATATCCCGATACAAGACATGTTACATGAGAAGTGACTAGACGAGCAAACCATTTCATTGTAAAAGTCTATACCTAAATACAACCAAAGACTTATTACACTTTTAGCACTCGTATTAACCTTCAATTCATAGTTTATTTCTCTTGAAACGCATTTTTACTCACATGTAATGAAACTTTTGTAGATCAAATGCAGTTTATTCTTCGTAGAAACATTTCAATGGTTTCCTTTACATAATAGCTAAAAAAAATCTAATTAGCTAAGTAATAGCAAAACAAAAAAAGAAAGGCATATTTTAACATTCACTAATACAAACATGCATATGCATACACATATATACACAAATATTCAATTTGCATCGTTATCATTAATCAGGTTTTTCTTTCATCTTTTAATTTTAATTGTTTCCTCTTGCAACGAACTCGAATAGTAACTTTTTCGATAGAAAAAAAAAGAGAGCGTAAGGAACACAATGATAAAGTGTGTGTATAAAGATAAAAGAAATAAACTTTTGGAGATTGTAGAATTTACGCCCTTTTCTCCGGGAAACTTTGGTTATCGGTTACAGTTCCGGTACTAACGACGGTACGAAAGCCACTCATGTTTTAGAAAATTAAATCGCATCGATAATCACATCCCTAACCTATCTCTCACCATCCCAGTGCCATGTTTGTTATAATAAGGTTAATAGCCCACATTGTTTAATTTTATTTACTCGAAGCATTGACAAATATCATAATATTCAAGACATACCGGCAGAACGGATTCTCTTAACTATCTCTCTCTCTCTCTCTCTCTCTCTCTCTCTCTCTCTCTCTCTCTCTCTCTCTCTCCGTTTTACTATCTTTCTCTCTATCCATCTGTCTCCCATCACTATCCGTCTTTATAATTCATCGTTCTTGGCAAGTCCTCTAAACGACATCAAGTATCCGTACAGAGATAATGAACCTAAGTTTTCGCTGCTTGGCCCAAACTGTTGTGTCCACGTTATGGAGATCACAGAAGAACGTCGCTTATGAGTTCGTCCTCACTTCATCAGAATTGCCAAGCGAGTCTTGCTCATCTAACTTGGATGGTTTGTGTGATGGAAGGTAAGTGGCCACACAGTTGCTATTTTGTAATGCGCTACTTCTATGATTTATTCAAAAGCAGAACAATGCATTTTGCCTTTTCTCCAGGCGTTTCGTTAAAGTCCAAGTGGTGCAACCATACAGTAAATATCAACCTACCCCTCCACTCGAGCAGGATAAGACACAAGGTCAATTTTTAAGCGGACTTTTCCTTTTCCTAGACTAGTTGCCTCACTAAGGCTGAAGAACCCAGTCGGCCCTACTACTTACCCATAGCTGGAGGGAGAGTAATTGGATTCATACCTTTCCCAAGGGTATTAGTGCTATGTGAAATGCAATCAGCCTCGTCCAGGATTTGAACTCGTGTCACCGTGTCCATTTCCAACGACGATAACTATTACACCACGGTGCAACCATACAGTAGTACTTACATGGCTACAGTTTGGAACAATTTACGTTTTACTTTTTCAGTGTGATCAGATTTCCATATTGTCGAAAACCCGTTAATGGCAGTCCATGTTTTTCCTTTACCTATGTTGATATCACTTTTAGTAGATGAGATATTGTTACCAAGGTATATGAACTGGTCTACTAATTTCAGAGGCTTGCAAGGAAATGAGAAGGAAGCACAATATTCATTCAAATACATTAACATTGTTTAATCTGAGTTCATGAAGAGACCAGCGCTTCTTGTTGCCTTATCAACGAAAACGTGACAGAGATTCGGCTTAAGTATTCGGAAGAACTGCCGGATCATCTTCGTAGTCAGCATTAATAATATTCCCTGTTGGTTATCGTCTGCTTTGCTTTTTTTTAAAGTGTGAAACTATTTTCTTTCATTTGCTCTCTTGACGTCGTTAGTACATAATCTAGACAGCTTATGAATAGAAATGGTGCCAATGAATCTCATTGCAAGACTTAAGTGACAATGTCAAAAAAATCAGTGTCACCTTAAGGTGAGCGTTCGTGTCTTTATAGATTTTCTCAAATGTTTCAATAGTGAATTGTCAACTGTAATCTTTCTACCACCATCTTTCTTGTTTTCATTTGAACTTGGGTGGAATAAAACTTAGCCTCATAAAGACACCTATCAAAACTACAGAATTGGTATCAGGAGCATAATATAACTTTCATACCACTTTACTTGGAACCAACAAATGCCTTTCGCAATAAAACTAGACATTAGCTCGTCAACCAGAGGCTATTTCCTCTTGAAAGCCACAAACAAACGACTTTCTGGTATTTTAGAAGTGTTAGCTGTTTTTCGGCGCCAACTTGTTTGTCTGCAGGTCATAATTCCCTGAGGTAATTTCCTTATTGATGTATTGATTGAGTTTTTAACTTATTATTTATACGACTATTAATTAATCCCTTGTAGGAATCGTGAGGATGTGTGTGCGTGTGCGTGTGTGGGTGGGGAAACGTATCTATTTTTATCTATATTAGGAGCGAGCAAAAGGATGAAGATAGAAAAGACAAAGAAAAAAGAAATGAAGAAGACGAAGAAAAAGAGATGGAAAAAGAGAAAAGAAAAAAAATGAGAAAACAAAATGAAAGAACGTGTATGGTAATAAAAATAAAATGTGCTTACGGGCCAAAAAACGGAAGAAAAGGAAAAATACAGAGAAGCATGAAGAAGCAATGGATAAAGAAGTGGTGAAGGAAAAAGAGGGGTATAATACAAAGAAAATATGGTTATATGTCTATCAAGAGGATGGATACAGATATATACTCTATCGGTTATATGAAGTAATTTTTGATTATAAATGTTGCAAAATCTCTCTCTCTCTCACTCTCTCTCTCTCTCTCTCTCTATATATATATATATATATATACGTAATCGAAATGAAATAAGAATGCAACCAATTTTAAAAGAAGGAACCAACGAAACCCAAACAACGGTTTCATGCTAAGAAATCCAACTTTATGCTTATTGCTAAACGCCTTATGTAAACTGTTGTTTATTATTAATGCAATGATCTCCCAACTACGTTAGTGAGTGTACTGGGTGTCTCAAAATATATGCAACCCATTGATATGATAACGATTTCTTATTGAGAAAAGGGCCATAGCGGTCGTTTGGAGCACGTCCTGTAAAAATGCACCCTTTGAGCGAGAAACATCAAATTAATGTTTTTTTTTTAATTATTATTATATCAGCTTCCAGGACATGCAATATTTCTTTGAGTTTTTTTTTTTAAATTTTGATTCAATTATAAATCATTATCTATTTTGAGTGAGTTTTGAATGATTTTGTCTCCAAATAAGTAGTGATACAAAATATTTTCCTCTATTGTTCAAAGCATTGTAATCTAGGATTAATAGTTGTTATGGTATACTATTTTCAAATCTGAAACAAAAAAAGAACGCAACTTTATGATTAGTAGAGTCATTAGCAGTCACACTAGTCCCATGTATATTGAGACATCCTATAATTTTATACAAGGGAGCTGCAAAATATTTGATTGCATAGGATCCTGAAAGAGAGATTACAAAAGCAGCTCATTTAATTATTACATCAAGAATCTCAAGTTGTAATTCGAAGAAAGTCGACCAGACTTCCTGTACTTCTTATTTGAGGCCTTATCTTGAGTTTAGCCTTTGGAATCAGAAGAAAGAAAACCAGACTCTGTACACGAAGTAAACAAGGTCTTAGTTCAACTTTAGAGTTTGAAACTCGAAGCGAGAAACTGATTTCTAGAAGCTCAGTCAAAACATATTTGAACTAAGAAAAAAAGTTTAATTCAGGCGAGCCTTTCGAGCTCAAAATGGCCTGATCAGTCATTTCCAGGCCCACCAATAGTGACTAGGAGGGAGGAACATAATCAGTAGCATTTTTGAATTAGTGATTAAATAATATAATTTGTATAACATTCGGTTTATTCGACTGATATTAACCAAATAATCAAGAGCATTGGCAAAGAAGTTTGGTTTGGTTTGACTTGATTTGGTTTTATGGCACATCAACCATTCTAGGTTATTTAATGCCAAATCTTCTTCATACATATAAGTTAGATATACATGTTTTGTAAACATAAGTCAACAAAAGTAAATGATTCCAGCTATTGCCATGTATAACCAACAATTCAATAAAACATCAGTCATGTGAGCAGACATGTCCGCCGGGAGTGGGGGGCACTTGGATTTATAGCTGAGAATTTACTCCGTATCACAGCTCCTGACAAAGAAGCAAGAAGTAAGGATCTGAATATAAATGTCTCCCCGTAGTGTCAATCCTAGCAGCCCATCCTCTCTCTCTCTCTCTCTCTCTCTCTGTCTGTCTGTCTATCTGTCTGTCTGTCTGTCTGACAGTCGGTCTCTCTCTCTCTCTCTCTCTCTCTCTCTCTCTCTCTCTCTCTCTCTCTCTCTCTCCTACAGTCATTTCGATCCTTTTGTGTTAATGAAGACTTGAGTTATATTTTTATGAACAGGTTTTATTGTTTCTTCCTTCCACAGGTATAAAACAATTCGACCCCGATGAAGATTTTATGTCAACATGGTTCGAAAACATTGAACTATTCTCTCTTGGCCTAATGACCGACCCTACGAAATAATGCGAGAAAAATGATTTCGAAACGAAATTAGAAACCAAGCTCCCAGAAGACACAATAAAAAAACAACAAAACGAATACAGATGAATATAATGAAATAACGATAGCAAAACAGAACAACAATCCAGATAACCCATTGGTATCAAAATAGTAAAACAGAAAACAATAGCGAAAGCTCACCCCAAAAATAAAACAGCCGAAAACAAATCGAGACAAAAAAATAAACCAACTTCCCAATGAACATAAACAGCCACACCTAAAAAGTCCGTTACAGTAAGCAAAGATACTTAAGAAGAAAGCAGCTCAAACGAAACCACTGACATCTGCAGACATTCTCAAACTAACAAGAAATAAGAAAGCTGGACCCACAATACAAACAAAACTAAATAGAAACAGCAACATCGAACCTACATATCATCAAAAAAAGAACACTACCACAACAACAAAACTCAGTTAAACTCAGTCGCATCCAATAATTACGAAGAGTTATTCAAAAGACCAAGAAATCACTCAACCAATGAATGTTGGAAGGCGTATAATTAACTGAAACAATAGCTTTCAAAATTTTGTGAAGTACCCTCAAAACACATTTAGAAATAACAATGACCAACATAGATCGGTAATGAATCTTAGCTGCACATATTCAATATAAATCCATATGAACAACTGAACGAAAGCCTCTTATTTTTCAGAAACTAAAACAGCATTTCTCAGCGCAGGTATATTCCCATATGTTAATTGAAAACCAGATGAACAAAGCCATTTCTACCCAGAGGCTGGATATCTTTAAATAAATACCAAAAGGAAAACTAAATCGTATCGCCAACACTTAACAACAATCTTTAAGCACTAACTGAAACAATCAAGAACTTTTCGAAGATTTTGAATGTAAACCCAAACTTAAAAGATATTTTCCAGCACTAGGCATACGGACTAATTGACGACCAAATAATCTCCAAGAAATTAAAGTAAGCAACGGCATAATAAAAGATGAACAACTTATAAGAAATCCACATTTAAATCCACTAAATAAGGAATAACTCAGAAGAAGTCCACATTTAAATCCACTAAATAAGGAACAACTCATAAGAAGCCCAATTCAAATCCACTAAATTTTGCAAACCATATTATACTAAGGTGAACTTATACTGCAAACAACTTATTTACAAACTTCATAAATAATAAAACTTTAAAAAATTTTCCATTTGTCTAATTTCAGAAGCAAAAATGTTATGCAGTTACTTGACTGCTAAAGATACCTAAAACCAATACGTTGTATAGTCATGAATGGCCATTTTGCTTTAGACGAAATATATATAATCACAGACCCAAATCTATGGATAACTGCAAATTGATACGTGTAAAACAAATGTGCATTTCAGACTGCCACAATTTTAACAAAAATGCAAGGTTCACCATCATTATTAAAAAAATTGAAAAAATAAACACATAACAACAGATATAAAAATATACGATGAGAAATGGATAAATCACGTTGAAACACCGGTGGCACACAGATTTAACATGAAACATAATCACCCAGTCTTGAAATGGGCTTGGCAAAGTTTGCGTGATACAAAAAACTTTAATAATTTAAGAAACAGGCCACGCAGTCACGACTAATTTAAAATACACTCCTTCCAAGCTTAACATATACTTCCCTAATATGAAAATCGTTTGCTTGTAGCCTTCATTACAGATATATAAGTTGAAGACACTTGGATACTAGAAAAAATCATTCCACAAATTCATATGCTTCGTCCCTGTGCATTTTTCGTTGCTATTTCTAAAGCATATCCACACCTTTAAAAACATATTTTTAAAAGATTTCTGAAAAACACTTTCAGTCAAAAAATAAATAGACTAAGTATTACTATTTGTCTTATCACTTTTTTCGCACGCACACACACACACACACACACACACACACACACACACACACATATATATATATATATATATATATATATATATATATATATATATATATATATATGGTAGAAAACAGTTTGAACACTGCATTTATAATATTGCAAGCATTGACATTAAAATTTCGGCTTTAGTTTCCTTGTTCCTGGTTTCATCACATATAATTGCATGTTATTGAAAATAATCAGCAAATCACATTTATCTGAACCAGAATTATATCCAGAACAAATCAGAAATTGATTGTCGAGACACGACTTTCTTAACTATGGCAATCGAAGCCAACGTTCTTTCTTCACTTTCCTAAATAGTTCTCTATTGTGCAGACATTTTCTTCTTTGTTGTGAGCATCATCCCTCTTCCCCCCTTCCCCTCTCCCCCTCTCTTTCTCTTTTATTTCTTTTCGGCATCACCTGATGTAATTTCTTTATCTCTATTAAAACAGTTACTTTCTTCTTCTTTTGATTATTATATTCTTGTTATTTTCTTGTTATTAAAAATGTAATCTTTTTTACAGCGATACCTTTTTTTTAGAAGTTAGTTCATATTTTCTTATGTTTATTTTTGATTTTTAAAACTTTTCTTTTTTACTAATGTAGGTCGTCACTTTTGTTTGTTTATTTTTATCTTTTTTTTATTTTTAAAATCTTTTTTAAAAATGTTTTTTGAAACATAGAACATTAAGCCAAAATAATGATAAATTCTCAAAAATAATCCAGACTCAAACTTTATTCTAATTTGCATTTTCCTTATCATAAAATGGTCTCTTGAACTAAATTCTCGGTCTCTTTTCTTGTTTCTATGGTTTCATTCTACTTTGCCGTCAACGACGTAATTCATACTTTGTGTCAATAAATCTGCGCTAAAATTATTCACATTCGATTAGACCGTATGAAAGATAGTATTAGAAACAACTGTATAAATGTAAATATGAACATGATTCTCTAACTTATCGGCATTAAATAACACTAAATAGGTTTACATGCCATTGAAATAAAATATCATATTATTCATTGTTATTATTATGTCTTTTGATCTGATCCCATAAATACGGAGTAAATTCATTTAATTTTTTTTTCTCTGAATTTCTTTTTTTCTGAATTTATTTTGTTTGTTTTTTGTTTTTTTGTTTCCCTTTTCCTTTTTTTAAGTGTTTCTTTTTTATCTGTGTTTTACTCTTATGCTTTTCTCCTTATTTCTTTGTTTGTTTCCTTCTTCTATTCTTTTAAGTGTTTCTTTTTAATCTGTGTTTTACTTGTTTGCTTTTCTCCTTATTTCTTTGTTTGTTTCCCCTCTTCTATTCTTTTAAGTGTTTCTTTTTTTATCTGTATTTTACTCTTATGCTTTTCTCCTTATTTCTTTATTTGTTTCCCTCTTCCTTTCTTTTAAGTGTTTCTTTTTAATCTGTGTTTTACTTGTTTGCTTTTCTCCTTACTTCTTTGTTTGTTTCCCTCTTCCTTTCTTCTAAGTGTTTCTTTTTTTTTTATCTGTGTTTTACTTGTTTGCTTTTCTCCTTATTTCTTTCCCAATTTTAATTCTGTTTCCTGCTTTCCTTCCTCCCAACTCTCTCTCTCTCTCTCTCTCTCTCTTCGATCTTGTTCTTGTTCCTGTTCTCTCTAAATTCCTTGATGGTTATTTATTTAATTATTCATATTTTGTTTACATCTTTTATGTTTACATTTCCCTTATTTGATTATTCCTTTCAGTCTATATTATTTTCTTTTATTTTTTTTTTATTCTGAGTTGACAAGTCGGCTGTGGCTGTAGAATACACCGACGGTTTCTCTGAAGAGAGGTAATACTACCTCAATGAGTGTCCGATGGCTCTGTTGGTTGGGTTGTAGAATACACCAACTGTTTCTCTGCAGAAGAGTAATACCTCTCCAACAAGAGTCATGGATATGATACAAAACAATTTGATGGTTCAGTCTCAGTAATGCCAGAACTTTGTGAAAATTTGAGTACCCCTTAATTGCCATGGCTCCCAGGTCCACTGGAGTAGTAGCAACTGATAAGGTCCTATCTATGGGTCAAACAGAACTAAACAGTGTACTTATGCTAAACTGAATTGTTTGAAATAGAACTGTTTATATGTATAAAATGAATTTGTCATAGATAACCTAAAATGGTTGATGTGCCATAAAACCAAGCCAAACCAAGACAATTTTTGTTCTCTCTTTTTTTAATTCTTTGCTTGCATTTTTCTCTAATATTTTCTTCTTTTTGCTGTTTCTTTAATTAACTTTTCTTTCATTCATCATTCACCCATTTTTTATCACGCTTGCTTATTCGTTTTGCATTTTTAATTATATCAAGCTACGCATATTTTCAACTTTCTTGAATTGCTGTTGTTGTTGGTGGTGCTCTTCTTCTTCTTCTTCTTCTTCTTCTTCTTCTTCTTCTTCTTCTTCTTCTTCTTCTTCTTCTTCTTTCACGATTTCACTCTTTTCCTTTTTTCTCTTTAGCGTTTACTATCTTCCATTTTACTTTACCTCTCTTTCATTTCTTGTAATTTTATATTCTTTCTCATTTCCTTCTTTAACACTTTGTTCTTCTTTTTTTTTTGGCGGGGTGCTTTGTGTTCCTTACCTTTTTCGAGGTGGTGTCCTCGTGGTGTAATGGTTAAAGCGATGAGCTGCGGAATCGTAGTACGCGAGTTCGTACTCCAGTCGCGCTATTACGTTCACTTTCGGGCTAATACCCTTGGGAAAGGTATGAACCTCCTTATTCTCCCTCCAGCTATGGGTAAATAGTAGGACGGACTAGGTTCTTCAGCCTTGGTGAGGCAACTAGTCTAGGAGAAGGAAAACTCTGAATTCAAACCTGTTAAACTCCGCTTAAAAATTGACCTTGTGTCATATCCTGCCCGAGCGGAGGGGTTGGTAAATAGTACCTTTTTCTATTTTCTTTATTTTTTACATTTTCTATGTCTTCCGTATTTTCTTTCTTATTTTTCTTTTTTTTTAATTCACTCATTCTGTTGTTCTCTCC
>OY757923.1:46776385-46941385 GCA_963585895.1 Sepioteuthis lessoniana
TAAGTTGTAGTAGATAGAGATACACATGTGTACACTTAAAAACACAGGCTTATGCAATGTAAATTGTTATATATATATATATATATATATATATATATATATATATATATATAAACCCATACACATTGTTTTGGTGATCAGTTACATTCTTGCATCTTTATTCCCTTATCTGTTTCTAGTTCGAAACGCTCTTCAGACATAGTGAAACATACTCGGCTAACACAAAAATTTAGCAATATAATTCAATACACCCCTTGCCAATTGAGGATCATGTTTAGTCCTCTGAGTAAACGTATCATATATATATAGTGTATAAAATAAAGCAATTCAATGACCCATAACGCAAAAATTTGCTTGTTTATCAACACAGAAATCATTTGAGGCATAAATAATGAGGCGGGTGTGCACACGCGCACCAATAACTCGTCGGACGAAGCGGGAAAAGCAACCATTTCACCGTTATGCTAAATGAAATCATTACTTTTTAATGAATCTATCCTGCATTCCTATGTTATGTTGCAAGATTGTAACACATGACATGAATAACCATGTGTCTTTAACATGACGCCATGGCAAGGTCAGACAATAAATAGGAGCTGTTAAGACAGACGTGTTTTTTATCGAATTCCCACAACAACACTTGGGGATATTGCCTTTCTTTTCACTCGCAGTATTCACCGAAACAAGCCACGTAACTCGCTCGTATTGTTATCAGTTTTAGTTTTTTCTTTTCAGAGTTTTCGAAGATGTGTATTTACTTTTTGTGAAATCTATTTCCCTTCTGTATGATCAATTCTTTTGGTTCTTTTCTCTGATAAAATGTCATTGTTTTCGAACTTATTGTTTTCCTTGACCAAAATATCAATTTTTCTTAAACGTACGATGCAATTCTAGAAAACAAACCATGTCTTTAAACTATTATTTTTCACCCAATAGAGTGGAGAGCTTTATTATTGACATGTTGGTTTGTAATTTAAACTAGCCTAGCTGTTAAGTGGGTTGAAAGATACCTCAAATCATTACTCAATGTGAGACAGACGGTGACCCCAGTGAAGATTTAAATCCATGGCTATCATTGAGTTAAAATGTTATGAAACCAAATGATAATGGGAAAATAAGTAAAACATTTAGTTGGTTTTCGGACACCGACTTGCACATATGTGTGACGATTGCTGTGGGCATATTTTTCAGCAGTGTTCTGAGCAGCTCTCCCTGTATGTACACCTAATAATCTGTAAGAAATAAGACGAGAGCTTGCGGCGGCGGTTGGGTTTTTTCAGATCTCGACCGGCAGAGATGAATTGAGATCTTTAACATCACAAGATGCGCCGTGCATTGGGGTGTGGTCAGCATAGTATGGTTAGCATAGATAGGCTTTTAACAATTGTGTCTCTCTCCTCGTGTCACTATGGACCAAGGCCAGAAGTTAATAAACCCGTTCGTATCTGAAAGGAAAGATTCCGCCTGAATTTGCATAAGTATATTTATTGTAATTATTATTACTGACATCACCAAATCGATACGATATAATACAACAATAACACGGAGGTCATCGGTCATCGGAAGGAAGTTGAGTGTTAGGCAATTCAAACATAATTGTTAGTCACACAAACTGCCAAATACTAGATATGATTTTTACACCGTACCAGGATTAAAGACCATGCAAAATCAAAGAAAAAGGCAATTAAGAAGTGTTACTACAACAACTACTACTACTACTTACCAAGAACTAGGAATATCATATACACTAGTACTGTCTGATATATCCGAGAAAATAAAACGGGATTTCTGCTATGTCAATACTACTGAATGGATGCACAACATTAACGCTAACAAAACGTATTGAAGAAAATCTTGATGTGAACTACACAATAAAGCACCTAGCTATTTTGATGCAACATCCCATGAAAAACAGTCGAAAGGCCACTTACTTTCCACCTAAAAAAAGTATGATGGACAAGACCCGAGGGAAACTGTGTGAGAAACAAAGACAAACTCATAAGTAACACTTTCCTAAGGACTTCTGCGCATGGACATGTCAATGTTGGTCGACTAGCAAGAACCTTTTTACATCAGCTCTGTGTAGAAAGAAGATGTACTTTGGAAGACCTGCCAGGAACGATGGATGATAGGGACGGATGGGGAGAGAAAGAGAGAGAGAGTCAGAGAAATCTATGCTATCCAAGCGATTTGATGATGATTTTTCACTTAAAACTCAAACGGAAGACGCAAAAGATTTTCTGATACATATCTTTAACTCAAATACATTTATAAATTATTACAGGGAACATAATACAATTATGATTATTAACTGCTAATATCAATACTTTCCTATGATAATATATATATATATATATATATATATATATATATATATATATGTGAGGGAGGGTATGTGTGTACGTGTGTGTGTGTATGTGTTTAAATTTGATTTTGGATTTGGTACATAGTGAGAGTCTGACTTACGTGGTGCCTTCAATAAGTTTCCAGACTTTTTTGTACTGGCATTTAAAATTGTCGTAGACTCTTAAATTCAGTATGTTATTGCTATACATCTTATGAGATGACTGACCAATTTTTATAATTTAAAGTTCAAATGAACAGCTACAGCAAGAATTGGTATACACCCTACTAAAGCCGGATTGTCACAGCTGGTGAATTTCAAAAATGCAATCTGGGCGTGAGGACACTATAGAAGAATGAAATGCTATAAAATTATGTTTGAATTTTGGAAAAAATGACACAGAAACGTCTTGAATGCTTCAGACTGCTTTTCGACCATCTTGCATGAATTGAGCATCAGTTTTTGTGTGGCATAAGAGATTCAAGGAAGGCAGGGAGTCTGTGAGTGATGATGAGAGGTATGGAAGGAATAAGGAAGTCAATACTCGAAAGTTGCTTTGCCAAACGGTTAGGGTTAGGGTTACTCTGTTGAGTTTTTAAGGGAGTTCAGGAAGAGAGTCCGTCGGAAGAGGCCAGCACTCTTCAAATCGGGTCAGTGGCATTTCCACCAGGACAATGCACCAGTCTACAACTCCATCTTTGTCACAGACTATTTGACCAATATGGGCTTCAAGACAGTTCCTCAGCCTCCCTTTAGTCCCGAACTTGCCCTCTGTGACTTTTGGTAATCCCCTAAGCTCACAGGCTGTCGTTATGAGACAATTGAAAGAGGCTGTGACGTTATGAGACAGTTGAAAGAGCCTGTGATGAAGGTCATTGACATGCTCACACAAGAGGACTTCCACGGGGCCTTCCAGAAGTTGTTGGAACGGTACAACAAGTGCATTGCAGCCGGAGGAGATTTATCAAAGGGGACTAGAGTTTCATGTGTGTACTATCAATAAGAGTGCCCATACGAAAAAAGTCTGGAAACCTATTTAATGATCATCGTCTTTATATATATATATATATATATATATATATATATATATATATATGTATATTAACTCAAGAGTGTACAAATTTGTAAAATAAGATAAAAATTATCTCATTATCTATAAACCTCTCGGGGGTGTCCTCGTGGTGTAATGGTTAAAGCGATGGACTGCGGAATCGTAGTACGCGAGTTCCATGGGATCTTCAAGAAGTTGTTGGAACGGTACAACATGTGCATTGCAGCCAGAGGAGATTATTCAAAGGGAACTAGAGTTTCATGTGTGTACTATCAATAAAAGTGCCTATACGAAAAAAGTCTGGAAACTTATTTAATGATCCTCGAACTACTCACTAAGTAATTATTCTTCAAACTAAGTACAGGACAGTAAGGAAAATTACGGGACACTTGATGATAAGGTACATTTTTCTGTTGCAAGTTTGCCATCACTATCTCTTTCATAGAGTTTCGTTTGGTTCTGTATAACTCAAAATATTCCTTCTAAAGAACAGGGAAATGAAATAACCATAGTACATATAAAGTTAGCTCCTGTAGTTTAATCTCACTAAACACTTTAAAACAATCGTAGACTGTAATATATATATATATATATATATATATATATATATATATATATATATAAGAATATGCACACTGTCATAGAAACAATATATATATATATACTTAAAGAAAAACAACGAAACCGGTCACATAGGATTATAAATTTATTTCAATCCTGTTACGTATTTTTGAAGTTTTCAAAAACACGTAAAAAGTAACAGGACTTCTTCAGATCATTTTGGATAAAAAAATTGAATAGACACATGGTAGTGGGAGGGGATAGTATGAGGGAGTCGAAGAGGTGGGAGGGAGTCGAAGAGGGGTGAGGATTTACCTCTTCATTAAGCCCACTTCCGTTTTAAATTTAACTTTCGGTTAGCAGTGTAGTAAATATTGTTTTTTTAAAAGGTTTTTTAAAAATGTATGTTTAGACCTAACTTACAGGTTTTTTATTGACTAAGATTTAAACTTTAAATAAAAAATTCAAGTAAAGGTACAGTATTAGATATATTGAAATTAAAGCAAATATTTAATTTATTTACTATATTTTAACATTTCAAAATTATTTAGAAAGCATTAATTCGTTCCACTTTTTATGCGTAGTACGTATGTATTATATTCTTTTTCACAATTTTTTATCTAACAATCTATTTTATTTATTCCCAAAATTAGCTCTATGTTGTTATAGAAAAATTTTGTTAATTATTTATAGTTTAAATTTAGCCCTATGTCTACACCTAGCTATTAGTTCATTTCTCTTTTTTAATAATTTTTTTGGCTCAGGAAAAAGCAAAATGTGGATTTTTTCTTCAAGACACAGGTTGCACCTACTATCGAAAGATTTGGGGGTACTAGATCTTTTCAATATGGACATTGTATTTCCGGGGTTAACCCTTTAACTTTTAATCCCCAATAATGTTTAGATAGAGCAGTTTGATTTTTTTGATGCTCAATTTATTGCTCTGTATTATTGGTACATTGAGCTCTTTGCCAGGAAAATTTTAAATATTCATGCTTGAATAACTTCTTGTCCTGATGGAATTACTCCCAACTCCGGTTTAACTGGAACAAAAATAAATGAATATATATATATATATATATATATATATATATATATATATATATATATTGTTTCTATGACGGTGTGCATATTCTTCTAATATATCATTTATTGTCTTGACGTAGTCATCTAATTAGTTCATTTAAATCTTACGTCTTTCCATTGACTTGTCTTTACTGGGTTCGTTTATATTGACTAGAAAATTGTAAGCACAGTAGAGGATTAAATAATCAAGCTTCATTGTGCTTTGACATTGCCATGATTTTACCAAAAACAAAGAAAACCTGCTAAGATATTACAGAGGTGGTCTGGATTATCTAATGATGTTTAAGCCCCGAAACCACGTCTGAGTCCAAAGACATCATCTAATGAAGTCGTTCTTTTTGGAGTACAAATATACACATGTATATATATGTGTGTGTGTGTGTGTGTGTGTGAGTGTGTGTGTGTGTGTGTGTGTGTGTGTGTACGTTGGTGTGTGCGTATATGCGTATGTGTTGAACTTCCTTTCTGCCTTCCGCTTTAAACCAGTCGACTTTACTCTTCGCTGTCCTGGTAATATCACTTTTCGAATCTACCTAGGTTTCGCCCGGCTGGCTATCGACTCTAAATGAGAGTTCAGACGAGGGCTTAGGTTGTTGGTGGGGTTTACCAAATTTTATTTGACGTGGAATCAGCATAATACAAGCTTTTGAAGGGTAAAATCGAATAGTGGAGACATATATGATACTTCCTCCATTGGAAGAGGAACAGCTTATCAATGAATGTGTATCCAATTGACTTGTGAAAGCCATATTACGC
The DNA here is from genome assembly GCA_963585895.1 of Sepioteuthis lessoniana. Classification (NCBI taxonomy): domain Eukaryota; kingdom Metazoa; phylum Mollusca; class Cephalopoda; order Myopsida; family Loliginidae; genus Sepioteuthis; species Sepioteuthis lessoniana. The sequence goes on from OY757923.1 coordinate 46,782,184, forward strand.
TACTTTTTCTTTCTTTTTGCTTTTTAGATCGATCTAAGAGAGAACGAAATACATAGCATTTTGAAATGAACACGAATGTTATTTGTGACCAACGAATCTGTCGTTTCGTTCACCACCAAGGTCAAGTGTCAACGTAAATATCTCTGCTGAAAAATATCCTTTTATTACGATATTGTTAGTTTTTGTTATCATTGCATTTTATCAATTTAAATTCAAATTACAAGAGCGGTATATTCCGTCAGAGTGTTCTGTTAAATTAGTTTTAAAATATAACCAAATAGATTGGTTTCTTTCTTTAGTGGCATATCAAGCTTTGAAGGTTATTTAATGTCAAAGTCATCCTTTGAGAGGAACAGTAGAAGTACTATTTAATCCATTGCTAATTTTACACTTTTTTCCCAATGTTATTTGTCTGAAAGTGAACGTAATAGCGAGGCTAGAGTTTGAACTCGTTTACTATGATTACACAGTCGATCGCTTTGACCTCTACACTCCGAGGAAATCCCTTAATCAAATGGAGTATTAGAAAAAAAATGCTATCATAATATAGAAAAGATTAAAGTTAGAAATAAAGAATAGAATTTTGGGGGGAATATCAATTCTCAATCAATATTCATGCCCAGATACGAGGAATATTAAATAAGTTTCCAGACTTTTTTCGTACGGGCACTTTTATCTATAGTACACAAATGAAACTCTAGTCCCCTTCAAAGTAATCTCCTCCGGCTGCAATGCACTTGTTGTACAATTTCAACAACTTCTGGGAGGCCCCATGAAAGTCCTCTTGTGTGAGCGTGTCAATGACCTTTGTCACAGCCTCTTTCATCTCCTCAATCGTCTCATAACAACAGCCTCTGACCTTAGGGAATAAGCAAAAGTCACAGGAAGCAAGATCTGGACTATAGGGAGGGTGACGAACTGTCTTGATGCCCATCTTAGTCAAATAGTCTGTGACAAAGATGGAGTTGTGGTATGGTGCATTGTCCTGGTGGAAATGCCACTGACCCGATTTGAAGATTGCTGGCCTCTTGCGACGGACTCTCTTCCTGAAATTCCTTAAAAGCTCAACATAGTAACCCTAACCGTTTAGCCAATCAACTCTGGTTTATTGACTTTCTTACTCCTTTCACACCTCTAATCGTCCCTCACAGACTCACTGCCTTCCTTGAATCTCTTATGTCACTCAAAAGCTCATGCTCGATTCATGCCAGATGGTCCAAAAGCAGTCCAAAGCATTCCATACGTTTTTGTAGCATTTCTTCCATGTTTAAAACATAATTTTATTGCATATCGTTCTTCTAAAGTGTCCTCACGTCCAGATTACATTTTTTTAAAATTCAAGACCTGTGGCAATCAAGCTTTAGTTGAGTGTATTCCAATTCCTGCTGTATCTGTTCATTTGAACCTGAAATCCTAAAAATTGGTCAGTCATCTCATATGATGTATAGCAATAGGATACTGAATTTTCAAGAGTCTACGACAATCTTAAATACCTGTAAAAAAAACGTCTGGAAACTTACTGAAGGCCCCATGTAAAAAAAATCCAAGATTTTAAGTGCCACATCCTCAGCAACAAACAGTAAATAACAAAAGGTCAAGCTAGATTGTATTCAGTGTTGTTGTTTTTATTTTCTCGTAGACTGGCAAATAACCAAGTCTCCCATAGTACTTACTAAATTAATATTAGCCGAGGGGAGAATGGAGTGTTTTATGTCTTTTCCAGAGGGAATTCACAGGAAGTGAAACGCAGTTTCGTCCATGATTTGAACTCGGGTGGACGATACGATTTCCAACGACAAAAACCATTACACTAAGCGCGGTTCCATATATCCGGAAGCTCAATTTTTATACATTCATTTACCAATATTTCCTCGTCAACGGACAATTGAGCAATGGTGGATGGTTTAGTTTGTTTTTTTTAACGGCTGATCAACTTTCGTGGGTTATTCAGTATTTGAAGTAAATTTGAAGAATGGCAGAAGTAATACTATTTGACCCCTTTCTTGGCTCATTAGAGATTCCATGTTTTTTCCATAGTTGTGAGTATGAAAGTTAACGTCAGAGAACCACTACGATGCCAATGTCCAGCAGCTTAACCACTACGCAACAGTGACTTTTGTGTAGATTGTTATGCGTTACTTTATAAGTAACTTTTTCTCTTTTGAAATGGGTAAGAAACTGGTTTTGCTTATCAATTAGTGGAGAGTAGTAATTCTGATTCTAACAAAGTGAGCAATACTTGTGATTTTGTTTAAAATCTAATCTACTCAAATTAGATAACGATTCATTGCTTTATTTTTCACTGTAATAAGACTTGGATATTCCAAGATCATAAAATACATTCAAATGAAATCGTCTTCTCGTTCGGTTCAAAAGTCAACGGTCAGTATCCAATTTAAGAACATATGGTAGACATGATATCTATTAGAGTTTGGGAATGTTCTTCTGTAAATGGGCCCCTTTTTCACTTACCTCGTCTCTCAACACGCACTGCCCAAAGGTCAACACTAAATCAAGTACATTTAGTTCCTAATTAATTAATTCTAAATTAATTGCTTGCAACTACCCAACTGTGCGTCTATGAAATAATATCCACCGCAATATCTTCGTGAACTAGGAAACTAATATGGAGGGAAAGGTAGAATCGTCCTCGCTTGTAGGACAAAATGGCGTGCAAATTTTCGACTCACCTGACCCCCACCCTGTTCTGTTCTCTGCGTAATTAACGTAGCAAACAAGCACTAATCACGAGCAGTACATGGAAAACTCGAAATGGCTATCTGTCTGTATTTCATCTGCTTGCCCTTCTTCCAATCTGTCTGTTAGGGAGACACGTATAAGCTGAAAGGTATTTTTTATAGTAATTGCATTAAAGATTCGCTGTTGCTTTAACTGATTTCCATATTGGTTTTTGGTGTGAGGACGAGGGAGTAAATGAAAATGATCAGCGGAACCGATTTGCAAAGATAATATTTAGTCGAGGGTTAATAGAATCTTGCTAATTATAGATTAATAAAAAAGAAGAAAAAAAGCAAAAATAATATATATATATACAGAGAGAGAGAGAGAGAGAGAGAGAGAGAGAGAGAGAGAAAGAGAATGAGAGGGATACGTAAAGTAGTTGTATATGGAATGGAACATTTATACACTCTCGAGAAGCGACAGAGGTAAGTCATCAAATGCTCTCAAGACACAAGAAACAGAGTTACGATAAATACTCATTATGTAATTTATATTATCTAAGGTATAATTAAAAGCATTCAGACTATTGTACTCATCTTTATAGCTATATATAACGTTTCGGCCAATGTGCTCTTCGTCTTTCTTCAGTTGTTCTTTATCAAACTCTTCATAGAACTTAGAAACGAATCATTTATTTAAATCGTGACGGTAGATTGTTCTAAATCTGTTAACAATGGCCAGGCAAAAACTAATTTTATTGAGTGTTTTTTGTATTGTATTTTTCTTCCTGTAATGTAAATTGAACCCGAAAACCCGAGATAGTTTAACTTAGAACGGTATAAACTGAATGCCTATACCTGTAAAGCGACGGACTCTACTGGACAATTTATAGTGTATTTCGTGACTTACAAAACCATATGTTTTTTTTTTCATCTAGACTTTGTATTGCTACTTATTACTATAATATATGATTTTTTCTCTTTGCTGGAAATATATGTTAAACCATATCTAACTTTCTAGTTTCACATCGTACTACTGCTTTTCGAAGTTCATCTAGCCTTACTATTAGTCACCAGCATGTCCTGCTTTTGTATACTTTACCACAGCTCCATGGAATGGAATATTCACAATTCTAGGTCATATTATCTTCTGTTTGAGGCTTGACTGTAAAGAGATATTTTCGAAGAATGGGCCCAGTCTAAATGGTGAGAATTGGCGACATTCTTCCCCGTATTGGCCAATGTAAGTTTTTTTTAATTTAGTTGGAAATAATCATTTTATCTCAGAATCATTTTATGTGGTGTCGTTTTTAATTTAAAGATCATCAGATACAATTAATCAAAATCTTTGTCTTATATATATATATATACACACACACACACATACATACACACACACACGCATATATATATATATATATATAAGGAATTAAAGAAATACAATATCTTTTATTTAACGTAGGATGTTTTTGCTTTTATTTATGTGTGTGTGTGTGTGTGTGTGTGTGTATGTTTTCCTGTCTAAATAACAAAGCCTGCATAACATTTCAAATATCTTTACTAGGTATGTGCAAAAAATAAATGCTTTTTAATTCTGCTCCCGGAAAATAAATTTTAAGATCTAACTTAGCGGGTTTGGGTGTGCTAAGTGATCCACTGCATGAAGACGTGCAAAGTGTAAACCATTTTCTGCATTTCTTGCAGAAAAAAATCAACCTAACTTTTCAAATTTTTTATGTCGCCAAATTTGCATAAAAACAACTATTTAGAAGACAACGTTTAGATTTCGAAAAATCACTAGCATTCACTTGTGCAGCAAGAAATTTTTGGGATATATTAAAATAAGTTAGCTAATAAAGGTTAAGCGTTACCTTGAAGAGCAATATTTAACTTCATTTTTGCTGCCTTCTGGTTAGTGAACGTTTGTAATATTAAATAAAGGAGCAAACCATGATATGAGAGGAAATAGAGATATATTCACAGGAAAAAGTATATACAATAGAGAGTCTATTAGTAGACAAGAACATAGGATTAGTGAACGTTTGTAATATTGAATAAACGACAAACCATGATATGAGAGGAAATAGAGATATATTCACAGGAAAAAAGTATATACAATAGAGAGACTATTAGTAGACAAGAACATAGGATTAGCGAACGTTTGTAATATTAAGTAAAGGACGAACCACGATATGAGAGGAAATAGAGATATATTCACAGGAAAAAGTATATACAATAGAGAGACTATTAGTAGACAAGAACATAGGATTAGTGAACGTTTGTAATATTAAATAAAAGACAAACCATGATATGAGAGGAAATAGAGATATATTCACAGGAAAAAGTATATACAATAGAGAGACTATTAGTAGACAAGAACATAGGAGTAGTGAATACAGAATAAAGATATAGTCCAACGATAGTATTAGCTTCCGTTATTACGGTAGCAAGTAAGGTGATCTAGTGCGATATCCAGTCTCCAACGCTCTAATACTATTCCTATAAGAAGCTACACTTCACCTTTTAGTCTGCCCTGGTATTAGTAGCTACTGCTATATATAGCAGATGGACTAGTTCATTGTGTGGAAAAAGGTGGGTGATACCCAACAATTTTTCAACTTTTTAATTTCCGAGAGCATGTATATGGAGCCATCCATTTATTTTTTTATCTAAGGTGAAAATAATATACCCCTTACAGGAAATCATTTTTTAAATATATTAAGAAAGATTATCTTGTTATTTTTCTTTGTAATTAAGATTGGATGGGTGCACAAGGAAAAAACTTGTCAAAGAAATTTGGACTGTAAACTTTTTTTCGTTATTAAACATATTCTGAAATGTTATTAAAATCAAATCATTAGTTGATTATTAGATTTTTTGACTGAAAACTTTTTAATTTTAATCTGATCATATCGACAAATTATGAACGATAGAATGATAGTTTCAATATAAACAGTTACATCAAACATCTTTACCACTTTGTAGCTTTTGATAATCTTAGAAAAATATCTTTTGTGTTTTATTGTGTTATCAAATTCATTATTTACCTTCAAACTGTTACTTAACTATCATATGTATAAACAGGATTTAGTATTAAGCAACATTCAAGGATTGATATGTCATAAGAAACAAATAAACAATATCAACCATGACACATAGAAGAGCATTGAATAAAGTATATATGACATAGATAGATAGATACAGAGAGAGAGAGAGAGAGAGAGAGAGAGAGAGAGAGAGAGAGAGAGAGAGAGAGATAACGACAACGAAAAAAGCCATTAAAAACATTATATTTAAATAGTCTTATTCTTAAAAAAATCTAATATTAGCAAAAAGTGAGTATTAAGCAAAAGAAATCTAGCATTAATAGTTTATGTCATCAAAGAATATAGTGGTTCTTCATTCGTTCGAGGAAGATGAAGGACAAAAGGATTTAAATTACTGTACCAGCTGACTTTCATATTCATTCTCTAACACATACTCACAAAGATAATCGACAAAATAACATGACATTTACTAGTTCAGCTCCCGCCAAAAATGACGTGATAATTTGTATTGAATACCTGCTTCTACTCATCTATGGGTTGGAGATGGTTGCATCAGTCATATTCTAGTCGAGAACACGGGAAGATCAGTCGACTGAAATCCGTTCAAGTAACCTGAGTAAAAAATGAAAATAAAAATGAAGAATAAATAATTCAAAGATGCAAGCAAAGAGAGAATAAGCCGGAAGAAAAATGAATTGGCTGAGAGAGAAAGAACACTATATGACACTGTCCTACTCAGTCGGCTTTGGCATTAAACTACGTCAACTGAATCATTTGTTAGTGTTCACGATATGACTAAACAATCTGATGGTGAGGTTTCAGTCTGGGAGCTTTAGGAAATGTTGAATATCCCTTCATTGCCATTACTCTCAGGTCCACTCCGACCCAGCGTGGCAGTACATTTTATTGTCCCGGCTATGGGTCTAATAGTGCTGTTTAATCACTTGTTATATTCGAAAACCTTTAATTGTGTGCAAAAATGAATAATGTCAGATTGAATTATTAGACTGCAATACTTGAAGCAATTTAACCGTATGCAAACAAATAAGCTCTGGATCATTTAAAAAATGTTACCTTCAAACTATTACTTAACAATCATATGTATAAAAAAAATTTAGCATTAAACAACCTTCAAGGATTGATATGTCATTAGAACCAAATAAACAAAATCAACCATGACACATAGAAGAGCATTAAATGAAGCATAAATGACTTAGATAGATATATAGATAAATAGAGAGCGAGAGAGACAGACAGACTGACAGAGAGAGAGAGAGAGAGGGAGAGAGATAACGACAACGAAAAAAGGCATCTATAGCATTGTGTATAAATTGGAGCTAAATGAAAGAACGATAAAATAAAAGAAAGAAAATGATAAACTAACTTCGAAATAAAATTGGGATGAAGCAGGAGAAGGTAAAAAGTAAAAAGAAGAAAAAACAAATAAGATCTGTGTGTAAGAGCTGAAAATAGAAATGCTAAAGCAGGAAGAGGAGGACGTGGAGAGTAGAAAAATAAAGAGTACTCGTTATTAAAAGGAGGAAAATCCAAGGGGGAGAGAGAGAGAGAGAAAGGATAAGGAAGAGAGAGAGATCGAGAGAGAGAGAGAGAGAGAGAGAGAGAGAATGAAAAAGGCATATATATCATTGTGTATTTGTTTTATTATTTTGAAAGAAATCAAATGTAGATATTGTCAACAAATACTCCATATAATATACTATATCTTTAAAAGTCTATATTGGTTTGGGGCTAATTGACCAATAAGACAAAAAGTATATGTATGCATTAATATATCCGGACTCTCCCGTGTCGTTCATCGGTAAAAAAAAGCCAGATATTACAATCTGAATTTGAGCATGTAAGGAAGTGGAATCTAAAACACATTTTACATTTTTAAACATGTAAAAATCCAATCTACATATAAATCACTGAATTAATAAAAAGGTTCTTGATATTGAATATTTCATGGAGCATACGATGTTGAACTATATTAATCCCTTTCTCACATCAAACAATTCTACACAGGAAGAATAGTCTAGACCAATTAAAAAGGTTTACACTTAAAATGTCGGGTATTATGAGAATGGTGATAAAGGTTTTTCGCACACACACACACACACACACGCCACACTGAAGAGTTCTGATAGAACGAAACAGTCTGTCTGTGGATGACAATATATACGCTCCCCCATGGGGGTTGAGCACTCTGGCGAAGGAATTGTCGGCCGCTGCTCGCATAATACAAAGCTCTTCGAAAGAATTGAGCACTCTGGTAGCCGATAGGGTATTAAAAATGTAAACAAACGGACGCTGCTGCTGTTGCTACATAGATACCATAACAATTCCCTTAGCCAATGTAGTCTGCTTGTTGGCCGAGTGGTCTGAGACTTAGTCTAACGTAAAGTTGGATGGGTTTCGATCCCGGCTTCACGCGTGCTACGTGTCTAGCCACACTGAAGAGTTCTGATAGAACGAAACAGTCTGTCTGTGGATGACAATATATATATATATAAGATGAACAAAATTGGTAAGTCATATTGGATTACTTATTTTGTGTTACTTATTTTTTTACTGTTCTCAACTTGGTTTCACCTTAAGTTATCCTCAGGAGGAAAGTTTTTGTGTCAAAAAATGTTTTTTGGAGAGAGTTTTTGAAAATATTCTTTAAAGTTTTAGAAGGAGTGAATATACTATTTATTCACCAGCTTACAGAGAAAATTAACTTTTATAAATAATATATTGTGGTGGTATCATCCCTATTTCGATACACAATGGACTCTTCCAATAAAGATATAACAGCCCACTGTCATACACTTAGTGAGTATGTACCAAAAGCTACACTGGCAACATGGTTAGTTGTTGTTTAGGTTTTATGGCATATAAACCGTTGTAGGTTATTTAACGCCAAATCCATTTTTATGCAAATAGTTCTATTTCAAACAATTCAGTTTTGCATGAGTACACATTTTATTTTTAGCTATTCAGTTTATTCAAACAGTTCTAATTCAGATTGTTAGAGTCATATCAGGACACTCATTGGTGGACGTCTTACTCCTCTGCAGAGGCGCAGTCGGTGTATTCTACAGTCCCAGCCGACTGGGCAACAATGGCGATAGTATATTAGTTATTTTCTGTAACATATCACTTATATTCTTCTCTTTACGAACATGTTTGCTTATTTATTTTTTGCCCTTCCCAAGGACATTGAACACACACACACACACACACACACATATATATACATATACATATATATATGCACACTCATATATATATATATACACACAAACATATGCATCTCTCTCTCTCTCTCTCTCTCTCTCTCTCTCTCTCTCTCTCTCTCACTATATATATATTTAAAAGACAAGAAATTTAGAAACAGTATTCATTTCTATTTCTAAATAGTATTTCATTACTATTTGTAAATTTCTTGTTTTATAAACAAAAAATTATATTTTACTCTGGAGGTATATTTATTTCTAAATTGCCGAGCATTGAGCTCTCTTTCTTTGGATATCCACAGTCATTATTTACTTAGTATAATACACACACACACATATATATATATATATATATATATATATATATATATATATATAAGCATGTGTACGTCAAGTATACTTTGGGTAAAACTAAGTTATAATTTTATAATGTTCTACTATTCAAAGCCAAATCCAAGCCAGTATAAGACCTTATTGTTAAATGATGTTCACAAAATTCGAAGCTTTTATTAAAAGTGTTTTGCAAGAATCGTCAGACGGTAAAATTACTTGGAGAATTATGCTTATTTATAAGTAAGTAAGTAAAGTTGGCGACCAGAGTCGAGGGTGACCCGAAGACTCCCTTTTCGATAGCTACTACACCAAGGTGGAGGAGAGGGCACTACTCCTTTCCCTGGATTGCTCCGCTTTACACTTGCTCCTTACCTTATAATGTTGAGTGTTAGGCATGGTAGCATCAAGTGCCACTTCTGGAGTCTTTGGTATGACTCGTCCAGGGATTGAACACTCTAACCATTATGCCAATATATATATATATATATATATATATATATATATATCATCACAACTTTTGTTTTTCAATCTATCCGGGTTGTGATTTCACACACACACACACACACATATATATATATATATACACACACACACACACACACACATATATATATATATATATATATATATATATATATAATGTATTGCGTAGTTTTGTCGTGTTTGTAAGCGATAGCCATTTTATGAATAAATTGAGCATCAATTTAAACTTTATAAAGGACATACTTCTCAACAAATAAAAATAAGTATTTTAAAATCACAGTTTAAAGAATAACATGTTTAGTTCGATTTAGTTTATTTGTTTAATGGAATGACATCTTTTGTGGGTTATTTAATGCCAAAGCTACCCATGTAGAAAATCAACTGTGATACTCTTTAAACACCAATTGTTGATTCAGTACCTTTCCCAAGAGTATTAAACCGAAAATTGATGTTATAGTGGGACTGGCGTTTGAGTTCACTTGCTTCGAAGGTTCAATACAGTATTGTAGACATTGCGCCATGGGGACTGCAAATTTATTAATCATAGATAAAATAGATATTGATTATTAGATAAATATTTTAGTGACACAATTTGTCGGCTTTCTTTCTTTTTTTGATATATGGAAATTTAAATTATATACAATAAACGACGTCCTGCGGCCACATTGATTAGCGTTACGAATTGTTTATTGTTCGAGAACTTATCTCGATGTAATTTCTCTTTCCTCGTGAGGATCAAACATTTTTTTCACGTGGAAAGCTTTCTCTGGATCCTGTTGCATTCTCATATACATGTTCATGCAGGATACATACTGACGCAATGAATAACAGACGCAGGAAGACTTCTTTAACAAAATATTTACCTCTCACTTTATTGCAAGGGTTCGAAAAGGTTGTGCGGGGTTTTACTGTGAGAGGGAGCTGGACACCGAACATAACTGAAATATTTTGACCCCAAAGTTATGGCCGTCAGCGTTGTGTCTTTCTCGTTCTCTCGGGCTACTTAACCGGAGCCCTGGGGTCCACTCTGCTGGGTGCTGGCTTTCCTTGCTGCAGCTTATCAGCAACTTCTCTGGTCCCCAAACTCCATCGGGGTTCCCAAAAACCCCCTCGGCCGGGTGTGGCTTTCCCTACCACACCTCGTCCCTCTCCGCCTCCAACTCTACTGCTTGACTTCTGTCTTGACTGAGCTATATAATAGTTCCACTCCCACTTGATCGCCCACGCGATCTTTGAAATCGAATGTTTAATCGTCATCAAGCGGAAATAACTGTCATGCAGTTCAGAGGTCACTCTCTTCCGGTGCGTCAGTCTATGAGAGTATAATGGGATTTTTTTAACCTCATCCCATTTCATCAGCCAATTTCCGCCCACGCGATTTCCTCTCATAACTGCCACTAGAATGTGTCACTTCCTTCCGGTGCATCACCTTGAATGGTATTTTTGGCCGGGTCAAAAGGTCAAAACCTAACAGATCCAATAAGAATCATAAATATGGTAGAGGTACATCAAATCCTTTCGCCCTCGATTGAGAACAGACAAACATACGTTTTCTAATGATTAGTGTATATATATATATATATATATATATATATATATATATATATTACTAATCTAATATCTACCAGCATTTACGGTACCAGAAATAACCCGAAAAAACCCCGCCAGGAACGAGAGATAAAAGTATCTCGAATCACCGCCCGGGGGAAAAAGAAAAAATTATAGGTCAAAAAGAAAGAAAAGGCCAACCTCTTCCGACCCTTTGAAAAAAATCAAGGGATACGCAGTCAGTTGGTCAAAAGAAAACTAAAACCTTCCGGGAATCCTGCAATGCTACAATTACAAAAGTGGTCAACACAAGTGGAGCCAATTATAAAATTAACTTAAATCGCGAGTCGGAAATCTTCTACTAAAGTCCTTTAGTAGAAGATTTCCGACTCGCGATTAAAGTTAATTTTATATATATATATATATATATATATATAGGGTATTCTTTGGTCCAGTTAAACCGGAGTTGGGAGTAATTCCATCAGGACAAGAAATTATTCATGAGTGAATATTTAAATATATTTTCCTGGTAAAGAGCTCAATGTAAAAGATCTGAAGAAGTCCTGTTAATTTTTTTTTTCGTGATTTTGGAAATTTCAAAAATGCGTAACAGGATGGAAATAAATTTATAATCCTATGTGACCGGTTTTGTTATTTTTCTTTAAGTATATATATATATATATATATATATATATATATATAAAACAAATGGTACCCTGACAACGATACACATTTACGTGTTGAGAAGAGAGATTTTAAGGTGTATGTAAATAAAACGTATACCGGTTGGAAAATGATTAATCTTGAGTAAGTTGGGTGATTGTATTCGACACATTTGTGTATATGCGCCATTTATGGGTGAGTATTGGGAAAAGGTAAAAGATGCTGCAAGTGGAATAAAACTAATCCATTCATAATTAAACATGCAAATTTGGTGATATATTTTATCATACAACGTTGATATCACAGCAATCTTTATGCTGGTGAATAAAATTTTCTTTCGCTTCTTTCAGAATCCTTCATTTAATTTTGGTAATTGACTTCGTATTTTTTTCTTCTTTTTTTGTCTTCTCTTCTTTTTTTTACAAATATTTATTTGCTTTCCCTATGATTATTTGCACGTCTGACATTGCTAGCCTGAAGGCAGGGGGATAGCAAAGTAATCGATACGTGTTTTAATGCACGTCGTTTTTGCTTCATTCGTTTTCTAATTTAACCCCGTCCTTCTCGTTTGTTTGTTTGATTTTTTTCCCCATCAAACCTTTGTAAATCATTCAGCCTCTTTCTTTATTAGCATTTCCTCAATTAATTATATTCTTTCTTTCTTTCTTTCTTTCTTTCTTTCTTTCTTTCACCTCTTGGTCTTTTTAGGCTATGAAACTCCGACTAAATCCAAAAGAATAACTTTTTCTTTATTCCCCGTCAGTTTCAATAAACTAATGTCATAGTGGTAACTCTTCTTTTCGGTTACGTCTGGAATCTTAAAATAAAACATACTTTATAGAATTAGACATTTATTCCTTGACATACCAGGCATTATTTAAGCAACCGGAAGTTTCACTAAATCTTTAAGAATTATCATCCTTTATTCCTTGGAGCTTTGAATCTTTAATTTAGAAAATTTTAATCTAAAATTTAAATGAGAACTTTTGCGCAGCTGGCAAAATTCTGTAATAATGTGATAAGCTTTAGACGTTTAGATTGCTGAAGAAACTGCAGAGAGGAAACTAAATAGAAAAAAAAAAAAAGAAAGAAATATGATTAAAAATGATATTTCTTTTATGAAAAAAAAAACATCAAGCAATCATTAATACTATTCATTGTGGAAATAATTCCTTTAGAAGTTAAGATACAAATTATGCGAAGAGTTTATAATGATGGAGACTATGAGTATAATATAGGTAAAACTTAGATATAGTAGACAATATCACAATTAATAGAAATTCATTTAAGATCATAGTTCTCTTATTGATAACAAGTGTAAATCAAAATAAGTAAAATTAAGTTGAAAGAAATCTTATTCAAAATTGATAATTCTTAACCATAACTTTTCCAGCAATAAAGATTCAAGATAATATTTTACTTTTATGGCTTGTATAAAAAGTGATTATAATAAAGACGAACCAAATATTATTAGAATTTTAATTTACTGAAAAAGGTTTACACATTTGGTTTAAAAAACAGTACTATTTAATGATCTAAAATAGAACAATCCTAGTAAGTTCGATTTGGATTGGGGGTTTCATTCTCTTAGCTTCGCGCCAAAACAAGCGAAGCATGGTACATGATAACTCTGGGGTAATAAGTACAATCGTCTCTAGGTCAATCATACTGGCGGCCTTATACCGAATCTGACCCATATTTACTTATTTTAAGGTGGGTAAGGTGATACAATTGTTAGAGAGTTAAACTCCAAAACCATTTTAATAAGGTCGAATTTCGTTTTATGCCACATTATGTGAATCAAATGTCTCTTAGGTGATACAGATTTTGTAAAGTTCAGTAAGGTATGCGATCAGACCATTGCACCTCGTATTCCATGTTTTGATTTTGTGTCAAAGTAGTCATGCTTAAAAAATGATTACTAAATTGTGGGATTCTGTGGCGGACGACAGAGGGGTATATAGGTTTGGTTTGGTTTCTTTGTTTAATGGCATATCAACTCTTTTTAGGTTATTTAATGCCAAAGCCATTCTCCTAGAAGAATAGTAGTAAGTAAGTAAAGTTGAGGTTTTAAGGGAGTTCAGGAAGAGATTCCTTGGGAAGAGGCCAGTACTCTTCAAATCGGGTCAGTGGCATTTCCACCAGAACAATGCACCAGTCCACAACTCCATCCTTGTCACAGACTATTTGACCAAGATGGGCATTAAGACAGTTCCTCACCCTCCCTATAGTCCAGACCTTGCTCCCTGTGACTTTTGCTTATTCCCTAAGGTCAGAGGCTGTCGTTATGAGACAATTGAGGAGATGAAAGAGGCTGTGAGGAAGGTCATTGACACGCTCACACAAGAGGGCTTCCATGGGGCGTTCCAGAAGTTGTTGGAACGGTACATCAAGTGCATTGCAGCGGGAGGAGATAACTTCGAAGGGGACTAGAGTTTCATGTGCGTACTATAAATAAAGGTGCCCATACGAATATAGTCTGGAAACTTATTTTATGATTATCGTATATATATATATGTGTGTGTGTGTGAGTGTGTGTGTGTGTGTCTGTGTGTGTGAGTGTGTGTTTAAAACAAGGTGATTTCCATACAAAAAAGTGTTAGTATTTGTGAAAAATCGGTTGAAGAAGAAATAATTTTTGTTTTTAATGAAAATGTGCAGACTAGAATATTTGACGGGTCACGCAAAATTTGATGGATCGAAACCTCCAAAAATTTTAGACATCTTTTCCGTCCTGGTTTTTTTTAAATATATTTTTAGCAAATTAGAATCACGGATTAACCATTAATTTTTTAATCAAATTTAGAGACTAACTCAATCATACATATAAGCATTGAAATAGAAAAAAAAAATCAATAGATTTATAAAATAATTCTGTAAATCTATTCAAATCGTTCGACTTTCATTTGTGTGAAAATCTAACATTAAATTCTTTCAGAATGCGTTTTATTTCAACATTTTAAATTGAACAAATAAATGTTCTTTACATAGAAATGCTTACACTGCAATTAAAAATTTCTCAACTAATGAATATTTTAGCTGCATCTACTTACATATTTACACACAGATATGCATTCTCTCCTTCATACTCACAGAAAAATATTTTACACTCAAAATATATATAAACTAGATTTAGAAAATTCAAACTGCGAGATTGAATGCAAACATTTTTCTTTCTTGTAATATGGACACTACAATTTACTATTATCTTTACTTAGAAGGAGAGTCTTGTATTTTTTGTTTTTTAACAGTTTTCTCTCAAGTTAAAGAAATGAATCATAGATCAGTGTTTTTATATAATCGTTTAATCACTTTTCTGATATATATATATATATATATATATATATATATATATATATATATATATATATATATATATATATATATATTCATTCAATTTCTGAATTTTGGTTCAATATAACTATCAAGATGTTTTTCTTCTGGAAATTTGTTCACTATCCTATTTGTTAGTTTCTAAAATCCAGTGATTAAATATTATTAAACTGACTTTAGAATATTTTGCTTCAGTCGTCTCTCTCTCTCTCTCTCTCTCTCTCTCTCTCTCTCTCTTATTTCTTCACTCGTTTTGAACTTCATTTATTCTCTTCAAATTTCAATTCGTTATTTTCTCTTTCTTCGTTTCCTTAACTTTCTATCTTTATTTATTCTATCTGTAACATTACCCATTCTACTTTTTCAGTTTTTCATCTGTCTTATTCTTCTTCATTTGGCTTTTCTCGTCCCACTCGGTTTTTTTCTCTACACTCTTTACTAACTATTTATTCCTGTCATTTTTCCTCCTTCCTCATTATTTTTCACTTCTATTCTTCAGTCCTAATTTTCTTTGTCCTTCCTTTCGTATTGTATTATTATCTTTCTTCTGTTTCTTTTTTTTATCTTCCTTTCCACACTTCTCTTTAAAAATGCTGTGAAGACATACTTCAACTACACTTTCACTTAAGACATCTTATCCAACATCATCGTCGATCTGATCTCCGGAACTGACCCTGGTACTTCGTTTGTGTCAAGGATCAGTCTTTGAAAAATATTCAAAGACTTTGGCGTCACTTTAGCTTTCTGGCACTGTGTCGTAATTTCTTAAAAAAAAAAAAAGAAAACATCAAACAGGCGGCAAAATGAAAGTAAAGTAGAAACCTTTGTGTGCATGTAGCAGTGTTTCAGGACAGAATTAGAGACGACACAAAAAAAAGAAAAGAAAAGAAAAGAAAAGAAAAGAAATAAACATTTAAAAAAAAAAGGAAGAAAAAATGAAAGCATGTTTTTTGTTTGTTTTAAAGTATTTTCTTTGATATTTCTTTTTCAGGCGAATAAATTTTGTGACGTTCCTTTGTAGATTTTATTATTTGTTCTGCAAAAGGAAGATTTGGAGGGGGTAGTGGACCAATCACCTTTTAAAGCATTCAAAAAGTAAAGTTGGAAAAATAGAAGCAATTTGACTGTCGAATTCAGAATTAGGTGCACAAAAAATTTGGAACTTTGGAATGACAATATCATGAGTGCAGTTATAAAAAAATCATTCAAAAACTACAAATTGTTAGGTACCAATTTTCTTGGAATAGACACTGTTGGAATTTGCTATTCAAGGTATTCATCTGGTATCGATCTATGAAAGTTTGAAACATAAGATATAAACGCTGGTGATGACGATGGAATTATAGTGTAAAATATTACCAATTCTTGTACTTTCCTCTGAGGTAAAATAATTTGGCTTTTAGAGCTACCGTAAATGATGGGTTATTACCGATTTTGAAACATTTAAAATTGTGTTCGTTGGATCACTTACGAGGAATTTGTCAAAACTAAAGGATATTTTTATGTTTACCGAAGTGGACAATATTTTGCCATGTTTTCCAATTGTCTGCAACGCTAAGATCGGAATTGGTTTTTTTTTTTGGTTTTTTTAAGAACTTTAAAATACGAATAAAATGTAAGGTATAAACACGCATAAAATGGCTGGCATAAAACATTTTGAAAGCTATTAACATAACAACAGGTAAGCAATACGTTTCCGTCACAGTCAGAATAGACCAACTTATGATAACATGCGTATTTTACGTCACAATAAAGATAATTGGTTTAGTTTCTTTGTTTAATGGTTAATCAACCTTCGTGGGTTATTTAATGTCTTAGACATACTTGTAGAAGAACAATTATACAATTTAACCTATATCTGGAGGAATAAGGGGTCCGTGCCTTTCCCAAGGGTATTGGTTCGAAAGTAAACGTAAAAGCGTGTTTGGAGTCCGAACTCGTTTATAAAGATGAAGTCTACGGCTATGAAATAGGGGACAAATATAGAAATATTATGTCGTAAGATCTTTGATATGGCAAAGACAAAAATCCGGCAGAAACTCACCGTGAACTTGTTGCCCCGAATATCGAACACATTGCAAGCATCGACCTGTACTGCCTTCACCGACAAACGTAAAACTTTATTAACAACAGGATACATCGTGTGATTTGAAACTTTGATCCAACGTTAGACATTGGGATAGCGAAAAATGTTATCTTGTTGGATCCCAAAGGAAAGGACTGGAGAAGACAATTTCCAGTGCTCACATTCCTATAAATGCGACGTTTAACTGTCTTAGTCCTGAATTTGTTCCTCTATATTTTCATCTGTTTGAGAACCTCAAATAAAGTTTATCCGGTACTCTGTTCCCCATGAATACCGCTGTTGTCGCATAGAGACAAAAGTGGTTTCAGACGCTTAATATAACTTTATGTGTGCTTTCTTTGATGGGTCCATTGCATCAATCTCGACTGAAGATGAGAACGGTGGCATAGTGTCATAAGTAATGTATTCAAAATATTGTTCGTGTATAGTAATGGACATGTTCAATTAGTGAATATTTTTACTTTTAATCCTTCGTATGTTGTGTCGGAAAATGACAGAAAATTAATAATAAAAGATAAAGATTTTTTTTATCGATATTACTCTATTTTCCTGCCAAATCGACTGGATCTGTAAGATACTCCGACTACATGTCTACAGAGGGGTACGACTCCCTCAACGAGTGTCCTGGATATGACATTAAACAATCTGATGGTGAGGCTCCAATAAAACTGGAGCTTAGGGTAATGCAGAGTGCCCTTTCCTTGTCATCGCTCCCAGGTCCACTCTGGCTCGGAGTCGCAGCTCCTGATAGGGTTCTATCTATGGGTCAAATAGATCTATCTAAAATTTAAACTGAGTGCAAACAAATGATTTATGTTAAATTGAATTGTTTGAAACAGATTTTTTTCATTATTTAACTATACATAAAAAATGACTGGTGTTTAAATGAATTGTTAGTGATATGTAACAATACTTGGTACCATTTAAGTGTGTGCCAAATAATATGCTTTGGCTCGTTTAAAAACCTTATAAACAAAATGTGTTTACAAATCATATGTATTTAGTGTACATATACGTAAAGAGGATTTGGCATGAAATAACCTCCAATGGTGTATATGCTATAAAACCCAACTAAGCCTATCATCAAATTTCAACGATTTTTTCGTATTTTGTTTTGTATATCTATTCTACTTCAGCGTGGTGAGTGATAGTTAAAGACGAAAGTATCAACTGTGAAAATTTAATTATTTTTTAAATCTTAAATTCTAAAATTCAAATAAAGGCATGTGTATAGGCGAGTAACTTTTATTATAAAGTTATCATGTCTAGGTTAACAGATGAATCAGTACAACATAAAAATACATAAGTTAGTAACGGTACTTATTGAACTCTGGTTTTTGTCCAAACTGTACAAAACTTTCCATAGTCATCAGACATAGCACTGTGAAACTTAATCGTTTTATTTTTGTTTTATTTTTTCTTCACTGAAAATTCATCTACAAACAAAGAATTAAGAAGGTGGATGACTTTTAAAGAAAGAAGACGAAACTCTTGCACCTCATATAAAAAGAGAAAAGAGAAGCGGCGCCGAGCATTTATGCTCGCCGCAGCGGTTTTTAGCTTGGCTCTCTGGCATTCATGCCGGATTGCGCTCAAGATCAATCATAGATTACAGGCCAAATAGCCCCCGGCTTTGGCTTGGTCACTGCAGGTGGGTAATGACGTCATTGACAGCAAAGTATAGCACGATACTCTCGGGTCTAGTTCAAGCTATGAGCAGGTATATGTACCGGGCTCATGTTATATTTAATGAGTCTAAGACTAGCTGGGTCATTTAGTTCACACAGCACCTAATGAGCAGCATAGACCAGCTTGACATGAGCCAAGACTTTTGCCCGTCCTCCCACTTCCTAAAACCCCCACTAAGAACGACCTTGTGTCGAGTTCTGTCCGGTGGGAGGTAAAGATAAATACCACCGTATCAAAAGAGAAATTTTGGAAATGTTTTGAAATGGAAAACTCGTCGGAATTAGAGTGTTGAATGCCAAAGAAATTATTATAAAGTTTATTAAAGTTTTATTTATTGTTTATTACTGCTTTGGTAAATAAAGAATCAGTCTCGGTTGATTTTGGATACACCTTCACTAACTTTTGTCTCTTTTCCGTATCCTCAAATTAAAAGACATATTTTTACTCTTTCCTCTCTAACAGTGTTGTATAGCCGTGATACAACTATACACATATACGTGCAGAAACATAGTCAACACAATAATGACGAACGAACACACTTCTTTTGAAAAATATACCTCTCACTTTATTCGAAAGGGTTGCAAAAATTTTACGAAAGGGTTATGTGGGAGAGGTAAGTTGGAGACTGAACAAACTGCAACATATTGACCCCCAGTTTCTTTTGTCTTTTGCTGCACTTCTTTCTCGTTCTGCTGGTCTGCTCAGTCGGGGTCTCCTGAGAGCCCAGAGCCCTCTGCTGGGTGCTGGTTTTCTCTAGAGCATCTTATTTCCAACTAACTGACTTCAACTAACTGAACTTCTTGTCGGACCGGGTTATATCATTGTTTGACACCAACCTGCTTCCTATGAGCGTCGCATCTGCACCCAATGCAACCCGTCCACAGTCAAGGTTATACCCAGATATCTTCGACCGGATGCACCTGATCCTTGATTGACGGCTGGGTCGAAGATCAATATGTTACAACAGTTTACACTTACAATATCTTACAATATCTTACTTTTCTACTTTTACTTTCCTTTTTATTGTTCCTTAATTCCTCTTCTCTCTCTGTTCCCGCTCTTTTCTATTTTTAAAAAAAAATTCTTTCACCTCTTTTTGCTTTCCCCCCACAACTTTATTCTTCCCCTTTTCCATATCTGTTGACTTTTTCGCACATCTTTCTACTTCCCGCATTCTTTTTCTCCCTTTTGTTTTTATATTTTCCTTCTCTTTTTCCTCTCTCTCTCTCTATCTCTCTTATCCTTTCTCTCTCTCTCCCTTGGATTTTCCTCCTTTTAACAACGACTATTCTTTATTTTTCTTCTCTCCTCGCCCTCCTCTTCCTGTTTTAGCTTTTTTATTTTCAGCTCTTACACACAGATCTTATTTGTTTTTTCTTCTTTTTTTAAAACTTTTTACCTTCTCCTCCTTCATCCCAATTTTATTTCGAACTTAGTTTAAAATTTTCTTTCTTTTATTTTATCGTTCTCTCATTTAGCTTCAATATATCATTATTTTTCTTCTTCACATTTTCTTCATCTCCATTTGTCTTTCATTTCTTATATAATTGTTTCGTCTTTCTCCACATCATCAGTTTATTACAAAATACATTTTTACGTTTATTGTTCTGTATTATCCTTCTACTTTTTTCTTTTAACTTTTATTTAGTTGTTCAGTTTTATTTCCTTTTTTACTCTTCTCAAAAATTCACATTGATCACTTTCGTCTTGACATTTGATTTAGTCTTTTGTTCATAATTCCATTTTTTCTTCTTATTCCATTTCCAATCCTAAAATCAAAATTTTCTTCCGTCTTTACTTAATTTCTTTATTCTTCTTTTTAAATCTTATTCTACTTTCATATATTTTTGTGATTTTTCGATTTTTCCCAGTTTTTTTTTCGACTTATTCATGGTTATTCGTAATGACTGATATGATGTTTCTTTTAAAATTTTAATCAGCCCAGCATACTCACTTAGTTTAATTTCTTGTACTCATTACTCCAACTGCAATATATTTCATTTAGATCTTTCTTTATAATTGTTATCCTACTTTTTGCTGATTTTTTTGTACCAGTTTTAACGTGATTTTTAAATGAAGGACAGCGAGTCTCCTGAGGTTGCCAGGACTCTTCTGAGTATTTTAACGGATGGTTTGGATGGTCTCAATTCCTCCTCTGAAATCTAATTCCTTTAGTCTTTTTTCCTACAAATGGAAATGCCGTCACTTTCATGTTCTACAGATTTTTCAGCGCTTTGGTAGCGTCATATTGAAATAAAGTGAGACACTGACGATTAAACACTAGTTGCCAGTTAATGGAAGTGGCAGGCCTCTAGATAATTTAAATAGAGGTTCTGTGCTGATTAGAATGATACGTCAGTCGGTAGGGCAGTCGGCGAATAGTAGTCGGGCAGACTTGAACGTGAAGACTTTACTGTTATATCTTGGCCGACAGTGTACAGATAGTAACAATCTTTTGTCTTATTTTTTTGTCATTGCATTTTTTTCGGTTGAATGAAATACTTATGATTTTGTTAAGAAGTTTGTTAATTATTTTATATTTGATGTACATGTGGCCGTTACAAAAGCAAGATCCAAATATTCATTTTTATATTTCCTCTATTATCCGCTGGAGAGTTAATATCCACTAGATAAGTTATTTTCTTATTGTTAATTAACACTGGGTCCGATATTCTAGGTTCAATTTGTTGGTCCGTTTTTCAGTCAAAGTACCATATAATTATTATTCCTTGTACGTTTTTCAAACCAATGTTAGCTGAGGGACTTTTACTGTAGTCTCCACAGGTCTCCAGGATTCTTTTCAGTATTCTGGCTGACCTCAACAATGTTGTAGTTTGAATGGTCTCGGCTCTTTCTCCGATTTCAAATATTTCCAGCCCATTTACAAAGCCATTTGTATCCTTGCAAGTGCATCAATTACTATTTGTATCATCGTTTCCTTTATCATATTTACCAATCCCTCCGCTCGGGCAGGATATGACACAAGGTCATTTTTTAAGCGGAGTTTAAAAAGTTTGAATTCAGAGTTTTCCTTCTCCTAGACTAGTTGCCTCACCAAGACTGAAGAGCTCAGTCTGTCCTACCATTTACCCATAGCTGGAGGGAGAATAATTGGATTCATACCTTTCCCAAGGGTATTAGTGCTATGTGAAATGCAATCAGTCTCGTCCAGGATTTGAGCTCGTGTCGCCGTGTCCAATTCCTGCGAGGATAACCATTACACCACGGCACCACCACCATCATCACCACTTTTATGTTCGAAATAATTCTCTGGCAAGGTCTAAGTATTTGTCTCTTTTTTGGTTTTCTTTGTTTTTCACTTGGTGATCGGCTGGGATAGCAAAGTACACTACTCGGTAGGTTCTCTTTTATTTTATTTTATTTTCTGAACAATCACTAAGTTTGATATTCTTGCCGAGATTAGGTGATCTGTTGGTATGTCAAAATACAATGGAAATTTTGTGTGCCTCACTCTTTAGGACGGATTCTCTTTTGTGCATCTGCCATCTGGTAGTATCGTCAAATTTCAATTTCTTGCATAATTTACAGTGGATCAACTTCCCCACCCAATTGTATATCGACTTGTCCACCTTTTGATTTAGTTTTTTTTTTTAAATTCACTAATTATGTGATTAATCGTTTATTAACAAACATCTCATAACGTACACTTATTATTCTGTTGCGTTTAATCTATTTTTGCTATAACATAGTTGGTTCTCATGGCGTTTTTTTTTTTTGTACTGCAATTCGAAGAGATTCAGTTCCTCTATTAAAATTTATTTTTCTTAGCATTGTCCAAGTATTCATGTGTGAGATTTTGCCAGCTTGTCGATCGGATATCCGTACAGTTGTTTTTTCTTTCCATTTCTGTTTCCTCGTTACTGTTGTTCTGCTGATCCTTGAATTTGTGCTGTTTTTGGTCTCTGTTTGCTCTTTTCTTATGTAGTCATCGATTTTTTTATGCATCTACGCATCTTCAATGCTGGCGATTCCTCTTCCTTCTTTTTTTATTGGTATAGTCTATGTCATTTTCGGATGTAAGTTCTTATTAGTTTTCTTGTCTTAGAGTATTAAATTCTTGTTCAGTTTTTCAAACAGTTTGATGTTGTCTATGTGCATTATGTGGTTAACATTTTCTTGTGACTTAATAAAATTTTTAGCCCTCACACCGAGGATTTTCTAAGAATTTTAAGTGGAATTGTAGCTTTTGTAAATCGTAATGATGAAAGCCCATCTCCCGGTAAGATACTTCACTGGAATTCTACTTCAGCTAAAGTTTTTCTTCCTGCAGCCATTTCCATTTTCCAGTTTTTCATGGTTTCCTTGATAAACTTTATGACTTCTTCAGGTATCTTGTACATTTTTAAACAGTATATTATCCAGATTTGCGGGAGAATATCATAGGCTTTTTTAAAAGTCAATCCGCGCAATTTCTACATTTTCCGCCTTGTTTAGCTCTTCTTAAGAATTAGTTGATCAAAGAGTACCAGTCGCTCTTGTTCCCTTATGGAATCCTTTCTGCTCTTCGGGAAACAGTCTGCCGCTTACTAGTGAGTAAGAGTTATCTTCCCTAACCTGTGCTGTTAGGATTTTCCACATCATAGGTAGACACGTTATCTGTCAATACTTGCTGGGATGATTCTTTTTTAGAGATGTTTTTGAATCAGGGTGGCATTTTCTTTTGCTCATCCAATTGGGTATGTCTGCTTTTTCTAACCATCTACTCTGTTCAAGAGCAAGTTTTTCGTGGATAGTCGTAATTTTTTAAAAGCAGGATTCATGTATGATGTCATGGACGGGTGTTTTCCATTTCGGTACCATTTCCAGTGTAGGTGTGAACGAATCCAAGTGTATTATTGCTTAAGGTTTTTATTCTAGGCCTTGGAATTCTTTTTCCATGTTATTTATTCATTTGTCCCTTTTGTTAGGTTCTGCCATATTTTAAAACAAGATTAATTTGCCTCCATTGCATCCAGTTGTTTGTTTGTCATCGTGCTTTCTCCACAAACTTGTCGGTAGAAATTTCTTTAGTTGTTTTGGAATGTCCTGTTTTTATTGACTTGCTTGACCCTTTCTTAGTACCTTTTAAGTTCTCTTTTTCCCCAATATTTTTGCATTTATCTCTTCAAATTACATTATTAGATTTGTCTGCTCTTTATCCTAACATATCCCTGTGTTTTTCGCTTCGTTAGCATCTTTGCTTGTCATAGTTTCTTCACCCGTCCTTTAAGCCTAATTTCCGATCCAGGTTTTGCTGTATTTTGCGTTTCAGTTCGCGTAATGGCGTCTTGTTGATATTCTTCCCTATTTATTTGTTGGTATATTTCCAGTATCTCAAGATGGAAAACCAACCTATCTTTAATACAATTCTAGCTTAGTCACATCCTTTCATATGGTCAAATTTAAATTTATTGCATATATCCCAGTGGATCACCTTGCCCATCCAGTTGTGTCTAGTCTTATCCTCTTTCTGTGCTAATTTGCTACATTCACTTATTATGCAATTGATGGTTTAATCTTTGTCATCGTATAGCCTACACTTGCTATTTTGTTGCGTCTTATCTATTCTCGCTTTGATATGATTGATTCTTATGGCGTTGTTTTGTGCTGCTATTAGGACAGATTCTATTTCTCTCATAAAGTTTCCTTTTCTTAGCCACGTCCAAGTTTCTCGTGTGAGATGTTATTTATTAGTCGTTTATAGAGTTGTTTTCCTTCCCTTTTTTGTTTCCTAATTATTGTCTTTCTTTTGTCTATCGTGTGGTCAGTATTGTTTCTGATGGCTGTAATCAGTCCTCCTACCTGTTTTTCTATGTTATCTTCGAGTCGTTGGATCGATGCGTCAACGCTGTCTTCAATATTAGCAGTCCTCTTTCTCCCTCTTTTCTTGATATATATAGTCTGTCAACATCAACAGAAAGGGCCCCGAATATCTAACGAGGGTATAGCCTAGGTATTTATTCTTTTGATAAGGTTTCGTGCAGAGAAGTTTATCTCTATTATTATTATTATTATTATTATTATTAGTAGTAGTAGTAGTAGTAGTAGTAGTATTTTTAAAAATTCTTTTGAGAGTTTTTCACACAAGCGTTAGCTGATTACTTCTCACTGGAGTCAACTCAAGTCTCCAGAACTCTTCTTCGTATTGTGGCCGATCCTAATAATACTATAGTTTGGATGGTCTCTACTTGTTTAACTTCCAAGTCTTCCAGTCCCTTTATCAATTCTTTAAGGAATGTCCAAAGTGTACCAATCCCTGTTGGTATCACTGTCACCTTCATATCCATTGTTTGTTCTAGTTCTATTGCAATGTCTAGTTACTTCTCTCTTTTTCTTTAATTTTCACTCGGTGGTTTGCTGGGACGGCAATCAACAATGATGAATAAATGGTATATGCACAACCCAGAATCCTACATAGAAAATGATACGCAAAAAAATTCTCTAGGATTTGAGATACAAACAGATCATCTAATCTCGACCAGACGACCAGACCTAGTGATAGTCAACAAAAAAAATTTTTAAATGAGAAAAATGAATAGTGAACTTTGCCGTTTTAGCTGACCACCGGGTAAAACTGAAAGAGAGCAAAAAGAGACTTTGCTTGAGAACTTAAAAAAATATGGAACATCAAAGTGACAGTGATACCAATCGTAATCGGTGCGCCCGGTACAGTCACAAAAGGATTGATACACCATATGGAGAACTTGGAAATAAGAGGACGAGTGAAGACCATCCAAACAACAGAATCGTTGAGATCTAGAATAAAAAAAAAAATCTAATAAAAATGAATAAAAAAAAAATATTACTTATTTGCATATTTTAATGAACTGTAAAGCTGTGTTTTGTAACTTACGAAACAAATTCTTTGTAAATTTAAAAGAACAAAAAAGCATAAAAGTATATTCAAATTCTGAGGACCTTTTCTTACATAATGTTAAAATAGAAATAGAAAAATTTTTAAGAAATAATAAAATAAATAGATAAAGTTCAGTCACTTGCACAAAATTTATAATTAAGTTAAATTTAACATAGTCACTTTTCATTTGATAAAGTTATTTAATTTATGTATCAATTTCATATCGAAAAATAAGAAAAATTGTAATCATAAATTTGTACACAACTGAAATATACATAAATCATATTTGGTTTTAGTTGAATAAAGAATATGAAACAAAGAGTAATTGTTCAAATTCAAACGTAAATAAATAAAAATCATCACTTCCATAATTTACTTTAAAATATAACCATTGTGGAAAATGATATATTTTAAAGTAAATTAGGGAAGTAACAATTTTTATTTATTTATGAGTGACTAAAAAGACGTCCATTCATTTCGACGTTATCGTTTCAATTATAATTGATATCGTCATCAATTTCATATTCCATAGTTTTTCAGTTCTCTAATAAGGTCTACGTACTTATCTCTCTCTTGGCTTTTCTTTCAGTTTTACCCTGAGTGGTCCTTCCCGTGAGTCTCAGTGACAGCAAGTCTCCTCAGGTTTCTAGGACTCTGTTCATTATCGTAGCTGATCTCAGCAAAGCTATCATCTTGTTTTCGCTTCTCCCACTGATTTCTGATTCCTCCAGTTGCTTCTCCAAGCTCTTTGGGCCCGTTCCGAGTGGACAAAGTACAGTTCTTAATACCTTCAACCCCAGGTTCTACAGATTGTTCACTTCTTTCCCAAGGTCACGTTCTTTCAATTTCACTTTGTAATCCGACGGAACGGCAAAATCAACGAGACGACAAATTCTCTTTTTTTAAAAATATTATTGGTCTAATGAGTAGTATTCACCAATGGACCAAGAAACTGGGGTTCAATCCCAAGTCAAGTCATACCAAAGACTAAAAAAATGGTACTTAATGCCACCTTGCTTAACACTCTGCATTATTATGTAAGGATCAAGGGTAAAGTAGAGCAATTCAGAAAATGGAGTAGCACCCTCTCCTACTCCTCGTTATTGTAGCTATTGAAAAGGGAAACGTCGGGTAAATTTCGACTAAGGTCACCAACTTTACTTTCCTTATTTTATTCCAAGTTTGATCTTCTGGCTCGGATTAGAGGATCTGTGCGTATCTAAAAATCCCAGGGAATTTTATCATATTTACCAACCCCTCCGCTCGGGCAGGATATGACAAAAGGTCAGTTTTTAAGTGGAGTTTAACAGGTTTTAATTCAGAGTTTTCCTTCTCCTAGACTAGTAGCCTCACCAAGGCGGAAGAACACAGTCTGCCCTACTATTTACCCATAACTGGAGGGAGAATAATTAGATTCATACCTTTCCCAAGGGTATTACTGCTATGTGAAATGCTATCAGTCTCGTCCAGAATATGAACTCGTGTCACCGTGTCCATTTCCTACGACGATAACCATTATACCACGGGCACCTCCCAGGGAATTTTATGAGTCTCATTCTCTAAAAGTGATTCTGTTTTATGCATGTATTATATGGTAGTATGGTGAAAGTTCAATCTCTTGCACATTTCCAAGTGGATCACCTTTCCCACTCAATTGTGTCTTGTCTTGTGCTGCTTTTATACTAGTTTCATACATTCTCTTATTTTTTAATTAACTGTTTCATCATGGTTACCACATTCTATAAATTTGTTATTCTGTTGTGTATTTTCCCTTTAACGCAATAGGTCTAAATAGTGTTGCTTTGTGCTGCTTTTAAAAGATATTCACTTTCTCTCTCAAGGTTTCCTTTTCATAGATTTCTTCTGTGCAATTTCATTAGTTTATTGTTCTGCCTTTATCTTTTTCCTAATATTTTGTTGCTCTATTGTCTGTTCTTATTTAAGCAATGCTGGATATGGATGCTGCGATATTTTAATGTATTCTTTGAGTCCTTGCGTTGATATGACTACGCAACCATCAGTGCTGGTAAGTCCTCTTTCTCCTTCTTTTCTTGATACATAGATATACTTTATATTCTTTACGACTTACGTGTCCACGTATTTCTCGTATCTCAACGTCAGAATAGCCAGTATTAGTTCGATGCCAAACAGGATCTTCATGTTGACTCTCGACTGAGAACCTACAGATCGTGACATTTACATGTCCACGTATTTCTCGTATCACAACGTCAGAATAGCCAGTATTTGTTCGATGCCAAACAGGATCCTCATGTAGAATCACGAATGAGAACCTACAGATCGTGACATTTACATGTCCACGTATTTCTCGTATCTCAACGTCAGAAGAGCCAGTATTTGTTCGATGCCAAACAGGATCCTCATGTAGACACTCGACTGAGAACCTACAGATCGTGACATTTACATGTCCACGTATTTCTCGTATCTCAACGTCAGAATAGCCAGTATTAGTTCGATGCCAAACAGATTCTTAATGTTGACTTTCGAATGAGAACCTACAGATCGTGACATTTACATGTCCACGTATTTCTCGTATCTCAACGTCAGAATAGCCAGTATTTGTTCGATGCCAAACAGGATCCTCATGTAGACTCTCGACTGAGAACCTACAGATCGTGACATTTACATGTCCACGTATTTCTCGTATCTCAACGTCAGAATAGCCAGTATTAGTTCGATGCCAAACAGGTTCTTAATGTTGACTCTCGAATGAGAACCTACAGATCGTGACATTTACATGTCCACGTATTTCTCGTATCTCAACGTCAGAAGAGCCAGTATTAGTTCGATGCCAAACAGGTTCTTAATGTTGACTCTCGACTGAGAACCTACAGATCGTGACATTTACATGTTCACGTATTTCTCGTATCTCAACATCAGAATAGCCAGTATTAGTTCGATGCCAAACAGGACCCTAATGTAGACTCTCGACTGAGAACCTACAGATCGTGACATTTACATGTCCACGTATTTCTCGTATCTCAACATCAGAATAGCCAGTATTAGTTCGATGCCAAACAGGATCCTCATGTAGACTTTCGACTGAGAACCTACAGAATGTGACATTTACATGTCCACGTATTTCTCGTATCTCAACATCAGAATAGCCAGTATTTGTTCGATGCCAAACAGGACCCTAATGTTGACTCTCGAATGAGAACCTACAGATCGTGACATTTACATGTCCACGTATTTCTCGTATCTCAATGTCAGAATGACCAGTATTTGTTCGATGCCAAACAGGTTCTTCATGTTAACTCTCGAATGAGAACCTACAGATCGTGACATTCAGATCTGTAAATTTTATGGGTAGTACAATGTTGCTATACCAGACCAAGGAGTTGATTATTATATGCACTCCAGTCGAAAATGTGACTTCCTAATCCTCAACAGACTAAAATACGTCAGCGGTACAAAACTGATTATATTGAAATAATAGAAAAATATAAGTAAGTTTTAACTTAGTAAAAATCCTCATAACCCTTTATTCTTAAGGTTTGAGTTGATGTTTGTCATTTCTGCTTCTTTGATTTTAATGCATTTCAGAGACAATACTTCTGAACACCTGTTATTGTTATGGCGATTGATTCACTTCAGCGTAAGCTGATCGTCTTTCATTCGAGTCTGACTGACTGCAAGTCTCCACAGGTCTCCAGGACTTTTATCAGTATTTTGACCAATCGCTAACATACTGTAGTTTGGATGGTATCGAATTTGCTTCTGATTTCGAATTATTCCACTCTTCTTTCAAAGACGATGGAGACTTTTCTAAGTGCACCAATTACAATTAGTATCTTGGTTTGGTAAGTTTTAATGACATATCATACATTGTAGTTCGTTTAATGACACATCCTGTTTGTACATATATATTAATTATATATGATTCGTAAATACATTTTGTGGATAACATTTTTAAATGAGCATGAGATTATATTTTGCACACATTAAAATTATTTCAAGTATAGGTATTTATCACCAATTATTCTATTGAAGATTACTCATTCATTTGCATCAATTTAAATGGATCCATATATTGTTATGCATCACTAACAATTTAATTAAATATCATTCATTTATTCATTTACAGGTAAATGATCAAACTGTTCAATTTCATGCAATTCAGTTACATCAAAGTTAAATGGTTCCAAGTATTGATATGTATCACAAACAATTCAATTGAAAATCAGTCGTTTTCTACTCACAGTTAAATCATCAAGCAGTTCTATTTCTAACAATTCAATTTAGCAAGTATTGCTATGTATTACTAACAATTCAATTAAACGTCAGTTATTTGTTTGCACACGGTTAAATGGCCAAACAGCTTTATTTCTAACAACTCAATTTAACATATGTCACTTGTTTGTGCTCAGTTTAAATGTCAAACAGTTGTATTTGACACATTAGAAAAGAGCTCATCAAGTGTTACCACTCCAGCCCCTGGGAGCGATGGCAATGAAGGGGTACCCTGCATTCACCAAATCTCCAGCATTACATCAGATTGTTTAGTGTTATATCCAAGACACTCTTTTATGGGGTCTTACACCTCTGCAGAGATGTAGTCGGTGTATTCTACACCCGCTGCCGACTGGGCGACAATTGATCTTTGCAATCACACAACTCGTTTTTGTATCTTTTTTTCTTCTAAAGGAAAAATTAATTTGTTCAGTCTCTCCTTAAGAAATAATGTTATCATTTCTTGTGTTCTAGCGAGGTCATGTTATGGATCGGTAGTTGTGTTTTTGTCTTTTTACATTTGTTATATATTTTGGTTTTGTTAGTATGTGTGTTCCTTTTTCTGTAAGACAATCAGTCATTTTTTCAGTTTCTTTAATGGTATCTAAAATAAGTGTCGTCATTAGTTTATGTGTGGAGGATGAATAGTGTAGCCAATGTTTGTCATTTTATCTATTCCAGGTCAATACCTTGTATGTGTGCGTTTAAGTGTATGTATTGACCAAGAGGGTAGAGTGTTCGACAATGGTTCTGGAAGCCTGCGTTCAATCCCTGGTCGAGTCATACCAAAGACTTTAAAAATGGTACTTGATACCTCTTTGCTTAACACTCAGCATTATAAGGTACCTATCAATGATAAAGTGGAACAATCCAGGGAATGGAGTAGCGCCCTCCCCGAAACCTCGGTGTAGTAGCTATTGAAAAGGAAGCCTTCATGTCACCCTCGACTACAGTCGCCAACTATACAACTTTATTATCTCTTTATTTGTAATATCTTGGTTCATTTATCATTGATTATTTTTATAAATTTATTTATATTTTCAATCCACCTTGCTTTTTTGTTATATGATTTCTTTTGACTACATCTATAACTCCTAAACGATTTCTATCCTTCAGTTGTAAACGTTTGCAATACATTTATTCTCTCTTCTCCTATTTCTCTGTAGAATGTTTTTGGGCTGTCTTGAAATATTTTATTGTGTCTGAAGACTTTTGTTCGTTTTTCATATCTTCGGATATGCTGAGCTTTTAGTTGGCTTCAGTATTTCTTTATTATCAGGATCTTATAAATTGATGTTATCTCTATAGCGGTTCGGGAAATTGTTAATTTCCCTAACACTATATTCTTTAAGGTAACACAAATGAATTACGAAACTTTGCTTTAACAACACAACAACGAAAGTTTTTTATTTGCAGCTTTGAATATTTGGTTTGCTTTTGGTGCTGCAAGACTCGTGGAGTTTAGGCTTGTTAGTGTTGGAGACGAAATGGCTTAGCGGGGTGTTGATAAAGCAGCGTGTGTTGTCGGACGTGTGAGGGATTGTGTTTAGAGTCACCGTGTATTTTTGTGTGTGATATTTTTGGGGAGAGTATGCGTTATCTCCATTAATATGGGCCAGAAGTGAAATATGAGCTAGTGTGTCGAGAGCGGAGTTACGCTCGGATCGACAGAGCCATTTTTGGGGGTGACATGAAGTGGTGCCTGTGGAAGGCATGCTGAATGTTTCTAATTTATGTTCAACTGGGATTCCTCGTAAAGAATCCATAAATTAGATGGTTCCCTCGTTGAGTGTCCATGTTGCTGCTGCTAGTGTTAAAGCCACTGTGAGTTGTCCACACTGGGTAGCTTGTCAAGCTAAAAGGTATCGCTAAGCAGGGACGACTAGACGAACGTCTGTTCTGGTCGCCGTCTCACGCTGAAGAGCACTGGGTTTTGCCGCTCACCCGTTTTGCTAGCCAGAAATGAAGGTCCGGGCTGAATAGGATAAGTCATCCTGATTGGGTGAAATTGAGTGTCGAATTAAATTGCGCGCCAAACCAAAATACGAGATTTTCCTCTTCTCTACATCTCATATTTTCAAATTTTTTTTTCTTGTCTTCACATCGAAATCCTTACTCATTTCATGAGGCATGTGTATTTCTTTTCTGTATTCCTATGTTTCTTTTTGTATCTTTAGTTTCCATTTGAGTTGTTTAAAGCTGTGTTCTTTATCTATTATGGTTACTGGGCTTATTACTGAAGCAATAGCATATATTACTTGATTTAAAAGCTTGGACTTGTAGAAGATATTCTACGGCATAGTTAGTCAACTTTATCAGCATTAGGTTGTTTTTCATTCTTATTTTTTTTAGAGATGCTCTTTCATACCAGTATTAGACACCTTATCGAGTTCTCTGATTTCGTCAATTTTAATCTTATTTTCTATTGTCTGGATTTTCTATTTGAGATTGACTTTTCTCTAATTCAATGTATTCCTTTTCAGATTCCAAAGCTTTCATACAATCATTGCTTGCTTTTTTAATATATTTCTGTTTCATTACAAACTGCCTTCATTTTAGGTGTTACAGTTTCATTTCGTTGGATATCAGCGATTAAATGTTCATTGATTTTATCTTTTTCAGCATCTGTTGAAGTTATCTTCGGCAGAATATCTTATCATATTGAATAGTTTAATGGGATATAACGTGTGTCTGAAGATTTAGTCCCTTGCCTTACGTTGTAGGTTCATTGAATTGTATTTCTTCTTGGTGGTTTGCTAATTGCATAAAAATGCATTTCTTTATAATCCTCTTTTGACGATATTTTGCTTGTTTCTTTATTTTTATTGGTTCTAATGAAGTTTTTCTTTGTCAGAACTGTGATTATATCGGTTCTGAAAACTACTGAACTGAGTTGGGGGTTTTGTTCCAGTTTCTGACTTTTCGATCACAACCAGGTTCCTGATTAAGAGACGTGGTTCTTTATTATCCGCGAAAAGACCGATATGGAGTGTTTAATAAGGAGTAGCTTTAATATATAGTCCTATTTACCAACCCCTCCGCTCGGGCAGGATATGACACAAGGTCAATTTTTAAGCGGAGTTTACAGGTTTGAATTCAGAATTTTCCTTCTCTTAGACTAGTTGCCCCACCAAGGCTGAAGAACACAGTCTGCCCTACTATTTACCCATAGCTGGAGGGAGAATAATTAGATTCATACCTTTCCTAAGGGTATTAGTGCTATGTAAAATGCAATCAGCCTCGTCCAAGATTTGAACTCGTGTCGCCGTGTCCAATTCCTACGACGATAACCATTACACCACGGGCACCTCCAAAGTTTTCATATATAGTTTTGGTGCATTTTATTCTTACTATCAAGAGGGGTTTTTTTTATTTTCCTTACACAATAAGGAGAAAAATATTTTACCATCATATTTATTAAGAAGCAACAAAAAGGGAAATTACTTTATGAATTTAGGCGTTTCAAATTCAAAGAAGCACGACATGTCCTCTCCAACCTTCGAAGAAAAACATGCTTATCTGTCCCAACGGACTCCTCCAAAACTATATTTCACGCTAGAGATGTGGAGTAGGAAGAAGATTCCAAATCTGTTTAGCGTAATAATCCAATCTTAAAAAAATATTTAATGGTATTTATTAATTTTCTCATTTTTGCTCAGCCCACTACAAAAAGCAAAAATCAAACTCTCTCTCTCTCTCTCACACATACACATACACACACATACATGTATATACACACAAAAATACAAACTGTAATTTATGATCATTTTTAAGTTAGTTCATTTCTTCCTTACTATTTGTGATTTCGATGAGACTCAAAGTTTCACTTTACGTTCAGCTGGAATCCCCTTTTGAGCAGCTTCCGTGTGAGCGGTTACAAAGTTTTCATATTTCTCATTCGAAGTTTGTATTTCACGTATTTATTGAAGAGTGTCAAATATGTTTCTTTCAGTTAACCAATATTTACTGTTAATATAATTTTTGTAAGAGAGGACCTGTTATAAACTGTGACTTTGACTATTTGTTCATTATTCCTGTGTAGACTCAAGGGTATCGTCGATCGAGAGATACTTCTACAAAAGAGAAGTATGCCTTCCAGTTCACTGCACTGTTTATCTGCTTCTTTTTCATGAATATACAATCTATATGTGCGTTAGCGTTTTTTGTGTTCTTTTACCAGTGTCTGTCAATAGTTTTCCCACCTTTTTTTGGATTTAATTGCTCGATATTCATCATTCTTTTTTGAGAAGTTGTGTAAGCGAATTTTTTATTTATATCTTTGCCTATTTTAACATTCATGTGTCCACCAATGATTTAAGACGTTGTGTTGGGAATGTGTTGAGCAATGGGAAGATAACGAACGTAGAAGGTTGTGATATCCGATTCATCACTGGCATTGGTGGGACTGTGGCAAGAGACGATCGTTGTGCAGAGGTTGCCATTAAATGTAGCACTCATAATTCTCGGTAGGGTTCTATCGATATTATATAGTGGTTTGAAGGCACCAGGACAAAGAAAGTTTCTTACAGCTCCTATTGATACAATGGTTGATTTTTTCCACGAAAATGAGGAGACAAATCTTCAACTATTACCTGTAACATGCTATCTTAATTCTCGTTCACTACGGTAATATCTCTATGATTGCCTGCATATTACATCTGCTTTGTGCTCGACTGCAGATGCTGGAGTTTCTGGTTCTTGGTTTCTTGTATTTAAAGTATCAACGTTAAAAGTGGCTGTTAATGTTTTTCATCAAAGTAATTTGGATTTTGCTTTTGTTTTGAGTGCTGTATTTGATTTTTTGAACCTTGGGTTAGAGCTTCAACCGCAGAAAAACTCTTGTCCTGTTTATCAACTTAAAGGATGATGCATTATGGATTTGAGTCGTGGTATTCTTCTAGTGTCATTTTTTTTCTTCTCATCTGTCGATGCTAACCTTAGAAATGAGTTGCAGTAGTGACCTAAATGAACGATTTTTTTCTGGTCGGTGACTTTTGAGCTTCTTCTGGTGTAATGTGCCATTGACCCAAATTTGGATGATTCCGCTTTTTTTCACATCCACCATACTGCATCCAATGGCTTCCTTTGCTTGCGTGGTTAGTAAAATACTCACGTTTTTCAGTGAATTTTGACCAGTGACAAGGTGGGGTGGGATATCTGAGTGGTTATCGAGGCAAAAAGCCCCCTTTTATTTTCTATAACTTTAACTCATTAAAGTTCAACAAACATATTTTATCCAGATCCGGCACATGTAGAATTATCAGGTCTGTTATACGTAAATGAAATCTTTCGTGAAAAATCAATTCTTTGTTTTCTGATGCAATGAAGATATTCTTTATTTTGACGTTTTGTTTAGAACACAGGAAAAGTTTAATGCCCATATTCCCATTATTCTAAACGGGCCTCGTGACAGAGAATAATTGTTCACCAGACATTTTCACTAGTTACAAACAACATATATTTTCAGAATTAAAAAAAGTAGGCACGCTTCTAGCCCAAAGTACAACGTTACTCCATGTTTTGGCAAGTTATTTTTGTGGAGTGGTCTTCTTCGTTTGAGAAAAGAACGAGTAGTGGATTGTCATGAAAGCGACTAACACATTTAAGCAGATAGATAAATAAATTAATTAATTAATAAAAGGAAATGTCTTCATAATATTTTCCATTCTTTTCAGATGTCACATTTTGGGGGCTGTTCGGAATAGAAGAAGAAGAAGAAGAAGAAGAAGAAGAAGAAGAAGAAGAAGAAGAAGAAGAAGAAGAAGAAGAAGAAGAAGAAGAAGAAGAAGAAGAAGAAGAAGAAGAAGAAGAAGAAATGGAGATTTATAGCACTAGTGGCAATAGTATGACAAAATTACTAAAAAAAATAATTGAAATTTGAGGTGTTCTCATGGTCGACAGCGTAGTTCAATAAATAACTTATGATGCAGCGATATAAATATTAATAGAATTGTGGGCGAATGACAGAAGATCCATTGTTTTGTTGATCTGTGTTTTTTTTATGTTTATGAGCTTGCTTTTTTGCAAGTGATTCTTGCTAAAGTGTTTAGTGACAGTGATTTTACTTGTCGGCAAGCAACAACCTAGGGCAACCAGGAAAAATTACTTTTGTAATTTTTGTTAAAAATCAGAGGGTCATACTTTCAAAACAAAGGAAAGGACAAACACCTTATGCTTATGAAATATGAGAGTATTTTACGATTTTATTAAATAAACAGTTGAATACAATAAACGTAAGGGAAATAAAGTGCATGCCAAGATCGCTTGATTTACCCTTTACACTGTAAATAAGAAATGATTGAAAGAAATGTTTAAACTGTGAATATTTGAAAGAAATCTCATAAAATCGAAATTTAAATTGTAATCGCTTTTTTAAACCATGATTCACCCAAGATCTCGGTTCATGTGTCAGTTACAAAATATATATGTACAGATATGGTTTTCCAGAATTGCTGTAAGTAGACCGAGATAAGTATCCATAAACGTACTTAAGAAAAACAACAAAAAAGAACCACTGGTCAATGTGCAAAAAAAAAAAACAGAAAAAAAACGGAGTCCAAAAATCACAACACAATTCTTTTATCATTGTCATAAATATCACATGATTGAGATTCCACCAATCAACCAACTTTTAAAATAAGTTTCAAAAAATAAACAAGGGATTTCTTTTTTTTTTTTAGGAATATTGTTTTCGTTCACTTCCCTAATAAGACAATCATCCTATTTATTGTTCATGTTTTCCTTCCGAAAAAATTATCCTCATGGAAGGACGCTCCACGATGCTAAGAATCTCATATATAATATATTAGATTTTATTATGGTGTAACTTTATAATTTGGTGAAGTGTAGTAAATTTCTCTTGCATAGAATCACTGAAGATTAACACATATCCACTGATAATCAAATCAAAATAAGCATTTCTTGTTTAACTGTGAAACACAGGTACTTCGTTAGAAGTATTCAAAGGAAAAAAACAAAACGTTTATTACTTATTAGACATAAACTCAAGAAAGAACATTTCCTGGATTGAACTCACAATGAATTTGGCTGCAATTAATTAATGTCAATATTAGTCAGAAAAAAAGATAGAATAATTAATCGGTGAGACATGATGTATCAAAGGAAAGAACAAGTGCAATGGACAGAAGCAAAAATAATGCCTGTGAGAGAAATTTCTAGAAGGAAGCTTTTAATATCAGAGCAGATGAAGTCGATTTGAATGAGAAATACGACATATTTTTAAATATGAATAGCACGTCTGAAATTAGCATCAGTCAAAGAGACAGATAATCTTAACAGCTTTTGGTACCAAAGTGAATGACTACAGGATTTTTTAAGGGAAAATAATCTCAACACTGAATAATGTTATAAGCAGGGTCGGCAGAACACAAAGATAGTTAAGAAACAAGACGAAAAAGATTTCGCTTTTTATTGCATATCAACCATCTTGGGTTGTTTCATGCCAAATCAATCTTTATGGAAAGGACATTAGCTGCACTATTTAACCGAAAGGTAAAGGAGGATAAGAGAGTTCCTACTTTTCCATAGGTTATTCTATGTTAACAAGCATGTTAACGGTAGGTGCCCGTGGTGTAATGGTTATTGTCGCAGGATAAGGACACGACGACACGAGTTCAAATCCTGGACCTGACTGATTACATTTCACATAGCACTAATACTCTTGGGAAATGTACGAATCCAAATATTCTCCCTCCAGCTATGGGTAAATAGTAGGGCAGACTAGGTTCTTCAGCCTTGGTGAGGCAACTAGTCTAGGAGAAGGAAAACTCTGAATTCAAACCTGTTAAACTCCGCTTAAAAATTGACCTTGTGTCATATCCTGCCCGTTGGTAAATATGATTATATGTTAACAAGCGGACGTAATATAGCGATTGGTGTTCGAACTTGCATACGACAATTTAACACATTAGCCGCAACATCATGATACCCACGAGAATGTTGAATATATAAATAATAAATTTTACTGTTGTTTCTAAAACAGCTTTTTCGAATAGCATGATTTTCAACTTTGTTTTTGAGGATGTTGTAGCCAGTGGTGTTTTAGATTGTCCAATACGTTTTCTTTCATTTTTTGTAATATCCTAATTGAATATTTCAAAGTCTGTCTCGACCTTTTTGGGAAATTAAAAAAGAGGAAAAGAAAAATTATATTAATTGTCTTTGAAAGACAACTAGGTGCAACATGCATCAGAGTGAGACCGATGTTATAACTTAAAAATCAAAACGTTTTGTTCAAAAAATCAAAAATGGAGACAATAAACTTAAATATATATTGGATAGAGCAATAAAAGAAAGAAAAATTACACAATGTCAAGGCAATTTAGAATGCACTCAAATTCCAACCTTACATTATTCATTTAATACATTTAAGATCAAGATATCATTGTGAAAATTCCAAAAGATATCAGCACCTCTTTTTATGATTTTTTTTTCTTCTCATAAGCATATTCTTAGATATTCTTATCTTTCTTATACCTCCACCCGTTCTTTGTTGGACTAAGTTTGTGCCTTTTATGGACAATGCCACCATGTTGCTGCTAGCCAAATTTGTCTCGCTACATCGATTTTTATTTCTAACGTCTACCGCCTCAGAACATCCAACAATCAATTTTGATAGTCTGCAATTGATACGAAGATTCTTCCTCAATACACCGTCTACGTCCACTCCGACCTTCCTTCTTAGTGGAAAGCATGATATTCTTTGCCATTTTTGAAGTATTCATTGCCTTCTTGACAATTAAAAAATAAAAAATTAAAATCTGAAAATGTTTTAAAAAATGATAGTACATTTTCCTTTTCTCTATCTTTTAAAAAGTCTATGAATTTTCGTTTTTTGTTTTTTTTTTCGCTTTTTATTTTCGCGTTAATTATTGTCATGGAGTTCCCCATATAGCCTTCTCATCTCTTCCAGGCATGGCTGCATATATTCACACACACACGCACATGCACTCGCGCGCAAACACACACACACACACATTTATATATATATATATATATA
The DNA here is from genome assembly GCA_963585895.1 of Sepioteuthis lessoniana. Classification (NCBI taxonomy): domain Eukaryota; kingdom Metazoa; phylum Mollusca; class Cephalopoda; order Myopsida; family Loliginidae; genus Sepioteuthis; species Sepioteuthis lessoniana. Next base: position 46,821,394 of record OY757923.1, read on the forward strand.
TATATATATATATATATATATATATATATATATGTGTGTGTGTGTGTGAAAATATGCCGCCATGCCTGGAAGAGATGAGAAGACTATATGGGGAACTCCATGACATTTATATGTGTGTGTGTGTGTGTGTGAAAATATGCCGCCATGTCTGGAAGAGATGAGAAGACTATATGGGGAACTCCATGACATTTATATATGTGTGTGTGTATGTGTGTGTGTGTGTGTGTGTGTGTTCGTACTTTCTCGATTTTATAATTCCCAAAAAGATTTTTAATTTCGTCACTAAAATCCTTTCTTTGGTTTCCATATTTTTATAATTTCACAACTCTCTTTCTGAATAACATAATATGAGTTCATAATCATCTTTCGCTATCTTATTTTGCTTTTTTTTTTTTTTTATTAACTTCTTTTTCTACTGCTTCTTTAGCTCATCTTTCAGTGTATATTTTCCCCTTAATTATTTTCTTCTTTCACTTCACTTTTGTATCCTTATCTCTTCATCTACCAATCAATTCTTACGTGGTTTCTCTCCACCTCTTTATGACTTCTTCCGTCTCCTTTTCCCTTTTCCTCGCCTGTTTTTATATTTCTCTTCTTTTCTCTTCTTTTTCTTATTTCTCCTCACATACCTCTCTTCATTTCACCGTTTTATTCCTACTTATTCTCTATCACTTTATTCTTTACTGCTTCAGTTTATAAATTAAAATCTAACCCTCATATATATATATATATATATATATATATATATATATATATATATATATATGAGGGTTAGATTTATATATATATATATATATATATATATATATATATATATATAGGTTTGGTTTATTGGGTTTTATGGTATATCAACCTTTGTAGGTTATTCAACACCAAGTCCATTTTTATGTGAATAATCTGTTCTATTTAAAACAATTCAGTTAAGCATAAGTACACAGTTTGTCAAAAACATTTCTATTTCAAACTATTCAAGCAGTTATGTGTAACAATTCAGTTAATTGTAAATATAGTTTTAATGTCAAAAATAGTTCTATTTCAAATAATTCAGTTAAGCATAATCACGGATTTTAAATGTAAGTAAGGTTTAATTGTCAAAAACATTTCTATTTCAAGTTATTCACTTTACTCAAACAATTCATTTTAGCATAAGTATGCTGTTAGTTCTATTTAACCCATAGATAGGGCCCTATCCGGTGCTACCACTCTTGGCCAAAGTGGACCTGGGAGCACTGGCAATGAAGGGGTACTCCACATTCCCCAAAGCTCCAGCACTGCTGGAACCTCACCATCAGATTGTTTAGTGTCATATCCAGGACACTCTCTAGTGGGGTGCGTCTTACCCCTCTGCAGAGGTGTAGTCAGTGTATTCTACAGCCCCAGCTGACTGGGCAAGATATATATATATATATATATATATATATATATATATATATATACAATTACTTTTTTTCTCCTCTACCTTAGACTTCTCTTATTTTTATTTATAATTTTAAAACAATATTAATTTTCTTTTCTTTTCCCTTAGTTCCATTAGTTTTCTATTCTTATATTTCCTTTAACTATTGTCTTTTTCCCCATTTCTACTAATTTTTCTCTGCCCTTAAACTAAGTAAATTTCTTTCCTGTTCAAAATCTCGTATTTCTTCTTCTTCTTCTTCTTCTTCTTCTTCTTCTTCTTCTTATTATTATTATTATTATTATTATTATTATTATTATTATTATTATGAATATTTGAAACCACATTTTCCCGTTTTGTTTCAATTCCAATATCAATCTGCAGGAAGATATTTATATAAAAAAAATATGTCATCAACTATTCCGTTGTCTTCAGTTCATCAGAGTTGATTTTAATCTCGACAAAAGAAAATCAGATTAGACTCAAGCAAGCAAGCAACATACACACATACACGAACATACACACACACCTACACACACACTCGCTCTCTCTCTTTCTCTCTCTCTCTCTCTCTCTCACACACACACACACACACGTACACCCGCGTAAAACCACACACATACAGACTTTCTATTAAGAAGAGAAAAAAGACGAAAAACCTATAAAAAACAGGAATATAATAACGTATATGTCATTTGATAGAATAACGATAAATCCTATGACACTGCGGACAAGGAAAATGAAGGGAAAAGGCTAACAGGTGAATTTGAAATTTCGATCACAGTCTTTGGAAAACAGAAGATATTTTTTGAACACAATTATGTAAGATTGAAAAATGTGGAATTGCAATTTGTCGTAAAATAAAAAGACTAGCAATTTCTTGGGTATTTTTGGAAACAACTTTCGACAGAATCTGGGGAACAAGATCAAAGGTTATAAGTTACCGGCAGAAGGGTTGAATAAATGATGACGCAGAGTTAACTTCCTAATGAGGAAAACCTGTCCCTTGTGAATTCTTTAATCGTAAGTTTTTTTTAGAACTTGCTTTTTCACAGTTCCAATTCTCTCTTTGTCTCTTCATATATATGCACACACACACACACACACACACACACACACACACACACATATATATATATATATATATATATTATATATGTCATTTGATAGAATATATATATATATATATATATATATACGCACTGACACACATACGTTGGGTGCTATGTAAAAATTGTCACCATTCTAAACAATCATTTTCTTGCATATTCTTTAATTTTTTCAGGTTTTTATTACTGTACTGCAAATTAGAGTCAGTTGGGCACTGTCTGTGAGGAGAACAGCCCCAAAACTGAAATCACTCGTCAAGAAATTATTAAACAGCGCATTGTAGTGATTGTCTTTCACTCGAAAAATATTATACAAAAATATCAAATTAGCGTTTCAATCTGAGTACAAACTCATATTTATATTAATAATGATGAAAAACATACACAGGACACATCATGGTGTTTGCGATGGTCACTAACGATGGTGACCTTATGCCTCCAATATAGTCTCAGACTCAACACAGAGACCTATATCAAATGCCTGGGGGAGACTGTGATTCCTAGGATCGAGGGTGTAGCTCTGGAAAACCTTTCGTCTGACAACAGGACTCTGCGCCATGTCAATGTCGGAGAATTTCTGCGACCAAATCACCCCTAACATCTGGCCGTCGAACTCCCCAGATTGCAATCTCCTTGGTTATTATGTATGAGGTGCGGTTGAGCGAGTGACTAACAAAACTTGTTCAACACCAAAAATAAACTGAAGACAAGGAAAACAGCAGCATTTACCAATCTAAACAAGGGGACATTAAGAAAGACGAGCTGGAGATCCTGAAGCTGTCAGGAGGCCATGGATAAAGCCTATGGTGATGTCTTTGTATGAATGTAATTTCTAGATATTTTCATGTAATTGTGGTAAATGTATCTTATAAAATGAGGTGTCAGTGTTATTTTCATTTTTGAGTAATTTAGACGACGATTTAGCCAACGCACGCTGTATGAGGATATGCTACAACGCCCATGAGGACACGCTACAACGTACTTGATTTAAAAAGAAATGGATAAAAGTCTTAGAAAAAGCATATTCTTTTAGGAATTCAACATATTCTTGAAATTAATTCTGAAACATCTTTAATCCTTTCAAAGATGAAAAAATTCTTTAGCCAACAAAAAAGTGAATTACTTATTTAAATTCATTTTGGTAAGATTAAATGGCAACGATAAACCATAAATGCAGAAGTCGGGCACATGAGACAGTATGCCCTGCCTCTCTCTCTCACACACACACACACACACACACTCTCTCTCTCTCTCTCTCTCTCTCTCTCTCTCTCATCTACTGCTCCTGGCAGGTCCTCCGTACTGCATGCAGTGTGTTTCACGGTGCTGATGGTATGTTATTCCTTGCCGTACGGCCTATACTCGTGCGTCCGTATGTTAAACCGTTAACATGATCAATATGTAATGTGTATTATTTATACAAATCAATAGCTTTTGACAGCCACGGGATATATGATTTGCATTATAATTTAAAATCATGTTTAAAAAATAACTCTTCTTTGTTATTCATTTATATTTATAGATTTCATTATAGCGTTTTTTATGTGGAAGCCATTTAGAAAGAAATACATTAAATACACATTTTACGAAAAAAAACGTGTTAGGTATTTGTACAAGGAAAATAAAAGCATAAACACATACATATGCAGGGGCTGTCCTCGTAGCATAATGGTTAAATCGCTGACTGCATAATCGTTGTAAGCGAATTCGAACTCCAGTCACGTCTTATGTTCACTTTCTAAAAGAATGACTTTAGCATCAAATAATACCAAAAGGTTGATATGCCATTACAAAAAAAAACATACACATACACACCCAAATAATTGCTTATAGTCTTTGCATTCCTGTAGCATCATTCAAGTTGTATTGGTTGTTTGAAATCGAAATCAAAAAGTGCCGTTTTTTTAGCATGATTGCAAATTGAGACCTTATCTTGAAAAAGATATCTCAACGAAGCACATATATTACAGTTTATTTATACAGTATGGACCATAAGTTAAGGAACGGAACATCAATAAATATTTAAATGATTTTTACGTGAAAAAAATTGCATGTACGTTTATGAAAATTTCACTAAATATACTTGGAACATTTACACATTTATTGCATATAAAGTTTTCTGATTTTTCTTTTACAGTAAATTTTACTGTCAACTGATGAAAACAAAAATATACATTTTGCCCTGGTCAAAAATTAAGGAACGCATCATACATCCTTGTTAGATGAATCTATAAACTGAAGAAAATTCATTTTTTAGTGAATTTTCCTTTGCATTGGATTACCTCATTGTATCTTCGATCACACGAGCCAATTAACTTCTTACAAAAGGTGGTAGTGATACTTGCCCATTCTACTTTCAGTAAACCTCATTAATCATTAATACTTTTGAGGATTTCTGTTATGAGTTTTCTCTCCTATGACTTACCATACATTCTCAAGAGGATTCGTATGTGGGCTTCGTGGTGACCACTTCAAAAGAGATTTTGTTTCCTGTTGAAGAAAACTTCAGACAGTTTTAGCTTTGTGATAAGGCACATTGGAGTTTCAACTGTCCCTTTGCATAAATGAGGAAGAGCAAGCTGTTCAATAAGTTCTTTATGAACACTGTAAGTATATATATATATATATATATATATATACATAGAACATCATGTCATGCCGCCAGAACGGATATCCTTGACCCTCTCTCGGTACTTCTCCTATCGTTCATCGCCTCTGGCAGGTCTTCAGGGCTACATCCTGTATCCTAACATAGCTGTTGTATGTATGTTAGAGCTGGTCGTCCTGCTTTTGCTTGGCCATATGTGAGGGTCCATAGGAGTACATCACTTATGAGATCTTCCTTGCTTCTCCAGCAGTGTCCTGCATATCTGGTTCGTCTAACTTGAATAGTTTTCGTGATGGGAGGCAGGTGGCCGTATAGTTGGTGCTTAGTGGGGCGTTGCCGCCAGGACTTGTTCAATATTGCACGCAACACACTTGTGTAATTGCCATCTAGCTTCTTCTCCAGCCATTTTGTTGGCGTCTAAGTAGTGCATCCATACACTAGTATCGACATAACTGCTGCCTGGAAGAAACTGCGTTTCATTTTATCGGTCAGGTCTGATTTCCATACGATCGATAGTCTGTCGATAGCTGTCCCTACCTTCATAGTCCGCGTGTCGATGTCCTTTTCGGTTGATGAGACACTGCTTCCTAGGTAGGTGAATTTGTCTACTAGTTTCAGAGAGCTTCCGTCTTGTATGGAGATTTCGCCTGTTTGAATATAGCACATATATTCAGTTTTTGTGCATTGACATGGAGGCCAATGCCTCCGGCGGCTCGTTCCAAACTATGCAGTAGTGTTTCGGCTTGGTTGGGTGTATTTGCCAGAATCGCGATGTCATCGGCGTTGTCGGTATCGGTAATTGTTTTTGTAGGGTACTTTCTGTTTCTTTTCTTTGTCATCTCGAAGCCGTTTTTACTGATTTTATCAATCGAGGTTCTAAGCACATATGGAATGGCATAAACTCCATTTTCATTCCAACTATGGGTCAAATAATACCACTACTGTCGTTTTACAAGGATAGGTTTGGCATAAATAACCCACTATGGTTGATACTCCATTACACAAAGAAACCTAACGAATACACAATAAATGTATATTCCGGCATATTATGGGAATGCCAGATCAAGATATAGTTTCTTCTTCTAGTCTTTTCGAAAAAAGAAAGCGAAAGAAGAGGCAGGAAGAAGAGAAAGCAAAAGTAAACAACGAGTGAAAGAAATATTCATATATTGTCTACGTTTTAAAAGACTTTTCTAATTTCCCCGGAAACAGATAAATCTGGCAAGCAAAATATCTGCTGCTTTACAATGATATAGACACTTTTTTTTCAAATAATTTTAAAATCAGGCGCTTGATGTTCACTATTTCATGCCATTAGAAAGCTAGATTGGAATGAACCTGAGCGACGCAGATCTTCAATTCGTCGGAACATTCAGGATAACTTCGATATGAAATATGCTTCTTTTCTATAAAATATCAGATTATACATAAAAATGGATCAAATTTAAGTTATCTTGCAAAATGGGAAGAAAAATCAATAAAATCTGGTTAAAAAGAACTTTTTTTTTTTTTTTAAGAAGCGTACTTAAGAGAAAGACTGTCCTAAAAATAACTTAATGTAACAACACGGACTTGTAGCAGACAAGAAAAGGAATATTTCGGCGGATAGATAAGATTTTTTTATAGCACTATAGCTTGAGAAAACAAAAAAAAAATCAAAATCTTTCTCGATTCGGGACAGAAATTATCTCAAATATTAAAAACCAAAATGTAATTAACATATTGATTTAGGATGCGTTCTTAGTGTATCGGTTATCATCGTAGGAAATTGAATTGGTGACCCGAGATTAAATCCGGAACAAGATTTCTTGTGTTTCATTTCGTACTGTGACCCTTTAAAAAAGCATGAATCCAATCAAGCCCAGTCAACAAGATATGTAGGATACAACGACTGCATCTCTGTAGAGGGAACAGACCCCACCCAACGTGTGTCCTAGATATGGCATAAACAATCTGATGGTGAGGCTTCAGTCCTGGAGTTTTGGGGAATGTGTTTGGGGAATGTGTTTTGGGAATTATTGCCAATATTCTCAGGTCCACTCTGAACCGGAGTTGTGGGACCTATTAGTGTCTCATTTATAGATTAAATATAACTCTTTGAAATTTAAACTATTCAAATAATGACATGTTAAATTGAATCATTAGAAATAGAACTGATCGACCATCTAACGTGTGAAAACTAATGACGAATATGTAATTGAATTGATTTTGTTGCAAAGAAATATTTGGAATGATTTTATTGTGTGCAAACAAATGAGTAATGTTGACAAGAATTATTTATGTTGAATAGCAATACTTGAAAGCATATAACTGAGTACAAAAAAATTAGTGATATAAGATCCTATTTACCAACCCCTCCGCTCGGGCATGATATGACACATGGTCAGTTTTTAAGCGGAGTTTAACAGGTCTGAATTCAGAATTTTCCTTCTCCTAGACTAGTTGCCTCACCAAGGCTGAAGAACGTAGTCTGTCCTACTATTTATTCATATATGAAGGGAGAATAATTGGATTCATACCTTTCCCAAGGGTATTAGTGCTATGTGAAATGCAATCAGCCTCGTCCAGGATTTGAACTCGTGTCGCCGTGTCCATTTCCTACGACGATAACCATCACACCACGGGCATATAAGAAAGTAATAACCGAAGCTATTCAATTATGTGCAAACAAATGATCAATACTAAATAGAATATTTTTATGCTCGCCTGAATACCATAGACTGTGTGCAAATGAATGAATAATGTTGAATTGAATTATTAGTGTTAAATAGCTATACTTGAAACTATTTAACTTTGTGCAAATGTAACAATTAGTTCAAACATTACTTGAAATCACTTCACTGTGCAAACAAATATTAAATAGAAATCGTGTTAGATAGCAATATTTGAAACCATTTAAACGTGTGCAAAGAATAGCAATGCTTGTAGGCAAATAAAATTGCTCTAACTCATTCAAAAATACTGACAAAAAAATTATCCCATAATCCCTATATGTAAAATCATTTAACTTTGTTCAAACAAATGATCCCTGGCTCGTTTAAAAATCTTACGTAAAAATATCCGTTTACAAATCATATATATCTAAAATTTACATGTATAAAAATGATTTGGTATTAAATAGCCTACATGGGTTGATATGCCATAAAATGAACCAACTATGTACTCATCTTTTTCCCAGAGCTATGGGGAAATCGTGAAGGTTATTAGTTTCTTGGCCTTGTTTAAGCAACTAATCCAGGAGAAGAACAATTCTAAATCATAACCTGTTGTACCCAGCTAAAAATGACATTGTGTCCCATATTGCCCGTGGCAGAAGGACTGGGTAAATATATTCTTGATTATATATATGTAAATGGACAAATGATTACAATGAGAAAATGTTGGAGAATGTATATATATATATATATATATATATATATATATATATATATAATATGCCAAATATAAACATCTTGCTAGAGGATAAAAAGAATTGTATTTTTCAAGAATTCAGAATAAATATCATAAAAGTTATTTGCCATTATTTTTTGGATGAGGATGGATAATTTATATTATTTTGACTATTGTCCTCATCTTTATTGTTACATACACAACGCATTGGCTTTCTTTTGGTGTCACTTATGGAACACGGGAACCTTCATAGAACGTCAAATCCTACTCTTTATTCGATATACAGGAGTAGATGGTTCAAATTTCGTTAATCTTATTCGGGTAAAAGTGTTAAGAGACGTTAAATATTCCTTGTTTTCGTCTTTGTTGAAGCTGCAACATCCAGATAATTTCACTTGGAACTTTATAAACCGAACGCCATTATTTATTTCGCCTACTATTCGCTATGGTCCGGGAGGCCTGGGTTCGATCCCAAGTCGAGTCATACCAAAGACTTTTAAAATGATACTTGATACCTCCTTGCTTAACACTCAGCAATACAAGGTACGTATCAAGGGTAAAGTAGAACAATCCAGGGAAAGGAGTTGCGCCCTCCCCGAAACATCGGTGTAGTAGCTATTGAAAAGGGAGCCTTCTGGTCACCCTCGACTACGGTGGCCAACTTTACATACTTACTAAGCAAAACAAAGAAAAAGTGTGGGACCAATGTTTTTATCTGGAATTTTTATAAGAACATATTATTATTTTGTATGAATTTTCTTTTACTTTTTCTTATATTGCAATAATTTTTAAAAAGGTGACCTGCCCTTTTTAATTACTGGTTCCAATAAGGTATTCATCTCTATATTTTTCTACTCAAGAGTTTACTGTAACCAAATATATGTGAAGCTTCTTTAGTCGTTTTATTCTATACACTTCTTTTTCATGTATTATCTTGAATTTATCCTATAAGGAAGGAATCGTTCGTTTTCTACAATACGAAGCAAAAGCTATAAGTCATGACATCGCTGCTTATCATGATAGACAGCTTAAGTGAGACTCTAAGTCGTAACAACTACCAGAGCATCAGCTCCAGAAATTTGGATCGAACAGCTGAAATCAATACCCTCAAAATTAGTACTGTCTGTCTATCCTATGTCAAAGTTCTGGCCAAAAAGATTCAAAAGATATGTAATCCATACGATATTCAAAAGTGTCTAATCTCTTCAAAAATATTTCTTTCGAGGCAAGTCCAAAAAGAAAACAACATGACCAAGAACTGTTTATCTTCCATTCCATGTTATACAAAGGAAAGTTGAAAAGCTGAAGTACCTCGTGAAATAAAAAAAATCGGGATTGGCTATATATGGAAGGAAAAAGGAAACATTTGGTCATTATGCGATGAGGTGAAGATGATATATAAGAGTGACTAGAAGGAAATAAGACGTTTTAAAGAAATTGCGCATATATTAGGCTAGAGTGACCTTTTGAGTAGACCACGTATGGGGATAAATACAATATGGGGATCAATAATTGAAAAGCGTAGGTTAGATCTTTTTTTAATAATTGCAATTAGAGTAAAAGTACAATATTTATACATAAACAGTAGTAATAAAAGTCGAGAATCCCTAAATTTGTCACTGAATTGTCAAGTAGGACCCAAGACGTAACGCTTATAAGCGTTTAGTTTATAGAGTGAAAAGAAATCAGCAAGGGGTTGCAGGTTCAATCCTGACTACAACCAGAAATAACAAAGAATACTAAACACTTGTAGCGGTCATGATTAACGGAATTAGAATAATCTACACCCGTGGATTAAATAAAGAATTCGGTTCAAAGTTCTGTGACTGTTCCCAAGCTCGATAAGAAATATCTGAAGATGGTCACAGTGACCGAAATGTTTAGTATAAGAATAAAAATGAGGACAATATAATAATCCGAATGATTTGATTCAAAGAATCCATCAACATTGTTATTAACCAATAAAATCATCACGCAAAAAAACTGCTATATGAATATATATTTATATCTATATCTGTATATGTGTGTGCGTTGTGAAAGACTGCTGCATGAATGCATACACACATATATATATATATATATATATATATATATATATATATATATATATATATCGTCATCATCATCGTGTCGTGCTGGTAACACGGATATCCCTGACCCTCTCTCGCCACTTTTCCCTATTGTTCATCGCCTCAAGCAGGTTTTCTGGACAACATCCCGTATCCTCACATAGTTGCTGAATGTATGTTCGTGCTGGTCGTCCTGCTTTTGCACGGCCATGGGTGGGGGTCCATAAGAGTACATCTCTTATGAGTTCGTCCCAGCTTCTCCAGCAGTGTCCTGCGTGTCTGGTTCGTCTAACTTGAATAGTTTTCATGATAGGAGGCAGGTGGCCGTACAGTTGATGTCTTGTGGGGTGTTTCCGCCAGGACTTGTTCAAGAATGCTTGCAGCATTCTTGTGTAATTGCCGTCGAGCTTCTTCTCCAGCCGTTTTGTTTGAGTCCATGTAGTGCATCCATATAGCAGTATCGATGTGACCGCTGCGTGGAAGAAACTGCGTTTCATTTTATCGGTTAGGTCTGATTTCCATATAATCGATAGCGTATTGATAGCTGTCCATGCTTTCGTTAACCTTCTGTCGATGTCCTTTTCGGTTGATGCGATGCTGCTTCCTAGGTAAGTGAATTTGTCTACTAGTTTAAGAGGGGTTCCGTCTAGAGTGGAGATGTCACCCTTTTGATTATAGCACATATATTCCGTTTTGTGTGCATTGACATAGAGGCCTATGCCTGCGGCTGCTCGTTCCAAACTATGCAGTAGTGTTTCGGCTTGGTTGGGTGTATTTGCCAGTATCGCTATGTCATCAGCGTAGTCGGCGTCGGTAATTGTTTTTGTGGGTTACCTTCTTCTTTTCTTTGTCAGCTCGAAGCTGTTCTCTCTATATATATAAAAAAAGTAAAGTTAGCGACCATAGTCGAGGGTGACCCGAAGGCTCCCTTTTCGATAGCTACTACACCAAGGTGTAGGCGAGGGCGCTACTCCATTCCCAGGATTGCTCCACTTTACCCTTGAACCGTACCTTATAATGCTGAGTGTTAAGCAAGGTGGTATCAAGTACCATTTTTAAAGTCTTTGGTATGACTCGACCTGGGATTGAACCCAGGTCTCCCGGGCCATTGGCGAACACTCTAACCACTGGGCCAATGTCCCGGTTCTATATATATACATATATATATATATACATATATATATATATATGTGTGTGTGTGTGTGTGTGTGTGTGTGTGTGTGTGTGTGTTTTGATATACATGACGATTATATGTAAACTTAAATTGTATCATTTATTTTAATGTCTTTGTTTCATCTGCTGATAAATTCTTCAAGAATTAGAATGTAGGAATTCTGTGCCTTCCAAGGTCAAAATTTCACTTCCCACTAAAAATTTAAACAACAAAAAAAAAGAAGGAAAATGTATTAAGTCTTTCTGTTATTTAATAATCTCCACTCATTTACCCCCAACAGTGATGTGGAGATTTCACTAATTAGTGTGAGTGGAAGGTTACAATAAATCCAGGTGATTTTCTTACTTTAACGTTATGGAGGCCATATTAGAAAATAAGGAAACTGTCTTTCTTTTATGAAAAATGGTTTGGAAACTAAAGAAATTGGCCGGCCTGAATTTTTATCATATTTATAAATTTGAAAACTAAATTGGAATAAAGTAATTGCTCTTCTTTTGTTAGCAGAATAAAGTGACAACATCGTTGCCTTCTTTGTTACTCAAAACTTTTTCTCTGACCACTTTTTTAAGAAATTCACAATATAATATTACAAATGAAAATATCTATTTTATTGATGAACATTTAAAAGGATATAGTCTTCAAAACAAAACCCGTAGCATATGTGTAATTTCTGTCTTATGCTGTCTAGTATTTTTAAATAAGAGTTGGATATACACGTGGGTACAGGAACAACACTCTGATCCAATAATTTATACATTTCACTTGGGTTTAGAATGTGAGATATGGTTAGTTAGTGATTCAAACTAGACACAAATGCGTAAGCATGTGTACAGTCATTATTGTCGCTGCCGCCCACCAGACACGACTTGACACATGGTCAAAAGCCCGAAGGCTGATTAAAGTGGGGATAAAGGGAAGGGGGAGGTCGGGAACGAACCGAGACTTGAACCCTGCTGGTTTATGCTGCTTATCAGCTCACTTAGTGCAATGTGAGTCTGATGAGGCAAGTAGTTTCACGAACCCAAATGTGGGTCAGGGCACGTATGCCGGGTTATGGCTTGAACTAGACACCAAGGTCTAGTGCCATACATAGATTTCGAGAAAGTCCGCGGGAATACAAAATCATGAAACTGCCGGGAACACTAAAAGCTTGTAATGGACTGGCCGATCTATTAAGTTTTTAGATACAACCCCCAAAACGATTTCAAACTTGTTCTGTATATCACACAGTCGTGACTATACTTCACCTCATGAGTATTGCAGGAAAAAAACAACACAATTCGTATTTTTTAAAATATTATTTTTTAGTCTACATTGCAAACATTAACAAGATATATATATATATATTTATATATATATATATATATATATATATATATATATATATATACATATGTGTGTGTGTGTGTGTGTGTGTGTGTGTAATACCCGAATTGAATGGTTAACTAAGTGTTCTATTTAAAAAATGCACCTTGATTCAAGAAGATAAGTCCATATTTATTTTACCATAGTTTTCACAAACTCTATAAAGAGAAAATCTTCGAAAGAAAAACTATTTTCTCTACAATTCTAAAATAAGGATATTCTATTCTTTTACTGAGCCATTTTTCACATTTTGTTATTTTTTGTCATTGTTTCTTTTTCTAACCAAGATTAAAAACAACCTTTTTTTCTTCCTCCTCCAAAAAAAAGAAAAACTAATATTATCGATCGGGCTTCGAACTCATATTTCGGGTGCCTAGATGATTAGACTATTTGAATCTGTCATTTTGGGTTTATTCTTTATTAAATTCTAATCTAAATGATATGTCAGCTTCAGTAAATATTTTTGTTTCTTGGGATCGAAGGAGATCTTTCTGCTCTTAATCTTTCAGTTTGCCAAACAAACAAAAAATATTAATTTCTTTAACTAATAAAAGTCATAAAAATAAAAACAAAAAAGTTCTAAAAGTATTTCGGGAAATGAAGGGGTTCTTAGGTAATTCAAGAAAACTGCATTCTGTTTTTGAATTCATACGGAAATTAATTTTTAGAATTGGAGAACCAGCGAATTTTCCCTTAATCATTCACAAAAGGAAGTGGAGGTCCCCATGGTGTTATGGTTATCGTCGCAGGATATGGACACGGCGACACGAGTTCAAATCCTAGACCTGACTGAGTGCATTTCACATAGCAGTAATACCCTTGGGAAAGGTATGAATCCAAATATTTTCCCTCCAGCTATGGGTAAATAGTAGGGCAGACTAGTTTTCTTCAGCCCTGGTGAGGCAACTAGTCTAGGAGAAGGAAAATTCTGAATTCAAACCTGTTAAACTCCGCTTAAAAATTGACCTTTTGTCATATCCTGCCCGAGCGCAGGTGTTGGTAAATATGATCATTCACATAAGGACAACCTATCTATCTATCGTCATATATCTCTGTTTGTCAGTCTATCCCTGACCATACCTATATATGTATCTATCTATCTATCTATCTTAGCCATATTTTTATAGAGACAGTGTATTAAGATGTTCTAAATTAAAGAGAATATATATACTTCCAGTTCAATTCTCAATGGAATTTTAATTTTGAGAGTCAGCATTCATACTTTTATTAGTCAATTTTTATATCGAAGTCGACTTAGAAATGCTAATTAGATTCCTTCTTTACTTCCTAAATAGAAAAATAACTACAACAACGAAAATTCACCGGGTACACTAGACGTGTATTTATCCATTTCTTTTTATTCTTCGTTTTGTCGTTTTTTGATGTTCATTTCGTATTTCCAGTGTGCTATCATGAAGATAGATCTGTTATTATTGAACACATGCTCATATATATATATATATATATATATATATATATATATAATATAAAGAATAATGTGATATATTACATTAAACTATATATATATATATATATATATATATATATATAATTTATTTTTTATCCATAAGATCTGAAGAAGCCCTGTTATATTTTTCTTCGTGTTTTTGGTTTACATCAGAAACGCAAAACAGGATGGAAATAAATTTATAATCCCAAAATAACCGGTCTTCGTTTTTTCTTTAAAGAAATTATATATATATATATATATATATATATATATATAAACATACACATACACACATATATGTATGTGTATGAGTATGAGTGTTTGTGAGTGTATTTGTATAGGGTGTTAATGCAAATTGAAAGTTTTATATTCCAATAATCATGATGAAGTATTTGAGGATATAAAAGCAGTCTTCTTATATTTATTGTATAAATAATCAAATGGAATGATCGTGTTGAAATAAAAACAAATAAAAGTGATCAAAATATTTTGCTCATTAAAACCCACGTTTAATATATTCCTTTGAAATTGTTCAAATTTCTTCATTAATTCTTACTTTCTTCGGAAATGGAAACTTTTAGAGAAACAATCGTGAATATTTTTGATATTATCGAGGTATTTTAGGAAAGAACAATGCATCCAATATGTTGTCCTAAATTTTATCGCCCGGAACGCAGCGATCTAAATAATTAAGCTGACAGTATGTGGCTCATTGGCCTAGTGGGTAGAGTGTTTGTCAATATTCCGGGAGACCTGTCTTCAATCCCAGGTCGCGTCATACCAAAGACCTTAATAATGGTACTTGATGCATCCTTGTTTAACACTCAGCATTATAAGGTACGTATCAAGAGTAAAGTTGAGCAATCCAGGGAAAGGAGTAGCGCCCTCACCTACCCCTCGGTATTGTAGCTATTGAAAAGGGAGCCTTCTGGTCGCCCTCAACTACGGTTGCAAACTTACTATGCAGTAAGCTGTTTTGAAACGGAAGCTGTTCGGTCACTTACCTCATAACACACACCATCAGAGAAAGGTGAGCAAATATCCTGGGTAAGAAGTACATTCTGAAAAAGTAAGGACAAACTTAAAATCACAGTTTTCCTATGAACTCCTAGATATAAGCATACCAGTGTTGGCCTCTCAGCAAAAAGATTTCAATTTATCAGCTTTGCGTGGACACTGGTTCCATCTAGACAACTTACTAAGATCAATGGTAGAGAGAGACTGATGGTGTGGAAAGAAAGAAAGAGAGAGAGAGAGAAATAGAGAGAGAAAGAGAGAGAGAAAGAGAGAGAGAGAGATAGAAAGAGAGAGGGATAAAGGAATGCTCTCTTTGAGATGATTGTCAAAAACAATTCTGTTCATACACTATCAAATCTTTAATGGAATAAAATCAATGTTTCATGTCAGATCTTCAAAATCAAAATTATGTTAAACCATACAAATATCCAATAAATATACATTTTCTTCTTAAAGCAGTCATCTATTTTTGATGTGCATAGTCCATAGCTATCGAAGTTCAGCTCAATAAAGTGAAGATTGATCAACCTCACATAAGGAACGAACACGTTTTGCTCAAGAGATTTGTCCTTTTTTCGTCTTTTTCGCTGTCAATATGTGTGTCAGTGTCAATATATTACTTAATTTGCCTCCAGTAATAATTAAATTTTGTGTTCAACAACAAAAATATAGAAGAATATATGTGAATCGAAACTAAATTAATTTTCGTCGGTAAGGTCCCTTTAGTTGGCTCAGGTCCAAATTGGTGATTATTAAAATTTACGAAACTACAGATAAAGGAAAAGATGGTGGAGAGTGTGTGTTAATTCTGTCGATCAGTGTTAAGAAAAAAAAAAGAATTTCACCAACTTGACAACATTCAGCAGCTTTTCTATATTTATAATTTCTAGGTCTTGATTTTAAGAACATAAGGAATACAGGGTGTTTCAATAAATGCGATATTATTTGAGATGCAAATGATTTAATAACTATACAGTTTTATTCATCTATGTTTGAACATACTATAAGACACAACGTTTATTCACTTTTCAGTGAATATCAATTCTATATTTGAAAAGTAAAAAAGAAAAAAGAAAACATTAAACAGAACTTAGAATGTTTTCTACTTATGCTGTTAGCATTTTAAAACATTTGAATAAGAATTATGACGTGTGAGCAGAACATTATAGGCATGACTTGTGGTTTCAGGCATGATCTCCCACTTTTTTACGAAACGGTGTGTCCTTAGTGTAATCCTACCTGATCCATCGACTATGATTCGGTATTGACTAATTGGAAGGACTATGATGACTTTGCCCGTCATGTTACAACAACGGTGGAGTTGATTTTGAATAGCTACAATATCAACATTCTGTAGTGGGCAGAGGCTGGGTTTACCAGTTATACCTCTTCTTCATCATGAAATATAGTCAATTTTTCAAAATTAAAAGTCATATTAATTTTTCTGAAACACATACTTTAACGGATCGACCGTGCTTGACATTAGGTAGGGTTAGGAACTTTTACTTTAAATACGTACATTTAAAAAGATCGCGTGTGTTTATAATCTAACAGCTATAACTTTTGGATGAGTGGGTCTCTTCTTCAGACGATGGCGATGATCGCTTTGACTTCTACGGTGTGTTCGATGGCTCATTTCTATTCTTTTGTTGTTGGCTGCAGGCTTTTTTGTTTAGATGATTTGACTCGGAGACATTTCTTCTTTGGAAGAATGAAAAAAAAAAAAACACTCTCGTAGGCACATTTCATTACTACTTTCTTAAATCTTCGTTTCTTCTCATATAAACTGGGACAGGAATCCAAGAGGTTACCCAGGGAACACAGGTGATAAATTATGTGTACACTATTTCTTCCTCATGTGTACATCTCAGCTCCTCGGGAACCACTGATTAAATTCAAACTAGTTTCCTAAATTCTAGGACTTTATGGTCACATGTTAGAGATTATTCAGTCCCTTCTAACCTCTTCAATTAATAGGGTACATCCCGCATAATGATTTGTTTAACGTATATATAAAAGATCAGTTTATTCGGGTAATAGCCAGCGACGTGCTACAGGCAGACATGTTTGCCAAGCCAGAGTCATTGAAAACACTAAAACCAAACATAAACAAGGAATAAGATTTTGAAAAGTGCCATGAGGGATCAAACTAAAATATCTAGAACCTTGGACACAGCATTAATTCAAACTTCAACGTATTGCCGAAAATACTGTTTGGAAATGCTGAACGAATACCCCGGAACCAGGAAAATATCGCATCTAGGACACACATCATCGTTACGTATATGAAGATTGTAAAAGCTGCCAGTGTAGTTGGCCCGGAACTAACAGTCGGCAACATGCATGTGCAGCATATGGTTAAACATACAATATATGTGGTCGGTAGGATCAATGGTCTACCGGCTAAAAAGTGAAAACAAATGGTACCTCGAGGGCAAAGAAACCACTTTGGATGATACTGAAAATGTGACAGTTGATCCAGAAACTAATGCTTCCACATCAAGCAATTGCAATGTCCACAAAGAAATGAAAGTAACATTATTTCCATTCTCCCCGCATCCAGACATAAGACAAAATCAAGAATATCCATACCACCAATGGCACAGGAACTACTTCGATAATAGGATGACCATATACTTTGGCAGACTGAAATACCTCCGGCATATGGGACTATCAGAGAAAAATTTAATGTACAAAAACAAGGGGGGTAACTCTTACATTTCCATAGACTTCATCACTTCGGCAATAAATAACAATCTCAAGCCATCTTTGTTCTTTTACCTCCAATGACGTGTTAAGAGAATATTTACAGAAAACAAGGAGAATAACGCCTCCAATTTACTTTTTTCGAATTTTACACTACCTCTCAGCAACTCTCGTATTTAACATTCATATCAATGTTGATTTTTAAATATTGTACTACCGAAACTCATTTTAATTTGCAATTCTAATGTTGAAGATAGAAAATAATAAGCAACATTTTAAGCGTGTTATACTCTCTTTATAAAGAGAGTATAACACGACACTCAAAATGCAACATTTTAAGCGTGTTATACTCTCTTTATTATAATAAAGAGAGTAAAACATGACACTCAAAATGCAGGAGAATGCTTGTGTTGTTTATTATGAATTCAGCGGGAATATTTGAATGTTCCAAATGTAGAGTATTCTCATTTCACAATGATTCACTCTTGGGTAGAACTGATGACGTTTATAAAAGTCAGTTGTAAATAATAGTGGCTTTTGTATTTATCGTGAAATTGTTATGGAACCTCAGAGTGAACACAGAGAGGGTTGATAAGCAAACTATCTGAAAATGCATTTGGCGCCGTTACCAGGATAAGACCAATCATTATTATAACATCTGGTACCACACAACGCTATTACATTTGGCGCTGGTATTGGCGTTGGTAGTTGTGACCGCGATATTGTTACATCTTGTACCGGTAGTATTCTAAGCAATCTTAAGAATGCTGTAGCTTGGATAGCCTTCACTTGTCCTCTTATTTCCAAGCCCTCCAGTCCCTGTACTAAACCTTTGATGACTGTATAGAGAGCAACAATTACTATTGGTATCGCTCTCACTTTCACGTACCATATTTTTTCAGTCCTTTAGTCAGGTCAAGATACATAACTCGTTTCGCTTTCTAATATTTTACCCTGTGATCAGCCGGAACAGTACTGTCCACTATTCGACAAGTTCTCTTTTATTTGTTTATTTTTTTTTTTTTGGCTATCACTTGGTATTGTTGTCAGGCCGAGATTAGGTAATCCGTTTGCATCTCAAAATCCCAGAAATGTTTTTGCGTCTCATTTTCTAAGACGGATTCTGAGATGTGCATATACCATTTCTTTGTATGGTCAAATTGAAATTCTTGCATAATTCTCAATGGATCACCTTCCCCAGCCGTGTCTACTCTTATACTCTCTTAGTGCTAATTTAGTGCATTCGCTTATTATGCGATTGACCGTTTTGACTCTGTCACCACATAATCTACATCTGCTTTTTTGTTGGGTCTTGTCTATTCTTGCTTTGAAATTGTTATCCTTATGACGTGGTTTTGTACTTCTATTTGAAAATATTCTGTTTCTCTCTGAACTTTTCCCTTTCTTGGCTATGTTCACGTTTTCTAATTTGAGATTTCAGTGAATTGAGATGTATTTTCACCTACGGTCCTTCTTCGAGCAATTCTATATCTTTTCCCATATTGCATATTCATTCGGCTTTTCTCTTATGTTATCATGGTTGCCATATTTTGCTCCAATTTTTTTTTTTGTTTCCTTGGATCAGGTTGCTGGTCACTTTTCATGAATTTTCCCCCTATTTGCTGGTAGAATTCTTATTCGTTGATTTGTCATGTTTTTTTTTTCATGTCTGTATTGTTTTACCTTGTCTCGATATCTTTTAAATCTTCCTTCTTTCGCCCGTATCTTTTGGTTTATTTCCAAGAGTTTTATCCCTTTGTCTTATCATTTTTGCTTTTTGAATATTTCTTATCTGCATTTCCCGTCGAATTTCCCATCCAGGCTTTGAGTTTCTGTTAGTTTTCTTAAGGAAAACACCGATTTTTTCACAGACTAATTTCGGTCCTGTATAGATTTGTTCATTTCCATCTGTGATTTTCTTTGTTTAGACACGGGTTAATAATTCTTTTTTTTTTGTTTCTGCTTTGACTGTCTTTCAGTCTTAGTTTCTAAGCGATGGTAATCTAGTCTTCTTTTCAGACATAATTATCTTTAAGTGTTCAATAATCATTTGTTTTTCTTGTGTTTGTATTTGTTCTATTTGGCTTGGATGTATGGTGTTTCGATTGTTATTACTTTTCGGTTAATTTCCATTAGATTGTTCTTGTTTTTCAATATTTGGTGTGTCGATTATCGTTATAGGGTCTTGTTGTCTTGATTTCCTATTTATAATTTTGGTGCATATCTGATATTTCCGAGTCGGAAAATCTACCTTTTTTTTATTATCGTCCTTACTTGTTGTCTAAAATCACGCATATTCTTCCTAGGTTTCTATCATTCTTTCCTATATCCTCTTTGTATAGGGTTTCTCCTAAAATAACAACCATTCCATAGTCCATCTCCTGTGTTAGAGTTTCTGGTTTGTGTGGTTTCTTAGGTTGTAGCTACACTGGATATTTGCCTAAGTTAAACTTCCCTCCGTTGTCAATTTCCCTCAACAGGTTTACATGGATTTCTCGATAGAATTTATGATTTCGTCTGATATTTTGTACATTTTGACATAGTTTATTATCCAGCTTTGCAGGACTATATCATATGCTTTCTGTAGTCAATCCCACCATAGCAAGATTTTTTCGTCTCGTCTTTCTCTCGTTGAGGATGCGTTGATCAATTTAGAGTTGCTCTCCTGTGACTCTGGTCTACTTACGGCATGCTTTCTGTCCCTCGGGGAAAAGTCCACGGTTTATTAACGAGTAGTAAATCTCTGTTCTTGATTAGGGTGGTATTTCCTTTGGCCATCCATTTGGGTAAGTTTACACCTTATATGGATCTGTTCATTTCGGTAGCTTGTCTTTCATGGATGAAAGTGAACTTTTGAAACAGAATCCATGTATGCCATCAAGGCCTGAGGTATTAAATTTTGTTTAAGTATTGCTCTGAATAAGTCAATGCGTATATTCGCCTTAGGGCTTTCTTTGACACTTTGTAACTATATTCCCCAGTTACTTATCCATTCAGCGGTTCTGTTATGCTCTCTCCGTTGTCATACTTTGCTCCAAAATCCTTTTGCCCACCTTGCATCTGGTTGCTGCAATGTCTTCGTACTTTCACTTTTTACTTGCTGGTAGAATTTTCTTTCGTTGTTTTGGAAGGTCCTTTTGTGTCTGCATTGTTTGGTCCTGTATTGGTATATTTTTAATATTCCTTTTTTCGCCTGTACCTTCTATTTTATCTCTTTGAGTTGTATCTTTTGTTCTAATTGCGTTGCTTTTTACTTTTTTGTCCAAACAACTCCTATTTTTCTTCTGTCTTAGCCTGTTTGCTAGTTGTAGATCTCTTATCTGGTTTTCGAATCTAATTTCCTATCCCGGTTTAGCTTTTTAGTTCTTGTTCTTCAGTGGAAACCCCAATTTTTTACAGAAAAGTTTCACACTTGTATAGATTAGATCGTTTAGGTCCGTGATGTTTTTCATTGGGATATTTGTTAATAAGTCGTTTATTTTTTTTTGCAGTTTCTGCTTAGAATGTTTTCCAGTTTTGGTTCCTGAGAGAAGGCAATGCTGTTTTCTTCTTTGACAAAATTCTCTTCATAATCTCTATGATTCATAGTTTGGTTATGTTGACAGGTTTCTCAAAATATCTGTTTTGTGTATTTCCAATATTTTCCGAAGCTGGTCAGCGTGCCTTTTGTTTTGTCGTGTTAGATATAGCGTATACAATCATTCCTTTCTATATTTTCCTTGCGTAGGGTTACTTCTAAAATAAACGTAGACAGCCAGTTTGTTATCTTCTCTGGTCTACTTTCTGCACTGTAATCACTGATTTGAGTTATTGCTTTGTTCGTCGTCCGTGTATCTGAAAAAAAGAGCAGCCAACACTCGTAGGATCCCCGTATTCGCCATCAAGGAAGCACCTGCCGATCATGATACCCAACCCTGCTGTCTGAGTCCCACGTTGACTTATGTTTTGATTTGTCATTTTTCATGGATATTGTGGCTATACAAGACCCAGGGGTTTGCTTATTATCTTGGCTCCTGACACAGATGTGACCAAGAAAATTTTTGCAAAGGAAATTTTCA
Organism: Sepioteuthis lessoniana; assembly: GCA_963585895.1. Lineage (NCBI taxonomy): Eukaryota > Metazoa > Mollusca > Cephalopoda > Myopsida > Loliginidae > Sepioteuthis > Sepioteuthis lessoniana. Next base: position 46,843,736 of record OY757923.1, read on the forward strand.
GCGGGCCAATAAATTATTATTATTAAGGCAGCTAAAAATATTGAAAATGCAAAGCTTAAATAATATTGATTAACTTGAACATGTTAATCGTTTTAATGAGCTGTAACTACATAGATTGAACATAGAAAATCAACTGTAACTTAAGTAAAAATTCTGCCTATGAATAAAATTACGAGTGTCAATTAGAAAAGTGGGTGTTTTCAAACAGCCATGGCTGGAGTATATTTTTAGGCAAATGAAATGAACCAGCATCTAGCGCAATACGTATCGGTATATATTAAAAATATCAAATATTAATATATTAAAAATCAGATATGTACATGGATTGAAAATATATATTGACCTTCCAGGGAACAAAATGATTCATTGGGGCTAATATTGCTCCTATATAAGCAAAATAAATGCAAGTAATCTAAAGCATATATCCAGAATTAGTGAAGACTATAGAAATAAGTCTAATCCCTCGTGATACTATTTACCAACCCCTCCGCTCGGGCAGGATATTACACAAGGTCAATTTTTAAGCGGAGTTTAACAGGTTTGAATTCAGAGTTTTCCTTCTCCTAGACTAGTTGCCTCACCAAGGCTGAAGAACCTAGTCCGTCCTACTATTTACCCATAGCTGGAGGGAGAATAAGGGGGTTCATACCTTTCCCAAGGGTATTTGCCCGAAAGTGAACGTAATAGCGCGACTGGAGTACGAACTCGCGTACTACGATTCCGCAGTTCATCGCTTTAACCATTACACCACGATCCCTCGTGATACGCGGTCAAATGTCTTGTGATCAACCAGAGAATGTTACATGGAAAATTCTGACTCAGCCTTCGTTGTCACCAGACATTAACCGTTATTTCACTCTTTGCAGAATTATATTGAAAGATATAATGATGAAGTTGCCAATAAGGTTACAGAACATAATTGAGAAAAACGCTGGATGGGATCTTCAATAGAGCTATTGTCGAACAAAAAATGTCTTTTATCTAAACTTAATAAACAGAGCAACCATTTTCTCTTAGACCAATGTTTCTCAAAGACAGTTCGTTGGAACCCCTCGGTTTCTCAAAATAAATTTTGTGTGTCAGAGATAACGTGTCTTTTAATGAAATTGTATTCAAAATAAATTGGATTTATCATTTTCCCAATAAGTCAGGTCCTTTCTTGCCTTAAGTTGGATGCGTATACTTCGGCATGTGCACTCAAAAAATTCCCTTTGCTAGTATTGTTTTATTTTTGGGTTCAATTTTCTTCTATGAATATATAAAAACAATTTTGTTTCATTAGATGTCTTATTAGAATCAGAGCGACGGGGTTGTCCGCAAAAGAAAGGTATTTATTTCACAAGTTTCTAAAAGCCATTATGTTTCTGACGCAAAATGAACTTAAGAACCACTGGCTAACGAAATAGTTCTGTTAGACAAGCTTAGATAAAAATTTAATAATACACATTAGGATACGATACTCATGGTTTAAGGACATCAAAAATTGGTTTTATTATATGAAATAGTTTAATAATTATTCTGTAATTTTTCAATGCTGCCTTCATTTGTGACAAAATAGTTCTTAAAATGCTATATCATCATCAACATCATCATTTCGTGCCACTAGCACGGACATCCCTGACCCTCTCTCGCCACTTTTCTCTATCGTTCATCGCCTCTGGGAGGTCTTCAGAGCTACATCCCGTATCCTCACATAGCTGCTGAATGTATGTTCGTGCTGGTCGTCCTGCTTTTGCCCGGCCATATGTGGGGTTCCATGGGAGTACATCACTTATGAGCTCGTCCCTGCTTCTCCAGCAGTGTCCTGCATGTATGGTTCGTCTAACTTGGATAGTTTTCGTGATAGGAGGCAGGTGGCCGTACAGTTGGTGTCTTGTGGGGTGTTGCCGCCAGGACTTGTTCAAGATTGCTCGCAGCATTATTGTGTAAATGCCGTCTAGCTTTTCTCCAGCCGTTTTGTTAGCGTCCATGTAGTGCATCCATACAGCAGCATCGATACGACAGCTGCTTGGAAGAAACAGCGTTTCATTTTATCGGTCAGATCTGATTTCCATATGATCGATAGCCTATTGATAGCTGTCCATGCCTTCGTTAACCGCGTGTCGATGTCCTTTTCTGTTGATGAGACGCTGCTTCCTAGGTAAGTGAATTTGTCTACTAGTTTAAGAGGGGTTCCGTCTAGTGTGGAGATGTCACCTGTTTGATTATAGCACATATATTTTGTTTTGTGTGCATTGACATGGAGGCCTATGTCTGCGGCAGCTCGGTTCTAGATACTTTTCAAAAATGTATTTTTCATCCTTAACTTTTTTTTTTTTTTTTTTCAGTTTGATAATCTTGCTAGTGTTCTGATAATGATGGACAAAATCATAATTTTCTATTTTTTCAAATTTCGTTTTTTTATCTTAATTCTTATCCTAATTCTCAGCATCTTTAAGTTTACCCAGTTTGGTTGAACGCAAAACCATCGCACAGTTCCAACAAAAAATTCACGTGTATTTACTCAAATGTGTAATAGTTTTTTTCCAAACTGATTTTCTGTGTTGAATTTTCACATTTGTTTTCGTTTCATTCAATATGATAAATAGTATTGTTTTTCAAATGATAAATAGTATTGTTTTTTTTTACTTTTAAAAGCTTTATTCTGCCTCCATAATAGCATGTTATATGGCGAAACACAGCATTTACTGGTTGGAAGAGAAAGCATATTCTATATAGTTGTTAAAGAATAATTATCCATTTTTTGTGTTTTCTCTCCGAGACACATTACATCGATCAGAATGAGATAAAACTCAATGAATAAAATAGAAGACGTCATTTTAAAAGAAATCTAAAATGATTTTTAGATCTTCTTACGATATTTCTCTCCATATATTTCGGCTGATGATAGACTTGACCTCCCCTTGAGCTATCTGAATGTGTTGGTAACTATGGTTATTTTGATATTTTATTGTTATACATTTGATAATGTACCGCCAAATATTTATAAAATAAAAAAACAGACTTGATTCAGTGTTTATTAGGATTCTTAGCAGATTACCTGTACGAATATAATGTTTGTTTGTTTTTTCACATTTCCTCAAACCAAATAGAAACACGGTGAATAAAAGAAGGTTTAATCATTATCAAGAAGCTACAAAAGAATAATTACATCTTCCTCGGCAGACATTGATACAAATGAGACACCTACTGGCCTTTCCTGCCATTAGTCGTCTCATAAACCCAGTGTGAAAATGTTTATAGAGTTCGCACTGTTCAACAAATAAAGGCGGATATTGCGTCCAGTTCCAAGGAATAAAAGTATTTATGATGATGTTTGCCTCAAGACATTTACCTGTCTGATCGGTAATTTGGAAAAACAAAAACAAAAAGAGAGAAAAAAGAAGAATCGATAAACGCAAAATTACGTGTACGATTACGCAAAAGAGCTGAGGAATGTGAAAATTGATTGAATTTCTGATTTAAAGTGTTGTTATTATTCGAAAAATTGTCGAGACCAACATCATTAGCTTTGTTATTTGGTTGTTTATATTTTGGCAGGCGATATCTACAGCCTACTCTGTGTTTTTACAATTACTGATGAGATATATAGACATTATTCAATGAATTATTGACATAAGCATTGGAGTATGTTTATCACAGTTTAAATGTATTCGAGTTTAAATCCTAGACGAAACTTTTGGCATTTTACATAGTGCTAATAATCTTTTGAAATGTATGACTGTTATTCCAGTATCTATAAGTAAATCATAAATATGTCTTGGTTCTTGAACTTTGGTATAGTGACTGGACTTGGAAAAGAAAAAAAAATCTGAATTTATACCTTTTAAACTTCGCTTTAAATCGTCTTCGTGTCATATCTTGCTCGTGCAGAGGGTCTGGGTCGATACACTATGTCCTTTCCATGAGATATGCTATCTTGTAAACTTCGCATCTTTTGCTAAAGATATCTGAATGACTGAACAGCTTGCTCGAAAGTGACCTTTGTTTAAAGAATAAACAAAGTCCTTTATATAATTACATAAAGTTAGTGTTTATAGATCGGCTATTTTGAAAAAATTTTGACTCGGCTATTCTATGAGCTTATATGTTGATTAAGACAAGACAAGAAGAACTAAGCCCAACTCTAAGTTTCAGACAATTAATCTTGGACAAAATTGTTTCTTACTATTAAATTCTCTTGAGTAGAAAACATACTTGAATGAAAACCCTTGTAAGGTTTGTCAAGGTTTGTTTAATTGTTGCAGAATGTGAACACTACTACTACTACTACTACTACTACTAATAATAATAATAATAATAATAATAATAATATCTTGCCTGAGAGCTAAAGAAATGTGGATCCTGAGGGTGATAATGATATCAATATAGGTTGGTTCGCTTTGGAAAGGCTTTGAAAAAGACTGAAGTAATTGAAAATCTGAAGAAAAATAGGGACAACACAGACAAAAGTATTATTGATGAATGCAAGAAAACTCAGAAGAGTGCAAAAGACTCGAGCAGACTTGCTGCAACTCAGACTATTGTAAAATAACACCAGCAAACGCTGATGCGCAAAACTCACGACGTTTGAAATAATATTAATGATAAATATCAAAATAAAATAAAGTACGAAAGAATTATAAACAAAACTCGGGAATGAAACGTAAGAATGGAATTTCTCAATAGAAGAAGAAATCTTATTGAAACCAAATTCTGCAACTGGAATCTCATCAAAGAAATAAATGACTGGTGAGTCTAAGTCCTATCGTACGCTGAAACTTTTTTAAAATCGTCAAAGAAGCTCAGACTTTTAGTCTATAGAACAAAGACATCGATGACGATGCACAATATCTTCCATGTGCAGAATGATGTAGAGAGACTATATAATATGTAAACGAGGAGAAGGAGACGAAGGAAGGAGAGTGTTCGCCAGCATTGAGGATTGCTGGTATACAACATTTCAAAGACTCAAAGAATATATTAAAAAAGCAAATACAGAATATTTATGACAGCTTGTTGCAATAATAAGGGAAATAACTTCAGAACAAACAGAAAAGAAGAAAATCTAGGAAACAAAATACGATGAAAAACAACTGTATGGATACTTTAAGTGACAAACAGAGGAGATTGAACTCAGTATGACCTGAATATGGCTAAGAATAGAAAACCTCATGAGAGAAACTGATTGCAGCACAAAATGCAGAAAAGGCCTTAGTAAAAGTGAATGAATTAATAAGCAAAAGAATTGCAATCTTAGGTTATAGGATAATAAAGAAGTAATGATTAAACACAGGAATGCAGCAAATCAGCACAAAAATAATTCAATACTACGCTCTACTGAATGGGAAAGGGCATTCACTGGCAGATGTGCTGTGGATTAAAATTTAATCGTTACGACAGATAATATATGCACAGACAGAATCTATCCAAGAAAAGGGAGACACAAAATTCGTCAATCTTATAATCCTGAAATAGAACAAGTGTTACTTAGCAAGGAAAAAAAGAACTTGTCATCAAGTGGATTTGCCTGTTCAAGCAACGTAAAAATGTAATAATGTAAAAAAAAAAATGACAAAAGCTTGGATCTTGCTGGAGGTCTGAAAAATTTAAGGAACATCAAAGTGACAATAATACTAGCTTTTGTTGGAACGTTTGGAAAACCCCACGAAAAATGGAAAGGAGATTGTAGGAATTGGAAATTATAATTGAGACCATCCAAACCACATATCAAATAATTGAATTGCTGGATATATTATTCGATAGGTATAGTAGACTGATTTAATACGGTGGCAAAAACCCACTAGGTCATCTGGGCTGATTAATGAGTGATGGACCCTAAGTGATTTGAGAACATTGCTTTGATTGGACTGAAAGGCACAGGATCGGATGATCCGAGAATGTTATACATAAGAAAATTTTAGTTAGTCAAAAATCGCAGCAGATTGTATTCCATCACCACTCTGATAACTGACAGCTCATTTTGTCAGACTGGTGATGTAAAATGAAAGTTGCCAAAATTTACAAAGAATATGTACTCTTACAAATCAGTCTAAGTTGTTCTTGATCCCAACAGAGAAAAATTGAAACCCGTTCGAGTCACAACAAGGAACAAGATGCTGAGAAAAAAGGGACACAGAGTGATACGACGTGACAAAAGAACGCAGAGAGGAGCTGGACGATGACCGGCGTAGCCGTAAGATTGGAAAAGATAATATAAACCATAACTATACCCTAGCATGTAATATATATCCTGATGTGGTATCCAACATAGAGCTTTGTTAATATCAGCTACTATACTTCAGATACAAAATCCACCAGCAAAAATTGCGCGAAAAACTTGTAATAACGATAATAATAAAAAGAAAAAAGAAAACTGATGACACTCAATAAAATAGCAAGTGTAATTCATGTGGAGAAAGAAAAGAAATTGCCAAACACATAATAAGTGAATTCAGCAAAGTAGCACACAAGGAGTAAAGGGTACGCATATCTGGGTGGGAAATGTGGTCCTCTGTGAATTGTGCAAGAAACTGAAATTTGAACAAACGAACAAATAGCGTATGCACAAACAAGAATGAGTAACAAGAGAACGACACCGATAAAATTCTATGGGATTTAAAAATACAAACAGATAATCTAATCCTCGTCAGGAGACCAAACCTAACAAGAAAAAAAAGAACATGTCATCTTGTAGATGTTGCTGTTTCGGTAGAGAGAAAATAAAAGAAAGCGAAAAGATAATCAAATAGTTAGATTTTGCCATAAAAAAAGCAAAACAAAAAGCAAAAAACAGTGAACATGGATGTGACGGTGATACCAATTGTAGTTGGTGCTCATGGAACTGTCTTCAAAGGTTTCGAAAAAAGACTGGATGAATTGGAAATAAGAGGAAGAATCAAGTCCATCTAGACTACTGCATTGTTAAGATGGGCTAGAATACTGAGAGGAGTCCTGGAGACCTGAATTGGCATGCCTTCTTCGTGTAATGGAATCTTAATTTTCATGGGTTATTTAATGCAATACCCGACCTTGTAGAAAAAAAGAAGTGGTATTATTTTAGTCATTGTTGAGGGTTAAGGAGTTTCACACCTTTCCAAAGTTTATTATTCCAAAAGGCCACGGGCCTCAGTCACTCAGATTTCAGTGAAAGACCACCATCTAACTCTGGGGGAAGAAATTCGAAAGGAGTAGAATAGTTTGGTTTGGGTTGGTTTTGTTTTACGAGATGTTAACCAGTGTAGGTTATTTAGAACCAAATTCATTTCTACATATAAACAGTTCTATTTCAAACAACTCAATTTAGCATAATCTTGCAGTTTAAATGACAAACAGTTCTTTTTCAAGCAATTCAATTTACCCTGAGTACACAGTTTAGTTCTATTTGACCCAGAGATAGGACCCTATCAGTTGACACTACTCTGGGCCAGAGTGAACCTAGGATCGATGGCAGTGAAGGAGCACTCCACATTCCCTCACAATCAGATTGTTTAGTGTTTTATCCAGGACAATCGTTGGAGGAGTCTTACACATCTGCAAAGACGCAGTCGGCGTATTCTACTGTCCCAGCCGACTGGGCCAAAAGAGTTGAATAATTATAACCAATCTTAAGTATCACCACTAACTAAGCATGTAATATAGCGGAAAGTTTTTTGTGGTTTAAAATATTTTCTCTTATATATATTCAGCTCACATTAATTTCTAATCGAATTTTGGTCAAATTCAATGTTCGATCAGCTCAAGAGATCGTCTTATGCACGGGTAAGAATCGCAATCGATTGTAAACTGAATTTTAACAATTCGTCGGTGAACTATTCGTTTTAATCATTCTGTATAGACAACGATTGAAAAAATAATTTCATATCGTCAAATCGATTTATTCGTTTTGTTACAATTTTTTGTTTGTTTTCTTGAATTGCTTTTTTTAATTGCTACCGCGCTGACTTTTATTGAAAAGAAATCAACGCCTCACTTCGTATTTACGCAGTTTAGGATTTTAAACACCAATCTTTTAGAAAATGAAAGACGTTGAAATGGAACTGAAACGACTATCAACGGCAAAAGAAAATAGTGTACAGTTTTAAGAACGAAGGTAGAAAATTGATTACGGATATTTCCTTCCTCCCAACACCGACTGGCTAATATAAACAGTAATTAAAGGTTAATTATATTTCGAAAGAAATCCTGATGATCTGACACCTTTCTTACCTTTTTGATTGATATCAATTAGAAAATCATCCACCTAATGTAATCAATTCCTGTCATCATCATTACCAATCGAACTTTGATAAAATTATCTGCTTTCAATAAACACGCCAGTTCGATTGGGTAATGAAATTTATCGATTTTGAAGTTACCATTTCAAAACCGAAAATTCTAAGTGTAATTACAAAGTCACGTGTACACGCATATTTAAGGAAAGGGGAATATGGTTTTGATAAGAAGTTAGTGTTTGCAAGACTGATCGAGACAGGTGTTGAGGTTGAGAGAAACAATTAGTAATGCCTCAAAATGAATATTTGAGGTGTGATCAAAAGGTATCGAAACTAAAAAATGTTGTACAATTCGGAAACTTATATAATACAATGATTATATAATAGATAGGTAATGTCTGTATGCGAAAACTGCAGACTACATGAGCAGATTTTATTTTGACGAGTCACTGTAAATTTAAAAAAAAAAGATGAAGCCAGTGTAAATACACCTGAACAAATTTTCTTGACAAAACACAGGATTGTAAAAATACATCAACGATAATAACCAGATCTAGTTCCTTTCATCTTTTTCTTGTTTTAGTGAACGTGAAGGAGAAAAAAAATGAATTATAAATGAATTTCGTCTCAAAACTGAGTCCCATTTACAGTTCTAGTTTTATCTAAAATACACTGAGCAGCTGCCACACCACAGGAGTTAACAATATCCTCTTGAAGATCAATTTCTAAACGTATTGAGTTCATTCCTTCTTTGTACAACTTTATCTTCGGTTTTTCGACAATATAAGCTGATTGCTCAATATGTTCGAATATCAGCCGATCTCGAGTATTGCGCGACTCTTCAAATTTGGTGAGAAAACGGTATATGAGTCATGTGTGGCAAAAAGTTAACTCATGATAAGCTACGCTGAGACAGTTCAAAAACTACGATAATGAAGTGTAATTGTTAACACTATCCAAATTCGAATATTTCTCTTTTGAATTTTTACAAAGTTACCATACAGTTTTCTGCATGTTAGATTTACAATTGACTTTATAGATCTAACGTAGACCATCTGTTTACACAGAGCTATATCTAGCGTTTGGAGCAATATTATTATTAAGCAAAAATTTAGTTCTCCGAAATTTACATGATATGAGAGTTAATACGCTATGTAAAATTGGTAGGCACATTAATTCGTGTTGTCATTAATTTTACTAGAATATTAAAGTAAGTAAAGTTGGCGACCGTGGTCGAGGGCGACCAGAAGGCTCCCTTTTCAATAGCTACCACACCGAAGTGTAGGGGAGGGTGCTACTATTTTCCAGGATTGCTCCACTTTACCCTTGATACTACCTTATATTGCTGAGTATTAAGCAAATACGTATCAAGTACCATTTTTAAAGTCTTTGGTATGACGCGAGCTAGGATTGAACCCAGGTCACCCGGACCATTGGCGAACACTCTATCCACTAGACCAATAGCTGAAGTTGTTATTTCTTTTTGATTCTCGAGTTGTTTGTAAGGAATTGCTCAGTCTTTAATCATAAATTTGGCATTGAGTTCAGCATAAGCTTGTTAATTCCATTTCATTCATGTCGTGTTGTTCCGTATTAACGTAAGCTTAATAAATAATAAAACTTAATAAAAGGTGTGGGCGAAATTGTCTCGGATATAATTGAGAAATGGTTTGCTTCGTGGATGAAATATTCGTTTACTTTTCATTGATGATAAATTTAGATGAATGTCCAAGCTGACTTGTCTGTAAAACTTGCTGAATTGGCTCAATATAATCTACTTCAACATTTGATCATTGATTCAGGTAAATCGAACATATTTTCACGTGGGAAATTCTTAATCAAGTATATTCTTACAGAAAATATTCTCCAAGATTCAATAAATGATGGAAATACATTTACAATACCTTATCATGCAATTTAAGTCTTGCACTGAACCCGACAAAGGAAGATTACGTCAATTCTCCATTGTTATTGGAGAAGAAAGCCTTTTTGGTTTAAGAACTGGAAACCTGGATTTTGTCATTGTTATAACAAATGATTACCTATTACTTCAGTCACCAAGTGGGTAGAGTGTTCGCCAATGGTCCGGGAGATCTGGGTTCTATTCCCGGTCGGGTCATACCAAAGAGTTTTAAAATGGTACTTGATACATCCTTGCTTAACACTCAGCGGTACATGGTACGTATTAAGAGTAAAGTGGAGAAATCCAGGGAAAGGAGTAGCGCCCTCCCCTACACCTCGGTGTAGTAGCTATTGAAAAGGGAGCTTTCGGGTAGCCCTCGACTACGGTCGCCAACTTTACTTTTTACTTTACTCAGTCACCAAGGATGTTTTTTATTGTCAAAAGACGCATAAAAATACAATGACTTAACTTGTATTGCAATTTGTGAATACCTATTTCCTTGTTTACAAATCAGTGCAGTGGTCACATTTTTATTTCTTGTTTTCGATTTAAACTGTTTCGATGACCAACGATTAATACCAGAAAAAAATGTGTTTTGCTGAATAAGAGAATCCAATGCAAGGGTATCGATGCTCTGAAGAATTCGTAAATGAAAAAGAAAATACATAAAATGCTCATTTCAACCGAATAGGTAAAGACTTAATAAACAAAGATTAATATGTTGAGTTTTGGAATTTCTTCTCTAAACCGATATTTTCTTCGTTATATTAGGCTTGGTTTCTTTATTTAATGGCATGTCAACTTTTTGTTGTTATTTAATGCTAAATCTATCTGTGTAAAAGACAAATATTGGTACTATTTAACCCGTAGTTCAGAGATAAGATACCTTTCCCAATGATATTTATCCGAAAGCGAACGTTATAGTGCGACTGGAGTTCGAACTCGTTTACAACGACACCAGAGTGAAGCACATTAGCCACAACACCACCAGCCACCCTGTATTTTCTTTGAGTATATTATTATAAATGTTCAATTTTATCATTCTTTTCTGTTGGTGATAATTTATCGTGCCTGATTTATGAATAACCTTTATGTTAGATATCTACGAATGGATATATATATATATATATATATATATATATATATATATATATATATATATATATATATATATATATGTGTGTGTGTGTGTGTGTGTGTGTGTGTGTGCGTGCGTGTGCGTGTGTGTGTGTATATATATATATATATAGGATTCTCTTACGGTAATACACTTCACCTTCAGAAGAGAATAGAATTCTGAATTAAAAAATTTTGTGCATTTCAGAAGTGTATGTATTTATCAATAGTGATCAAGATAAATGCATAATATTTCATTCGCCAAACTGGTTCAAGACACGAAAAATACTTTTTTCAGAAATTAGAAATCTAACTTACACTGAAAATCTAAAAGATTCTTATTAGCAGATAAATGAAATATACAATAACAACCGAAATAGAAAAGAAATCAGTTAATAGAAAAAGAAAATATCATTCGACATTGCAACCCAATTCTTACCACATATTTTGTTTGTAAAGAAATTCATCGACACAATGACACAGACTGAGTCGAATCTGAAATTATGTAGAAGACAATAATAAAAGAAATAAAAAGAAACAAAAACAGGCTATGAAAGAAAGAGAAAACTAACCACTTCTTTTCTATTTAAGATCAATTGTTACTAAGAAAGAAATTTGAAACTCACTAGTTATCACCTTCTGGGAGTTTTGTACCAAATCCAAGCTGCTCATTTTTTAAGGGAATTTCGATTTGCTGTAATGATGAGTAAACTAGACAAGCAGATCAATTATTACGCAGAAATTCTGATCCTCACGAGGTGCCTACCTTTTTACAGTTTTGCGACAAATCTAAACTGTGTTAATTTCTTAAGGGAACTTCGTCGAGTTCAAATGGTGAGTGAATTAAATGAATAGATCAATTATTCCTTTAATTTTTTTTTTTTATTTCTTTCAAAGTTTGCTTGTTGGTTATGTTGCTGTTGGTGCCAGATTTCAATATAAGCCCTTAAAAACGAGTACAATAAAAAATATTTCTACTTCTATTTGGTCTCTTGAGACTAGGTTGATATAATGTCGATATATCTGGCTTGGTTGCTGAGATGGTTGTGTTTTCAATATTCTATGGTCTATTGAAACAGTCTCAAGATAAATTTCTTCCCACGTTCCGTTCATGTGTACCAAACTTCGTCATAATTGACATTATTCGCAGATTAATTTGAAAATTAGCAGTATTCGATAGGATCGTTCGCCCAAAAAAACACCTTTGGAAACTTCGATACAATAAACTTAATTATTAACGTACAGTAAACGTAATTGCCTAATTTCTAAGCATAAAATAACCCTTGACGGGTTGATATGCCATTAAAATCAATTAATCAATCAATCAACTACTTCTTAAATATCTCTAATATGTTAAAATTCTTTCAGGTTTTTTTGGTTTGGAAATCAGATAAATATCTAAGATAGGAGAAAATTGCCAATCCGTTGTACGTTTATTAGACGTTGACATATACCGTCACTTGGAGTGGAATCGTCTCCCAGAAATTACGGCAAGAATGAAAGAAAAAAAAAATATAACAATTGGCTCGATTCCCCATAGTAAATAGATCTAAACTTAAATAGATTTCTTTCTTAAATAATAAATAATGAAGAAAAAAATAGGAAAAAATACACAAGAATATATTTAAAACTAAAAGAGCTGAACATGCCAAATAGACACTTATTCTAATTCATGTCTGAAGTATAAGCTGTCAAATATTTAATGATTATTGGAGTTACACCCCCTTCATTTCATTTTCAACAACTATCACACATATGAGTGTCATATTCCAGAATATATTGCGTTATAAAATTGGAGAATTAATTTAATATGTATGTTTTCTTGTTGAGGAAAAACTATAAACGACGAGTATAAAGTAACTTTAAACTTAAAACGAACAATTGTAGTAAAAATAATAAAATAAGTTTGAAATCCTTCTGATTATATGTTAAAAAAATGAGTCTTTACATAAAACTCGTTTGACAGGCAAAAAATCTTTATTCATTATTAATAACTGTCTCGAATTTTTTAGCAGACGCCTGTTATTTTCGCTAGCAAGAACATTTTCGTGCGTTTAAGTTTACCATTAAACGAATACTTAAAAGGTGGCTTTTATGCGCCGCGCAGTTATAAGTAAATCAATCTTATTAATTCAATTATTTTTCTGCTTTTTTTTCTTTTTATGATTTTAAAATTATTTTTAAGGTCTATTTGTTTCATCATTTTAAAATAATGAACTAAAATCTTCATATACCTTTGCTGCAAACAAAACTCTAACGTTAGCGTCTTAATGATAAAAACAAACTTCCTGTTAGAATATCCCAGTCGGCTGGAGCTGTAAAATACACCAACTGCATCTTTGCAGAAGGGTAAGTTTGTTTTTTTTAATGGCTTATCAACCTTCGTGGGTTATTTAATGCCAAAGCCATACTTTTAGAAAAAACAGGAGTAGTAGTATTTAACCCATAGCTAGGAGGACAACGAGATTCATACCTTTCACTCAGGTATTTGTCCGAAAGTGAACGTAATAGCGCGACTGGATTTCGAACTCGCTTACTAGGATTCTGCAGTCTAGCCATTACCCCACGATGACATCCCCAACAGAGTGGTTAGACTCTCCCAACAAGTGTGCTCGATATAGCACTAAACAATCTGGTGTCGAGTTTCTAGTAATGTTGGAAATTTAAGGAATGCAGAGTACCCCTTTATTGCCATTGCTGCCGGGTGTTGTATACTCAACACAATAATAAAGACACATACACATTTACAGAAGTATGCAGAATCATAACAACACAATGATAAAGACGACCGACACAGTTCTTTTAGAAAAATATACCTCTCATTTTATTTGAAAGGGTTGTGTGTGAGAGGGAGTTGGAGACCGAACAGAACTGCAACACCTTGACCCCCACTCTTATGGCCATCAGCGTTTTTTTCCCGTTCTCCTGGGTCGCTCAACCGGGGGCCTGGGGCGCAGCCATTCTGGTTGCTGGTTTTCTCTACTGCATCTTATCTCCAACTCGTCTGGACTCCGAACTAACTGACTTCCTGTCTTCACCGAGTTATATAATAGTTCACGCCCACTTTCTTCTTGTGGGCGTCACAATTTTGCACTCATTTAATCTGTCCACGGTCAAGGCTATAATATCCTGATTATTCCTTGAGCGGATGCACCTGTTATTTACATAGATGCATTTCCTATTTTGACAGCGCGGTCGGGTCGTAGGTCAATATACACCATCGGGTCCACATTGGCCGGGAGTGGGAGCACTTTATAAGGTTCTATCTATGGGTCAAATTCACTTCCATATCTGCGAAACCAGTGGAGTCGTGTTGTGTTTGGCTCTCTTTTTCATGAGGAAGTTACCACGAAATCATGCTGAGGTTTTAAGGGGTAACGTTCCATAGCCTAAATGTGCCACAAAACAGCATATTCACAAACATATTAATATTGTAAATCACTTTAAAAGATCAATTGTTAAGATCTCACAAAAATACAAAAGATTTTGCACTTCATCCGAACAGATTAACAAATAGTCATTTGAACTTGAATTATGGGGAACACTGTCTCGAATTTTCAATCGTTTGGGGTTGTATAATTCTGGCTTTGTTTCTGACTGTGGTAATTTACATTACTGAGAGCTACACAGGCAGATCATTATTTGTGTAAAAATAATCGATGTACAATAAACGAAGAATTTCGATATATTTACCCAACCTCCCGAGCAAGCAGGATGCGACACAAGGTCAATTTTAAAGCGAAATATCGGATGTTTCTTTCTCCTTGACTGATTCCCATACAAAGGGTCAAGGGCCCAGTATTCTCTACACTTTATCATTAGCTGGAGGGAGAATATTTGTATCCATACCTTTCTCAACTATATAAGCGCCAAGTGAAATGCAAACAATCCCGTCCAGGTTTTTGAACTTTAGTCACTGTGTCCATTTCGATATAGTTTGAATATAGGTTCTTAAGGAGTTATATAATTCAAATTAGTATAACTGAATAAACAATAGGCAATTTAATAATCCATGAATTTTATGAACATTCCATTTCCCCTTCAATGTATTAACGCGTCATCGAGTAAAGTCAAATCTAACATCACTGAATTTATGCTTTGTTGCGACTTTAGTTTACATTGGTTGTAATGTTTGGAATGAAACGTAGAATTATATGATGAGTTTGTATTTTACCTGGACTTCTCTGGAAACCCAAAATTTTTCGTAAGCTAATGACGTGAAGTCTACGTTAGAATTAATAAGACTTTGACCGTGAAAGCTTGCCTGTCTCTAAATTCTTGATTTAATAATGGCTTTGTTGGTTGAACGGCATTTTCTGGTGGTACAGTATATATATGTGAGTGCTCGATGTATGGATATTGTCACATCATTTATTCCTAACAGATATATAATAAAATTCACGTACAGAGCGTATAAAGTGCAATTAGAAGGAAACTCAAACCTGGTTAAGTTGTCATTATAAATTTATTTCGCCGGAGAATATTATTATACCCTCCGTCACGTCAGATGACTTTTTACATGTTAGACTTGAAGTTGCGGAACAGCAAATGTGGAATTACAGTTCATATGTGTACGAGAAAAATAAAATAATATATATATATATATATATATATATATATATATAAAGTAATTTCCTGTATTTTTAAATGAAAAGTTCTCAATGACTAATAAAGGAAAGAAAATAGGCAAATGTTAGTCGGGCTAAAAATATAATTATACGAATAATAGTAATAAGATATACTATACAAACCAGAAAGGTGTAAACCAAATATGGAAAAATAAATAAACAAATCCCAAGATTAAGACGAAACAACTACTTACATAATCAAACCGTAACCGGAATAATTATTAACTACAGCATCTCCACTCCTAGCTAGTAACATATACAAAGATACCGACACTGACCCCCTAACACTTGATGTGATAAACGCATAGGCGAAAAAGTGAAAAGTACCACGAATAGTTGTCTCTATTTCTATGCTATACTAAAACTTATACCCCCTATATATATATATATATATATATATATATATATATATATATTCTAGTATCATTAAAAAATTTCCACAGATTTTGGTATGGGCAATTTTATTGATAGTACACACATGAAACTCTAGTCCCTTTCGAAGTAATCTCATCCAGCTGCAATGCACTTGTACCGTTTCAACAACTATTGAAAGGCCCCATGGAATCACTCTTGTGTGAGCGTGTCAATGACCTTCGTCAAAACCTCTTTCATCTCCTCAATTATCTCGTAAAGACAGCCTCTGAGCTTAGGGAATAACCAAAAGTCACAGAGAGCAAGGTCTGGACGATAGGGAGGGTGAGGAACTGACTTGATACCCATCTTGGTCAAATAGTCTGTGGACTGGTGCATTGTCCTGGTGGAAATGCCACAGACCCAATTTGAAGAGTGCTGGCCTCTTCCGACGGAATCTCTTCCTGGACTCTCCTAAAACCTCAACGTAGTAAACCTAACCCTAAACCTTCAGCCAATCAACTCTAGTGTTCTGACTTCCTTACTCCTCCCACACCTCTCGACATACCTCACAGACTCCCTGCCTTTCTTGAATCTCTTATGCCACTCAAAAGCTGATTCTCGATTCATGCAAAATGCTCCAAAAGCAGTCTGAAACATTCCAAACGTTTCTGTGGCATTTTTTCTAATTTTAAAACAGAATTTTATTGCATATCGTTCTTCTAAAGTCTGCTCATGTCCAGATTGCATTTTTAAAATTCACCATCCGTCACAATCAGGCTTTAGTAGGGTGTATTCCAATACCTGCTGTAGCTGTTCATTTGAACGTGAAATCATAAAAATTGGTAAGTCATCTCATAAGATGTATAGCAATAACATACTGAATTGTTAAGAGTGTACGGCAATTTTAAATGCCTGTACAAAAAAAAGTCTAAATGCTACACGTATATATATATATATATACAGGGTGGAACGATAAAATTGTCGCCCTAGAAAAGACGACATGATTTCATTTCCGCTGAATGAAAACTGATTTTCTTTTTTTGTTGCAGACCATCTACTAGTTGGCCAGTTGTATACAAATCCCAAGAGCGATAGGAGCCTTCTATCATGTCTGAAAGTGACACAATGTTCAACGAGCGAGATCGAAGATGCGCTGCTGTGTGAAATGTATGAATCTCCTTGTCCTCCTTGCTGTGGGTTAAGTATTACAGGACCATTGCCAGCACCTTCAAAATGCAAATCTGGATTGCCACGAATAACAGGGATATGCCCGGGGTGATGAAAAGAAAGTTTCCGGCTACGGTTATGGTATTTGGTGTGGTTTCAAGTGAGGGCCACATCATGCCACCTCACATCTTCGAAGTCGGCTTGAAAGTCAACACCAAAGTGTACCTGGATGTGCTGAAGCGTGTGGTGATCCCCTGGTGCAATCATGTGGCCGGTGGCAGACCCTGGGTGTGGCAGCAGGACTAGGCGCCGGCCCAAAAGTCCAAAGAGACCCAGGCTTGACTTCAGAAGGCGTACCTCCACTTTCAACCCTTCTCTCACCGGCCCCCCTCCTCCATCGACCTGAACCCGCTAGACTACTTCGTTTGGTCATACGTCGAGAACATCACTAACATGACCTCCCACAACACGAAAGCTAGCCCGATCACCGCCATCCGCCGAGTATTCGCCTCGTTCCCACTGGCGCTTGTGGAAAAGGCATGCTCCCAGTTCCGGATCCGTATCGATGCGGTGATTGAGGCTGAAGGGGCCTACATTGAATAGATGTCAACTCTACTACATAATAAAGTTACTTGGATTGATTTTTTCAATAAAAGTTTTAAAATAAAGCGGTAGTTTTGTTTCCTTTAGGACGACAATTTTATCGTTCCACCATATATATAGAGATAGATAGATATATAGATAGGTAGATAGGTGCCGTGGTGTAATGGTTATCGTCGTAGGAAATGGACTCAAATCTTGGTCGAGACTAATTGCATTTCACATAGCACTAATACCGTTGGGAAAGGCATGAATCAAATTATTCTCCCTCCAGTTATGGGTAAATAATACGGCAGACTAGGTTCTTGAGCCTTGGTGAGGCAACTAGTCTAGGAGAAGGAAAACTCTGAATTCAAACCTGTTAAACTCCGCTTCAAAATTGACCTTGTGTCATATCCTGCCCGAGCGGAGGGGTTGGTAAATATCTGTATACACACACACACACACACACACATATATATATATATATATATATATAAAATAAATGAACATTTTCTATATTTACTCTTTTAAAAAACAATGATGTACACAATACCCAGTTTCGAAAAGAAATATTTCACATCTACAACTACAATTTACATTCGACTCATTGGTGAAAATTTCTAATCCATAAAGTCAACTTCGTCATCTCAATACTTCAGTATATTATGCTTTTTTTTTTTCAAATTTCCTGGTAGGAAATTTGTAATTCTTACTCTGTCATAATAATCGAATTATGTCAACTGCATAGGTAACTGGCACGAATACTTTCCAATTAATTTTCAGGGACTGATGATCCCAAATAATTTCACACAAATAATCAGTTGCTTCAGAGTTCTTTTACCAATCATAGTCAGTATAGCTAATTGGTGGTGATTTTTCTAAAACGAATTTGTTCATTAACATAGTTCGTTTCAAACAAAATGCCTGATCAACCACTATAGATTTTGGCATCCTTAGAGCATTTTAAAAATAAATGGCTATAACTGCCAATTTCTTTTGCAGACACCCAATATATATATATATATATATATATATATATATATATATATATATATATATATATATATATATATAGTAATACATATATAGCCTTAAATATGCATATTAATTTTGGAATTTCAGACACGCATACGTATATATATATATATATATATATATATATATATATATATATATATATATATATATAAGTGGATAGAATAGCAAAGTAAGGAGATAATGGAGCCATTATGAAATTACCAGCAGAAATTTATGCTAATTTGCAATTTTCTATTTTTCATATACTTGGATTATTATTCTCATTTTGATTGGGTTTTGCTTAAAATTGGGCAATTTTTAATTTGGCTGATTGCCTGTCAACCATTGCAAAGTCGCTCATCATCTACAGGATAAACTGGCCGACAAAATCGGAATTAAATTGGACGATTGCATTTACTTTCATTCAGCGAAAAAGTGATAAGTATCCGGGGATTTCGATATGTAACGTTTTAAATAAATGGCGTCGAATTCATTATCGTCTGACATGAGACACAGATAAGAAATTGATCAATAGGAAAAATGGGGAGAGTTAGAAGAGTGGATTGAGATGGGTGATTTGTAGATAGGCAAAGATGGTAGGTAGGCGAAGCTCATATGTATATTCTTCTCAGTAAAATCTTTCTCTCCCAATATATTTTCGATAAATCTGGCGTATCTCATCTTAGTGTACATAGTTAACAAGCGCGTCAAGAAAAAAATTAGTATTGCGTTATGAAAACGGTTCTCGTTAGATGCTCCATAATTTTGTACTTGTGCCAAACTACGGTAAAACAAGCAATAGTTAAAGAGCTACTCTATCAGGTCACTGATATATATATATATATATATATATATATATATACTTCTAAATTATCCAGTTAGTGTCCAAGGACAGTGTGTGTGGATTATTGTTTTACATAGAATATATGAGGGTAATCATATAAATCTATGAGAGTGCTCAATGTATGGCTATTGTTAGTTCCCTAGGGTATAACAAAATTCACATTCAGATTCTCCGCCGAAATAAATTTATTATGACGGCTTAACCGAGTTTGAGTCTCCATTTAATTGTACTATATATATATATATATATATATATATTTTATAGGGGTTTTATATACTATATATAGTGCATGTAGAATCATGCATTATATAAATAATTCCCACGTTATGCATAATATAAATCAATGTACACTCTACACTATATAAACTTATACTCAATTTATATATATACCGGGTATAAATGTATATATATAGTTAATAAATCAATATATATATATATATATATATATATATATATAGAGAGAGAGAGAGAGAGAGATTTTATTATTTATTAGCTGATCTACTATAATACCATATATATATATATATATATATATATATATATATATATATATATATATATATGTTGTCATCGAGATTTTGCGGATAAATAAAATAAATAAATTGATAGAAAGGGGTTCTTGTGAATACATTCCTCGATAGATAGATAGATAGATAGATAGATAGATAGATAAGAAAAGGCTTTCAGATATATAAAGTTGTGTAGATTTGCATAGGCAGATACGTAATAAAAAGCATAGACAATTGTTCATAAACTAAAAATTGGCGTACATCGATGGATAACATCGATAATGAAGGGTTGGCAGGCAAGTATTTAGTGATTGATTGTGCTCTGTAGATATTAGCTCAGTAAATTAGCGGACGTTGACAAGTTGATTAAGAATAATGATTATGAAATTTTAGCAAAAACATTGCGTTTACTCATCAATTTCTCTCTAATGGAATAATTAAATATGCAGTTGCACATCGCCTTCAATATATATTTTAAATATACGTGTACGTATGTATCTGTGAGTATAGAGATTTGTATAACACATTCATACCTTTATAGGCATGTATATAGACACATACATACACACACTCACATGCATGCATACCCACATACAATACAAAAACACACACGTATTTATAAATTCTTCCTTCCATGTATAAGTGGGTATGCTATTGGTTTAAAAAGTGTCGGAGATCTGATCAATTGCCAAAGAGACTAAATCACGCCTCGTACTGTGTTGACGGGCAACAGCTTATTTAATTACGTAAAAAGCAAATTAAGTACATTAGCTTTAATTGAAAGATGAAATAAAGAAATAATAAAAAAATAAAAGCTTTGATTTTCTATTTATTTACTTACGGCTATTTTTTCCTTTTTTTCTTTTTTCTCCCTTATTTATTTCTTCATACACTCTTAAAACTTTCAAGCATTTCACTCTACAGAACCAAGAACGATAAAGTTGTCGGAGCTTTTAAATATCAACTTGAAATGGTGTGAAGTTTAAACAGTGCATAAAGACAATATAACTGTCGATGGATGGGGTGAAAATCAGGATATAATTCTTAGATTTAACAGATTTTTAAAAGTATAATGCATTATTTTAATTAGGCAATCTTAGTTTTAAGTTTATCGAGTTCGAAAGAAGTTTTCGTCTTATGTTGTATATCATCATCATCAAGTCGCGCTTAGCCGAAAGGCCCCCTGCTTCGGTTGGGCCACCTTCGGGTGGGCGAGCTGCTCTTATGACTCCTATGCACACCTTGTATAGCACTAGACCTCAGGGGGTGTCCGCGTGAAGTAATGGCTAAAGTGATTGACTGCGGAATCGTAGTAAGCGAGTTCGTATTCCAGTTGCGCTGTTACGTTCACTTTCCGGCAAATACCTTGGGAAAAGTATGAACCCCCTTATCCTCCCAGCTATGGGTTAGATAGTACCACTACTGTTCTTCTTGGAAAATGGCTTTGGCATTAAATAACGTACAAAGGTTGATATGCCATCAAAACAAAGAAACCAGACCAAACTAGACCTCACGGTCTAGTTCAAGCTATATTCTGGCATACGTGCCCGGATCTACATTTAGGTCCGTGATACTTGCTGACTCATTAGACCCATATTGCACTTAGTAGGTCAATGACCAGCAGGGTTCGCGTCTCGGCTCGTTCCCGACCTTCCCCTTCCCTTTATCCCCACTTTAATTGGCCTTCGGCCTTTTGACCTTGTGTCAAGTCCTGTCTGGTCGAAAGCAGAGACAAGCTTCAAGTCGAAAGCATCAAGTCGTACTGACAGCACGAATTTCGCTGGCTCTCACTCTCCATCCATCTTTATCATCACTCGCCCCCAACAAGCCATTCAAACTACATTCTGTATCTGCTCAGAGCTGGTACAAAGAAGATCTTGCTAGTCGGCCAACAATGGCATGTCCATGTGAAGGGGTCCACATGAGAACGTCACAAGAGTTAGTCCTTGCTTCACCAGCAGTGCCATCATGTCTTGTTCGTCTTACTTGGTTCGATTTTGAGATGGGAAATAAGTGGCAACACAACTGTAGTTTCATGGATTGTTCTTTCCAGGATTTATTTTAGATAGCTCGTAACATTCTTGAATATTTCCCATCTAGCTTTTTCTCTATGAGTTGTGTTAGCGTCCATATTGTACTTCCATCGTATAATACTTACACTGCTACAGCTTGGAAGAAATCACGTTTTCTTTTATCGGAGAGATCAGTCTTTCATACGATCGATATCCTATCGATAGCAGTCCACGCCTTCGCAAGTCGTATATTTGCATCTCATTCAGTAGATGAAACACTGCCACCAAGGTGCATGAACTTTTAGTCTCTATGCATATAACGCAAATAAAAAACACCCAAGGTTACTAAATAATAATAATAATCATGATGATAATGGGAAACCATAAACAGGAAACTGAATCGCTTCTAATATCAGCACAAGATAACGTCTTAAGGACCAACTATGTTCAAGCCAAAATAGATAAAATGCAACAAAATAGTAAATGTAAGTTATGAGGTGATAGGGACAAAACGATTGATCTCCTGATAAGTGAACTTGGCAAATTAGTGCAAAACGATCCTAAGACTAGGTAGTGTAGTATTTTGACCTTCGACCCGGCCCAAAAATACTATTCCAAGGTGATACACCGGAAGGAAGTGACATATTCCAATGGCCAGTAATCGAAAGTGATCGCGTGGGCGGATTAAGGCTTATGATATGGGACAAGGTGAAGGTCCCATTGTGCCACTACAGTGATGCACCGGAAGAGAGTAACCTCTGAACAGCATGACAGTTATTTCCGCTTGATGACGATTAAACATTCGATTTCAAAGATCCAGTGGGCGATCGTGTGGGCGTTGAATTATTATATAATTGAGTTGAGTTGGGTGCCAAAGCAGTTGCCAGCAGACTTCCAGACAGCTAGAGACCAGATGCGGTAGGGAAGGCCACACCCGACCGAGGGGGCTCTCGGAAACCCCCGATATTGTGAGCCCTAGGCCTCCGGTTGAACAGCAGGAGAACAAGAAAGACACATCGTGACGGTCATAACAGTGGGGTCAAAATATGAAGTTTATGTTCGGTCTCCAGCACCCTCTCACATGCAAACCCTTGAACAACCCTTTCGAACCCTTGCAATAAAGTGAGGGGTAAATATGTTGTTAAAGAAGTCTTCCTACGTCCTTTATTCGTGCGTCTGTCGTTTATCATGCGTCTGTTATCATTGCGTCGGTATGTATCCAGTATATATATGTATATTCTGCATGGATCAGCAGATGACTATATAACAATAGGACTGGGTGGGAAGTTGATCCACTGGCTATTGTACCAGAAACTGAAATTTGACCATACGAAAAAATGAATATATACATAAGCCAGAAGCCGTCCGGGATAATGAGACGCACAATCTTCACTGGGATTTTGAAAAAGAAATATATCACAATATCAATCAGACTACTAGACCTAGTGATAGTCAAGAAAAAAAGAAAACCTGTCGAATAGTTGACATTGCCGTCCCAGAAGACCACTGAGTAAAATTAAAAGAAAGTGAAAAGTGAGATAAGTTCCTTGACCTTGCTAAAGAACAAAAATGACGATGGAACATGTAGGTGACAGTGTTACTAATTGTAATTGGTGCTCTCGGTAAAATCCTCAAATATCGGTAAAAGGAAAGGAAGAATATGGAATAAGAAGACAATAGAAGGTCATCCAAACTATATCATTATTAAGATTCGCCAGAATACTGAGAAGAGTCCTGGAGACTTAAAGAGACTTCCTGTCGCTCAACCTACAGTTGAAACCCAACAGCTAACGCTGGTTTGAGGGAAGGAAAACAACCTTATGGGCGTTTTAAACGACTAATAAACAACATCTCTCACAACAAAACCTGGACATGGCTAAGAAAAAAAAAAAAAACTTTAAGAGAGAAACAGAATCTCTCCTGATACCAGCACAAAACAGCGCCATAAGAACCAATCATATCAAGGCGGGGATAGATAAGACGCAAAAAAAAAAAAGAAAATGTAGACTATGCGGTGACCGAGATGAAACCATCAATCACATGATAAGCGAATGCAGCAAATTAGCACAGAAGGAGTACAAGGCTAGACACGACTGGGTAGGCAAGGTGATCCACTGGGAAATGTGCAAGAAATTTAAATTTGACCCTGCCAACAAATGATATATGCACAACCTATCAGCTGTCCTAGAAAATGACACACACAAACTCCTATGGGACTTTGACATACAAACGGATCACCTAATTTCGGCCAAAAGACCAGATCTTATAATAATCAACGAAAAAAAAAGAAAATCTGCCAAATTGTCGTCTTTGCTGTCCCGGCTGACCACAGAATAAAACTGAAAGGACGTGAAAAGAGAGATAAGTACCTCGACCTTGCTAGAGAATTGAAAATCTATGGAACATGAAGGTGACAATTATACCCATTGTGATTGGTGCTTTTGGCACGGTAACTAAAGGATTATTAAAGAGCCTGGAGGATTTAGAAGTTGGCGGCCGAGTGGAGACCATCCAAACAACAGCATTATTGAAGACGGACAGAATACTGAGAAGAGACCTGAAGACTTGAGGAGACTTGCTCTCACTCAATCTCCAGTGAAAGACCATCAGCTAACGCTGATATGAAACTCTAATAAGTAAATAATAATGATAATAATGACAATAATAAGAGAATATTAGAAATGATCAAAATATTCGACAAATTTATGAACATCATCACGAAAACCACGGAAAACTTGATGGTGGAGGTATTTAAGTAAGGTTAGAGATTTAGTCTAACTGATAAGTTGAATAAAGAAAACGGAAAGAAAAATACATATAAATGGGTGAGAAAAGATCAATTAATTAATTAATTCCAGCTTAATTAGTTTCACCGACGCGTTTCGACAGGATTGTTTAAGACATGAAATTACGAAAATTTCCAGAAGAAAATTTTTTTGTCATCTTCAGGGTGGGAATTAGGAATGTAACATAGTGGTTTGAAACGAATACAGAAATTATTCGAAAAATATTCGAAAATGTTACGTCATGAAATGTATTTTTTTTTTTTTTAGATAAGTTAAGGAGAAACATAGCGTCTATTAAAAGTTGGTTTGTATATGTGATCAGTAAAGAATTAAAGAAGAAAGAAAGAAAGAAAAAAGATCGGAGGAAGAGTAAAAGTAAAGTTAGCGACCATAGTCGAGGGTGACCCGAAGGCTCTCATTCCGATAGCTACTCCACTGAGGTGTAGGGAAAGGCGCTACTCCATTTCCTGGATTGCTCCACTTTACCCTTGATCCATACCTTATAATGATAAGTGTCAAACAAGTAGGCATCAAGTACCATTTTTTGTGTCTTTAGTATGACTCGACCTGGGATTGAACGCCGGTCTCCAGAGCCATTGGCGAACACTCTAACCGCTAGGCCAATGAAGTGGTTAAATGTAGAAATAGAATGTTCTATTGCTTGAAATTCACCCCGATGGACAAGTATGAGTATTTCAGAGGGCTTGAATGTCAATCTAATGACAGTGAAGAGGATTCGAAAAGAGTTGGATGATTCAAATCATAAATACGAAAGCACGACTGCTCAGAAGTCTTACTAAGATCGTTTTGATAAATAAAGAACTCCCGAATTTGTTGGTGAGATCTAAGCCTTAATTGGCACAGATCCCAGCAAGTCAATCGGGTCAATAGCTTTGGAAATATGAGTGTTTTAATTTCTTATTTAGCCGGTAGGGCATGAAGTCATTCCTTATTTCTCATCCAAGATGAGAAAGGTCTAATTTTTATCCTAGTCCATGAAGGACCAGAGGAAAGACCACGCTTCAAAACTTTTGAACAAACTCAAAACTTGCTTTGTTTTTGTTTTGTTTTTTTCCCAAGAGAGAAAGCTTTCTACTAGAATCATTTGAGTAACGCGTGCAATAACCATTAGCTTGCTCTGTTCCCATAAGAAATACCGATAGCAATAAAAACCCAACACCCAGTTTTCATGATATTGGTTAGTGTGGGTACTTGTGATGCTGAAATAATAACTTCTTTAATCTCACCACAATGGTTCAGTCTGTATACGGATGCCAACATCAGGTGTCTGAAGGAGAATGTGTTACCCCGGATCAAGAGGGTAGCTTCTAGAAGACCCTTCGCCTGGCAAGAGAACTCTGCTAAATGACACAAAAGCTGGAAAACTCAGTGTTGCTAGTCGAAAAACTTCTGGGACCACATCAACCCTAACATCTTGCCACCTAACACTCCAGATTGCAATCCCTTTGATTATTATTTGAATGGCGCTGTTGAACAAGAGACCAACAAAACTCAGCGAAACAATAAAGGTGAACTTAAGACAAGGGTAACAGTTGCATTTAACAATTTAAGCAAAGAGACCGTCGGAATATTGTTTTTGAAAGTTTGGGTTTTTATTATAAGATTTTACTGTCCAAATAGATATTATATATAGCCTTCGTTTGTCACACACAGTGTGACATAATTTTTAATGCAAAAATAATAATGAGTATGAAATTATTCCTTCATAGTCCCTTCAAAATTTGCTTCATTTATTACTAGGTTTCGTTATTTGATATAC
Source organism: Sepioteuthis lessoniana (assembly GCA_963585895.1). Taxonomy (NCBI): domain Eukaryota; kingdom Metazoa; phylum Mollusca; class Cephalopoda; order Myopsida; family Loliginidae; genus Sepioteuthis; species Sepioteuthis lessoniana. Next base: position 46,870,626 of record OY757923.1, read on the forward strand.
TTTCATATCAAAACTTGTTGTTCACTTTAAGCCACATCCACTTTATATATATATATATATATATATAAGAAATGGTAGATTTTGGTGAGTCTGACGAGATGATAAAAATAAGTGGATAAGTTGATAAATCAAACACTTATAACGTATTTGATGTAAATATTTATTTTACTCAATTGCTAAAAGGTTAAAAAAAATCAGAAAAAATATTTAGTCAGGTGAAGTTCTTCCGTTAATAAAGAATGAAATATTACCATTAAAACCGTTGTAAGTGCTTGATTTATCCACTTTTCCACTTATTATATATATATAATTTGTAAGTGAATCATTTGTAAAATTTATATAAACTAGTTAGAACCCATTTGATTGCATACGGTTAAATGTTTTTAAGTATAGCTCACATTAAGAATTTTGTTTAATATTAACCATTTGTTTGAACACAGTTTAAATGGTTTCAATTATTATGACCTCAACCTAGTTTACTCTCAGCTAGCACCTTCTAGCTCCTTTAAGATAAAATAAGGTTTGGTACAAATGAGTAGAGTGTTCGCCAATGGTCCAGATGACCGGGGTTTAATCCAAGGTCGAGTCATACTAAAGACTCAAAAAATGGTACTTGATGCCGCCTTCCTTAACACTCAGCATTAGAAGGTACGGATCCAGAGTAAAGTGGGGCAATTCAGGAAATGGAGCTGCGCTCTTCCCATCAACTCGTAGCAGTAGCTATTGAAAAGAGAGCCTTCGGGTTACCCTCGACTGCAGTCGCCAACTTTACTTCGATTACTGCCCCACCACCAGAATCCTGTTGTCAAGCATTAACGCTCCCCATCGAGCGCCATCAGGTCGCCTCGTTGTGGCTATATGTTATGTATTTTACTTCCCCATATTCTAAATATGGTGATGTAAAATACCGGACGTATACCCTGGAACTATTTATGACTTCCGCCCAGAGAGAGAGAGAGTTTCTGTCGACGTAATCTACAGTCACAAATAACTGAAAATAAGTCCTGATTAGTTCTAGGTATACTTTTTACCTTACATAATGAAAGTTTCACAAAAATTAATGCGATTTCGTAATCGAATAACTGGACAAATTCTCGTACATATGTTCTCACAGGTAGAATCAACGTTCTATGTGGAATGTCTCATAGTTTTGTAATCAAGTGCAAAAAAAAAAAGAAACTCTGAGTTGATTCATGACATACTTTTAAGATTCGAGACCATTTGGACGACATTTGGTTAAGATTTTTGATGAAAATATATCGACATTTTTAAACACCCAAAACTCAAATGACATTAATTTTTTAATCAACATATATATATATATATATATATGTGTGTATGTGTGTGTGTGTGTGTGTGTGTGTGTGTGTGTGTGTGTGTGTGTGATAATATGTATTATATGTATATGCGTGTTCGTGTAAAAAGAAACAATTTCGAAAATACAATAAGTTTAGATGAATGAAAGGAAACTAAATTTAAGATTTTAACGAAGGAATAGTTTAAAGATTAACTGCAAGAAAAACGAAAGGGAGATACATATTAGAATGAAAAGCGAGCAGAAATAAGAAGAAGAAGAAGAAGAAGAAGAAGATGAAGAAGAAGAAGAAGAAGAAGAAGAAGAACAACAACAACAACAACAACAACAACAACAACAACAAGGATAAGAACAGGAACAAAAAGAAATAAAACATCAACTTAAAAACAATAGAAAATTAAGTACAAGAGAAAAAAGACTAAAAACAACAAAAAAAGAATTTTTAAAACTGCATTTGATCCTCCAGTAAAATGTAAATGAATGGAAGAAGAAAAGGAAAATATTTTTAAAAGTATATGAAAAAGAGGAAATTATCTGAATTTTATCAATAAGAACGGCCAAATAAAAGTTAGAACAAAGAATAAAATAAATTTAAAAAGTTACGAAATAATGTAATTCAGAAGTAAAAAAGAGAATATAACACAGAATTTATAAGAAAAACTGACGTTTTTAACTCCAAAGCAAGAAAATGGCATGGCCAAAGTTTTCGAACAATTCCTTCAGTCGACTGATTGGTATAAAATAGGAGACATGATGACGTTGAATTAAAGTAGAAGACACAAATCCGGGTCTAAAACTGGAAGAAGTCTTACCATTCCTTTGCAGACAACGAAGACGTAACAGTCACTGTGGAGAGATTAGTGTCACAGTGGTACAGAAGAATGGAGAGGGCTGGCGAAAAAGGAGGGGGACAGTGAGATTTCGCTTGATTCGGTCATTACGTGCTGGGCTGGCAGGATATACATCGTGTCGGACATGGTTTGATAGACCGGACAGGCAGGCAAACTTGTGGATCAGTTAGGCTCCTTAGCTACACTCACATACACATACGCGCGCGCACACATATACACACACCACAAACGCATGCATGACTGCATGCGTATACATATATTACAGGGGTAAGTGTGATATACATGCACTCTTTTACATAGGTATGCACATGTATATGATGCTAATCAAATATATATATATATATATATATAAGTAAAAATAGCGTAAACACCAGTCAAAGGCGCTTGGTAACTGTCAGTTTTGAAGAATGGTCGATATCACAAAGGCGAGAAACTGACAGTTACCAAGCGTCGTTGACTGACTCCTCGCTATTCTAACATAGATACATTTACTCTATCAAATAACAGAAAAGAAATATTCCTGTTTGTCATATCACTTTTCTTTCTTTTCGTGCACACAGAGACACACAGACACAGACACAGACACACACACACACACACACACACACACATATATATATATATGTATATGTATATATATATATATAATATCTAGCAGGAATGTCTCCAACTATCAAGAAATATTTGTTTAGACATGATGCTAACTTGAACAATCTGAAAGAACCCTAAGATACATGCATGAACCAACACAATGCCATGAGTGAGACGACATGTTGTATGACTGTCGTGTTAACAATGAATGAGTATAGTTATTTTTTTAAATATCACATTACAGGTTTTACAATCCTTCTCAACCCAGCCCAATGCTTTTCGTATGCGGGTCCTGTCTTTTAAAATTAAAATCGCAATTGAAACAGAGAGCATATTACAAGAAGAAAAATAACTAGAAGGCAATAATTGTTCCTTATCAAATTTGTGAAAACTAATTTTAGTGGAAGCGGGTTTACTTTAAAAGAAAGTAAGGTAGCATTATCCTTGGAAGTCTATTGTGTCATACGAATGGTTACTTTCTTGACATCCCTTCTCTTTCTGTCTCTATGTGTTTACCTGTCTTTCTGCCTGTCTTTGCATCTGTAAGTGAGCATAAAAGAAGATATATATATATATATATATATATATATATATATATATATATATATATATATATGTGTGTGTGTGTGTGTGTGTGTGTGTGTGTATTTGATTATTTTTTCTACTTTTATATTATGAATAGTCACTTATTACTTTCTATCGCATCTATTACTTCATATAGCATTATATCTATTAAGACACACACACACACACACACACACACACATATATATATATGTGTGTGTGTGTGTGTGTGTGTGTGTGTGTGTGTGTGTGTGTGTGTGTGTGTGTGTGTGTGTGTGTGTGTGTGTGTGTTGACACAAAACTTATATAATGAATACTGGTTTCTCGTGATAGACTAAAGTTTAGCTCGGTTGTCTCTGAAACCATTATTTGTTGAATCAATTTGATCTTCACAGGGAGTCTCATCTTAAATGTTAGCAAACAATGTTAAGTCTAATACTTTTCTGTTTTCTTTACGTACATATATGTGGATAGTTGCTTCTATCTATGTAAAATACGTTGATACGTATTGATGCATAAATATAAACATATGTATGTATGTATGTATGTATGTATGTATGCTTATCTGTGTGTATGCGTGCGTATTTGTATATGCTTATTATCCCACACATTTATAAGCAGACTCTCATTCTACACAGAGAAGTGAAAAGGATACATATACATATTTATAAATTTACAAGATGTAACCTTTTAAGTATAGAGTCAAAATGAAAAGGTCTGACGGACTAAACGAAGAAGAAGAAGAAGAAGAAGAAGAAGAAGAAGAAGAAGAAGAAGAAGAAGAAGAAGAAGAAGAAGAAGAAGAAGAAGAAGAAGAAGAAGAAGAAGAAGAAGAAGAATTACTGATAACACCATTGAAAAAAGATTAGTCACAGAAATATCATGTACAAAAAACATATTCTTCAATATTTTATGTTAGGGACACAATGAGGAATAAAAAGAATATAAATCACATGACCTCATACATAAAAAAATGCATACATACATACATAAATACACACATACGTACAGACACATGCATGCAGACATGCATCCACACACACACGTGCAAGCATAAACACACATGTACACGCACATACATGTACACACGCAAATACTCTTCACGTATACCACGCATATACATACACACCCACATACCCGAACATACACACGCACCAACACTTACAGACACAGATGAGTATAGACACACACCTGCACACGTACGCATTAGGATACACATCTACACAAACAGGAGGACGCATATACACAAATGCATTCACATACATGCACAAACACACATCTACACAACGAGCTGTACTACGATAGCACAGTACGCGAGTTCGAACTTCAATAACACTACTGATTCCTTTCGACCTCATTACTTTGGGGAATATACAAAGCCTCTTTATACCCTGCCAGCTATGAGCTCTCTTTATCCCATCAGCAATGACGCCTCTTTAACCCACCCTCAGATATAAACCCTCTTTATCTCCCTGCTAAAATCCCTCTTTATCCCTTAGCTCTGAACGTTCTTTATACCCCATTCTATGAACCCTCTTTATACCCGCTTCTATGAACCCTCTTTAACTCCCCCCCTCAGCGATAAACCCTCTTTATCTCCCAGCTGAAAACCCTCTTTATCCCTCAGCTATGAACTTTCTTTATACCATAATCTATGAACCCTCTTTATACCTGCTTCTATGAACCCTCTTCGACCCCCCAGCTATAAACCCTCTTTGTCGTCCCAGCTATGAAATCTACTTACCTCACCAGCTACGAACCTTCTTTATCCCTCTGATAATGAAACATCTTTATAACCCCCACCCAGCTATGAGTTTATTAGTACCACAACAATTCACCAAAGATGTCATTAAGTTTGATATGCCATTAGACAATGAGATTAAGTCAAGCCAACAGACTTACACGCAAGCAAGAACGTGTACACACTAACACCCATGTACACATATGTACATATACCTACTTAAACACTTACATATATATCACTCAGTTACATACACACAAATACAAATATGTTAAAACAAATAGTAAGGAAAAATAAATGCATGAACAATGTTCTGGGTAAAAATGAAAATAAAAAATCTACAAACAAAACATGTAAGCAAAACAAAAGGAGAAAGTGAAAAGACTTCAGATTATCGACTTATTCTTAATGTCGAACTCATTTGCCCCCAATGCGTCTCGAATTTCGTTTCGCCACCAGGATAGACTGATTCCCACTTTTTATTTTATCTCTGTATTTCATCCATTGTCCACGCATCAAAACCATAACTCACCATTTCACTCTTTCACACTGCGATGAAAATATCGGCCAGGTATTACTTATAAAACCCACTTAATGTGTCTCGTTCGATATATCCAACGTATTGAATCACCTTCCACAATGACCCTACCCGACGCCACTAACGTCTTGAATCTACCTAGTTCTGTCGACTTTCTCATAGGCACTCATAACATCTGCCCAAAAATTGAAAGACTCGAGAACCAGAAATTGGTAGACTGTTTAAATATGTGGCCTGGGAATTAGATCTCTTGGAACTTATGTCGAACATGTTTTTGTTTTCACATGTCTTTTCCTTTAGGAATATAGAAAAATATATATTTAATATACCGCTATTCTAGCTTGTTGTATACTTACGTATTATCTGCAAATAATAATAATAATAAAATATCAATGGAATTTACAAGGAACATCTTTAAAATTTTGGCATCAAACAAGAAACATATTTCTTTTAATAATGCAGAAAACGTAGATATGAATTTCAACAGTTCGACAGTATTTGACAGCTTATGACAGTGGTTTTGTTCTCTAAAGATAGCATTAAGCTACTTCAAGTTGCAGTCACGTCCTTCTGAGAAGGTTAATTTTATCGTAGGTTGGTAATGATACTGTAATATGATATGTAAACAATGGATGCCTTAAATGCTTTGAAATACCATAGCAAAGAAATTGCCTTAAGGAACAATTTAAGATACAATATCACAAATAAATGAGTACATCACAAACGATTTTTTATAATCTGTTTTTTCTTTTAAAATAAAGATAGCAGGATTTTATTATCCATGTTGGGACATTGTACAATCAGAATGGATATGATTAGGTATTATTTATAACAAGTATACTCCATTGTAATTCTTTAGAAAAAAATGAAACAACAAGCCTCTTGTACATCAGCACCGAATTCCATATATATATATATATATATATATATATATATATATATATATATATATATATATATATATATATATATTAGTTAAGATAACGTAGATATAGAGTCAACGTGCTGGTGGTTTAACGGTAAACCAAGAATTCTAGTTTGTTAATATTCCTAATAAGTAAGATGTCCAAAAAAAGGTAGTATGCTTACTTATTAAGAATATTAAAAAACTAGAATTCAAGGTTTACAGTAAACCCATCAGCAAAAACGACCACATACGCTTTTATTCACACCACAACAACACCAAAAGAGGTATCATGATAGGTTTTTATCTTAGAGCTCTGCGTATTTGTTCCTCGAAATATTTAAATGAATTCAACCACATAGAAAACTCCTTCCTTAATCTTCAATACCCCAAATCTTTTATGCACTTTGCTAAATCTAAAGCCCTCAAAATCCACAATAAGAATCAACCTCGAACTAATGCCCACTCACAATCTTATAAAACTAGTCCCCACTCCCATAGATTCATAACTTTGCCAAACAATTCTTCTTCTCACGGCATGATAAACAACTTAAATAAACTCGATATCAAAACTACCTCTTTACCCTCTAAAACGATCCGCGAATTAGTACACTCTAGCCCTCAACGCAATATATTTTCAAATGCCGGTGTTTATTGTATCACTTGTAAGAATTGTATATCAAAACGTATTAGTGAAACATCTTGGAACGTTCAAGTTCGCTTGAAATAACACAAAAGAGACAAAAAGAATTGGTAACTTAAACAATGCACTATTTCAACATATTTCTCAATCTAATGAAAACTTCGATTTCTATTCAGCAAAGACGCTCATTTACATTCATAATAAAAGATTAAGACGAATTTTTGAAGCCGCTGCTATTCTAGTCTGTAATTACCTAAATATTCGTCCGAGCTGTTATAATATTTCTCCTTAGTTGAGCAAATCCATTTTAAATTGCTACAATATATTCCATCTTCAGTTAATATATTCCACATATATCGTAATTTTATCCTTTCTATTTTTCTTTTTGTCTTTCTTTTTCTTCCTCCTTTTGATTCGAAATATTTCTCGATAAACAAACGGAACATAAATTCTACACAATGTTTCTAATAAGTCAAATGACGTGATTTAAAACAAGAAACGCTGATTCACTAATTAAACAGCCAACCTTTTCTTGTTATACAAATTTTCCCTATGTTTTTTGTATTTTGCACATTTAAACATCCATCGTTGATTTAACATCACTAATATCATCCCTCATTGACTTGATGGGGGTTCATGAGAACCGAAACGCTATAGTGTTGCCTTTGCTTCTCAATAAATCTCTCCTTGTTCTTGGATTACCTTATTATCAATTTTTCTTTATATATATATATATATATATATATATATCGATTGATTGACAGATAGATTGCTAAATCGATACCTCTAGACTATATATATATATATATATATGTGTGTGTGTGAGTGTGTGTCTGTGCGTATGTGTGCATGTGCGCATGCTTTTGTGCGTATTTGCGTGTGTGTGTGTATTAAATCCTTTCATAAACTATCAGTGTTAGCTAGTTTTATATATATATATATATATATATATATATACATATATATATATATATATATATATATATATAAATTGATTGATAGATAGACAGATTGTAAGATAAATACTTCTTGTATTTACATATATGCGTGTATGTGGATGTGTGTGCCTCTGTGTGTTCCTCCGTATGTGTGTTTCTACTCTAAAAGCTGTTGTTCGTACATTTGTTTCCTAACTCTTTTCTCTTATTACTTGTTTTCTGTTACACTAGTCCAATGTTATATGTGTTCACACGCATGTATAATCTATTTTAACGAATGCCTATCGACAAACATAACATCCTGTATCTGAATTATATTCCATGAATCGGACACAGAGTTATGGCACCTGAATTAAACAGACTAAAACTATCGACATGTTAATACCTGAAACGTTGTATTTGAGAATTAGTAATATGGTCTCAGAAAATGGCAATATCTTATTGATTAATGACAACCGTTGTTTCTGTCGTTCCCACTCCTCACTCCTTTCTTCAACTCAAAGACTTTTACTGATTCCTTGTCTTTCTGGCGATTCACGTCTCATTCGATTGAATGTGAATAATTCATTGACTGACTTCATTACGCAGCGGAACCCGAACCAAGATGGGAGTGGAGCATGCTGGGAAACATTCACGCATAAATCATTTTCCGTTTTATCTTTAACGAAGGAAGGAAGCAAAATTAGATTTAAAAAATATTTTTAAAAAATTGAATTTGGTTTCCTTATTTGAGAAAATGCTATCTTTTTCATTTTATTGTTGAATTGTTTAAAGTTAATTTTGAAATGGATTTACACGCTTTTGATATTTTAACTTTCAAACGTTTTCTTGTCTTCAATGGTGCTTCTAGTTTTAAATACGCAGGCATACACCCATGTGTGCATATGCAGTCTCTCCCTGTTCCCGTATCTCTGTCTCTGCATCTCTCTCACTCAAATCCTACGTTGTCTGTCATGAAATTAACGTTATTTTACTGCTGTGAATAAAAGAAAATAAATATTGCGTACTGAAATGGACAATTTAATCAAACTAACTTTCCCAAATATTTTCCGTTTTTATATATCACACTCAGTTGGGTGTCAATGCTTGATTTGATTTGGTCAGGGTTTCTTTTTTAATCCACTGAAGTTGGACATTTGATTGGATTCTTTCTTTAATTGCATATCAACCTTCGTGGGTTATTTTATGCCAAAGCCATCCTTGCAAAACAATAGTGATAACATCTGGGAGTATAAGTGAGCTCATATCCTTCCTAAGGGCATTAGCCCGAAAGTTAATATAATAGTGAAAGGGGAGTTTGAACTTGTTTACTAGGATATCACAGTTCAGAAATGTAACCACTACGCCATCAGAACTACCACTTTTACATCAGTCATCTTCCTCAATAATCTATGGATTGTCCCTAAATTTGAATCCTAATTTCTGCATTAGTCTATTTTTATTATCTTTTTTTTTCTTTTCTGAACAAATCGATTAAATGATTGTTAAATATCTATTAGTTATTTCAATTGATAGAACCTTGGCATAGTTGACAGAGCGCTCGTGTTTTTAAAACTGTGGAATACTGATGGAGTATTTATCAAGCTTATCTTAGTCAGGATGCATTTTAGAAGCCACAAAAGTGGTCATCCCCACTTAGCACTTAAAATACGAGGTGGGGCTATAATGTTCAAAGGCTGAAAATTCCATATGATGACATCTTATCTGATGTTTGTGACTTTTTAGAGCAATGAAATCCGAGCACAACAAAACCGACGGAAGAAGATTGTGAATCGCAAGGGGCACCGTGCTTGAAATATACCGCATTTGGCTAGATTATATGAGAGTATCTTGGACTGCCTATGAACTTCATGCGACCCTCGTATATTCAAAGAAAAAGTAATTATACATTTTAGCTTATAAAACTATTTAAATCACAGAAATTACGATTAATAAATCTTATCATACAGATTAAGGACAGTTACTAATAAAAGGTATCTTTTCTATTATATATTTGCTCGAATAAGACAAAAGCAGATTCTTATTTTCTCTTACGTACACAGGGACGCGTCTTGATTTCTACGTTTAATGCTAGTTGTAATGTTAGTAGTAACTAAAGGTGGCGACCGTAGTCGAGGGTGACCTGAAGGTTCCCTTTTCGATAGCTACTACACCAAGATGTAGGGGAGGGTTCAACTACTTTCCCTGGATTGCTCCACTTTACCCTTGACTCATTCCTTATAAAGCTGAGTGCTAAGCAATGTACCATCAAGTAACATTTTTGAGTCTTTGATATGACTCGACCTGGGATTGGACCCCGGTCTCCCGGGCTATTGGCGAACACTCTAACCATTATACCAATGTCTGGTCATAAGTAAACTATAAAGATACAGAGAAAAACTTCCCCAACTCACACACAAAGGGCTGAAAGTAAAACAAACTTTATGGTATATGAAATATTAATAGTAAGTAAAGTTGGCGACCGTAGTCGTAGGTGACCCGAAGGCTCCCTTTTCGATAGCTACTACACCAAGTTGTATGGAAGGGTTCAATTCCTTTCCCTGGATTGCTCCACTTTACCCTTGATCCCTACCTTCTAATGCTGAGTGTTAATCAAGGTATCATCAAGTACCATTTATTGAGTCTTTGGTATGACTCGACCTGGGATTGATGAACACTCTAACCATTATGCCAATGTCCGGTATAATGTTAGTAGCAGTGTTGGTAATATTCACATGATCATAAAGCAAAAAAGAAATCCAAATAGTTCAAGTTTGTAATTAATGATGGATCCTTTTTAGTAAAAGAAAACTGAAATATATCAGTTAGGAAAACATTATATTTGGTTTTACACTAACAAACACTGGATGAAGAAATTTTGTTTATCATTTATGAAAGTTGCAAAAGTACATAAAGTTCTCTTATTCTCCAATTGGAAAATATCATTTCCATTGCAGAAACGGAAATCACCATACTATGTGCTATCCTTGAGGTGTAAAGCTAGAATAAATGTAAAAGTTGTATCAGAAAAAATATGAAAGTTACAAATGTAGAGAAAATTATATTATCGTCCAAGTAAGAAAAAATTATTTATATTGCGGCATCGGAAATCACCCAACGGTGTGATTATTTTATAAAAGCCGTATCATAAAACCGACTGCGTTCTTTTCCTTAAAGTCGTTCCAGGTTTCATGTTAACCTTGTTTTGAGAGACGTCAAGCACTGTTATAGCGTTCCAATCATGTTGGAAAAGGAAATATATCCAGCTAGATAATTCAAAATTCTTTCTTTCTTTTTATCAGGTATCTGTCATCGACTGCCAGACAGAAAACTCCAAATGTCGACTAAGAATGAAAGTATTGTCAAAAAGTAAACGTATAAATTTCGGTCGTTTCAAATATGAACGAAAATAAACGAAAGTTAAAAAAAATTTGAAAGAGTATGCAAAAAACGTTTTCTCCTTCCTTGAGGAATTCAGGAACTGTGACAATTTCGCCTGTAATCATCGCAAAACTCTCAAAGATTGCACGGATATTGAGAAATGCAAAGAAATGGGAAAAAAAGTCTGTATCTATAGTAATATCCGCTTAATAAAACCAAGGAAAAAGTATTATTATTATTAGTAGTAGTATTAGTATTAGTAGTAGTAGTAATAGTAGTAGTAGTAGTAGTAGTAGTAGTAGTAGTAGACTAATAATATAACTGTTAACAATAACAAGCAAAAGATTTTGCCTTCACTTAGATATGGCAATATCATCAGATAAAAGTATGTCTGTTAAAGAATACGATATTATTATTAAAAATAAAGAGATCGAAATTTAAAAAATGTGTTATACTATAATAACTGGTGCGCTAGTTATTATCAAGGAAGTTATAGACACATATATTAACAAGATTCCTCGCTGCCATTTGTAACCATATATTCAAAAAGCTGCTCTATGTACAATTGCGCAAGAGAGTGCTATCTATGTAAAGGAAATAAAAAATATGTATATTGTGAAGTATAATTCACGATCAGAATTTGTGCACAGAAAAAATATATATTCATCGACTTCCGTTTCCCGAGATGTTGCGTAATGACCTAGTAAGGGACTGTTATAAACAGAAAGTGACTATAGCAGCAACCTTGTCAGAGGGATAAATACCTAGACTGTCCCTCTCGTAAGATACTCTGGACCATTCTTGAAGTGGACCAGAGAAGAACTTTAGCAAATGGACCAGAGAACAAGAAAACGAATGCCCATCCATAATGCATTGCATCTCAGAGATAAGGTTGACAGATTATATATGTAAAGAAGAGAGGGAGAAAGAGGACTTGTTAGCATTGAAGACAGCGTTGACGCTTCGATACAACGACACGAAGGCCACATAGAAAAGCGTTGAGGAAGACTAATTACAGCCCCAGAAACAATACTAACGACACGAGGACCAGCAGAACGACAATAACCAGAAAACAAAAAGTGGGAAGAAAAACAACCCCGTGGAGGTTTTAAGAGACTAACAACCGACATCTCACACGAGTAAACGTGGACGTGGCTAAAAAGGGGAAACCTTAAGAAAGAAACTAAATCTCTTCTAATAGCAGCACAAAACAACGCCATAAGGACTACCCATATCAAAGTGAGAATAGTTAGGACGGAACAAAAAGACAGATATAGGTTATGTGGTGAAAGAGACGAAACGAACAAACACATAATAAGCAAATGCATCAAATTAACACTGAAGGAGTTGAAGACTCGATACGACTAGGTGGGTAATGTGACCCACTGAGAATTGAGCAAGATGGTGAAGTTTGACCTTACGAACAAATGGTATAGGCACAACCTAGAATCTGTCAAAGAGAATTAGACGCACAAACTCCTCTGGAATTTCAAGATACAAACGGATAAACAAATCTCGGACAGACGACCAGATCTTATAATAATCAACAAAAAAAAAATGAAAAAAAAAGAGAACTTACAGAATTTGGGGCTTTGCTGGCCGTTGACCACAGAGGGAAATTGAAAGAATATGAAAAGTGGGATAAGTAACTTAACCTTGCTAGGGAATTGAAGGAGCTGTGGAACAAGAATGTGACGATTATACCAATTGTAATCGACGCTCTTGGTGCAGTACTACAAGGACTGAAAGACTTGGAAATAGCAGGACGAGTGAAGACCATCCAAACTACTGCATTATTGAGATCGGCCAGAATACTGAGAAGTGTCCTGGAGACTTGACGAGACATTTTGTCACTCACATTCCAGTGAGAAACCATTAGCTAACGCTGGTGTGAAAAACTCTCAAAAGAGAACAAATGATAATAATGATAATAGAGAAGGCGATCCACTGGGAATTGTACAAGAAATTTAAATTTGACCATTCGAACAAATGGTATAAGCACAACACATAATCCATCCTAGAAAATGAGACACACAAAATTCTCCGGGATTTTGAGATACAAACGGATCGCCAAATCTTGGTAAGACCTAGTGATATTCAACAAAAAAGAGAACTTGCTGAATGGTGGACTTTGCCGTTCCGGCTAACAGCTGGCTAAATCTGAAGAAAAAAGAAAAGAGAGAAAAGTACATAGACTTTGAAAGAGAGCTGAAAAACCTTAGAACATGAAAGTGATGGTGATACCAATTGTGACTGATACGCTTGGTAGAGTCTCCAAAGTTTGGTACAGGGACTTGAGCACTTGGAAATAAATTATAGCATTGTTAAGATTGGCCAGAATACTAATTAGAGTCCTCGAGATTTAAAGAGACTTGCTGTCTCTCAGACCCCAGTCAAATACTATCAGCTCATGCCGTTTTTCAAAACTCGCAAATAAGTAAATAATAATAATAATAATAATAATAATAATAATAAGAAGAAGAAGAAGAAACCCTTATACAAACAAAAGGAATATACAGCCAGGATATAGGAATGGACATTGACATTGAAAAATGTGTCAAGCTAATAATGACCAAAGATAAATAACGGAGGGAATAGAACTATCTAATAAATAAAACGCCTGAATGAAAAAAAAACAACCTCTACAAATAGCTGGCATTATCAAAAGAGGACACAATTAAACAGAGATTAAATAAAAAAAAGTACTAAAAAAGTACCTCAAATTAGCAAGAAATCTTTTGAAACCATACTCTGTAGCAGATCTCTCATTAAAGGAATAAACCTCTGGGATGTTCCCCATTATAAGAAACTTTGGACCAGTGTTAAAATAGACAAGGGAGGAACGCAGATAAATGCACCCATGGTCAAAGAAATTAGTGTCAATACACAAGGTCATACACCCAACAGATGACATAAGCAGATTATATGTATCAAGAAAATTAGGAAGATAAAAAGTAGCAAGCACTGATGAAAACTCAGAAAAGAGTAAAGAAAGAGTGATAGTCAACCTAAGGACACAACGTAAAAAAAATCTAGAAGAAAAAAAAGGGGAAGAGAAAAAAAACACAATTACATAGATACCTCAAATGACAAACTGGGGAAATTGCACACGAGATGACAGTGACATGACTATAAAAGAGGAAACCTTAAGAGAGAAACTAAATCTCTTTTAAAACGAAGCACCATAATAATCGCATAAAAACCAATTTTTTCAAAGCGAAAATTGATAATACCCACAAAAAATAATAAGTGTAGATTAAGAGGAGAAAGAGATGAACTATTAATCGCATAATAAGCGAAAGCAACAAATAGGTACAAAATGTCTTCAAGTGTAAGCACAGCGGGGTTGGAAACGTGTTCTACTTCGATTTGTACAAGAATTTAAAATTTTACCAGATAAACAAATAATTAAATCTAAAGAAAACATTCAGGATTAGAGAATCGGAAACATCTGGCATATCGACATTACACATACCGAAACAAACAAACAAACAAACAAACACACCCCAACACATAAACAGAGACACACCCACAGACACACACACGCAAACACACAGTCAAAACTCAAGGAGATTCAACCGTAGTTGAAGGTGAACCGAAGGTTTCCTTTTCCATAGCTACTACACCGAGGTGTAGGGGAGAGCGCTACTCCTTCCCCTGGATTGCTCCACTTTACCCTTGACTCATTCCTTATAATGCTGAGTGCTAAGCAAGGTACCATCAAGTGCCATTTTTTGAGTCTTTGATATGACTTGACCTGTAATTGAACCCCGGTCTCCCAGGCTATTGGCGAACACTCTAATCATCATGCCAATGTCTGGTCATAATTAAACTATAAAAATACAGAGAAAAACATCCCCAACTCACAAACAAAGGGCTGAAAGTAAAACAAACTTTATGATATATGAAATATCAAAGACTAATTAGAAAAAAACACTCTAACAAAAACATACAGAACACAGCTTTAGAACAGGAAAAAAGAAGAGAAAAAGAAAAAGAAGGAGACCACACCTGCAGGAAATCTATCATAGAAAGGACAGTCATTACTATGTACACCAAAAACGACGCCAGCCAAAATCATTAAGATACTCTGATGGCAGGAAGGAGCCAGAAATATGTTCCGGCTAGAAAAAATAATTAATTAAAAAAAATATAAATCTCTTTGTGAACCTATTCATTATAAAATATTCAATTTATCCCCTCTATGGAAGAACAATATATATATATATATATAGCCATAACAAATAATTCGATAAAAAGCAAGGTGGATTGAAAATATGAAAGACATGCAAATAATGAACAAAAATGACTGAATATATTCAATAGAAGTAACTGTTAATACACCTAAACGCCCACATAAATTGAAGTCACTTGAAATAGATGAAATAAAAGGGTTCGACCACTTATCCTCCACACATTGAGGAAAACTATTTCAGAAATCATTAAAGAACCTGAAGACATTTTTTTTGCATATAGAAATAGTAACGTACACACGAGCAAAAAACAAAGAAAACAAACGCAAGAAAAGTCCATTACATTCCTTCCCACAATATATAAAATGATAACTTCGATCTGAAATGAAAGAATACCCAAATTCATAGAATGTTAGGACTTTTTCCCTTTCAAACACAAGGGATGCAAAAAGAGAATCATATGGTAGCAAAAATTAGCTTTCATAAACCAGATGATGATGGGGAATTGTCGATACAAAGAGAAAAATCAAAATATGGCTTGCATTAAGTCCAAATAAGATCTTGATTACTTACACTAGGAATGGATCTAAAAGTTCGAAGCATTTTAAAGATTTATGTTAACTTTCCATATCGTCTTTTAGGAATGTTATTATGACGAGGGATTATTTATAATAGCATTCCTTAGAAAGGATTTGGAAAGGTAACTTACTAAGCTCAGATTAATCAGAAAAAATAATGCTCAAAACAAATAATTTGAACATTATCAACAGGATCTTCCAAAGATTCTAACTTTCTCCGCTTTTTTTTTTTTTTCGCATTAAACTAATATCTCTCTCCAAAGAACTTAAAAACACTATGGACACAGAAATATTGTTAAAAAGACTCAACTACCAATTCTATACTGACGAGTAAAAATTATATGAAAAAAAAGACGACGATTTAGATGATCTACAAAGCACTATAAAAATATTCACTGACAACATTGGAATGCAATTTGGTGTGAACAAATTTACAAAAATTATATTTTGGCAAAACTCACAACTAAAGTCTAAAAAAAAAACACTCTAGATATATAAAAAAGAAATCACTGAGTAAGAACAATATAAGACTTATAAATATTTAGGAATTGGAGAAGCAAATGTTATCAATCATTCTGTAAATAAAGAAAAAAAAAAAAATTTATAGGAGAATGAAAACTGCATAAGGAATTGAACTACATACCAAAAATAAAGTTAAAGCAATTGTCATGTTGGCAATACATTTAGTAACATATAATTTTAATAAAATATACTGGACATTAGATGAAGCAAAAAAGATAGATACTGAAGTTAGGAAACCAATAATCTGCCACAGAATCTAGCATACAAGAGCAGATAGAGAATATCTCAACGTCAAGAAAGAAAATCGAGAAACCCTAATACAAATTACCTATAGACCATTCAGTGTTGATTGGATGCTACTGTTTGTAAACACACTCGAGAAACAAAAGAAACATCTTCAATTATTAAAGGAAGTTATATATTTGAAATCCCCGGAATGTAATGGCTAAATTGTTGGACAGTGGCCTTAAAGTACGAGATTTCGAACTCTAGTCGCGCTATCACGTTCAATCCTGGATTAATATTTTGGGAAATGTATGAACCCCGTTACCCACCAGCTATAAGTTAAATTGGAACACAGCTGTTATTCTACACGGATGCCTTGGCAGTAAATAACACACGAAGATTGATATGCCACGTGCTTTTCTTCTTGTTTATTAAAATAAGGTCTGGTCTTCTAGTCATGATAGAGTGATCCATCTGTATCACCAAATCGCAGAGGATTTCGTGGGTGTTATTTTCTTGAATATATTTTGATTTGTGCATGTACCATTTTAACCAGGGACAAATTTAAACCTGTTGCGTAATTACAAGTGGATTGTTTCCCATTCAGTTGTGCCTAGTCTTGTGTTCATCTTGTGCTAGTTTACTACTTTCCGTTTCTATATGGTAAACATTTTTATCTCCATCAACACAGCCTACGTTTAATATTTCAAATGCGTATTATCCAATTTTGTGCAGCAATGGTTATTAATCATTAAATAGTTATTTTATTTCTTTCAAGTTTTTCACTTCAGCGCTAGCTGATGGTGTTTCACTGCAGTTTCATTGTCAACAAGTATCATCAAGTCTCTTGGACCTTTCACATTATTACGGCAGATTTTAACTATGCTGTAGTTTGGAAAGCCTTGATTCGCTCTCCGATTTCCATCTCTTTCATTTCCCTTTCCAATCATTTCAGGACCGTTCCAAGTATCCCGTTTACAACTGGTATAAATGTCACTCTCATATTCAACAGCTTTCGTATTTTTTACAAGGTCCAAGTACTTGTCTCCCTTTACGTTTTCTTTTATTCCCACTCAGCAGTCCACTGGAACAGCAAAGTCAACTCTACAGCACATTCTTTTTTCTTTTCTCTTTTTGTGAATTACCACTAGGTCTCATTTTCTGGCCAGTGATCTGTTTGTATCTCGAAATACCAGATAATTTTGGGCATCTCATTCTTCTGGACAGATTCTTTTTAGAGCATATACTATTAGTATGTTCAAAGTTCAATTTCTTGCACAGTTCCGAGTGGGACACCTTCCTCATATTGCAGTGTCTTATACTTCTGCCACTCTAGTTTGCAACACTTGTTTACAATGCAAATCGTTTTTCCTCTATAATGGCATTATCTTCATTTGATATTCTTTTGCGTATTATCTATTTTCACTTTAACCTAATTGGTCTTCATGGCGTTGATTTATACTGCCATAAGAAGAGATTCAGTTATTGAATATGCATAGACATGGAGAATTAAATGGAGCAGTTTTTGATTAAAGGAGTGTCTCTCTATGGTGACCAATTATATTTTACAACTGAATCGTAGTGGTTGAGCGGTCCTTGACTCAGTTGTCAAAGAATTTATGTGACTTGGTACTATTTACCAACCCCTCCGCTCGGGCAGGATATGACACAAGGTCAATTTTTAAGCGGAGTTTAACAGGTTTTAATTCAGAGTTTTCCTTCTCCTAGACTAGTTGCCTCAACAAGGCTGAAGAACCTAGTCCGTCCTACTATTTACCCATAGCTGGAGGGAGAATAAGGGGGTTCATACCTTTCCCAAGGGTATTTGCCCGAAAGTTCATCGCTTTAACCATTACACCACGAGGACACCCCTTATGTGACTTAGTACACTCCATTTGGTTCGTACAGGTTTAGAAGAGCGGTTGGAGAAGCCCGATCCGATCAATCGGCTGGTCATTTCAAACCCAAGCAACTATATGATTTTCCCGAGCATATTGTTCAAATTGCTCTTGTCACAAAAATCAACATAACCCGTTTGATTTTAAAGATGCTAGAAAGTTGTGACTGAGGGTCATTTCTGTTGAGAAAAATTGAACTTTGACTACCCTGGATTTGAAAGTAAACTGCATCTAATGGTGGGGTTCCTGTTCTGGAGTTTGTGGTATGCGGAGCAGCTCTTCATCTACATTACTCACAGGTCCACAGAGTGGTAGTACCTGTTAGGGTATCTTCTATGGACCAAAAAGGAGTTTTCAAAAATTTACTAAGGATTTTTATTGTTGATTTTTTTTTAAATACTTGATAAAAAAAATTACTAATTTTAAATGGTAATACTTGAACCCATATAACCGAGTACGAGCAAATGATTAATATGAAATAGAATCATTCGTGTCAGTAATATATGAAGCTATTAAACTTTACGCTATCCAAAGAGCTTTAACCCGTTTAAAAATAAAGTTACCTACCAACTATTCACTTACAAAACATACTCTCTCTCACGCACACACGCTTACGGCCTCTTGCCTCCCATCACGAAAACTATACAAGTTAGACGAACCAGACACGCAGGACACTGCTGGAGAAGGAAGGACGAACTCATCAGTGATGTTCTCCTATGGACCCCCGCATATGGCCAAGCAAAAGCAGGACGACCAGCTCGAACATACATACAGCAGCTATGTGAGGATACTAGATGTAACTCTGAAGACCAGCCAAAAGCGATGAATGATTGGGAGAAGTGGCAAGAGAGGGTCAGGGATATCCGTGCTGGCGGCACGACATGATGATGATGATGATATATATATATATATAAAAGATGATTTGACATTAAATGACTGACAAGGGGCGATATACTATAAAACACTAACCAATCAACCAACTGAGAAAAAAATCATGTTTCACAAAATATATTATTATTTTTCAATCTATACTTTGTCATGATCCTTTACTTTGTGTTGGTGAGGAAACTTGTGTTCCATACTTATCCAGCTAGATATCCCAGTAATATCTGTTCCTCTTGGCAAGGTTCAGTGATGCTTGGTATGTCACAGAGTAGGAGCCAGACGAAACTTTGATCACTTAAGAGGAAAAAAAAAACACTCTATTTACATTTAGTGATAGAGAGAAACTAAACGAATGTCTGTTCCTTGGAGGGAAAAGAAAATCGAGGCTGATAATGCAGGGAAAAATATTCAGAGAGATCAGTCCTGTGACAACTAACTCTCGAATTATGTTGCAAGCAGCAATATCGTGCATTCCGATAAAACTATGCTGCTATGCCTCGAAAGAGATGTAGCAGCAGCAGTAGATTTAGACCAGCAAAGCACTGTAGGATGCAAAAATAATCAACGAAAAAACCTGTAGAGCATTTTTTCGACTGGGTTTGGACTATTATCAGGCCAACATAGATAGATAGATAGATAGACAGATAGATCTATTTAATATACCAGGTCATTTCATCACGCCCTCTATACCTTTATTTAACCTTGTCTCCATTTGCAATACTGGACATTGGCATGATCGTTAGAGTGTTCTCTAATAGCCCGGGAGACAAGGGGCCAATCCTAGGTCGAGATCAAGAGTAAAGTGGAGCAATCCAGGGAAAGGAGTAGAGCCCTCCCCTACATCTCGGTGTAGTAGCTATCGAAAAAGGAGCCTTCGGGTCACCCTCGACTAAAGTTGCCAACTTTATTAACCTACTTACTCATTTACAATGATCAATACATTCACTAAAGTCTTATTCGATGTTCCATCCTCATTGGAAAAATCCCTTATCTCTAATGCAGTTTGGTTTGGTTTCTTGGTTTAATGGCATATCAACTCTTTTTACGTTATTTAATGCCAAAGCCATTCTGCTAGAAGAACAGTAGTGGTACTATTTAACCCATAGCTGGGAGGATAAGGGGGTTCATACCTTTCCCAAGGGTATTTGTCCGAAAGTGAACGTAATAACGCGACTGGAGTACGAACTCGCGTACTACAATTCCGCAGTCCATCGCTTTAACCATTACACCACGAGGACACCCCCTCTAATGCAGTGGTTTAGGCATTTGGATAGAAGAAAATTGATTAGAATGAAATTAGCTATATAGATATAATTTACAGAAAAAAGACATGAATATATAAAATATATATAATCACTACCTTCCTTCTCCAAAGAAGCGATGAACTGCGGAATCGTAGTACGCGAGTTCGTACTCCAGTCGCGCTATTACGTTCACTTTCGGGCAAATACCCTTGGGAAAGGTATGAACCCCCTTATTCTCCCTCCAGCTATGGGTAAATAGTAGGACGGACTAGGTTCTTCAGCCTTGGTGAGGCAACTAGTCTAGGAGAAGGAAAACTCTGAATTAAAACCTGTTAAACTCCGCTTAAAAATTGACCTTGTGTCATATCCTGCCCGAGCGGAGGGGTTGGTAAATAGTACCTTCCTTCTCCAAAGATCTTCAGTAAAAAAGAAAATAACATCTTTAAATAAAGTTCTTCTACCCGTCCATTTGACTAACCTTAGAAAAGTTTGGAAAAAGGCCACAAGCATAGAGTTTATGATCAGTACTGACTCGACTCCATAACAAATTAGTTGTTTTAGGCATTAGTTATGAATGAACTATTTCAACCAGCCATAAATATATGCATTAACCTTTGGGACAAATTGATACAGTCCGTGAAGCATGAAATCACATTTATTCCAGAAAATAATTCTTCATAAACTTTTAGGATCATACCGCAGTTTTGATTGATGTTTCACCTTCTCCTCCGCATCCAGTCATTTTACTGATCTTCTCCGGTTATTAAGCAAAATCTATTCTAATTAATTATTTTGACATTAATAATAACACAATGGAAAAACGGATCGTTTTCATTCTATTGAACATGATTAATGCAGATCGCTATATGTCCGATTTTCATTCCGTCATTCAAATAGAAGCTGACAATCGATTTTTCTTGTAAATCACTCCAAAATGATGTTAAATGGGTTCTAATCAATAAATTGGAATTTTCTAAATTGTTCTCAACAGATGAATTCTATTCAAATCGTAGAATATATCCCCCCCCAAAAAAAAAGAACTTGGCTATTACACTTTTATTTTTAATTCACGGTAATATCTCAAAAATCTTAAAACGAAATCAAGGTTGAAAACACAGAAATTATTAATATCTCACACACATTTCTATTTACAAATCTCATATGAAGTTATTTGGAGACAAAATCATTCAAAACTGTGAAAATAGATACAACCCATTCACATGATAATGGTTTATTACTGAGACAAGAAACTAAAAAAAAAAATTGCATATCCTGGAAGCTTATATAATAATAATTAGAAAACATTGATTTAATGTCTCTAGCTCAAAGGCTGCACTTTTTACAGGATGTGTTCCAAATAAATCATTATCATATTCATGTATTGCATTTATTTTGAGACACTCTGTACTTATTATTATGCAGGATTATCATTAAGCAAAATAAGCATGTGCTTAGAGAATTAAGAAAATAGGAAGCGTCATAGAGATTTTTCATCTAGAGGAAGATATCAAAGAGTCTACGAACATATCTTGATACAGCTACGTCACCAACCCACACGCACACCCCCGCTGCATCATGACTCCGTCCAAAACTCGACTCCTCTGAGGTTCAAAACTCAACTCCCTAAATTCAAATCCTTCCATATTTTATATTTTCGAAAATTATTTCATCAGCCAAAGTGACGTCATCTCACCATACATAGCATCTTATCATCACCCGCTACGCGTCTCCACTTTAATTATATTTTATTTCACCTCGACCAAGCTCTATGATACGACGCAAACGTATTTTATTTACATTTGGCTTTCCTGAGTGATACGAGAAGTGTCAGTGTCATAACTTCGCGTGTGCACGTGGCGCCGAGTACAATTAAACTAAAATATCCCTGAACAGTAAGCAACCTGGCTAAACAAAATAATAATGAAATAATTAATAAAATTAATTATCAGTAAAATAATCAATATAATTATCACGCTAATCATTTTATATTTACACAAATCAGCAGCCAAGAACCTTCAGACTAACAGATTTCGACACTGATTGCAATGCCCATACGAAAAAAAACAAACAACAAAAAACAGTTTTCCCATCAAATCAGAAAAACTAGTACAAATATCTGGATAGTTGCTTACAGTTTTAAACAAAATAAGGCGAAATTTATTCAGGTGTTTAAAAGTAATGAATCAAAACAGTTAACACGTCAAAAATTCGCGCTGACTCACTAACTCTTTGAAAAATTAATTCGACAATATTCACCTGCGTCAACTCACGCATATACATATTTTAATTTTTTTTTTTTTTTACAAAATTTTACAAGCACTATAACGCATCTGGAATCTCGGTTTAATCTTCAAAAATTGACAAGAAATATCAGATGTGTTCTTACAAAATCCTCATTTAAGCACACAAATCTTTCCAGTATTTCACTTAAGCGAGTTTATCAGCTTACAAAACCAACATTTTTCCCAAGGTTTCAAAAATAGTTGGAACACATAATTCGATAAAGTTTTTTTTTATTTCTTGCAAAACTTATTATAATTTGATGCTAGTTCATTCTGCACAACTCGTACTGACTATATATATATATATATATATAAAGAAAGGTCGACTAAAGCAAAACCAAAGAAAACAGACCCGAATTGAATCTAGGCATATCATCATGAAATTCATCAGATAAAACCAACAAGAAAAAGAAAGAAAAATATAAGGACATACTGATAGGCCAATTTTGCTTGCTTCAAGTAGTATATATATATATCCTTTAATCATTCTCATTGTTCTCTAATATTTGATAAATACTGAATACCAATACCAATCCAAAGGGGAAATGTTTAAGATATCTCAACTGATTTCTATGCTAAAAAAGGGTTAATGTTTTGCCCCCAAAAATATGCTGAAGAAGCTGAAATTATTGTAGATGTATTTCTGCATTTTTTTAAAAAACCGGCGAATTCGTGCGAGTTTTTAATTAGAACAAAATCGAAGTATCGCGAATTTTTTTTCAAATGTAGGGATACTTCGAAGATGACAGTATATGACTTGCAAAAAATTTGAACGATCAAAACACAAGATAATTTTAGAAATCTTTTCCTTCCCAAAATATTAAAGATTCTATTTCTTTATCAATTAAATTCATTAATCCTATTTACCAACCCCTCTGCTCGGGCAGGATATGACACAAGGTTAAGTTTTAAGAGGAGTTAGAATTCAGAGTTTTCCTTTTCCTAGACTAGTTGCCTCACTGTTGTGGTCTTCAGATAAGAGCGGTGGAAGAACAACTCAAACAACGGGTGATAGGTGAACGTTATTGTATTAACAGAAAAAAGGAAGTCATACAAAAGAAGTGCTAGCCGTTCTCGTCTCGCAGTCTGTCTGTCAAATCTCACGTAAGAAACGAGAAGTTGTCTTCTCCGAGTGAGCTAAGCTCGGCGAATATGTTTAGGTTTGACGAGTCCATCTTTTGGGTATGGTAGGATATGTCCCCATAACACTCACCAAGGCTGAAGAACTCAGTCTGTCCTACATATTACCCAGCTGGAGGGAGATTAATTGGATTCATACCTTTCCCAAGAGCATTAGTGCTATGTGAAATGCAATCATTCTCGTCCAGGATGTGAACTCGAGTCGCCGTGTCCATTTCCACGACGATAACCATTACACCACGGACATTCCCTATAAATTAGATTCATAAATGAATCATAAAATGTCAGCCTACCGAAATGGTATAAATATGTGAAGAAATAAATATTTCTTAAATAAGAAATGGAATTGTCTATAAATTCATTACTTACTGTTAGTTAAGTAACTTAACTAACAGTAAGAAGTGAATTTATGGGGTCCCAGGGCAAGCTGCGTTGCCGTTTATTATCTGACTCCATTCTAGGTTATTCTGTTCTTATCCCACTTTTGTTTTGTTGGTTTAACGTCTTGAATAAGAAGGCTGTAAAAGAATTATATGAAAGAAGATAGTAACAGATAGGAGATGAAGACATTTTTTATATTTTTTTTTATTCCTGGGTTCAACAACCATTCAGAAGGTGAGGAAATTCTCCCTGAATAGAATTGAATTGGTTGAATCTCCCAGTCAAAGTGGTAAAAATGCGCTAGTCGTTTCTTGGGTATATATATATATGTCCTTATTCGTTATTTAAAGCTTTAACAACGTGTTCAGTATAAAAAGCTTTAGCGATTTGTTAGTCACTTTTGGAAGTTCGTCTAAATCCGGTGTTTTAGTCATGAGTTGGTAATGAAAGAGATTACTACTACCAATGGAAGGGTTAGCCTAAAGACAAGCGCATGGCGTCCTCCACCAGTTAGCCAAGTGTTGACACTCCGCTGGTCGCTGCTGAAAGAGAATGAGATTTCTCCTTTTGTCAGGTTGGTCCTTTTTCTTTACGCATGCGTCGCCCCTCTTCCTGTCAGAGGCCTCTGGGAGTTTCTGCATATTTTAATAATTATTTTAATTCAATTCAAATTTTATTTATTTATTTATTTCCTATAAATTCTTTCTTGCTTAAATAACTTTCAATTCATTTCTTTTGAGTTAAAATCTACTTCCTTTTCTTTCAAAAATGCATTTCATATCAACGTTAAATTTTTCTTTAATG
This sequence comes from Sepioteuthis lessoniana, assembly GCA_963585895.1. Classification (NCBI taxonomy): domain Eukaryota; kingdom Metazoa; phylum Mollusca; class Cephalopoda; order Myopsida; family Loliginidae; genus Sepioteuthis; species Sepioteuthis lessoniana. The sequence continues at coordinate 46,896,223 of OY757923.1, forward strand.
AAATGAATGCTGTTTATATTTATACTTGCGTTATCAGCAGCAGTATATTTACATATTATTTTAGTCGTGAGTACATTTTCTCTCTCATATTATTACATTCTTACACAAAATAAATTTTACTCACAAAATATGTCCCTTTATTTTAATCTTATAATTATTGCTATACTTCATTGATATCTATGCTATAACCGAAAGTATCTTTGGTTACAAGAAAATGTTTTTATTTTTGTTTTTCAACAAACATTTCACTCGATCTAAAAAAGTAAAAATTATAAATGTGTATATCAGATTTTTATTTATTTATTTATTTATTTATCAATCTATTTTCCCCTTTATCAGTTTCGTACAAATACACATATTTATGCATTGATAGATAGATTGATAGATAGACAGATATGTGTGTGTGTTATATATAGCTTAACTAAAAAAGAATTATGGTTATATATATATATATATATAGAGAGAGAGAGAGAGAGAGAAAGAGAGAGGGAGAGTGAAGAGTGAACTAAAAATGACACTAATAGACGATAATGATAGACAATAATTTTGGGAACTGACCAAAATTAGAATCTGTTTAATACCCCACTTGCATTCACAATGTAAGTAATCTTACGTAATCATTCTTCTAATAAGATAGAATAAGATCCTCCCAGGTTTTGTATATACTGTGGAACCATAATCTTCTAAATGTTTAGACGTTCTACATCCAACCCCTTTAGTATAGAAAAGTCATTTTCAAGAAAACATATGCATATTTGGCTCGTAAAATTGCTTTAGCCTTCAAAATATTCTATATGGATCAGAAGTATTAGGGAAGTCGATAAAAACTTTACAAAGGTTTGATTTTGCTTTTTTGTTTAATGGCATATGAACCTTCGTGGATGATTTAATAACAAAGCTATCCTTGTAGCAGTAGTGGTACTATTTAACCCAGTGCTGGATAAGGTGGTCCTTATCTTTTCTAATATTGTTCTGAAAGAGAACGTAACAGGTTGACTTGAGTTCGAACTCACTTACTACAATATTTCAGTCTATCAGATTAGCCACTATGTCACAGGAATGTTGCCCTCAGAACTTAGAAGTAAATTTCATAAAACGCGATGTAAGGTAAAATGGTATTTTGCCTATCAATGTGTAAATTTGAATCAGTGAGCGAGTTGGAATTCCAATATTTATATCGTTATGAATCATATCTTACCTTCCAACCTGCACTTATGGGTAATACAGTAGAAAGGCTGATATTCCAAGCTTTGGTCAGTTGCTCGTTTAGGCAGACTGTATTCAATTCGATAACAGATGACAATTGCCTGTCCCAATCTCGGGGAAAATAGTATAACAGTTTGTCATTGAGTTGAAATAACATGATTGTAAAAGAAAAAGACTAATGAAACCACAGCAGAATCAGTAATGGCGTCAACAGATCGTGACACAATGACCGGAAAATGACGATACAGCAAAACAAAAAACAAAAAACAAAAACAACAAAAAAGCAAACATATATTTAACTACTCTGCATTAAATCTCTTTTTGTTGACATAATACATGTTCTAAAACGGCATTATGCGTCGCTTTTAATTTCTTTCGCTTTTCACTACGGCTATCAAGTCTTTTAAAACGTTACATTAAAGACTTTATATAAAAGGATTCTTAACAAGAATTTTTCTCCTAAAAATGACTTAAAGTCAACACTAGTTGACAACAATCAAAAAGTAAATAACCCAAAAGTAATATTGGTGTTTATCTTATAACGTCTGTTCGTCTCTCTTTCTCTATCCCTAACTTTATCTCTCTCTCTCTCTTTATCTCTATAGTTCTCTTTTATATATATATATATATTGACATTCTTTTTCTTCTACTCCACCAATTCATAGAAATTAGAAGGGCCTACAATAAACCTTGGGACTAATTCATAATTAATTTTGATAATATACTTTGTGATAATGGACTTTTAAAAAATTTCATAATGGTACATAATCATGCACTTCAAATTCACCAACCCAGTCAGCTGGGAAGCACTGCTCTGTGCAAACAATTGATTAATATTGAATAGAATTATAAGTGTTAGATAGCAATAATTTAAAAAATTTCATTGCATAGAAACAATAGCAATACTAGTGTGCATAATAATTAGTTCTAGTTCCTGTAAAAATGATATTATCGACGAACTAATATTTTATGTATCATGTACTTTTACTTAAATGTTTGCAAACAAATAACTGATGTTGAATTCTTATTGTTAAATCCCAATACTCAAAAGCAAATGTGTGCAAACAAATGATTAATAGTAAATAGAATTATTCGTATTAGATATAAATACATGAAATTATTTATCTGTATGCAAAAAGTGAGCTCAGGACAATTTAAAAATGTTATCAACAAAAGGTGTCAACAAATCGTGTGTATATATATATATATATATATATATATATATATATATATATATATATATATATATATGTATGTATGTATGTATGTATAAGCTGGATTTGGTATTAAATAACCGACAATAGCTGATATGCCATTAAACCAAATCAATCAATCTAACGATTAATCAAATTCATGATGAAGTTTGTGATGCTTAACTATTAAGCCATATTCCCTCTCTCTCTCTTTCTCTCTATCTCTTTCTCTCTCTCTCTCTCTCTCTCTCTCTCTATATATATATATATATATATATCTTAAAATGAGTTGGTCCATGAAGAGATTTGTATTTGGTGGGGTATTTATTTATTTGTTCCTTACATACGTGGATGTTTCCAGCTTTTTGCTTTCGTCAGAGAACATATATGGCACAAGGCCTTGTTAATGGGGTACTCAATGAGACTTGAACTCGCTCGTGTTTGGAGTTTGAATGTCTTTTCCTTGTTTAGGATTGACCTCCATATAAACCCATAACCAACTGAAAACCATTCAAACTGCCAATACCACTGAGTACAAGTCACATTGAGTAAACTACGAATTTGCCAGTATGTCTGTATATATATATATATATATATATATATATATAGAGAGAGAGAGAGAGAGAGAGAGAGAAAGAGAGGCGGTATAACTGGGACTGGCAAATTCGTAGTTTAACCCGATGCATAGGATATCAAGGCCCGACTTTTCGTTGATATCACCGTTTTCGTTTTTCAAATTTCTGATGAGGGGTTCACGTGACATTGTAACTAAAGTATTGGATAGGGACATCGAATTAGTGAGTCTTAACCTCGGTCGTTCTATTACATTCATTTCTTGACTAATACTTTCGGGAAGATCCTTAGCGTCCTACCAGTTAATTAGTACTATTGCTGTTGTTCAACAACATTTGCTTTGGTTGATATGCCATCAACAAAGAATCATAGCGGAATTTCACGTCAAGAAATTAGTAAATAACCAATAGTAATAATCAATATCGGAAGGTTATTTTGAGAAGGGATAAAGAGAATATATATATATTGGAATATATCTCAGCATAAGACATACAATTATCGGTCGTGTGTAACAAATTTACATGATTACAGGCGAGTTAAAGAATCGGCAAAGGATTGGAAGACTGATGAGGAATTTCCTTGTGAGGATTGTCAGAAAAGAACTCAGTTCACAGATCGTTTTCTTCAAGACGGTTGCCTTATTCTTCAGAATCTTCAAAGAAAGATAAACCTAGCTGATCACACTTCTTAAAATACTGTTATATTTTGTTTGTTTTTTGTTTTGTTTTGTTTTGTTTTTTCTGATGAATAACTGTTATATTTATTGTTTTAAGTTGTTTGAAATTTGACAGTTTACTCTTAACAGTTTATCTATATAAATGATATGGCATTTCCACTCTGATATTATTTGATGATTTTTACATAAGAAAATTTCATGTGTATTCTCAAGGTCAAAGTATTGGTATAAAAAAGGTGAAACCTTCGGTGATAAGCATATCATTGCCCATTATCATAAATGGAAAGAGTTAAGATGTATTGGAGGCAGAAAAAAAAGAACATCATTCATGTGTTGTGGGGATCTGACAAGACTCAAAACGAAGTAGCTGTCCAGTTAGGATACACTCAATCTGCCATCGCGAAAATTAAAAGACGAACTTTTTCAAAGCTGTTACCAATTGCGGTTCCCAACCCAAGAAATAGCAAGAGATAAACGTCACCTGAATGAGATATTTATTTCCAATCGATTTGTTAATGGTTGTGAAATTTCCGAAACTTGGAATGGTTCTGGTGTAGCAGTTTCTCGATCCACAACACTTGGGAGATTCCATCAGCTCGGATATGACAGCCGGATAAGGATTTCGAAGCCAGAGCTGACATTTAAATAGAAACAAAAACATTCAATATAGGCAAGAGATCCATCAAAATAGGGCTGTTGATCAATGAGAGCAGGTCATTTTCAGTGGTGTATGAAGATTTTGCATTTCCTTCGGGGATCATCGCCTCCTTGTCTGGAGAAAGTCATACAAAACATATGATGTCAAATACATGAAAAAAAAATCGTAAAATTACTTCATTCTATAATGGTCTCCAGTTGTTTGACCACCACTGGTGTCATAAAGATTTCCTTCTTGAAAAGATCAATTATTACTCTTGTTAATCAAAATATCCTAAATGATTTCTTTATCACATTGGGATCAAATTTGGTGATAATGACTTCATTATTCAGCATGACATTGCTCCAGCCTAAAATATGAAATCTTTAAAAGAATTGTTCTGGGAGAAAGGTATACTTGTACATGATTGGCTCGCCAATAGCTCAGATGCATATCCAATTAAAAAAAATTATGGGGATCCAGAAGAGGATATTAAGAAATTACTAACCATCAAATCTTAAAGAATTGAAGCGTGTCATTACTGAATTATGGGTATCGGTATCACCGGACACTTGTCGTGATTTAATCGGTTTATTACAAAAGAAAAAATGAGAGAATTAGTATAATACAGAATGTGCAACACCAAAAGATCGTGTGTACTATAATTCTATTTTTTAATTAAACAATCTTATCGTTAAAATCGGTTTTCATTTGGGTTAGTTACTTAAATGTCTAAGTATAACCAAAGTCGAATTGAAATAGGAAAGTTACTTGCAAAGAATTGAACCTTCCGTTTCACTTAATTGTTCTAGTTTCACCCAGGCAACACCAGATTGTTTTTCGACATAATTAAATATATTGACTTTAATAAACAATCTTTAAAATACACGTAAATCAGTATTTTCCTTATGGAAAAAAAGGGATGATACGAAGTCTTATGTAAAGTTGGGCGGGTTTAGATCCCAGCTTCAAGCGTCCTACGGGTCTAGACACAATGATCAGCTGTGATAAAACGAAACAGTCTGTCAGTGGATGACAATATACGCTCCTCTATGGGGGTTGAGCACTCTGGCGAAGGGATTTACGGCTGCCACTCGCATAATGCAAAGCTCTTCGAATGAACTGAGCACTCTGGTATCCAGTAAGGTATAAATGTAAACAAACGAAAGCTACTACTTAATGCCTTATAATTCCCGAGCTGACGCTGTTCGCTTGTTGACTCAGCGGTATGATACTATGTCTAACGTAAAGTTGGGCGGGTTTCACTTCAAGCGTCCTACGTGTCTACCCACACTGAAGAGTTGTGATACAACGAAACAGTCTGTATGTCGATGACTATATATATATATATATATTCTATAAAATTAAACCATAAAGTTTCAACTTTGTCCGCCATAAATTTATTTCAGCCATATAAAATGACCTTCTTCTGATAGATAAAATACAGTTATATATTTGAATATAATGTAGACGGGTGTACATTGCTTTCGGAAAGAAGAGAAAAAAATTAACTTTTTTAATTCAAAAAACCTTTATTAACCGAGGAAATATCCTTATATATTAACAAATATAATGTGTATGTATTCTTCGTTTTTTTTTTAATTTAAAGATTTCTTTTTTTTTTTCAAAATTACCTTCTTGTCAGAAGCGATGTAATCATGTCTAAATTATATTCAAATATATAACTTATTTTATCCATCTGAACGCCATTTTATGTGGTTGAAATAGATTTATAATGGGTCTACATTTTTTTTTTTCGTTTAACATTTTATAACAATGTTTTTACTCTTCACGTGAGTTTCGATGTATTTTTAATCTGAAGTTTATTACATCTTCTATCGTCGTTGACATTGACCACTCAACAGAATATTCATATTACCCTTCGATTATTGCTTAATAGTTTAATCCTTAATAGTTTAATCCTTAATATATATATATATATATATATATATATATATACAAGCTTAGTTCTTTATAAAATGCATGAATTAAATTACTTATGCTAAAAATCAGAGTGTAGTATCTATACTCATCACGATATATGCAAGAACGTTTAACGTAATGAACATGAGTGATTTAATTGGAATATTCGCTCTGGGAAGAGAGTGCACTGGTTCGATTGGAGTCAGTTTCTATACACAATATGACTGATATTAGTGCTAAAATGTCTTCACATAATCCATTTAAATTCTAGGACAGGCTTCATATGATGGTGGCTCAATAATAACCTGATGTACCAGCTCGTAAAAGCTCAGCTTCAATTTTGTGAAATTACAAGGCAATATTTTCTGTCTAGTGTACTGGGAGCAAGAATCCTGCTTGATCATCTACTGGCATCCCGTTCCATCTTCAATAATGTCAAAGCCTGACCACATGTTAAAAACATCTGCTCTGCAACGCCATTGACACTTTCCAGTGGCTTGAAAAGGACCTGATCTTAACCCTATTGAACATTTCTCGGGCATATCCGACTGTCAAGTGTAATCTTTGTTCACTTTCTTCCTATTGAAACACTTGCAGAATGTACAGATGTAGTTTAAGAAAAATAGCAAAATATTATCCAGATGTATATATGAAAATTAATAAGGAGAATGTGGTGGTGTTTTGAATGTGTATTTTGTACGAATTGATTGCTATAATATTGATATCATCGTGTACAAAAGACTAAAAACTTTTTAATAACTGTATCTATGTCCAGTTTACCGATAATTATGCAAAAGTCTTCTCGTTTCTGACAACATGGTACCATTATTTAAAATTCTTACAAATTTGCTTTGAAATCAAAATTTACCAAGACTGCACGTTTTTCAATCATTTATCTCTACTCAAAACTGCATAACATTTGTAGGTTTTCATAGATTCTTTGTATAAGTCTGCCATAGCATTTTGTGAAGCAACTCAATTTGAATACATCTGAGAAAAAGCTATTTCTTAACTTTTGTGCTGTTGTATTTATACGATGTTTTGAAAACCACTGCCTACACACATCCATAGATATGCATTCATATATATATACAGATATATATTTATATACATATATATATAATATATATATATATATATATATATATATATATATATATATATATATTGTGTGTGTGTGTGTGTAGGAATTTTCCAATCACACTGGCTTTTTGAGATTAGCCAGAATACAAAGTAAGACGGTGTGTTCAAGAACAAATATATGCTTGTAAGAGAAATATTTTTTATGAAGTGGCCTATGGATATATCGGTATATTTGCGTGTTCTTTTGTGCGTCTGAATATACATGTGTGTATGTGTCTTTGTATCTGTGTGTAGTTTTATTACCGCATAAAGAAATAAATACATAATACAAACATTTTTGTAACTAAACAAAAGGTTACTGAATAAGTAATAATCAAAACTGAGGTTGGAAATGAAATGGAAAAGTTTATGATATTAACAAAAGTAGCGAGAAGAAGGTGCCCGCTGCTCGCGATGACTACTTAGCATATTTTTAGCTATTTGTCGCGTGCCCCACTAAAGGGGTGAGCACGGCACAAGGCATTTTGAATGTGGGTCCAGGCGCAGGGCCATAGCCCAGACACGCTCAGTGGCTCCAAAAATGCTTCAGGGCCCGTCGGCATTTCCCTAAGAAGAAGCTTGTCAGGCAATAAATCTAGCCCCACTGAGAAGGGTTAGAGCTTGGAGGGACCCCGTGTCTCTAAGAGGGTTGGCCGTGTGACGTAAATGCTGGACTTCTCCGACACCCTAGTAAGGCAGCCTCGACCTAGTAAAACGCCACTGTCAAAAGCAGCATATTTTTAGTAATTTTTTAAGCTTTCTGCTCAGATGTGATACAAGATAGAAAGAATGGGGCGCCCAATGAAACTTGAACTCACGCGTTAAGTTTTGCTAGTCTAGTTTTCTAACCAGTATATAACACTAAGGGTCCAGTTATCATATTTTTACCCTCCTCACAATAGAGTCCAACGTATTTATAAGGAATGAGACATACCGATAAATGTTCATAGGTAGAGTATATAACAAACATTATCTGTACACACACACACACACACACACCCACATATCATCATCATCATCATCATGTCGTGCTGGTAGCACGGATATCCCTGACCCTCTCTCGCCACTTCTCCCTATCGTTCATCGCCCTAGGCAGGTCTTCAGGACAACATCCCGTATCCTCACATAGCTGCTGAATGTATGTTCGTGCTGGTCGTCCTGCCTTCGCACGGCCATGGGTGGGGGTCCATAAGAGTACATCTCTTATGAGTTCGTCCCTGCTTCTACAGCAGTGTCCTGCATGTCTGGTTCGTCTAACTTGAATAGTTTTCGTGATAGGAGGCAGGTGGCCGTACAGTTGGTGTCTTGTGGAGTGTTGCCGCCAGGACTTGTTCAAGATTGCTCGCAGCATTCTTGTGTAATTGCCGTCTAGCTTCTTCTCCAGCCGTTTTGTTAGAGTCCATGTAGTGCACCCATATAGCAGTATCGATGTGACCGCTGCCTGGAAGAAACTGCGTTTCATTTTATCGGTTAGGTCTGATTTCCATATAATCAATAGCCTATTGATAGCTGTCCATGCTTTCGTTAACCTCGTGTCGATGTCCTTTTCGGTTGATGCGACGCTGCTTCCTAGGTAAGTGAATTTGTCTACTAGTTTAAGAGGGGTTCTGTCTAGAGTGGAGATGTCCCCCGTTTGATTATAGCACATATATTCCGTTTTGTGTGCATTAACATAGAGGCCTATGCCTGTGGCTGCTCGTTCCAAACTATGCAGTAGTGTTTCGGCTTGGTCGGGTTTATTTGCCAGTATCGCTATGTCATCGGCGTAGTCGGCGTCGGTATTGTTTTTGCGGGGTACGTTCTGCTTCTTTTCTTCGTCAGCTCGAAGCCATTCTCTCTGATTTTGTCAATATATACATATATATATATATATGTGTGTGTGTGTGTGTGTGTGTGTGTGTGCGCGCACAAGTGTGTGTGTGTATCTGTGTGTATATATATTCACATATACACATATATTTTGCATAAAATAAGGTTCTGTTTTATTGATGAAAGTAAATGAAAAATAATCCAAATTTAATGCCCCATCCAAAGAAAGAAAAATATTTTAATATACCTAAATTAATTTATTGCTTTCAACCTCAACAGACACATAAATCTGAAACATTATAAAATCTAAAGTTAGTAAGAGAAATAAAAGTTTGTCATGGCTGCACAGACAATTCGAAATAAAAGGAATATAAACGCTGACATTGAAATGAATTAGTGACACGAAACAATTCAGTTATCTTCAAAAGGCTTCAAAATATTATATTATCATATCTATCGTTATATCTGTAAATATATTATGCAAATTTGACATAACTATTTTAAATCGATCTATCTAACTATCCACACTAAGAGACAGAAAATTGGTAGGTCTTGTCAGAGGAATACGAAATATAGTCCTTATCGATCTCACAAAGATATTTTTACATCTTTCACTTACTTTTATCCTGTCATATCGATTTAACTATTTTGTTAATATCTTGCTGAAACTTTTCATATATCAGTGAATTCATCGCATATATGTCATTTTACCCATAGCAATTAGTCAGGTCACTTCCTTTTTTAATTTTTTAAAATCAATCGAACTATCAATCTGTCTATGCTTGTTTGTTTATAACTGTCTATCATTGTGTACAATACTATATATCTTTCTATCTAATGCATACTTTAAACCGTTGTAAATCCAGCGCATGCCACTAATTCGTCAATTCACTGCGCTAATGTGGGTATATATATATATATATATATAAATATATATATGTGTGTGTTTGTATGTGTGTGTGTGCGTGTGTGTGTGTGTAAAGACGTACAATTAAGCACACAAACACAGGAACACAGAGACACTCACACAAACAAATATTTGTATTCGTAGGTAAATAATTTAAAACAAACCTCTTCATGGATGGTTAGATAGCAAGTCTAGCGTAAAGTTAGGCGGGTTTCGATCCCAGCTTGAAGCGTCTATGAGTCTAGCCGCACAGAAGAGTTGTGAACAAAGAAACAGTATCTCTGTGGATGACTATATATATATATATATAGTTTTTTTCAAAATTTGATTTATTTGATATATACAAGGAGTTTCAGAAAAATTGAAATGACGGCTTTTTCTAATTACTTAAACAATTCCAGTTGAAATGACTTTAACTTTTTAATAACATATGTCGAAACAGCCATAAATTCTGTGTTTAATGGATGAACATGTGTTCCTTTCCAGTGAATGGGGTATCTATGCTTGAAAAATAATCAAACTTTAAACATATCATTCTGATTTGTTTCTACAAATGGCGTTAAAATTTTAGATTATTTTAACGATATTCAGTTATTAAATTTAAAAATAACATCAATTTTTTTCTGAAACATACTTTGTATATATATATATATATATATATATATATATATATATATACACTCACAATTATGATTAAAATTTAAATCCAAAAGCGTTTTAAATCTGTGACATTTTTACCGAGCAAAAAATGCCGGGCAGTATCACAACATGTATCAATATAAAAGAAAATGATTACAAAACATGGTAAAAACTCACGACTTCGTGTTCCACGTCGTCAAACGTCAACTGAATTGTGTCAACATCTCAGTCCTCATTTTGAAAAGAATATATATTTCTCCTTTTTTGATTGTGGCCTTACTCAGCCTAATGCAGCGAATACAACTAACCATTCAAGTGTAAATTGCTTTGTCCACTATTTTCCCTATGGCTTACGAAAAGGACTGCTCTTAAAAGGCTCCAAAAATATCTGTACTACATTCGATTATTGGTTCTCAAATACTTTTATACCACATCCTATATAAAGGTATATGCATATATCTATGAGTGCGTGCGTGCGTGCGTGTGTTTGTGTGCGTCTAAAAATTAATTTTATGTATTTCAATATTTGTATGTTTATGTGTTTGTCAGATATGTATAAACATGGATAAAATATAAGACGATCAATATCTACTTATATGAATTTATTTGTGTGTGTGAAATAAAAATCCCGATATCAATTAATATCAGTCTGGAGATGTGATCGATTTTTGGAATGATAGAAGAAATTACAGATCATGAAAAATCGTTGCCAATAAAATTCACAATCAAAAAACCTGATCATAAACAACAGAAGGTCCAAATAAACATTTTAAAAATTGTGGAAACAAGTCTGTCCAGACATAGAGATGGCACTTAGAAGACATGGGACCAGAGAGAGAGAGACAGAGAGAGAGAGAGAATAAGATAACTTTTAAACTAACAACACGTATCTTCCAAAGGTTATCATCGCTCACCCAAGAAAGCAATGAAAGAGGAATTTTCAAAAGCCGCTCTGCACTCGGCACTCTGCACATGCGTGACGGAACTTTCAAAGCATCAACCATTTCCTGGGCTTGTGGTTCGTTTATGCTGCAATATCAGCACTGGATCGTGTTTGCCTGTCTTTGATTTATTGATACTTCAGCAATCCAATTATTTCAATCGAATGATATTTCCTAATTTAGTTTGTGTCTGTCCATCGACATCATCAAAGATCGACCAATGACGACTTTTTTGACCTGTCTAGACAAATTATAGTGTAATGGACTATCAAGGCCAGATCGTTATTTTCTGCTGATTGTATTTATCGTTCTCAAAAGATAAGATAACAGTTATAATAAAGAAATAACAGCCATCAAAACCAACTCACACACACGCACACACGCACACACACACACACACACACGAATATATATATATATATATATATATATATATATATATATATATATATATATATATGCGTTTATAGTTATATAGATACATGTATTTACACTATTACGAATATTGACACTCTTCCCTCTCTTTCTCTCAAAAACGCACACACATATACACTTACACATGCAAACATGAATAGATGTGTGAGTGTGTTTTATTACTTTGAACATGCCTATATAAATATATATATATATAGGCATGTTCAAAGTAATAAAACACACGCACCGGGACATTGGCCCAGCGGTTAGAGTGTTCGCCAATGGCCCGGGAGACCTGGGTTCAATCCCAGGTCGAGTCATACCAAAGACTTTAAAAATGGAACTTGATACCACCTTGCTTAACACTCAGCATTATAAGGTACGGTTCAAGGGTAAAGTGGAGCAATCCTGGGAATGAAGTAGCGCCCTCCCCTACACCTTGGTGTAGTAGCTATCGAAAAGGGAGCCTTCGGGTCACCCTCGACTATGGTCGCTAACTTTACTTACTTACATATCTATATATATATATATATATATATATATATATACGTGTACTTTAACTGGACATTGGCATGATGTTTAGAGTGTTCAATCCCAGTTTGAGTTATACCAAAGACTCAAAATGGTACTTCATGCCTCCTTGCTTAACACCCAATATAAGGTAGGGATCAAAGGTAAAGTGGTGCAATCCAGGAAGGAGTAGTACCCTCCTCTACACCAGGGTGTAGTAGCTATCAAAAAAGGAGCCTCTTAGTCACCCTCGACTAAGGTCGCCAACTTTTCTTTATTTTATATAATAATGATATAATATTATATAATAATAAGCGGTGTAAATATCACCCGACGGAAGGGTAGGTACTCGCGCGTGCACACACAATCATGTACACACACTTAAACAGAAAAGAGAGCAAAGTACCTAGATCTTGCCAGAGAACTGAATAATTATGGAACATGGAAGTGACGGTTGTAATTGGCCCGCTTAGAACAGTCATCAAACGTTTGATACAGGGACAGGAAGACCTGGAATTTAGAGGGCGAGTCGAGACCATCCAAACTACCACATTGTTGAATCGGCAAAAATTCTGAAGATTTGAGGATTCTTGCGGTCACTTAGACTCCAGTGAAAATCCATCAGCTAACGCTGATGTGAAAAACACTCAAAAGAGAAAAAACAATTATCATGAAATATTTTTTGAAAATAAGTTGAAATCAATCGAAGCATTTTAGCTTCTGTTAATTCGATTCACGCGTCAGTATCATCAGCATACGTAAAGTGAAACTCTGAGTAAAGGGTTGAATACGACGGTATATATATATATATATATACGTAACAATGTCAGATAGGGTATATATATATATATATATTACAGGTGCAGACTTTTTACAGGCATGTAAAATTGTTGTAGACTCTTTAAAATTCAGTATGTTATTTCTATATGTCTTATGAGATGACTGACTAATTTTCATGATTTCAGGTTCAAATGAACAGCTACAGCAGCAATTGGAATACACCCTACTAAAGCCTGATTGTCCCAGGTGGCGAATTTCAAAAATGCAATCTGGACGTGAGGGCACTTTAGAAGAACGATATGCAATAAAATTCTGCTTTAAACTTGGAAAAAATGCCACAGAAACGTATGGAATGCTTCAGACTGATTTTCGATCATCTTGTATGAATCGAGCATCAGCTTTTGGGTGGCATAAGTGATTCAAGGATGGCAGGGAGTCTGTAAGGGATGATGAGAAGTGTGGGAAGAGTAAAAAAAAGTCGATAGACCAGAGATGATTGGCCAAAGGTTTAGGGTTAGGGTTGAGGTTTTAAAGGAATTCAGGGAGAGATTCCGTCGGAAGAGGCCAGTACTCATCAAATCTAATCAGTGGCATTTCCACCAGAACAATGCACCAGTTCACAACTCCATCCTTTTCACAGACTATTTGACCAAGATGGGCATCAGCCACCCTATAGTCCAGACCTTGCTCCCTGTGACTTTTGGTTATTCCCTAAGCTCATAGACTGTTGTTATGAGAGAATTGAGGAGATGAAAGAGGTGGTGACGAAGGTCATTGATACGCTCATACAAGAGGGCTACCATGGGGCCTTCGAGAAGTTGTTGGAACGGTACAGCATATGCCTTGCAGCCACGGGAGATTCCTTCGAAGGGGACGAGAGTTTCATGTGTGTACTATCAATGAAAGTGCCCATACGAAAAAAGTCTGCGAGCTTATTTAATGACCTGCCGAGAGCGATAGATGATAGAAACGAATGAAAAAGAGAGGGTCAGGGAAATGGCTGCTAGCAGCGTGACATGATACATATATATATATATATATATATATATATATATATATATCGTTCTTTGTACATCGTGCCTTACATTTTCTACAAGGCATAGAAAATACAAGATAATTTTGTAAGTTTAATCTAGTTATGGCACCAAAACACCATAAAAAGAGGCACTCACTTAGAATTGAACGGTGTTGGAATAATCTTCAAAATCATTTCTCTCAGGATGCGTAACGGTGATATGTAGGCATGCAGGCACGCACACACACACACACACACACACACACATATATATATATATATATATGTGTGTGTGTGTGTGCATGTTTAAATTCAAATATATATGTGTGTGTGTGTATGAGTGTGTGTACGTGTACGTGTTTGTTTGTGAGTTTACATATATGCATGTGTGTGTGCTTGTTTAAATAAATATATATATATATATATATGTATGTATAATTCTATACATATGTATATATGGGTTGATATATATATATATATATATAGAAAGAGAGAGAGAGAGTGAGACGGAGAGAGTGATATTGATATATCCATTGCTATGTGCGTTCCTACATTTATTTTGGTGTATATTTTCTATCTCACTGATCATACTCTCTTGTCTATCTTTCTCTTATTCTCTGTGTATATCACTCTCGATATATATATATATGTATGTGTGTGTGTGTGTGTGAGTGTGTAATGCAATCATGATATTCTCGCTTTTGTCTTTGATCCTAATGTAATTCCGTTATATATGCGTTTACCACGAAAGCAAAACAAAAGGGAAATTCACAATATAGGTTATATTTTTTGTGTTCTACATTTCTCTTGAGACGAGAAATTTTTCACCGTGCATATCGCTTTCTTTAGATATAAAGTGCCATTTGAATCATCGGTATGTATATATTCTGAAACTGATAATATCATTCTTTATCGTCTTCTCAAAAGCAAAAGACGATAAAAAACGTCGTTAAGAATTAATTGAAATACTCTTTTATTTGCAAATTTGAAAAACTATTTCAAATATTGGTTGGCGATATAAACTTAGATAATTATCAAACACCATAGTATCAGTTACACATTGTTACTGAGTTGAAATTGTTAAGAAAAAATATCTTTACTCTGTTAATGTAGCCTAGAACCACCAACTTTATTCCCTGCATCCGTGTATGAAACGACTTGGATTCGATGTTGAAGTTTCTGTCCTTGAGCTCTATGAAGCAAGAAGTCGCCCGCTCAATGTTATTACTCCCAGGTCCACTTTGACCTAGAGTAGTAGTTATTGATATTCTTTCATCTATGGATCAAATGTGTCTATTTAAAATTATTAGAATTAGATGAAAAATAACTGTGTTCACATATAACCGTATGCAATTTATTTATTTTGAAAATAGTTCTTTGAAGCTATGTGGAACTTTGGGGAATGTGTAGTAATCCTTCATTACCATTACTCCTAAATCTGCTCAGGTTTGCTTGTAGTTTGCCATCTAGTGGGTAACAATGAAATGATCATTCATTTACAAAGAATAGTCATTAGTTATTTGAAACCTTCCAAATTGTATAACATAGGAATATTTTATACTGTATTACGGATGTTAAATACTTTAAGTCATTTAATGGTGTGCAAATAAATAAATTCTTGCAATTTGTCTTATACATTCAAACAATGTGCTTACAGATAATCTCTCTCTCTCTCTCTCTCTCTCTCTCTCTCTCTCTCTCTCTCTGTATATATATATATATATATATAGGATTTACCATTAATAACCTGCAATGTTGATATACCATAAAACACCACCCTACCTTCATTTGAAGCTATTATTGTTGACAAAAGATTTTTATTTTTAGTCATTTGAAACTATATAGGTTTTTGCAAGAAAAAAATACTGACTTGAGCTTTAAATACCACATAACATGCCGTAAAACCAACGTTCAGGAGAAGGGAGCTGCAGAGACCAGTCAACAGAACAGGTCAGTCAAGAGATGAGAGTCGGGCAGTGACAAAACCAGTCAACAGAAGTCAGAAAGGCGACTGTTAAACCTGTTGATCAATAGATGCCAGGTTGACCAACGCGAGAATTTAAGTCAGCATTCCTAGTGGCTTTGTGAGAGTTTTCGCTCGAGTACACACTCGCGTTCGCTCACAGAATGCACAAAAAGTGTCACAAACTTCCCCCTCATGCGCTTGGAGCTAACCCAAGCCCGTGTTTGTTTGTTCTTTTCTTCCACCCTTTCAGTTGTGTTGGTGATGGAATGTGAAATACCCCTGGCCGGAGATGAGAAAAACCACTAGACGATTCTAATGGCCATGAGTAGTTTGGTTGGTTGAGAAAGTGGGGGTCGGCCACATTCGTAATTCTATTTAATGTACTCCCAATAATGCAATGAACTATTTTGCATAATGTCCATATTATAATCACCTGCGTCAAAACATTTAAAAATATATAATGCTTAACTTTGCTAATGCATGGATAAATACCTGAGGCACTCTGTACTCATAGAGCACAGCAGTCTGAGAGACAAGCTCGCTAACTAATGTACTATGGCCAAACAAGTAAATCTATGTTTAATTCAAGTCACAACTGAATCTATCTGCCTATCTATCTATCTGTCTCAGTCCGTCCACATCTATAATTCTATCTCAGTCTGTTCCTATCTATCTTTCTATCTATCTCAGTCCGTCCACATCTATCAATCTGTCTCAGTCTGTTCCTATCTATCTATCTATCTATCTATCTATCTATCTATCTAGTATGAGTTATATTTAGAAGTGTTTCCCTCAAAATGTCACTCTAATCCGCAATTTTCCGCTGGTTAATATTTACATACATGCACACATGTACACAATGATCTGCACGGCATATTAGAGTGATCGTTCACTTAGAATTCAAAAGGAAATTCCATTTTTTTTTGTGTGTATGTGTGTATGCGTGTGCTGATATTTTATTTAGGTGTAAATTTCCAAATCTTAAAAGAAACTGACATGAAAAAAAAGTATTATTCTTTATGAAAACGTTTAAAAAGTTGGAAACCCTTTCGTGACTTTTGGGACAGCGTTTACAAAGAAAATGGTGGGGCATGTGATATTTGAAGACGCAGCCGTTTATGCGCCTAGACACAAATCGATGATTGAGCTCAAAGGATCACGTGGAGAAATATTGATGAGAATTGAAAGGAATCGATAAAAGCGATCAAAAACGGTTGAACAGTGATGGATTTTTCTTGGATAGCTCTCAAAAAGAATGAAGCGAGAAAAGTACAAAGTCAGGCATGACGTTTAGATGGTGAAATATGCTGTTAAAAAGTAAAAGAGTAAAGAAAAGAACCAGCAAATAATGCATTGATAAGCAGTTTTTGAATCAATTAGAAGTTCAGACAAGGAAGAAGAAACATGAAATAAATATTGTGAAAAGTAAATATAGAAACTTTAAAAACTAACGCAATCCAATGAAAATAAATGAAAAAAAGGTACTCATTTAGGAAGAATAATTACAGTAAGTCAGAAAAAATGAAGTTGGAATGAAAATTAGACAAAGAAGAATAGACACAAAACAATAATCTATTAAACTGAGTATAGTCTCAAAAGTATTGGACCTCTTGTGTGGTTGTATTCATTTTAAGGGAGTTAGAATTGATGGGACTTACAGTAATGACGATTGGATTGATGTCACAGTGCTTCAAGCGGTCTAGGGTTATTTTATGCTTTCATTGTACGTTCATATGTACACTTTTGGGATACCATTTTAAAAAGGTTTGTTCTTCTTTTTGCATACAGTTTATACAAATTCAAATAATTTTGAAACATATATATTTCACCTATCAAGGGGAGTCTAAAAAGTATTACCATTTTGCTTCAGAGAACTGGGAGTAATGGCAATGAAAGAGTACTGCATACTCCCCATATCTCCAGAATTGGAACCTCATCATCAGATGCAGTTTGGTGTCATACTGAGGATACCACATTTGATGGGATTTTACCCTCCCCCACAAGGGATACATTCAGTGTATTATAAACCCCCGATGACTGGGCAAACGAGACTAACGGGCTAAGAATTACACAACTGCGAAACGCTCTACAGGAAGAAGAAGTGAAAGAAAAGGAAAACTGTGAGAAGAAAAGTAAAAGAAAAAGGAAACAAATGAAGATAGGCATAAAAGAAGATGGAAGTACATCAACGAAAGAATGAAAGATTGATGAAAAATAACTGAATAAGGATAGAGAATGATGAAGTGAAATAAAGATGTGAAGAAAATGAAAAAGATAAATGAAGAAGTAAAAGAAAAATGAAAAAAACAAAATAGGAAATGACGGATTATAAAAAAGGAGAACAAATGAAATAAAATGATATAAATAAACGGTAAAATGAGGAACGATAACGAAAACATTGGAAGTAAAAGAAAAACTCAAACTAAGTAAATTACGAAGTAAACGAAGTTATAACAACAAATGAAAAGAAAAAAAAAGGAAAGTTATCAAAGAGATGAAAGAAAAATTCGGAGGTAAATAATCAGAAAAAAAAATTGGAGTCCGCTGACCAAGTTCAACTACATTATTTTGAATTCAATCTTCAGTTGTGTCAAAACACTTATAACTATGTGCCAACAAAAAAGCTATTAAAATATCAATTTTTGCCTATTTGAGTGGATAGATATTTTCCAACCAGCTTCAATGGTTCATTTTCCAGATCAGTAAAAAACTACAACACTGAACGTTGATTTTCGTGACAGTCACAGCCTTGCCATTTTAGAAAGGAAGGAAATCTATTACCAGAGTCACAAGGAAATCTAACTACCCTTTTTCTAGATATTTTTCTTTTGCTTGTTTTTTTTTATTCAAAACTGGGAAAATTTAAAATCAAAATGAGACGCAGATAAAGAAGGAATATACATAAACAAAATTATATAAATTCAAAATTGAATAGAATCAAATTAGAATAGTGTTATGGTCAAGGGGAGGTTCAAATTAACAATCAGGAATAATTCCGTTCTTGGTAACGGCTCGCAGAGACTCGACTGAGATAGGACCGAGACTGCGACTGCCGCAGAAGAGAGCTCAGTTGGTATATGTTACATGAGGACGAGTCCATCTATAGGGGACACCCCAACAAATAGTTAACATTTGGTTTACAGGAAATTAGAAGTGAGAATGTCTCAAAATGTTGTCAAAAAAAAAAAAAAACTTGAACATTTTTGTAATGTTCGAATAAACCAAATGTTCACTAAATTTCCGTATTTATCAATTTAGAGAAAAAAAGTTTTCTAAATAGCTCATCGTTGAGTTTCTAGGAAGTGCATTTTGCAATTCAGTTTATTTGTGATAATTATTTGCACGTTAAAAACGATGTTTTTAAACTTCACATACATCATTAATACTGAGCGTTTGATATTTTTCAATCGGTTTTCACATCTACTGATTGACACTATAATTACACTTCTTACAATTTTTTATGAAAACGTCCTCTTCCGTTTCTTGGGTTTATAGGAAGGTACTGGTATAAATAAAGTGGATCTTGCTAAAAAAAGACTCACATTTCACAGAGGGAAAAATTGTTTCATTCTTCATCATCAGGTTGTCGTGATGCTAGCACGGAATTCCCTCTCTCTCGCCATTCGTCTCTATCATTCATCGCTTCCGGCAAGTCTTCTAGTCCACATCTTGTGTCCGTATGGAGCTATCGTTGGTCGTCCAACACTTGCGCGTCCGTGGAAAGGGTCCATAGGAATGTGTCGCTTATGAGATCGTCCTTACTTCTCTAACAATGTTCTACAGGCCTTGTTCGTCTTACCTGGATGCTTTTAGAGATGAGAGGTAGGTGGCCGTAGATCTTTTCTTTTGTCGGATGTTGCTTCAAGGATATGCACATCATCATCATCATCATCATCATCATGTCGTGCTGGTAGCACAGATATCCCTGACCCTCTCTCGCCACTTTTCCCTATCGTTCATCGCCTCAAGCAGGTCTTCTAGACAACATCCTGTATCCTCACATAGTTGCTGAATGTATGTTCGTGCTGGTCGTCCTGCTTTTGCACGGCCATGTGTGGGGGTCCATAAGAGTACATCCTTTATGAGTTCGTCCCTGCTTCTCCAGCAGTGTCCTGCATATCTGGTTCGTCTAACTTGAATAGTTTTCGTGATAGGAGGCAGGTGGCTGTACAGTTGGTGTCTTTATAGCTAGTCGATTTCTTGTGCAATTCCTATCTACCTTTATCTCTTTAATCTTAGTCAGCGTCCATGTGGTGCATCCATATTGTAGTATGGACAAGACAATTGCTTGGAAAAATTATGTTTTATTTTATCGGATAACTCTGACTTCGATATGATCGATAACCCATCGATAGCAGTCCATGGCGACGCTACTCGCATATTGATGTTATTTTCAGTAGATGTGATGCTTCTTCTGAGGTCAGTAAACTTGACCACTAGTTTCAGAGAACCAACATTTAATGTACAGAAGTCTACTTTTTGATGAAAACGCAAGTACTCCGTTTTGTCTGCATTCACCTGGAGATTAAAACCACTTGCTCTCGGCTCCATACTATACCGCAGGGATTTAGCTTGGGTTGGTGCAGTTGCCAGAAGCGCAGTGACATCTGCGTAGTCTGCGTCCGTGATAGTTTGAGCAGAGTATCATCTGCTTCTTTCTCTTTTTCGTGTAAAGCCTTACCTTTCATTAGATCGCATTTTTCAATAAAAAAAATTCAATCAGTATAGACATTTCTAAAATTTCAAGTAATTCAGTTTAGCATAAGTATGCATTTTAGTTCCATTTGACCCATACATAAGACCCTATCTAGTGCTACCAACTCCGGGCCAGAGTGGACCTGGGAACGATGGCAATGAGGCTGTGCTCTGTATTCACCAAAACTCAAGCCTTAGTGGAACCCCACCATCAGAGTGTTTAGTGTCACATCCAGGACCGTAATTAAGGTGTGTCTTACACCACTGCAGACGGGCAATCGGTGTATTTTACAGCCCCAGCGGACTGGTCGATACACAGAGTTAAATTCAAAAACAGTTTTATTTCAGATGATTCAGTTGAACATAGGTCCGCATTTAGATTTCAAAATAGTTCTATTTGGAGCAATCAAGTTTAGCATGAATAAGCAATTTTAATCATATTTACCAACCCCTCCGCTCGGGCAGGATATAACACAAGGTCAATTTTTAAGCGGAGTTTAATAGGTTTGAATTCAGAGTCTTCCCACTCCTAGACTAGTTGCCTCACTAAGGCTGAAGAACCTAGAATGCCCTACTATTTTACCCATAGCTGGAGGGAGAATATTTGGATTCATACCTTTCCCAAGGGTATTAGTGCAATGTGAAATGCAATCAGTGTCGTCCAGGATTTGAACTCTTGTTGCCGTGTCCATTTCCTACGACGATAACCATTACACCACGGGCACCCCAATAAATAAGCAGTTTTAATGCCAAAGCAGTTCTATTTCAAGCTATTCAGTTTAGAATAAGTATGCATTTTAGTTCTATTTGACACATATATAGGACCCTATCAGGTGCTACCACTCTAGGCCAGAGTGGACCTGGGAGCAATGGCAATGAAGGGGTACTTCACGTTCCGCAAAGCTCTAACAATACTGGAGCCACCCATCAGATTGTTTAGTGTTATATCCAGGACACTTCTTAGTGGTGGTGGCAGGGTCTTATCTTTCTGCAAAGAAGCTGTCGGTTTATTTTACTGCCCCACTCAACTGGACAAAAATTAGTTTTGTGACTATTTGCTTACGATACTTTTTCACATGATCATCGCTTGAAAACGTTTCACGCAGAAATTGTTCGAGGGGATTGATTGCAAACGAGAAAAAATCAAAGGAAAAGGAACCTAATCAAGTGTTATTTTATTCAAGATTATGAAATTCCTTTCATTGTACGTTCCTATCGACATTGTATCGTTACTTCTTAAGAATTAATTTTGTATACAGTACCATCTATTACGAATAATTCTGAAACAGATCTATTTGACCCATAGCGGGGAACCATATCAAGTCAGCGTGAACCTAGAAGTAATGGTAATGAAGGTATGTTCTACAGGTTCTTCATTTTATGGAGCACTGGCCCACTGAGTTGTGTTGTGCAAATCAGATCGGGTGTGTCTTGGCTTTTGAGACAGTCGGTCGAGCCTGACTAACGCGGGTGCTGTGGAAGTCTGGAATTCGTGCCAAGTGATTAAAATCGGCTTTCCTTGAGCATTAGGGGGGCTGTCCCACACACTCTAACCCTCTCTGAAGTGGCTAAATTTATCACCTGGTGCCTGAGGAGCCCCCTTTTCGGGGAATGCCGACGTTGTCTGAGGTATTTTCGGGAATGCCGGGCGTGTCTGGGTTACGGTGCGGCGCCAGGACCCATCTTAATTAAAGGCATTGTGCAGCACTTATACGTTAGGTGGGTTGCTTGATGATATTAGGTATAATCTACACTGCCCAAATCTCTAGAACTGGAGCCAGTCTTGTATTATACTCAAGATATCCTTTTCTTTTGTGGGGTATTACCCCTCGGCAGGGCTTTCAATCAGCACATTCTAGGCCGGACAACAGGTCTTTTGACATAAAGTAGTGACTGAAAACTATTGTTATTTTAGCTGGCCTTGTCGGCAGGCAATGGGTCGCAGAATACACTGACTGCCTTTTAACATAGGGTTAAGACTACACCCATCGAGTGTCCTGGATATAAAACTAAATAATCAGATGGTGAGGATTCAGTAATATTGGAGCTTTAGGGAATGGGGAGTACCCCTTAATTGCCATTGCTCCCAGGTCTGCTCTGGCCCGGGGTCACAGAACCAAATATGGTCTTATCTATGGATCAAATAGAACTGTTTGACATTTAAACTGTGTAATTATGCAAAACTGAATTGTTTGCAATTGAACTGTTTGATCATTTAACTGTGCGTAAACAAATGACTGATATTTAATTGAATTGTCAGTAATAAATATCAATACTTGAAAACGTTAAACTGTATGCAAAAAATGATTTATAGTAAATAGAATTATTTGTATGAGATAGAAATAAGTGAAACAATTTAACAGCGTGAAAAAATTTTATCTACAAAATGTGTTTAGGAATTATATATTTATCATAACTGTATAAAAAGAATTTGCCATTAAATGACCAACAATGCCATAAAACCAAACCAAACCAAACCTGTTCTTTTAGCCTAGTTCTAAACAGATCTAACCCAGGAAATCGTCAAAAAGGAAAAGAAAGAAATAAAGAATATGAGGAAAAGAAAAAGAAAGAAAGAAGGAACATATATGTAGGAGAGGAAGAAAAAATCAGAGTGTAAGATGGAGAGATTCACGTCGTCCATACCGATTCTCACTGTTATTGTTCAAGCCGGTATAAAAGCCATGATTTCGAATGCTGATTTTCAAGCAAACAACAACAGAAAAAACCGAAGAAGGTATGAAAGGAGTGAAAAAAATGGGAAGCGAAATAAATTAATGAATAATCAATCCGGTAAGAAATAGAGGTAGCCATTGAAGTAGATGAAAGAGAGAAAAAAAGACTTTGGGAAATACGGGCAAAAAGAATTGGACGCTGGGAAAGTTTTGAGGAGAATCGGACGAGCGGAAAATGAATACCGATAAGGAATAAGCGAACGAATGAAGATGGATTGGAAATGTGAGGTGGAGGGAAGAAAAGGATTCGTGGGGAAAGTGAAATAAGGAAGGGCGAAGAGGTTCGGGGAGAGTAAGCATTAACTTAAATACCGATTTATGGCCAACGTTTCTTCACGTTTGGTCTCGCGAGATTTTGATTGATTGAGAATTTTGCACAGCAGACATGGCGGCTAGTCTCCTGCTTGAATCTCGTTTATTTCTTACATAAATTTCATTCACACATCCTTCTTTTTTCCCCTTCATTTTTGTCTCGTGTTTACTTCTTTTCGACTTCTTTTGTTTATATAATTCTCCTTTTCATTATTTTCTTTTTTTCCTTCAGTACTTATTTAATTTTTTCTTTCTTCTTTCTTATCATTTTTTCTTCATATGCATCCCTCTTTTTCTATTTTATGCTTGAATTTTTATTTGTCCTTAAAAACTTTTATTTCCTTTTTGTTTTATTCTATTTGTAATTTTCTTTCAATCAACATTTTAATAATTTTTACCACAATTCTTTCGTTTTCATCTTTCTTTTTTCCTTTCATTCGTTGCTTTTCAACTTCTCTCGTTCTATTTTTCCTTTCTCTTTTTATATTTTTCTTTGCATCTGTTAATCTTCTTTATTTCGTAAATTCATTTTTTATTCTTTCGACAACTTTTAATTTTTTTTTTCTTGGTTTCTTTTTTGTCTAATATTTTCCCTTTTTTTCATTTCGTACCAAATAAAAAGGGAATAAATGAAATTATATAAAAAATATATATAGAAACAAAAATAGAAAGTAAGAAAGGAACAAAAAAAATAATTGAAAAACCAAAAGAAAAAAAAACAACAAAAATTTAATTCCAAAGAAATTTTTTTATTACATTATGTAATTTCATCAACTTAAAAAGATAATAATAAAAAGAAAACTTTCATCATTATATTAACTTAAAATTTTATGTCTACGTTTTATATTTCTGTTCCCTTTGGGCTCCTTATTTTAATTCCGGCATTCCTTTATTCCTTTCTTTCATTTTTGCTATCGTTTTTCCTTCTTTGAATACGAAACGGTTAATTTTATTCCAAGTGTATTGTCGTTTAGAAGAACCAAGTTTTTTCTATCAATCCTTAGAGAAAAAAATATACAAAAAGATCCTATTTTCATTATAAACACTCCAAAAGAAAAGGCTTAATTTACTCTTTATTTTTTTAGTTTTAGGGTAGATGTTTAAATTTTTTTCTCGCAGATCTCTACAGATAAACACATCGAAAATAAATTTCAGTGACGGGTCTAATGACATTAGATGTTATTAATATGAAAAATAAAACAATGACAAGTAGATTGCGTCGTATTTTCTCTTTTGTAACGTCTTTCTTCTTATTTATACGAAACCGGTCTTTTAGTTCTCCAGAAATTTTCTAAAACACTTTCTCTTTTCACGTCGCTTTTAATTTTCTTCCTACATGACAAAGAGTGACATTGAAATATCGAGTAAGCCTATGTACATCCGTTGAGAAATGGTGAAAATGGTGAAAAATAATTTAAACAATACATTTTTCGTATTCAATATAATCTGCGGAAATTATTAAGTTTTAACCAGCATTTCATTCATCTTAATTTTAGTTGCAACCTCCGAAATCATTGCAACCAGAGAAATAATCAACAATCGGAAATAAAAATAATCCTCACACAACATGATTATGTAATATACTAGCTTACCTGGCGATGCAGTACCGTGGATGAACTTAAAAGATTCAATGCAGTCGCAAGATAACATCAATAAAGTGGTTTCACAGGAAAGAGAAAAAATAAAGGATGGCGAGAATATAATTTATTGCCTGTGAATAAAATGACCGATAATTCCGTTCGCAGATAAAATCAACAAATTACCGGAAAAAAACGGTAGTATGTAAGTTCCGATAACCAACCATAAACAAAAAATACGTGGGCGAGGAGGCATGTCCATATTTCCGCGTGGGACTTGAAAGACAATATAAGGTCTGTAATTTTTGACTGAAGAAGAGACTCGCTGGTAACTTCAGCAAACCTGTCAGCTCGCTGTGTGTGTTCTCCGGCCGTCGCTATGCTTAATAAAAAGACCTCCGCCCCGGAAGAAAGCTATGTGCGAACTCTCTCTGACTGTATTCCTACTTCACACAAAGAATAAAAATATAAATTAGATTTTTATATATCTACGTAGTCTTTGTTGATTGTCCAGCGGTACAATATGCGACAATTTGAACTCACATGACAGCAATTCTTCTATATAGGCCAACTTCACATAGTCTTCTCCTCTCAGTGGATTTTGTAAAAGACATTCAGTGGTGCAGTGATATTTGGAGCAGTAAGGCTTCTGTCGTATAAGCTGGTGACTCCAATGAAATTGCCCTCTGCAAAGGTAAAACAGGTAGTATCTAACAATCAGTAATTCAACAAAATATAGTCTAATATGAATTCATGTGATGGTATAAAGTAACTTTTGGAAGGTGCCCATGGTGTAATGGTTATCGTCAAAGGATATGGACTCGGCGATACGAGTTCAATTCCTGGACAACAGTGATTGCATTTCACATAGCACTAATACCTTGGGAAAGGTATGAATCCAATTATTCTCCCTCCAGCTATGGGTAAATAGTAAGGCAGACTAGGTTCTTCAGCCTTGGTGAGGCAACTAGTCTAGGAGAAGGAAAACTCTGAATTCAACACCTGCTAAACTCCGCTTAAAAAATTGACCTTGTGTCATATCCTGCCCGAGCAGAGGGGTTGGGTAAATAGGATAAAGTAACTTTTGGAAAACGTTTTATTCATGCTCAGTCCTAAAGAAGAAAAACTCCTTCAAATCAATTTTTTAAAGATATCTGGTTATACTAAAGTCAAAGTCAAAGTCACTAGGAATACTTATATTTAGTATAATAAATGAATTTAAAAAATAGGTGCTTAATTTGTTTTTTTTTAAATAACACTTTTAGGATGAGAAATAACATTTTTGTTGGAGTTCAAATATTTTTGACTGGTAGCATATATATATATATATGCAAACTGATAGCGGAATCATGTATATGGGAGAACAAATCATAACGGAGAAACGATTAAAAACGGGTAGTTTAAAATGGGGAAAAATGTGACAAACAACAATAACAAAAAAGAAGTGGGAACCTTATGTCACGCCAATGTTTAAAATGTCTCCCAAAATATGTAAATTATGACTGGATCTCTATCTACTTAGAGAGGAACGATCTAAAAAATTATAGATTACCTCTAAGATGTTAACATGGATTTTACTCCTAGCTCTATGCAGAAGAGAAAACCAGTCGTCTTGGTAGTTGGTCCTGCAATTATTTATAGTTAGATGTTCACCGAGAGCCGAGTCAAGAGCCTGTGAGTGCCCGGATATTAATCGATCACTGTTTAGAATACCTCGAGGTACATGCTGTTTTACTCTAACTTCCAAACGCTGGTTTGTACGACCTGAAGATAGGAAGTACACCCTTATGAATGGAATTAAAGGTCGCCTTAGTAGTGAAAATAGATCTAACTTTAACGGCATGAAAACAACGATACACTGAGGAGGCAACTTTATCGGCAAATGACTGGCGAGCCGGACCAATCCAAGGAAGTCTAAAATAAACAGGACATTTAGATGGACCAAAGATCTTATTCTTATTTTTAAATTTAGTCACAGTTGAATTGATATTATCATTAATGATTTCCACAGGATACCCGTTATTGAGGAATAGCTCTCTAATTACCTTCAGTTCTTCTTCAATCTTGCTATCGGAAAAAATGTTTAAAGCTCTAAAAGAAAGACACTTAATTAAATTTAGTTTCCTAGACTTGGGAGAGAACGCATCTCAGCTAAAATACAGCCCTGTAAACGTGGGTTTTCTATAAATAGAGGTGAGGAAAACCGACTCACTTCTTTCAACTAACACGTATTAAAATGGTAATTTATTACTATTTTCCTCTTCCATAGTGAACGATAAATACGGGTGTAAATCATTCAACTTATGGAAGAGCCTTAAAGCCTCGCTACGTGAACTAAAACTAACAAAAGTGTCGTCAATATAACGTAGGTAAATAAAAGGCTTAGGAAACTTTTCAAATAGTAGTCTTTCATGAAACCCAACAAATATTCACCAGAATGGGTCCAAGAGGGGAACCCATACAAATACCATCAATCTGACGATACATTACTTCATTAAAGCGAAATAACACTGACTTTGTGGCAATTTCCATCAACTCAACGAAAACGTCTTCATGAAAAGGAAGAATAGAGGTTGATGGTTCATGGTGAAGAAAGCCAGCGCATATAGATATTGTTTCATCCAAAGGCATGTTGGTAAATAATGAAACAATATCAAAAGAAAACTAAGAATTGGGAATCATTACAAAAAGGCATTTGACGGATAATAGAAGCAAATGTAAAAGAATCTTTTACACAAAACCACGAATAAAATTCTAAGACGGGTTTAAGACACTCGACCAGCCATTTAGCCAAATAGTGTTGGACTGAATGGCACATAGAAAGAATGGAACGTAGAGGAATATCAGGTTTGTGTATTTTAGGTAGCCCATACATTCTGGGCCTCTGCAATCCTACTGGGCGAATAAATTTATAAGTCTCCTTCGATATAATTTTTTTGGGTTCGATTGTAATATTTTTAATTGTTCTTCTTATGTTTTATCAAATTATGAAAAATTTATATCGAATATCCTTCGATATAAATTTTTCCCTAAATAACTCAATAATAACTTTTGTGTGAGCATGTCAATGACCTTCGTCACAGCCTCTTTCATCTCCTCAATTCTCTCATGACGACAGTCTCTGAGCTTAGAAAATAACCAAAAGTCACAGGGAGCAAGGTCTGGACTATAGGGAGGCTGGGGAACTGTCTTGATGCACATATTAGTCAAATAGTCTGTGACAAGGAGTTGTGGACTGGTGCATTGTTCTGCTGGAAATACCACTGACCCAATTTGAAGAGTGCTGGCCTCTTCCCTAGGAATCTCTTTCTGAACTCCTTTAAGACCTCAACATAGTAGCCATAACCCTAACACTTTAGCCAATCAACTCTGGTGTATTGACATCCTTACTCCTCTCACAACTATCATCCCTCACAGACTCCCTGCCTTCCTTGAATCTCATATGCCACTCAAAAACTGATGCTCGATCCATGCAAGATGGTCCAAAAGCAATCTGAAGCATTGCATACGTTTCTGCGACATTTTTTCCTAGTTTAAAACAGAATGTTATTGCATATCGTTCTTCTAGAGTGTCCTCACGTTCAGATTGCATTTTTTTAAATTAACCTACTGTGACAATCAGCCTTTAGTAGGGTGTATTCCAATTCCTGCTGTAGCTGTTCATTAGAACCTGAAATCATAAACATTGGTATGTCATCTCATAAGATGTATAGCCAAAACATACTGAATTTTCAAGAATCTACGACAATTTTAAATATCTGTACCAAAAAAGTCAGGAATCTTATCGAATGCACCACGTATATATATATATATATATATATGTGTGTGTGTGTGTGTGTGTGTGTGTGTGTGTGTGTGTGTGTGTGTGTGTTTAAACAGAATTTGCCATTAAATTCCCTACAACTGTCGATATGCCATGAATAGAACCAAACATCTAAAGCTTGAAAAAGAAGTAAGGGTCATTTGTACCACGCTTAAAATGACGTCTTTTTAGGGATCAGAAAACAATCCAGAAACACTTCGTTGTTAGAGTAAACGTATTTTACGTGTGAACGACAGTAAAACAGAGATTGATTAAATCGGAAAATGATTCTACACAGAAGTCTTACAAATGTAGATCTTTAATCAGGGAAAAGATTATTTACTTGGCTAGTTTTATGGCGTATTGGATTATTCCATGTTCAAGTGAATGTTTTTTTTTTCTTTCAAGAATATAAATGGTTTTAAGTAACTAAGAACAAATACTTTGTAAACAATTATAATTTCAAGTAGCAATTCTAATTCGCACACATATTGTTTCAAGCATTCTTTTCTAATACTAATAATTTTCAAGCAGATGTATTTGACCTACAGATAGAGCTATAACAGGTACTACTATTCTGTGTTAGATTTGTCCTGGGGTTAATAGAAAATAAAGGGAGACTCTACTCTTCCCAACGCTCCAGAACTGGATACCCCTCCTAAAGTTTAGAGTTATATTTAAAACACACCATGAGGCTAAATATCTATAACATTTCTTGATTATATGAAAATGTATGTACGAGGAATCTTGCCGTTTATTTAAAGATAGATTCCAGAAAAAAGGAAGCTATAACCAAAAGTAGAGAGGAATAATTTTTTATGATTGATCATATCTGCAAGAGGTATTCATATAACTCTCTCTGTGATGAGATCCTGATAATGTGATAAAAGGTCTTGTTGAAGAATAAGGAAGTCAAAAGAGATGGTATATAATAGCCTAACGTTTTGTGACATAACTTGGAGTTTTCTTTACTAAGCGAATAGATTTTCAGGGATCCACCTTGCACTTAGGGACAATTTCAAATTGGTTGAGTACTTTAATTTAACGATTCTGAAAATTAATCATTTCGTTTAATATAGTGTTGGGGAACGTTTCCTCCGGTAATTGATGGCGAACGTAGTCACGCGCATTATTATATTACCTGGTTCCACCAATTTAGCCAAATGCATTGCATATATCACGATAGTTCTATGCTTCAAAAAAGTAATGTCAATATTGACGATGTTGGCAAAGAAATCAAATTGTCCGTGGTATTGACAGTTTCCAAAATTAATTGCCATATCTATAGATTTACTGTTCGGCGTTTAGAATGGCTCGCCCCTACCCGGTCATTTCTATTGAATTAAAGAGAGGTTCAAAACATTTAGTATCTTCCTCAGTTCCAACCTTGAATTAAACTGGGTAGAATTGTGAAGAAAGTTGTAGCAGCAGTTTGTCTGTTGTACCGAAAGAATCTTTCGTTGAAAAGGAAGGTCATGTTCTACGTTTCGTATATCTTCCATCTCATCCTTTATTGACTGTCAGTACATCTCCTCCCGTGCACGCACATGCTAGAGAAATATAGAGATATAAATATTGAGAGAGAGAGAGAGAGAGAGAGAGAGATCCGTTAAAATGCTTTTTCGGATACTGGACTCCCGTGGAGTGATGTGAGTTTTGTTACCAACATCCTTCTGAGGGTGTTTGCGGATGTCTAGTACAAGGACCTGTCGAGACAGCATGACGGATTCATTTCCTTGGACGGATTTATGCACAGTTTGATTAAAACGACCATTTCTAGAAAGAAGATGCCAAAAAGGCTTTTCCGGCTTTGAGAAGCGTGTAATCAGATCATAAGAATCCCTACCTCAAATGCGTGAACTGAGTGCTCTGTCCAGAGAGAATAAGACACTTATCTCACGTAAAATTAAAACTCTCTGATTACCAGTTGTTGTTGAGAAACGCATTATATCAGCTTATAGTGAGGGGGTGCGAGGCAATTTGATAAAGGAGCTTAGTCAGAAAAAGGAGTATTCAATTAAATGAGATGAAATGCTGCAATAATAATATGGCATACTTCTCCTCACTGCAGATTCGAGCAGCCACAATGATCACCACATACGTCTTTCATGACAGGGCTGCTTAATTGATTTAGGGGAATCCAGTGCCCAACATTTCTCTCATTGAGAATGTAAGTATCAGCACAGTGAATGAAAATATTGCCCAAATGTTTATACGTTCACTCTTAATAACAATAAAAATTAAACTGCACACAAACAGTTACTTAACAAAACAATTTTAAATTTCTATGATCTATAATTGCTTTAGGCACAAAAAGTTTTCTTCAATCAGTATTCAAACTGTATATTGTCTAATATTTTACAACGTATCTCGAAAGTTATGCAACACACGAATATATATATATATATATATATATATATATATATATATATATATATATATATATATATATAATTAAACATGGATATACAAACGGTAATATTTTCTTATTTCTCATTGAGTTTATTCTTGTGAAAAATTTTTCTTTTGTATTCCGATTAATGGTCTAAGGAAGTAAATGTTGATACATGAATGGTAATATAGATATTATAAAGCTGAACTTAATTGATGTGAAAACACGACAATTGTTTATATTTAAATGATTATAATACACATCTTGTAATTGAATATTTCCGTTATTCATTTTGATTACGTGAATCTTTCATTATATTCCGAAAGAAATAATTTCCAAAGTGTTAGGTAAGACTCAATAATTGGGAATTGAATTAAGTTATTAGAATTCTTGGATGAAGTATTTTCATTGTTCTATTTTGTTGATTTATATATACAGAATCGCTTTCATGTTCTACTTTGAATTTTGTGAATATAAACAAGAATATGTTAACGTGAGATACAATTATAAATGTCTGGTTGTTATATGAAGTATGGTTGGAAGTGGCCGGTATCATTTTCTGAGAAGTTCATATAATCGACAATAAATGCAATTTTAATTGGTGATGAAGTATAATCTGTGTTTCTGATATTCCAACAATTTAAACCATTAATATAAAACAAATGATGATATTCATTAAGTTGAATTTAAAGAGAAAAAGTAAGAGAGATAAATTTATCGTGAATAAATTACAAGTTTGAAATAGTAAAACCAGCTTCAATTTTACATAAAGTAGTCTCACCAATTGGAAAATAATTACCATTTTTATAGTTATGAGATAAACATGTTTTAGACAAAACAATTTTTGGTTATCCGATTCATGTAAATATAGGATTCACTGCTCGTATAATGAATCACAAGAAAAATATTCCAAGAAATTGACAATTAACTGAATCTCTTCAAGTGTTAGATATATATATATATATATATATATATATATATATATATATATATATATATATATATTTGCATTGCTTTTTTTCTGTTAAAGTTTTGACTCGTCTATATTTCACATTTCTCAGGTGTATAATCTGTGAGGAAGAGAGAGAGAGAGAGAGAAAGAGAGAGAGAGAGAGAGGGAGAGGGGGGTCTTAAAAATAGTCACTGTTCAGAAAGTGTTTTATTGCTTAATATATACCAACCTGCTAGGCCTATTTTGTGGCAACCTGGTGTTTCTTGAAACATATGCAAATAATACAAATGATCTTTCTCGAAAATCAATATTTTCAAATAGATTTTTCATATAAACAAGAAATGTTTATATTTACAATTATTAACCTCCGTTTAAGCAAGATTAAACAGATTCGAAAAAGCTCAAACCATTGAATTATAATCATTTCTCTTTGCTTAATCAAATTATTTATGTTAATGTCATCATTCAAGAAGTATGATAAATAATGAATTCATTTAAAGAAAGAAAGAAAGAAAGAAAGAAAGAAAGATAATTAATAAATAAAAAGGTTACTGCTGGCAAAGCCTACATTCTATATCCCCAAATCAGCAGAAGATGAACGTTCTGTGTATTTGCTTACTATAGTATTTCTCCAAAATCACTCCATGTTTCATTATGAAAATACGCTACTGCAAATTAAATTACATTTAATAGCAGTACAGATAATCAAAGGCGAAAATTTGCTAACAAATTTTAAGTAATCATTGCTATAGGTATGAATTCTCTGAGTGTCCCTGAAGCCTAAAGTGCTTTGAAATAGAAATGAAATAATGTGAAAAACTGATAAATAAACGTAGTTTCAATTTGGACATAATTCTCATTGCGTAAGCAATGCATAAAGAGCGTTTTAATCTGTCTGTCTGTTTGTCTGTCTGTCTCTGTCTCTGTCTCTCTCTCTCTCACACACACACACACACACACATATATATATATATATATATATATATATATATATATATTGGAGAAGAAGCAAATTTAGAAATTTTCTAGGATAAGAATAAATGACTCAATGATAAAGCAAGATTAACTTTGATATAAAAAAAATTAAACAACAAAATAGTATAGATACAAAACAGTAAAATTACTCAATATGGCCACCATCTTTTTTTTTTAATATTGTATCAACTCACGTACAAAATGCTTTAAAAATGATTTCTTCCGAAATTTTATTCCATTCCTCCTCAAATGCTGTTTTAAGATAACCAACATTTGGATGGGAAGTTGCATTGTTTTGTTTTCTAAAACGCCCCATATTGTGTAATCAAGGGGTTTAAGGTATGGGTTTAAATCTTGGTTGGTAGGTTGTTTTGTTTTACAGCATATCAACATTTTCCGCGTCATTTAACGCTGAATTGAGCCATTTTGATGAAAGTTTCAAACAATTCTGTTTAGTATAAGTACACGGGTTCAATTTCAAAAGCAAATCAATGTCAAACAATTCAGATCTATTTCGAACAATTTAGTTTAGCAAAAGTACGCAATTTAGTTCTATTTGATCCACAGATAGGTCCCTGTGAGGTGCTACAACTCTGGGCCAAAGTGGAGCTGGGAGAGATGGCAATGAAGGGGTGCTCCGAATTCACCAAAGGTCCAGCGTTATGGAAACCGCACCATCAGATTTAGTGTCATATCTCAGACACTCGTTGGTGGCTCTTACCCCTCTGCAGAGAAGAAGTCAGGGTATTCTACAGCACCAGTTGACTCAGCAAGTTTTAAATCTTGTTTAAAATACTGTTGTCACAGTTTTCTCGTAAACTTTCCATTTATTAGCTTGCTTTTTTTTAATTAACGTAGTGGGGCCCTTCTTAATTGCCGTAGTGAGAACTGTTAAAAAGATTTCTTTTCATTTTTGGTTCAATTTTCCGCTCTCCGTTTTACTTTAAAAGGTTTTTCAGTAATTTTTTTCTTTATTTCGTACACGGTAGACAAAGAAACTTTGGCCTGGTTTCAGCGTTAAGCAAATCATAGATTCTTTGTCGTTTCTTTTCTCGCACATTCATATTGAGCTGAATTCGAATTAAAGAAAAAGGCTTGAATAATAGTGCTACTCATGAAAATTTAGATTTATCGCGTTTTCTTCGAAAATTGGACTGATTGGACTAAAAAAACGTCTTAAATTTACTGCATATATATATATATATATATATATAGAGAGAGAGAGAGAGAGAGAGAGAGGGCCGGAAATAGCTTGTACAGTTTGAACTGACAGTTGTTTAGTGCGAGTGAACTTTGGTAAGTGGTAATGATAGCTCCATCTAGCTAATCGTTTTTGTTTCAGATACAATCACTTACAATCATGACTTGGATCGGTGCACATTGTATGCTTGCTATTGTCTTGTTTTTTTAAGACTTGTAAATCTTTAATTGCATCATAGAGAGATTTTCATGCTCATTTCATTTCATATCATAATGATGCTGTTCCGGATAGAAAACCAATGCTGCACTGGGTTGAAATTTTACCTGAAACAGGTGCTTTCAGAATCTCCATCAATCCTTTCAGAACGTCTCCTTGTTTAAGTTCATAAATTCCACTGTTATCCTTGCCTTCAGTTTATCTATGGTCTTGTTTAGTAGTCTGTCGGACTCTCGCTCAACCGCGCCGCAAACATATTAATCAAGGGAATTGAATTCTGGGGAGTTAGGCGGCTAGAGATTTAGGCTGATTGATGTGGTCATAAAAATTTTCTCTCTGCCGAGACTGTGTTCTCCTGCTCGCGTGATATGGTACTTACTCCTGTTACCAGACGTATGGTTTCCAGCAGTTACCCTCTCGATTCAGTTTAGCACTGCCTTTTCCAAACAATTGATGTAGGGCTCCGTGTTAATTGTTAGACAATGAGGGACTATGATTGGATGCATATCGTCATAAGAGACCACCCTAAACACTGGGATATGATCTTAGTGTTTTGATTGTGTTGTCTAGTGGCTCGTACCATGTGACTTCCGGTATTGTGGAGGTATGAAAGATGTGTTTCTAAAGCGAAGTGGTTCTGCAAGATCTCGGTCTGTAGTAAGACCAACTTCGGACGTAACACCCACAACGCGAGACTTATAATATCTGTTGGACTGTACCACTTCAGTTAATAAATAATTAACTCTTTATTTTACTGTGTATCTCTTCCTTACCACGATACAAAAGCTGGCGACGAAGGATTCGAAGATTTCACACTCACAAAAAAAAACAACAACAACAAAAAAAAAAAAAAAAAAAAAACGAAAGAGTTGTTGACGAAGGATTCAAAGATTTCGTACTCACAACAAAAAAGAACTACCAACGGTTGGCGATGAAAGTTTCGAA
This sequence comes from Sepioteuthis lessoniana, assembly GCA_963585895.1. Classification (NCBI taxonomy): domain Eukaryota; kingdom Metazoa; phylum Mollusca; class Cephalopoda; order Myopsida; family Loliginidae; genus Sepioteuthis; species Sepioteuthis lessoniana. The sequence continues at coordinate 46,932,336 of OY757923.1, forward strand.
GATTTCCTATTCACACCAAATAAATCTACAACACTTATTGACGTAGAGTTCGAAAATTCGAATCTAAAGTGAACTACACACAAAGTGACGTTTAAGGATATACAATGGAGGATTTTAAAAATTGTATCATGGAATTCGTCAAACAAGAAATACCCCGATGGGACCTATGGAAATAAATCCCAAAAGACAATAATATTAATTTTTTTTCTTTTTTTGGTGGGGGGATATTGTATAATGTACCGCGTGACTTCTGGTATCACGGAGGTATAAAAGACGTCGTGTTTCCTGAGCACGGTTGTTCTGCAAGATCTCGGGAAGTGGTAAGACCGACTTCGGACGTAACACCAACAGCGCGAGACTTATAATATTTGTTGGACTGTACCACTTCAGTTAATAAATAATTAACTCTGTATTCCACTGTGTATCTGTTCCTAAGGACGATACAACAGTTTGAATCAATATAAATATGAATCTCTCCAAAGATTGACACCAAAACACGGAGAAATTTTCTTATTGTGGTTTCTGTAGTGAATGCCAAAACCGTTAAGCGTGCCATTTTCAAATTTCTGAAGGAATGGATTGCATTATGATGTTGCTTTTCTCCCAGAGTGTCCAACTAATTCGAGTTTACTGCTCAGTAGACAAAACATGAAACAATTAAAGTGTATGCGCAAAATTAATAATGGAAAATGGCAAAAATTGAGGCATTGCATGCATATATATCATCATCATCATCACGTTACTCGTGGTGTAATTGTTATCGTCGTAGGAAAGGAACACGGCGACACGGGTTCAAATCCTAGACGAGGCTCATTGCATTGCACATTGCACTAATACCCATGGGAAAGGTATGAATCCAATTATTCTCCCTCCAGCTATGAGTAAATAGTAGGGCAGACTAGGTTCTTCAGCCCGGTTGAGGCAACTAGTCTAGGAGAAGGAAAACTCTGAATTTAAACCTGTTAAACTCCCCTTAAAAATTGACCTTGTGTCATATCCTGCCCGAGCGAAGGGGTTTGTAAATATGTATCATCATCACGTTGTGCCGCTAGCACGGATAACCCTGACCCTCTCTTGCCACATCTCCCTATCGTTCATCGCTTCCGGCAGGTCTTCAGCACTACATCCCTTATCCTCACATAGCTGCTGTTTGTATTGTCGAGCTGGTCGTCCTGCTTTTGTTCGGCCATATATGTATATATATATAGGTTTATCAGTAAGGAAGTAAATAATATATGCATGTATTTATAATGCGTTTACACACACACACACACACACACACATATATATATATATATATATATATATATATATATATATATATATATATATTCATGGAAAAAGCGTTTATTGTCATCTGATGAAGCGGAGATAATGTTCTTTATCCAAATAAATTCATAATAGTAATTTAACCATGGTTGAAATTTCTTCCAGTTACATTAATTTCACAAATTCACTCCTGAACATATGTTATGATTGCGGTTTCCTCTCCCCACTCCCAAGAAAATCGTATGATTTTGATCGTAATGCGGCATCCTAGCAGGAGGTGAGAGAACCTCATTTGCTTTAGATTTAATCCTCATTTTTTTTTTCATTTTTTTGAAACCTTTTTTATTATCAAAAATTATTCACGGTCAAATTATATATATATATATATATATATATATATATATATATATATATATATATGAGTTTGTGTGTTTGTGTGTGGAATAAACTGGAAACAAATCAAGCGGTTGTGAAAAACCACAAGGTCTTCAGAGGAAAATATTATTTACAGATATGTTTGACCACGTAACGTTAACTATTTCGGTGGTTAAACCTTGATCAGAACTAATAAGTTATTAAATAGAATGCAAAAATAAGAAGACTTGAAAATACTGCATTTACGTTGATAGCTTTTTATTTCATATTTGAGTGATTTTATTACTGTTCCCAAATGTAGTTTTAAAAAATCCAGCTCACGTATATATATATATATATATATATATACATTTATATATGTGGGGGGGTAATATTTATATAATTTAGTTCATATCTAAAATTATAAACATTCCTTAATATCCGTTTCTATCAGGGTAAACCTTTTACTTTCAATCGCATTTTAATGCAGATAGATGTGTATCTATTTATTTACCTATATATATATATATATATATATCATCATGTCATGCCGCTAGCACGGATATCCCTGACCCTCTCTCGGCACTTCTCCCTATCGCTCATCGCCTCCGGCAGGTCTTCAGGGCTACATCCCGTATCTTCACAAAGCTGCTGTATGTATGTTCTGCTTTTGCTCGGCCATATGTGGGGGTCCATTGGAGTACATCACTTATGAGCTCGTCCCTACTTCTCCAGCAGTGTCCTGCATGTCTGGTTTGTTTAACTTGGATAGGTTTCGTGATTGGAGGCAGGTGGCCATATAGTTGGTGCCTTGTGGGGTGTTGCCGCCAGGACTTGTTCAATATTGCTCGCTACATTCTTGTGTAATTGCCGTCCAGCTTCTTCTCCAGCCGTTTAGTTAGCGTCCAAGTAGTGCATCCATACAGCAATATCGATACGACCGCTGCTTGGAAAAAACTTCGTTTCATTTTATCGGTCAGGTCTGATTTTCATATGATCGATAGCTCTCCATGCCTTCGTTAGCCACGTGTCGATGTCTTTTTCGGTTGACGAGACACTGCTTCCTAGGTAAGTGAATTTGTCTACCAGTTTCAGAGAGGTTCCGTCTAGTGTGGAAATGTCGCCTGTTTGATTATAGCACATATATTCAGTTTTGTGTGCATTGACACGGAGGCCAATGCCTGCGGTGGCACGTTCCAAACTATGCAGTAGTGTTTCGGCTTGGTTGGATGTGTTTGCCAGTATCACTATATCATCGGCGTAGTCGACGTCGGTAATTGATTTGCGGGGTACCTTCTGCTTCTTTTCTTTGTCAGCGCGAAGCCGTTTACTCTGATTTTATCAATCGATGTTCTAAGCATATAGTCTAGACAGATGATAAAGAGGTATGGGGCTAGCGTCTCCCCTTGTCGTACTCCTGCAACAATGTCTCCATCCGGTGAACGTACTTTCACTTTGGTGTTTCTATAGAGAATCGTTTTTGCCACTACAGTTTCTTTTGGTAGGCCGTATGCTAGTAGGATTTGTTCCATCTTCCCTCTGTGAATGGAATCGAAGGCCTTGGTAAAGTCGACAAATTGTAATGTCGCCAGGAGGTTTTTTGCCTTTACGCCTTTAAGGATTCTACGGATGGTCAATATTTGTGAGGTCGTGGATCTATTTCTTAGGAAGCCATTTTGGCTTTTCCTAAGGATGTTGTCGATTTTCGGTTCTATGCGGTTTCGTAGTAGGGCATTGTAAATTTTGGCTGCCATAGATGTAAGTGCTATACTTCGGTAGTTCTTGGCTCATCCGAGGTCACCCTTTTTAGGGAAAGGGAGGATGTATCCCTTTATCCATCTGTCTATCGGATTTTCATTATAGACTGCGTTGCAGTGTCGGAGCAGTATGTCGTCGAATTGTCTGGTCTTCTATACTTCTGGAGGAATCTCGTCAAGCCATGTAGCTTTCCTATTGTTAATTTTTCTAATAACCGAGTCGAGTTCTTCTTGAGTGAACGGTCCTAGTTTAATGTCCAATTGCTTACTAATAATTCTGGTGATTGGTTCATGGGTAACTTTTAGTGGGTTTCCTGGTAGATTTTCGAAATGCTGTTTCCACAGTTTTATTCTTTCTTGGTTTGCAGCTTTCAATTGTGCCTTGGCTGTGCTTTTCCTTCTATTCACTTCGTTTATTGTTTGCCAGGCTAGATTGCCTATCTTCCACTGCGTCTCTAATCTGATCTATCTGATTTTGTATGTATTCTGTCATTTCTTTTAGATATATGCCGGCTAACTGATATTGTGCCTTTTTTAGTTTTCGGGCATTTGTGTGTATTGGTTCTTCCGATAGCTTTTGGTGGTAGTTTTCACGTGTGCATGTTTTTCTCTAACCGCTACCATTTCCCATGGGACTCTATATTTAGTTCTAGGTTTTGTTGGAATACACTTCGATTCCGCCTCGAGATGTGCGTTGACGAAATTCTCATATTCGTCATTTGGGGTACCTTTTTCTGTCTTCTCTTGTAGTATCTCGAATCTCTTTCTTAATTCTAATACATATTTATCTCTAATATCTCTGTTGTTAAGTAGCATCCAGTCATAGTGTTTGGTGGTCGCTGTTCGTGTGGCGTTTTTTCGTAGGCTTAGTCGTATTTTTGCCGTGACTATTCGGTGATCGGAGGACACACCCTCGAAAGAGAAGTATGCCTCGCAATTCATTGCGTTATTTTTCCATTTCTTATTTATAAAGATGTAGACTATCTGTGCTTTATTATTGTTCGCGTATGTGTAGATCCATAATTGCCCTCCCTTTTTTGGTAGTTTGTGTTAAGGCATATAAAAGATGAAGCTGATTTTTGAAAAAAAAAAAAGGGTTTTTAAAACTTTTACGCATTAATCTGAACAATTTATTCTCAAAAACTTTTGAACCCTAATTATACCACACAGATTTGGAACAAGACGCTACCAATAGCAATAGAATGATTAAAATATCCCTCATCTTTTCCGTCTCAATTAATAACTTAGATACCCTGATGAAGGTCTTAAACTGAAAGATTTAATATTCGAAATTATTTCTACTAATGAAATCCTTCTCTGATTATCTTGCGCTTTTTACCCCTTTTTGTCTCTGACTCTGTTTCTGTCTCTCTGCCTTTCTGCCTCTTTCTCTCGGTCTCCTTGTCTCTCTTTAATAGATACTCTGATATACATACATTTAAAGATACATAGTTTACATACATATCTATCTATCTATCTATCTTAACGCTCACATACATGCAAATATATATATATATATATATATATATATGTGTGTGTGTGTGTGTGTGTGTGTGTGTGTGTGTGTGTGTGTGTGTGTGTGTGTGTGTGTGCGTGTGCGTGTGTGTGTGTGTCGGGAGAGCCATCTACTTAGGCTTTATTAAATCGAATACAACATATCTCTTTCCAATGTCGAGTAGTGAATAAAAAATGATAAGTATTTTAGAGACACATTGAAAAAGCTTGAAAGAAAAACTAATTGATCTCAGTATGTGTATAAGAATACAGTGGGTAGTAAGGGAAATGAAGCAAAAAATAAAGGAAGTGTTGAACAAGGATGAACCGGAAGGGAAAGAAAGAATTAATTACAAAAATACGAAAAGAGTAACAAGACAAAAAAAAAGAAAGGAAAAATAGAAACCTGAATGGAATATGAATCTAAAAAAGAATGAAAATGTGGTAAAGAGAAAAAAGGGACACAGTAAAGAGTAGACGAAATGAACGGGAACAAGAATGAAAATAGAGTAGAAAAGGCTATATGAATGGAAATTAAGAAGACAGAAAAGATGTATAAATAAAGAATGAGAAAAGACGAAGAAAAATAATATACAGAGAGAAAGATGAAAGAAAACAAAATTGTGACTTAGTGACGAATGATGTTGTACAACACCATTCAATGAAAAAAGGTGATAAACAGGTAGAAAGAATAAAAGAAAAGAAAGAAATACAAGCATGGGAAATGTAATGAGAAATAAAAATAACAGAAAGAAAGAAAGAAAGAAAGAAAGAGGAAAATGAATGAAAGAAAAAATTTAAAAAAATATTTGATTAAAAAATAAAAAAATAAATTAAAATGAAAACATAGCAATAAAAGACAGAAAAGGGAAAATAATAAAAGCAATAATGAAAATCGACAAATGGTCTAAAAAAGATGAGAGTAGACAAGAAAAAAACGAAAGTAGTAAATAAAGCAAAAAGTGAAATAAACTATGAAAGAAAAAGAAGTGAAGAAATTTATGGTGATAAAAGAGGACAAAGAATACAAAAATGTAAATGAAGAAGAAGAAGAAGAAGAAGAAGAAGAAGAAGAAGAAGAAGAAGAAGAAGAAGAAGATTGTACTTCTTTTAAAAGAATAGTCAAAAATAATAAAAAATAATCTAAAATAAATGGAAATACAAAAACAAAAAAAGGAATTGAAAATATTATGTTGAATTAATTTAATAAAGCAGATACACTGTTAATGTGTTTCTACAATTTACATGTATACCTATGTATCAGTTAATAATAGTTAAATCGCGGCTGTTGTATTTTTTACTACATCTCGTTTGATTGATTTGTTTTCATTCCATATCCACTTTTGTTGGTTATTTCTTGTCAAAGGCATCCTCGGAGAAGGTCAGTCGGAGTACAACTTAACTCATACCCGGAAAGATAAGGGTTCTCATACATTTCCCTTGGGTATTAGTCTGAAAGTGAGCATTATATTACAGCTGGAGTTTGAACTTGCAGACTATGATATCGCTGTCCAAAATGGTAACCACTATGCTACAGGTGCACCACAGAAGACATCTGCTTCTCATTATTCCATATTAACCTAAATTCATGTTTTGTGGAGATAAAATGAAATCGAAAAAAATTGTGTTTGGGGTAATGTGAAGATGATCTTAACGTACAAATTACCACCTAAAACATCTGTTTATTTATTGTTTATATTTATTTGGTCCAGGGATTTCACCAATTAATTTGCGTCTGTATATCTTGTGTCTAGGTGCTTGTAATAGAATAAATATTTTCGTTTTATTTTTTTTTCCGATATTTACCCTAACTTTCTATCTTTTGTGTTTCACTTTTTTTTATTCAGTAAACACATCATGAGTTTTAAGCATACGAATTTGTCATTTTAGCTAAATCAATAAGAAGCGCATTCTCAAAGTGTAATTAGTTTTTGGCTGAAGGCCCGGTGGTAATTTAAATCGATTTAGGTTATCAAATTAATGTTACTTAAAGGCTGGTGTAGCTTGAAGTCTTTATATAATTTTTGACGTTAATCCAATAATTCATTGAGCTAATAAAGCATCTTATTCAATGTTATATAAAACATATTTCCTGATACAATCACTGACTATATAGATTTGAATTTAGTGAACATGAAGAAAGCCAAGCGTTTACCAGTTAATATATTAAACGATACATATTTACACACTGTGCAATTACAAAAGATAACTGTCAGCCAACTTTTTCAAGATTGTTACAAGTTATTCATTCAAGTTATATAGCGTAGAATATTACAGCACGAAAATTTCTTCGCTTTTTTTTCAAACTAAATGTTCAAAATGTTCCTTGACTTTCTTATGGTGAACGGAGTCAACAGAACAGTTTTGTTAGAATATATATATATATATATATATATATATATATATATATATATATATATATATATATATATATATATATATATAAAATAAACAAGTGTTATTCAATGAATTAAGCACAATTTACAGCTACGACTTTTTCAAGTTTATTAATAATGATAGATCCTTTAAGGTTCTGGAAGTCCGTCGGCATGATCTTCTTTACAAACCAATAAACCAGGAACTTTTTCTTACTTGAGACTTAGTGTGTTCCAATTAAAACACTATCTTTTCAACATATATTCAAAGTGCCAAACCCTTTTTTAATTATGTTTTTGTTATGAAACATATCTCTGAGTACAAATCACGTATAGTTATGTAAATTTCACATATTTGGCTTTTTTAGCCGCAAGAATTTTAATGAAACACTTCTGTTCAAGTCAAGAGAACTCTTTAAGACCTGCTTACATTCTGAATAGCACCAGAAAAAATATTTTTTTCGATAGAACAATCTTTTTTTTTACAACAATCAAATTCTAAAAATGCTGAGTTTACATGCATCAAAAGAATTCTGAAAAAAGAAATAATTATTTTGTTTATGAAAAACATTCCCCTTATATACTTCGTATATATATATATATATATATATATACACACACATTATCATATATATATTATTATATATTATAATATATATATACACACACACACACACACATATATATATATATATACATAATATATATATATATATTATATATATATACACACATATATATATATATACACATTATTATATATATATATATATATACATTATTAGCGTGTTCCACAAACCAAGGTAGAACCAAGGTTAAATTGTACAAAACTGCGTTTTGAATTCGTTCATCATCTCTTCTACTCGACATCATGTCGTTTATCGTCCCTTAGAGGAATGTCGTATAACGGGAAAGAAGAGACAACAATTTTTTTTAATGCATAAAATATAATATGCTTCTTTTCTTGTGTTTTTTATTACGAGATAGTTAACAGAAAAAGTGAGTTGGGATAGCTAAGATAAACCCACAAAGGGAGATACAGTGTCCTTAGTGAACCGTTTCTTCTTCGTTCTGTTTCCACGAAAGAGCTACAGGGCCATCTCAGAACATCTAATCATCTTCACTTCTTCATTCTTTTTTCCCGAGACTGGCACAGGACCAACTCACAAATCTAATCTTCTCAGCTTCTATATAATTTTAACTATAGGGGCTTTGAAAGGCACTCCTTTTTTTTTTTTTTTTTTTTTTTGCTGTTTATATGGATGTAGTGAAGGCTTGTAGCTATCACCTCGACTTTAAATGATTTTAAAATGGCGATCAGACATATCCAACAAGCCTTGCTAAGGAAAATGACTTACTTGGAATGAAGATTTTTTTGAAAAATAGTTTTGAATTTGATCCAAATCAAATCACCTGTGATTTGGCGTAAAAACTTATAGTGTCACATTCCACTCTGTACGAATATCTCAAGTGTTTTGAGAAAACGTGTAAAAAAGAATTCGGCTATCGCGTGAGCTTTCACTTGGGAACCGCTGCAGCCATTTTTTAACAAGGAATACCAATCTTTCATCTTTATATTGTCTTGGCTCTACATATCAACTGAAAACAAAAAAATACTCTGGTTATCACAATTGAAGAAGTCAGAGGAAATATCAAAACCAGTACTCAGTCCACAAATATTCCTCATTTTGTAACGGGTGGAATAGAAAAGTCGTCAATAAAATCTAACCCAGGCCGGGGTCATGTATAGTGGTCGCTACCAATATAACATAAACCTCTCACTCTAAAGACGTCGCATTTC
>OY757923.1:46946385-47141385 GCA_963585895.1 Sepioteuthis lessoniana
CACACACACACACACACACACATATATATATATATATATATATATATATATATATATAAAATTAACTTAAATCGCGAGTTGGAAATCTTCTACTAAAGTTTCACCTTACCGGATCATCAGGAAGTCTAACTCCAACTTTTATCTCTTGTTCCTGACGGTTTTTTTTTTTCGGTTTTTTTCTGGTACCGTGAATGCTGGTAGATATTAGATTAATATATATATATATATATATATATATATATATATGTATTGACAGAATTTCTTCATTGATACATATTTGATTGGACATAATAAACATTTGTTGTCTACATATTTTTGTTAATCCTTTCGAATTGCCGTATTCATCTTATGATATTCGGCTGGAATTGGTTGATTAACTATCCATAATTAGATATTTCCCAAGTACTTTCTGCCCAACTTTGGGTCATCATCAGGGGTGGGGCAAATATTACAAACGTGATGTAACTTTTGTGTGTATATTACTCATGAGTAAGAATGAGCCTTTGTATTGTTGTGTTGTATAGCGTTTACTTTTCAAATTTGTTTCTATAAATAGCGTCATTAGCTTAGGGTATTTAAGTATATTAGCACTGATTTCAAAATTAATTTTATTAAGTTTGGGTTGTTTGTTCCTAATATGTAGTGCCTCGAGAATCTGTAGTTTTTGCTTGTTATTTTGTTGTTCTAATATTGTTGTTTTCCGTAAGAATTTTCTGTAATTCTGTTGTTGGGCATGAATATTTTTTATATGCTGTGCTATGGAACTTGTATCAGAAAGGTGCATTGTAAGTCTTCTCGATAGGCAATTCGATAGGAATAGCAAAAAATATGAAGACAAAAAATGACTATTCCGTTCAATTAAATATATATATATATATATATATATATATATATATATATATATATATATATATATTGGTCCAATAGCGTGAAATGTAACAAACGAAAATTAATACGTATACATTAAATTCCTTAGCTTGAGTTGAATTAGTCATAAAGTTAGACGGGTTTCGATCCCAGTTTGAAAAGTTTCGCGTTTCTAGCCACACTGAAGAGTTGAGATTCAGAGAAATTGTCTGTTCGCGGATGACTATATATATGCTCTCCGCGGCGGGGGGTGTCAGAGAGCAATTTGGGTAAAGGAATTAACGGTTGCCACTAGTGTAATGCAAAGCTCTTCTAACGTATTGAGCACTTTGGTCTCTGATAGCGTCAAATGTAAAAAAAAACCACGAAAATTAAAAAAATATACGTTAAATTAGCACGCTTAATTTGGGTCTGCAGTTGGCTGAGAGGTATGTAATCGATCTGATGTGAATTCAAGCGGGTTTCAATACCAGCTTGAAACGTCTCGTATCTCTGGCCACACTGAAGTATTATGAAACTGTCTGTGGATGAATATATATATAAAGAAGAGGAGAGAGAGAGGAAGAACATCTATTCTATTATTTGTCTGAAATTCTAAATATTGCCTTGTTAGTATGTAACTACACTCTCCATTGTTTTCACCAGCTAATGGTGGATTTCCTCTTCCAGTACTTGAAGACACACACACACACACACACATATATATATATATATATATATATATATATATATATGCTCAAATATTTGTGTGTGTATGTATGAGTATATCTGTTTGTGTGCTTGTGTATAGTTCTATGTACGTTATTTTTTTATTATAAATTGATCCCACTATTTCGACTCTTACACAAGTATATACATTAATCAAAGAGAATAAGGAATAAAAAAAGGATAGGAAATTGACGTCTAAACGTAAAGAAGAAAGAATATAAAAATTGTGGACATGGAAAGCGACTAAAATAAATCCCTGCTTGGACATTGTAATTTAATGAATGGAAATTCCCAAACAAGTGGTGGGTTTTGGTAATGTACAAGATGAAAAATAAGAAGGACATCATCTATCTCTGTGGATTACATTAGGAAGGCGAGTCTCACATTTGTATCTAGGTCCAAGGGATCATGTACTTTGCGCCTCCATTTTGACGAGAGGATAAAAATAAAACCATCATATATAATTTCAGCTAAACGCACACACGGCGGAATAATGCTATCAGAGGAACGTTGATAAATTGTTAGGTCGAGCAGATAGAAAGACACACACACACACACACACACACACACACACACACACACACACACACACACACACACACACACACACACACAATGATAGATAGATAGATAGATAGATAGATGGAAAACCGAAAAGATGAAAGTAGATTAACATCACCTGAGATAGAGACTTATGAAGATACTGGAAGTTACATAGAAACATATATGTAAAGGAACAAGGAAAGAGCGAATAAATAAAGATATACTGATAGAAATAGAGAAAGACATATATGAGCTAACCCATAAATATTCCCATGAGTATTTTATAGGTGTCAGCTAAAAATAACGTCTCCTCTTTCCATAATACGCCTGTAGAGAACCGACATAAAATTGCGAATATTTCTAACAAGTGAACCAGTAAAGAGACTTCTTCACACGTATGCAGATATACAGCAAATTTTAAATGTGATTTTATGTGGGTATTGCATAACGCAACCTCCATATATTCTAAATTCATCTATTTCCATTAAGAAAACCTGTAAATTTTCAACCCCAAACTTTTCAAGAAAAGTTTCTTTATTATTTTCTAAAAACTTCGATACAACTTAACATTTTTTGATTGGGTTGAATGCAGAAAGAGTAGAATAAAAAAGATAGAAGTTTTTTTTTGTTTTTTTTCATTAATTTAATGCAAATTCGTTTTCTATTTTTCTTTTTTTATTATACAGAACTTCTATCAGAACTTAGTTTTTAAATGTTTAATGAAAAAAATAAAAATTTAAATTGCAGTTCTTGATTTTCCTATTTAGAATATCAACCAACTTGCGCTTTCGTCAGCAAATTAAACTGAAGATTATTTAGTAAATTAGAAAATAATACCTAATACTTATTCAAAGTGAATGGCCATATAACTGACGTAAATAAATAAAGAAGTATTCTACGGACGTTTTTTTTCAGGGTGAAAACATTAATGATCAAATTTAGTCACTGGGGCAATAAGTAAAGAACAATTTATTAAATTCCAATATTCTGGGGTATTTTGATAGATTTCGAATTAAGTTAATTATGCATTCGAATTTATAACTGCTGCTTTTTCTTAGGTATATTTGACAACGAAGAAATAAATATTAAGAAATCGATTGGGCTAAATGAAGTTTTACATAAAATGATCCACAGTTATCCTTTCTAATGGTATTAATTTGATCAAAACTGAATTCACTTTTATAAGGGATTTAATAGTTTTGTTGGTCTTCTGAAAGATGAATGATCAACATACTAGCTCTGATCCAAATATATCTTGACTAAAGCTTAGCATTTTTTAAATTCAAAATCAAAATGGAGACGGGTACCCGGGATATGAATGCCTCTATTTCCTTTGGTATGGATAAAATAGTATAACTGTTATTTAAGAAAGATTGCTTTGGCATTAGATTATGTTTGAGAGTGGATAGGTTACTAAACAAAGAAACTGAAACAACTGGAATGGATGAGAATCTTAAATCAATAATCTAGACTATTGTACAATTTTTTGATCTGCCAATATTTTGTGATTGGCAGCATTTGCAGAAAAAAACAATATTATACAAGTCTAGTCATCTACATGTTTAGCGAGCTTTGTTTCATGTAACTTTTTTGTATTTATTAAATTGGAAATTCTTCTGACGTCTAAGATTTGAGATCATGGAGGATATTAAAAGAAATATAACAGTGCTTCTCCACTCTATAACAAAAGAGAAAATTCAGAGGTACTTTGACCCATGAAAAACTTAACGGAATAAGTATCTTGAATTCTAAAGGAATATTTTCAACAAAATTAGCATTTCTTTCATGTTTGCTTCTGCCTAAGTAAATATTGTTTCAGTCTCGCTATATTTTGAAAACACATTCTCATGCGCGTGCTCGCACGTGCCCATATATAGAAAGAATGAGGGTTGTGCGCATGCGGCTGCCTATATTCGAATCACGTTACAACACGATTATTTTGATTATTTTTGTCTCCTTCTACAGGAGAAAATGAAACAATAAGAATCCTAATTGCATTTATTTTAGGCAAGTCTTTTTGGACACACTTCATATACAATCAAAGTTAGAATGATAGCTGTAAATAGAGTGAGTTACATCAACCTGAACATTGATTAAAAAAGAACTGAGATAGACAGATAGATAGATGGAAAGATATTTGAACATGAACCGACGTTCAGATATATGACTACAATATTAAGAATGGACTTTTATGGATCTTAAAAGTCATGAAATGATTAACTCATGCGGTGACCAGCTGCGGCATTTGTGCTTCGCTGAAATGCGTTCATTCAAATCTCTGAGTTTTTAGAGAAGATTCACACTCAAATAACCATCTACACACAAATGCACTATATATATATATATATATATATATATATATATATATATATATATATATATATGTATATATAAATCTGTGTTTGTGTGTCCGAAAAGTAAGTTACAGATAGCCAAAAATAAACAGGATTAAAACCATTGAGAAAGCTGTAGGCAGAAAATAAGACGAGTATGCAATACTTCTTGTAACAGCTCGGACAGCAGTAATACTGAGGGAATGCTTATATAAAGTCACAGTAAATAGAACTGTCATCATAAAACGAACGACTTGCATAGAAACGTGAGGTGTAAAAGATTTTCGTAAGGCAAAACCAAAATTGCCACAGAAATTTACTATGAACATATCTTATGTTAATGACAAATATCAAATAGACAAATATATGTCTGCTATAGTGGATTCGGCAACACCCCACAAGACACCAACTGTACGGCCACCTGCCCCCTATCACGAAAACTATTCAAGTTAGACGAACCAGACACTGCTGGAGAAGCAGGGACGAACTCATAAGAGATGTACTCTTATGGACCCCCAGACATGGCCGTGCAAAAGCAGGACGACCAGCACAAACATACATTCAGCAGCTATGTGAGGATACGGGATGCTGTCCTGAAGACCTACCTAGGGCGATGAACGATAGGGAGGAGTGGTGAGAGAGGATCAGGGATATCCGTGCTACCAGCGCGATATGATGATGATGATGATGGTGGATTCACAGAGAGTGCAAGAATCTGCCAGATAAGTCTCTTGTCGTATGTCCACATTCATCCACAACGAAAGACAATCATCATCATCATATCGTGCTGGCAGCACGGATATCCCTGACCCTCTCTCGCCACTCCTCCCTATCGTTCATCGCCCTAGGTAGGTCTTCAGGACAACAACCTGTATCCTCACATAGCTGCTGAATGTACGTTCGTGCTGGTCGTCCTGCTTTTGCGCGGCCGTGTGTGGGGATCCATAAGAGTACATCTCTTATGAGTTCATCTCTGCTTCTCCAGCAATGTCCTGCATGTCTGGTTCGCCTAACTTGAATAGTTTTCGTGATAGGGGGCAGGTGGCCGTACAGTTGGTGTCTTGTGGGGTGTTGCTGCCAGGACTTGTTGAGGATTGCACGCAGCATTCTTGTGTAATTGCCATCTAGTTTCTTCTCCAGCCGTTTTGTTAGCGTCCATGTAGTGCATCCATATAGCAGTATCGATGTGACCGCTGCCTGGAAGAAACTGCGTTTCATTTTATCGGTTAGGTCTGATTTCCATATAGTCGATAGCCTATTGATAGCTGTCCATGCTTTCGTTAACCTCATTTCGATGTCCTTTTCGGTTGATTCGACGCTGCTTCCTAGGTACGTGAATTTGTCTACTAGTTTAAGAGGGGTTCCTTCTAGAGTGGAGATGTCCCCCGTTTGGTTATAGCACATATATTCCGTTTTGTGTGCATTAACATGGAGGCCTATGCTTGCTGCTGCTCGTTCCAAACTATGCAGAAGTGTTTCGGCTTGGTCAGGTGTATTTGCCAGTATCGCTATGTCATCGGCGTAGTCGGCGTCGGTAATTGTTGTTGCGGGGTATCTTCTGCTTCTTTTCTTCGTCAGTTCGAAGCCATTCTCTTTGATTTTGTCAATCGATGTTCTAAGTACGTAGTCTAGACAAATGATAAAGAGATACGGAGCCAGCGTGTCCCCTTGTAGTACTCCTGCTACAATGTCGAAGTATTCTGTGTCTCCATCCGGTGATCGTACTTTTACTTTAGTGTTTCTATAGAGAATCGTTATTGCCGCTACGGTTTCTTTAGGTATGCCGTACGCTAGTAGGATTTGTTCCATCTTTCCTCTGTGAATGGAGTCGAAAGCCTTGGTAAAGTCGACAAATATTAATGTCGCTTGTAGGTTCTTTGCCCGTACTCCTTCAAGGATTCTGCGGATGGTTAGTATTTGTGAGGTCGTAGATCTATTTCTTCGGAAGCCATTTTGGTTTTTTTCTAAGTATGTTGTCGATTTTGGGTTCAATGCGGTTTCGTAGTAGGGCATTGTAGATTTTGGCAGCTATGGATGTAAGTGTTATGCCTCGGTAGTTTTTGGCTAATCCGAGGTCCCCCTTTTTAGGGAAGGGGAGTATGCATCCCTTCGTCCATCTATCTATCGGATTTTGATTGTATACTGCGTTGCAGTGTCGGAGCAGTATGTCGTCGAATTGTCTGGTCTTCCATACTTCCGGGGGAATTTCGTCCAGTCCTGCAGCTTTCCTATTTTTAATTTTTCTGAGAACCGAGTCGAGTTCTCCTTGTGTGAACGGTCCAAGTTTAATGTCTAATTGTTTGCTAATTGTTCTGGTGATTGGTTCATGCGTTATTTTTGGTGGGTTTCCAAGTAAGTTTTCGAAGTGCTGTTTCCACAGTTTTATTCTTTCTTGTTGGTTTGCTGCTTTAAGTTTTGCTTTGGCTGTGTTCTTTCTTCTGCTCACTTCGTTTATTGTTTGCCAGGCAATTCTAGATTGTCTATCTTCTACCGAGTCTCTAATCTTATCTATCTGATTTTGAATGTATTCTGTCTGTTCCTTTATATATATGCCTGTTAATTGATATTGTGCCGTTTTTAGTTTTAAGGCATTTGTGTTTGTTGGGTTTTTTCGATAGTTTTTGGAGGCTGTTTTCACTAGTGCACGTTTTTCTCTCACCGCTAAAGTTTCCCATGGGACTCTATATTTAGTTTTAATTTTTGTTGGAATGTATTTTGCTGCTGTCTCAAGGTGTGCATTGACGAAATTTTCGTATTCGTCGTTTGGTGTACTTTTTTCCGTCTTTTCTTGTAGTGTTTCGAATCTGTTTCTTAATTCTAATACGTATTTATCTCTGACATCTTTGTTGTTTAATAGGGCCCAGTCATAGTGTTTGGTGGTCGCTGTTCGTTTGTCGTTTTTTCGTAGGCTTAACCGTATTTTCGCCGTGACTATTCGGTGATCGGTGGACACACCCTCAAAAGAGGAGTATGCCTCGCAATTCAATGCACTATTCTTCCATTTCTTGTTTATAAGGACGTAGTCTATCTGAGCTTTAGTATTGTTTGCGTACGTGTATGTCCATAGTTTTCCCTCTCTTTTTTGGTAGTTTGTATTGAGGCATGCTAATCTATTTTCTATCATGAAATCTGTTAGATGTTGCCCATTTCTATTTGACGTGTTGTGGAGGCTGTATTTGTTGTTTCCGGTTTTCCCGATTTGTGCATTCATGTCTCCGCCAATGACTAACATGTTGTGTTTCGGGATGCTACGCACTAATGAGGATAACTCATCGTAGAAGGTGACTATTTCATTTTCTTCACTAACATTGGTGGGGCTGTAGCATGAGACGATTGTTGCTCTGGGGTTTCCGTTAAATGTAGCTACCATCATTCTAGGTTGTATTTTCTCTATGCTATTAAGCGTTTTTAGTGCTCTAGGTCCTATAAGCAATCCTACCCCTCCCACTGCGGCGTTGACAGAGTTTTTCCATGCGGATACAGTGGCGAGCGACCATCCATTGCCAGTTTCGTGATATTTGATATCTTCTGTGTGCGTGTATCTGTGTTCTTGTATACGGTACAAATTCCGTGATATGACTATGAAAGTAGATCTTCCGAAGACAGCTGGTCCTTAAAATCGTCTAACAGTAGTAGTGATATTGAAAAGTAGTATTTTATTAGTTTAAAGAAATCAGACAAAAGAACATAAATTCCAACGTATAGGTTGTTATGACGGAAGTGTTTTACCACATCAGCTGCATTGTCCTGAATTGAATTTTTCAGAATCCCATTTGTTTGAGCTCACCAAATGACATTGGTCCAGTAAGCGGTTTCATTGTGACGGTGCTGGGTTCATGGAGATAAAAGGGTGATTTCACTTACTTGAGACCTTGTTCGGTATTTGTGCGTTCGTTTACTGATGGAACAATTACTTCAGCCCTGATGGTAACTAGATGGAGAATGAGCTCAGTTGTGATGCTAGCATACGCAATTTATTTTGTTTTGTATTATATATGTTGAAAGTGATTATGGTATAATGGCTATCGTTGAAGGAAACATACAAATTGATTTGTTACTTTTTACATTTAACATAAAGCTAGTATCCTTGGGAAAGATATATATCCAATTGTTCTCCATCTAGCTATGGGTAAATAGTAGGGTAGAATGGGTTCTTTAACCTGGGTATAGCAAACCGGTCTAGAAGAAAAAAAACTCTTAATTCAAATCGGTTAAATTCCATTTCAAAAAGTGTCCTTGTGTCGCCTTCTGCCAGTTGTTGAGGTATTATATAAATACATACATGTTGGATTATTAAATGTTTTGCACCTTGATTTTTCAACTTACCTTGTTGTAGCTTTGAACCAGCCAACCAAGATATACACTTAAATGTGTCTTTGTTGACATAGAAAAAGTGTGGTATATGACGAGATTTGGCCATATCGGTTGTTAAAAGAACACATGTAAAAGATATCTAAATAGTTTACATACGTATCTCAGTATTTGCAGTAAAGAAATAATTCATAACTCCCTGGAAAATTGAGCGCATAGATTCTGACCGTTTACATATTGATCTGTGAACAAGACTTGCACAAAGGATTATTTCAACATAGCTGATGTAAAGTGGTATCTTGGTAAAAAAAAAAAAAAAAAAGGATGTTTGCACGTAGTCTATTCTGTTAACTCAGGTCATCTGGTCATACCATTCAGAGAATAAAATCGAAAACTGACCTCTGCAATTATTATGTTGAGACACTTATACTTAACTCCCCCATCTCTCTCTCTCTCTCTCTGGATCGCTATATAGATATTTTCGTACTTCTTCAGCAATTCCCATATGCCTTGTTCGTCTTTATTAGATGGTTTGTGAGATAGGAGATAAGAGGCCTTACAGCTGTTGATTTGTGTGGTGGAGTTTCTGGGAGGTTCAAAACGGTATGCAACATTCACCTCTATTTCCCATTTATCTTTGTCTCCAAACGATTGTTAAGAATCCAGGTTGTTGAACCATACTATAGTACTGAAAAGTCTACAACTTAGAAGAATTCCCGTTTTATTTTATTAGAGATTAGATTTTCAGATGTTCGATAAAATGTCGATTAATGTCTATTCCTTTCCTATGTGTAAGTTGACATCACTTTCAGTAGATGTGTTATTGCTACCGAGGGGGGTGAAATTGTCTGCTAATTTTAAAGGCTTATTGTTTAATGTGGGGGATGGCTCACAGAATTTTCTTTCGAGAACAGATTTTTCTACCGGTAGCAGAACTTTTTTGACGAGAATTTTCTTTCCAAAGAAAGAAGATATCAGGATCTTTGATTACTACTATACCTTCGCTGGATTCGATTGAGAAGCAAAGATTTATAAACCTGTTCAGGTTTAGCCGTAAAGATTATTCCTTTGAAGTTCTTCGTGATTCCGAAGTCGCATTTCTTCAGGAAGTAGAAGGGGCCTATTTTCGACAATTTCTCTCTTAGTTTTGCTCATGAAAGCATTTCAAAATCTAAAAAGCATGTCGTCAATTGTCCTTATCTCCCTTATTTAAAAAAGGGAATTTGTTGAAGCCTGCAGTTTTTCTGCTTTCCATTGATTTCAGAACTAGATCATGTTCTTCCTCCGTTATCTGTCTGAGTCCGAAGTCTAGTTGGCCATTATTAATTTTTTCAGTAAGGTTATCTGTGATTTTAGGAGTGTTTCAATAGAGACTCTTGAAATTTTATTTTCATTTTTGTAGTCTTTCTTCTTGGATGGGTTAGTTTTATTCTGGACGTTCACTTTTCCCGCAATTTCATTGGATGTACTGTCGGGGTTCTTTTTGGTATTCTTTTGTAAGTTCTCTTTGGGCTGTCTTAAGTTTCTACATATTTGTACTTGTGAATCTTTCGGACAAGCAAATATAGCTCGTTATAGAAGGTGCTGATGTCTGTTTGATCTCTGGCGTGAACTGGACTGTTACGTGAGATGATTGTTGTGTTGGGGTTAGCGTTAAATGTCGCACACATCATTCTCATTTTGATTTTTTCTTCGTAATTTAGTGATTTTGAAACACAAGATTCATTCCTATACCTCTATTTGGGGCACTGAAGGTTTTTCCATGAAGATCCTGATACAAACGTTTATCCACTTTCGGATTCATAGTATTTTAGCTCTAGTTCACTTGGACAATATTCATGTTTCTGTACGCGTATGATATCTATTTTCATATCAGTTACTGTCGCTGTACGCACTGGTAACTCGAACTCATAACAAAGGTTCTCCTGTGCACAAATACAAATGAACACACCCGTATTGGCTGACTGGCAAAAACATATTCATAAATACTGTATGAACGCTGGATGTCATAGAGAGGATCTGCCAAGAGCAACGACAAATTGCGAGAAAGATATAGGAAATCCAGGGAATCCGTGCTACCAGTACGTCTTGATGATTATAATAATAGATACTTTTTCGTGATATGTCTTTGGGTATATCACATTAAGTGTCTATTTCTATTCGCCAATAATCTTTCATTCTGTTTAAAGTATGTATGAACATATGGATGCATTTATGCATGTATGTACCTATCTAAACTAAAATTATGAAGACTTGATTAGATACATGAATCGTTATAACGATGTGACACATATAAAACCCAGTATCATTTGCTCAAAAGTTGCATATATGATTGAAACTGCAACAAAAGTATCAGGTTCACTCACCTGCACATAGATAGTTGCTAAAAATCACTATAAAACTTCACGACCGTCTTCTGACAAGAAACTTTAATCATTATCTCTCTCTCTCTCTATTATATTATATTATATTATATTATGTTATATTATGTTATATTAGTATTTTTTATCTATTAAAATATATATATATATATATATATATATATATATATATATATATATATATACTCAATTATCATTAATCATATATTTATATATATCTAAAAATGTATATACAGATTGTGCTTCTCGTTCATATTATGTTATATTAGTATTTTTATCTATTAAACTATATATATATATATATATATATATATATATATATATATATATATATACGATCATTATTAATCATATACTGACATATATCTACAAATGTACACACAGATTTTGCTTCTCGTTCATATATATATATTCAATTCATATTAATGATATACTGGCATATCTATACAAATGTATATAAAGGTTATGCGTCACGTATATATATATATATATATATATATATATATATATCTTCAAATACCTATAATACCGAACTCAATAATAATGATGTACCTTCGTGTACACGCCTACGTAGGTATAATTCTTTCTTCTTTTTCTTTCATTTACTCATTCATCTTCTTGAATACGTTTTTTTCCGTATCTTTCCATTCTCGTCTCTCTTCACCGTATCTTTCTCTGATGACAATGCAATTGGAGAATCGCGAAACATGTTCGCTCGAGGCGGTCGGCATCAGATATATATGATAAAGAAACCTTCAATAGACTAATACACTTCTACCTTTTTTCCTTTTTCCTTTTCCCACCTTCTTTCTCTTATCTCTTTGCATCGTTAGCTTCTTGTATCTCTCTCGTCCCCAACATCAATTCCGTTGTTAATGACGGTGCCATTGGCGGAATGATGGAGAGAGGTAGTCTGAGTTCAAAGTTTAGTTGAAGGATGGTTGTCTGAGAGGATTTGCGGCTGGGAGAGGAGCAGAAGAATAGGATTGTAGTTGTCAGTTAAAAGTCTTCATCCAATGGAAAAGTCGTGACAAAATGTGAATGTGTATTTTATTATTCTTAGCGTACCCTGTCTTCGACTTTTTATGTTAGATGCCGTTACTTCAGTGTTCTTGTTGCAAAAGAAACTACCCTTTTTCTTCTTTGTATATTCATTAGTTGTAGGATTATTTGCACTCATTGATCTTACAGTCATATCCACTAGTGGTTTGGAGATTAAGGGACAACTAGTCTTCTCCTTCCACCAGAACTTTCCATATTATTCTAATCAATTCCAATTCTGTCTTTTGGATGATCTTTAATATTTTTGGATTTCTATTTTTATTTGCATCGGCCTCTTTGCATATCTTTTCATATCTATTTCCAGTGCTTCGATTACTACTGGCACAACCATAAATTTCAAGTTCCATGATTTTTCTCAGTTGTTTGGCATATTTATCAAACTCTTTGCTTTCTTGTTTATTTTCTCGGTGGTCTTTTGGAATACCACTTACAGGTCGGTTCTTCTCTTGTTCATCACTGGATCTGAATTCTCATTAGCATTATCTATTTGGCTTGATACACAAAGTCATAGAAAGATTTGCATTATTTTTTCTTGAAAAATATATGATTACTTGTTTGTATGACCTTTATGCTTGGTAATATTTATTTACATTCCATTTATATATTCTAAATAACAATTCATTGCAAACGTTAATCTTCAATAAATAGTATTCAATGATTAACTCACTGAGAAATTATCAAAATTGGCGTAAGAGTAAATGAATTGATAACTTGTTCAGTGGATTTTGATTTATATTTATCAAAGAATCAATAAATGTATATGGTTTACTATAAGTATTTAAATATTACCTCCTCGGATAAATGATAATGATTAGAGTGAGCACGAGTTAAGTCTCGGTATTCTCATTAAGTAGCAAAATGGACTGTGATTTTATTAATTCTGTAAGTTTGAACATTTTAATGTAATTGAATTTACAAAAATCACGTAGTCATGTTTGTTTTAGTTTCGAACAGAAGGCAAACTGTAGGATCATCTTTATTATATTACTTTTTGAGAGATTCTCACAGTAGCATTAGTCGATGGTCTTTCACAGGAGATTGAGTGACAGCAAGTTTCCTCAAATCTCCAGGACTTTTCTTAGTATTCTGGCCGATCTCAACAATATTGTTGTTGTAATTGTCTCCACTCGTCCTCTTATTTCCAAGTCCTCTAGTCCTTTTATCATTTCTTTGCTGACTGTACCATGAGCACTAATTACAATTGGTATAACCATCAGATTCATGTTCTATAGTTTCTTCAATTCCCTAGCAAGGTGTAGGTACTTATCTTTCTTTTTGCTTTCTTTGAATTTTAGTCTGTGGTCATCCAGTGCAGAAAAGTCCACAATTCGGCTTGTCTTTTTTCATTGATTATAAAAAGGTCTGGTCATCTGACCGAGATTAGGTGATCTGTTTGTATCTCAAAACCCAAAAGGAGTTTGTTCGTCTCATTCTCTTGGACAGATTCTGGTTTGTGTTTAAACTATTTGGTCGTCTGGTCAAATTTAAATTTCTTGCACAATTCCCAGTGGATTACTTTTCCCTCCCAGTTATGTGTAGTTTTATGCTCTTTCTGTGCTAGTTCTCTGCATTCACTTATTATGTGATTGATCATTTCCTTTCTATCATCCCATAACCTACATCTGCTGTTTTGTTGTGTCTTATCTATTCTTGCTTTAATATAGTTGGTCCTTATTGCGTTGTTTGTGCTGCTATCAGAAGAGATTCAGTTTCTCTTGAAAGGTTTCCCTTTCTTTGCTCTGTCTACTTTTTCTAGCGAGAGATGTCGCTTGTTAGTCGCTTAAAACGTCCATAGAGTTGTTTTTCATCGCATTTTTGTTTTCTGGTTATTTCCGTTCTGATAATCCTCGTGTCGTTAGTATTTTTTCAGGTGGCTTTATTCAGTCTTCCTCCGCCCTTTTCTATGTAGTCTTCAAGTCGCTATTGCGATGCGTCTTCAGTGATGTCAATTCCCTTTCCTCCCTCTTTCTTGACACATATAGTCTGTCAACGTCATCTCAGGGGTGCAAGACCTTATAAATAGTTATGATTTTTCTTGTTCTCAGGCCCATTTGCCTCAGGTTTTTTCTGGTCCACTTCAAGAATGGTCCCGAGTATCTTACGAGGGGAACTGCCTTGGTATTTATTCCTTTTATAAGTTTCCTGATATATAGTTTTGTCTCGAGTAGTTTTCTGGTCCTCCTGCGATACTCTCTTTTTTTTTTTTCATTTTCATTTGTTTGATGGTGTCAGGTTCCAAATACCTTAGTATTTGTAGGTTTCATTACAAACGTGGCACATTTGTCTATGCCAAATTCCATCCCTATATCATGATTGTATATTCCAACAGTCTGTATTAGGGTTTCCAATTCTTTTTCATTTTTTTAGCAAACAGTTTGATATCGTCCATATAGATTAAGTGGTTGATATTTTTTGTGATTTACTGAGTTTACATGCGGCTGTGCATTTCCTGAGAATGTGATTGAGTGGCTTAATCGCTATTACAAATAGTAAACGTGAGAGTGCATCTCCCTAGAAAATGCCTCACTGGATCTTTACTTCTACTAAGCTTTATTCTCCTGCTGTTAATTTCACTCTTCGTGTTTCCATGGTTTTCTCGATGAACATTGTCACTTCGGGTATTTTATACATTTTGAAACTGTAATATCCAGCTTTGGTTAACCATATACTAAGACTTCTTGCAGTCAATCCAGGCCTTTGCTAAATTTTTCCGTCTCGTTTCACTCTCGCTGAGGATGTTAGGATCTATATACAGAAGTTCTCCAGTGCTTCCGATACCCTTGCGGCATCCTTTCCGTTCTTCGGGAAAGAGTCAGCGGCTTATCAGGGATTAGTTGATATCATCCCTAATTTGTGCCATTAGTATTTTCAACATCATCGGAGGGCACTTTATGGTCTATAGTTTTTTTGGGAGGCAGCTCCTTTGATGGGGGTCTTTCTCCATCAAGGTGGTCTTTCTTTTAATCATTCAGTTTCCTGCGTGCATTTATTCATTTTGGTAGCCAAGCTTGTCGTGGACGGAGGTAAATATTTCAAACCAAAATCCGCGTATGCTATCTAGTCCAGGGCTTTCTAGTTGGGTATTTTTAGTGTTACTTTGAGTCCATCGAGGTGTATTTCCTTCGAGCATTCGCCACTCAGTTTCGATATTTTTTTTTTGTCCATCCGGCTTTTTGGTTATGATTTTTCCGTTCCCATACATCGCTCCAAACTGTTTTGCTTCTTTTGCATCCAGCAGTTGGTATGTCTTCTCCCATTCTCCTCCTACTTGCTGGTAGAATTTTCTTTCGTTGTTTTGGAAAGTCCTGTTTTGCTTGGTCATATCTCGGTATATTTTTAGTCTTCCTTCTTTCACCTGTACTTTTTGATTAGTCCCCTCGAGTTGTACTCTTCGTTCTAATAGTAATTTTTTCGCTTCGTCAGAATATATTGTCATGTTCTTTTTTAGTATTTTTGTTGGAGTGGTTTTCTTATCTGCGATTCTAATCTGATTTTCCATCCGAGTTTTGACTTTCTGTCAGTGGTCTTCAGAGGTAACCTGATTTTTTTCTCAGACTAATTTTGCCCTTGCATAGATTAAATCGATTAATTCTATGATGTTGTTTGTTGGGATATTTGCCAATAAGTCGTTTATTTTTCAGTTTCAGACTTGACTGTCCTCCAATCTTGTTTCTTGGGGATTGTTCCGTGCATACCAAATGTAACTGGTATCACTGTCTCCTCTATGTTCCATCATTTTTTTTTTGTTCCCAAGCAAGTTCTACGAACTTCTCTTTATTTTCGATTCTATTTGATTTTACTCAGTGGTCTGCTGGAACAGTAAAGTCTACCATTCGGTAGGTTATCTTTTTTTGCTGACAATCCCTTGGTCTGGTTGTCTGGATGAGATGAGGTGAGCTTTTTATGTGACAAAATTCAAGAGAACTTTGTTGGTCCCATTATTTGGGACGGATTCCGTTTTGTGCAAATACCACTTGTTTAATGGTCAAATTTAAACTTCTTGCACAGTTTCTCATGGATAACCTTCCCCACCACTCGTGTCTACTCTTACACTTTCTTTGCGCTACTTTGAAGCATTCGCTTATTATGAGATTGATCGTTTTGTCTCCATCACCACATAACCTACATTTGCTATTTTGTTGCGTCTCATCTATTTTGGCTTTAACATAGTTTGTTCTAATGGCGTTGTTTTGTGCTACTATTAGAAGAGATTCAGCTTCTCTCTTAATGTTTCTCTTTCTTAGCCATGTCGAAATCTTCTTGTGTGAGATTTCGCTTCCGTGTCGGTCGAAACTTCCATACAGTTGTTTTTCTTCCCATTTTTTCTTGTTATGCTTGTTTTGTTGATCCCTGTGGCGTTTGTATTGTTTCAGTTCGTTGTAATAAGTCTTTCGTTGCTGACTTTTTATATAGTCTTCGTGTTGTTGTCTCGATGCATTGTCTTTATCTCCAATGCCGGCGAGTCTTTTTCCTCCTTTTCTTGGCAAATATAATCTGTCTATGTAAGTATCTTAAATACATGATCACGCATATGTAAGGATTTAAGCATCATTATTTTCTTCTTCTTCTTCTTCTTCTTCTTCTTCTTCTTATTATTATTATTATTATTATTATTATTATTATTATTATTATTATTATTATTTTACTCCTTCCAGGTTTTTCAAATCAGCTCTAATTGATGTTTATTCTCCTGGAATCTGAGTAACACCTAGTTCGCCCAGTTCACCAGGACTTTTCTGAGAATCCTGGCCAATCCTAGTAGTGCTGTGGTCTATGTGGTTTCTTTTATTCCTCTTTTCACCGGTTCAATCAGTCTCTTCTCCATGTTCTTGTGGACTGTTCAAAAGGTCCAATTTACGATTAGTGTCAATGCTTTACTTTTTATTACTAGATTTTAAGGTAACACCCATTAAAATCTTCTACTTTGTGAATAAAAAAAAACGCCAAATTATTTCTATCATAAAATATTATAACAACAGCTTGGAAAAACATTCCAAGTAATTTCATTCAGTTCTTGATTTCTATTATTTTGTTATTTAAAAGTAATTTAACCGTCGCAAGTTATTTAATATCAAAGCCATGCTTGTAGAAGGACGCTAGTGGAGTGATAAGGAAGTTTGCATCTTTCCCAAGGATTATTTCATTTCTGTCTCAGAGATTTGGAAACCATCTACAATTAAAGTCTCTTTAAATTGCTCATATTTTGTCACCAAAGTTGATTTTACGAATAAGTGTTAGGTTCGTGACATGTACAGTTTCATTGTTGGAAGTAAAATTCCCAGTCAGACACAGTATGATATTTGTCGCTGTCTCCCACCAGACAGGACTTGACACAAGGTCAAAATCCCGAAGGCCGATTAAAGTGGGGATAAAGGGGAAGGGGAAGGTCGGGAACGAGCCGAGACTCGAAACCTGCTGGTCTGTGCAGCTCATCGGCCCACTAAGTGCAATGTGGGTCTAGTGAGGCAAGCAGTATCACGAATCCAAATTTGGATCCGGGAACGTATGCCAGATTATAGCTTAAACTAGACAACAAGGTCTAGTGCTATACGTAGGGGACAAAGGTTGCAGCTCGCCCACCCGAAGGTAGCCCAACTGAAGTTGGTTGCCTTTCGGCCTCGAATCTGCCATTGTTTGATACCCCATCCGACACGAATGCCAGACGGCCCAGCCAAAAGGCTAGGTAAGTCAGACACAGTACGTTCATTTCATTAAGTTCTATAGTGCCATGTATTATTAATAGTTTTTTGGAGACTTTTATCTATAATCAATGGGCTCATTTAAACACGTTTTTTCGCTTTTGCATTTGATTCAAAATCCAATGAATATGACATCATTTCCAACAAATAACGATTTAGAGGTCATAAATTCATTTCTAATGACATTACAACCAATAAACACGTATCCATCAGATTCCTTGACAAATATGTAATTTTTAATAACTATGAAACGGTTAATGTAGACCACTGTGGATGAGGATTTTTAGTTTAGACGTCAAATTCCCAAAGTGTTTTTTTTTATTATTTTATAGGATATACCTCTTGTTTTTTTTTTTCATATTTTTGTTTAAACAAGCTGAAAACAAGCCTTTGTCACCAATTTATGTACTGCTTTTGAAAGAGATTTTATAACCGCGCACAATGTCCCCGAAAGACGAATTTTGACTGACAGCTTAAAAGAACTCGAATCATAATGAAATTTTTCCATGATTCTGAGACCATTTTATCTGATCAATATGAGGTAAAGTAGAGGTAATAGGAATAACGATGCCCTTGTGGGGACCGATAGCAACAAAATCCCATGAAATACAGCACTGAACAGTGCAATGACTGCATTCTGAACAGAAATTTACATTGTGATGTTCCCTTTGATAAAGTCACAGTAACGTTCTGTTCTTAAATAACCTGAGGTCACCTCCAGTTTTCATATCTCGTTGACCCTATTTCAGATGTTTCTGATACATACTTGCTACTGTTGCTTGAAAAAAGAAATATGTTGCCAAATCGAGCATTACCACATCCTTCTGAGTTTAACAATCAGTTTGCAGTCAAACGTTGGCTACAATGGCTTCACTACTCCAGCTACGCTACTAGAGTTGCATTACCACAGATTCTTGGCCCATTTGGCAAGGGCAGTAGAATACATGGACTGCTCTTTTGGGGTTTGGGTTTCTTTGTTTAATGGCATATCAACCGTTGTAGGTTATTTAATGCCAAAGCCATTCTTCTAGAAGAACAGTAGTGGTACTATTTAACCCATAGCTGGGAGGATAAGGGGGTTCATACCTTTCCCAAGGGCATTTGCCCGAAAGTGAACGTAATAGCGTGACTGGAGTGCGAACTCACTTACTACGATTCCACAGTCCATCGCTTTAACCATTACACCACGAGGACACCCCCAATACTTTTGGAGCTTAAAGGAATATGGACTATTTCCCTAGATAAAGTGGGAAATAACTGAATAATATTCGATAGCAAACAGCTTCAATAGCAGTTGCAAACT
Organism: Sepioteuthis lessoniana; assembly: GCA_963585895.1. NCBI lineage: Eukaryota > Metazoa > Mollusca > Cephalopoda > Myopsida > Loliginidae > Sepioteuthis > Sepioteuthis lessoniana. The sequence goes on from OY757923.1 coordinate 46,965,593, forward strand.
ACGTATTGAAGAAAAAAATTACTATAATCAATTTTAGGAACTCAAGACGACTACTCAATGAACGCAGTGAGCTAGTATTTAAATGTAGACCCAAAAATAAGTTTAAATTAACTTGATAGGGGGTGGCACCACAGACTGGAAGACCATGGTATGGATATTGGATGATATCAGTTAACATCGAAATATTAAGGGTTATAGGCATAAAAACAAATATATTTTAGAAATTAATAGTATAACATAGCCGGGGATCTATAAATATAATTTACTAGGTAAATAATAAAGACTTTTATAGTGCTTGAAAAAAGTTTTAATTTAAATATGCTAACTTAATTACGTCTCTTTTTTGGCTACTACCAGTAAGGGCGACAGAAAACTTCAACACCACCCGACGAAATTATAAATAAAATAAACATAGAATCAATACCTTAAAAGCACCTCAAGAGTTGAAAAGGTCAAGTGAGGCTTGTAGCCCACGAAATATCGGGACCAGACACATGAGAAATGAAAGATAACAAATAAGTTGGCAATCTTGTCCAAAAATTCAATAGGCTGCCTCGAAACCGTAACTACTGATCTTGGGCTTAGCCGACTAATGGTATACCTACTTTTCTAATAATTTAATGTCTTTATTATTTAACTCCTTTCTTTATTCCCTTTCCCCGTTTTTTGTATACTGTAACTATATTTGCTCATTTCACTACCCAAAAAAGCGTGTATGTCATCTGAAGAGGCTAGAATAAATATTCATTGTCGAAATAAATTTATAATCCTACCTTAACCATGGTTGAGTTTTCTTGCGTTTACGTTGATGAAATACCTCAAAAACTATATATATATATATATATATATATATATATATATATATATATATATATATCGGGTTTGACGTATCTCAAACAAATGTGTATATTTTATAGACAGTTGCCTTCGATATTGTAAACTGTTACGGAAGAGTCTGTCAAATAAACGAAAGTTTTTCTTCATATTTTTCAATATTAACTATGAGATTATGCATTTAACAGAAGAGCACTGACACACTTTTTGATTTTTTCAATCAAACATGGATATTTTATATGAAAAATATCTATGTATCAAGCAATGTTACAGAAAAAAACGGCCTGAAAAATATACGTCGTCTTGTATATTCTCAGACATTATATATATATATATATATATATGAAAACTAATGGATCTGACATCCATAGGGTGGTTAAACAGTGAAGAATGTATTACTATTTATTTTACGTTTCCTGCTGTGCTTTTTTGAATTTTATTTATAGATCTTTATGTGGATTTCATATATATATATATATATATATATATATATATATATATATATATATATATATAATTAACTTAAATCGCGAGTCGGAAATCTTCTACTAAAGTTTCACCTTATCGGATCATCAGGAAGTCTTACCCTGACCAATGCTAAAGGAAAAAACGCCGTCTTATATTCCCCAAAAACCCACCTAGCTTAGAGTTTACATAACAAAAAGAAAATAAATAAATAAATAAAATAAAATAAAATAATAAAAAAACCTTACTTTTATATATATATATATATATATATATATATATATATATATATATATATATATATATATATATATTGTAGCCTTATACTGAAAAAAGGCATGTATTTTCCAGAACGTTCTTTTCAGTATAATCACCCCGTGTCAATACACTTTGTTCAGTTGTTAGTGATAATAGTGACAATTACAATGTTTTATTGATTACTACTACATCTCCGGCCACTTAATTATAAATGTCCGTCGTACACAAACACATATATGTTTGTGTACGTGAGAGTAAATATTGTGTGTGTGTGTGTGTGTGTGTGTGAATATAGATTATATAACCAAGAGAATAGAAATTATATCAGATGTAAAATCTTTTAAGCGGAGTAAATACAAATTTACATTGTTGTTTAGCCCATCATCTAATAATATTTCTTGGGGCTGTAGAATACACCGACTGCTTCTCTGCAGAGGGGTAAGAACCCCCCACAACGTGTGTCCTGGATATGACACTAAACAATCTGATGGTGAGGTTCCAGCAATGCTTGAGCTTTGGGGAATGTGGAGTACCCTCTTATTGCCATTGCTCCCAGGTCCACTCTGGCCCGGAGTGGTAGCACCTGATAAGGGTCCTATCTATGGGTTAAATAGATCAAAACAATGCTTCTTTCACTATCCTGATTTTTGCATTTAAACTGCGTATTTATGCTATACTGAATTGTTTAAAATAGAACTGTTTTGACATTGGAACTGCGTACTAGTGCTGAACTGAATTGCTCGAAATAGAACTGTTTTGACGTCTAAACTGTGTACTTATGTTGAACTGAATTATCTGAAATAAAACTCTCTGACATTTAAATCTGTGTATTGCCCAGTCAGCTGGGGCTGTAGAATACACTGACTGCACCTCTGACCTGAGTGGTAGCACCTGATAGGGCCCTGTATTTGTCGCTGCCTCCCACCAGACATGACTTGACACAAAGACAAAAGCCCGAAGGCCAATTAAAGTGGGGATAAAGGGGAGGGGAAGGTCGGGAAGGAGCCGAGACTCGAACCCTGCTTGTCAGTGCTGCTCATCGGCTCACTTAGTGCAATGTGAGCCTGATGAGGCAAGCAGTTTCACGAACCCAAATGTGGGTCCGGGCACGTATGCCAGTTTACGGCTTCTATGGGTTAAATAGAACTAACATCATACTTATACTAAAATGAATTGAGTAAACTGAATAGCTCGAAATAGAAACGTTTTTGACAATTAAACCGTACACACTTAAACTGCGTGATTATGCTTAACTGAATTATTTCAAATAGAACTGTTTTTCGACATTAAAACTGTTTTTACACTTAACTGAATTATCACATATAACTGCTTGAATAGTTTGAAATGGAAATGTTTTTGACAATTAAACTGTGTACTTATGCTAAACTGAACTGTTTTCAATAGAACCGATTATTTACATAAAAATGGATTTGGCGTTAAATAACCTACAAAGGTTGACATGCCATAAAACCAAACAAACCAAACCAAATTAATAATATTTCGGAAATTTTCATTTTATTCAACAAATATATATAGGCGAACATCACAACTGTCTATGATAAAATGATGAAAATTTAATAAGGAAATCCGTGTGTTATAAAATATTGTTTAACCTATAATTAAAAGCATTTTAAAATATCAGTGTTATGCTTAAAGTTAAATAGTATTTGTAATAAATTATCATTGAATGAGATTTAAAGTTTGGTGATTCTAACAGTGACTACATTACCATTAAACATTTGCCGCCATTTTTTTCCAAAATTGGAATAATTTTTCATACTATAATTAGGAGAATGTCATACAACCCGGAATGTTATGATAAACATAATTAGATTTCTTAAATTTTTAATGACTCTTATATATATATATATATATATATATATATATATGTGGGTGTGTGTGAGTGTGTGTGTATGTGTGTGTGTGTTTGTGTGCGCACGCGTGTGTGTGTGTGTGTGTGAATACAAATTTACTGATCTTTCTTCGAAAATAAATTATTTCTGAATAATTCAAGAATCTCTTCTTTAACGTATTATTTCTTATCTCAGCACAAAGTCTAGTATTGATTTTTTCAGGAATTTATACTGGGTCATTATAAGTAGAGTGTTGCCAATAGTCCATGTGACCGTGATTCAATCCCAGGTCGAGTCATACCAAAGATTGAAAAAATGATGATTTATGCTGCCTTGCTTAACACTCAGTATCTATAAGGTGAGGATCAAGGGTAAAAAGGAGCAATTCAAGGAATGGAGTAGCGTCCTCCTCTACACTTTGGTGTAGTAGTTATTGAAAATGGAGCCTTCGGTTCACGCTTGACAAAAGTTGACAACTTTTTTTTATGCGGACAGGACTTTCTTGTTCCGTTACATTGCCGGCGGCTTGCTTAGAACAGGACTTCTATCTACAATCGTTCTATGCAGCCGGCAACATGAATATTTTGCAGAATTTTGGTTTTGATGTGCACTGCTCACATCAAACTCTTTACAAACCCCTTTTAAGTTTCAAAATATGCAACCTTTACCAATACCCCGTACATTAAATGATATGAAATCATCATAAGTCAAAATAAAAACTTGATTATTGATTATATTTTGAGAGGTCTCCCTGGGAAAGCTGAACATATCAAAATCGATATAAAATCATTATGAGCATGGATTAAGTGTGTTTGGTAGATAGAGTAAAATTTATATCCAAAGTGGCATACATGCATTTTTGGACATTTATTTGGCACAAAATCTGGCTAATGATAAGGATATTTTTTTCATTATTATGTCATGTCCCATATCTTGTGTCTTGGATAAAACTTTCTGTAAACTAAAAAGAAAATATGCAGAAAATATTAAACTGGTGTTTGGCCTTAAAATATATTCACCATTTAATTTCAAACTGCGTATGTTTTCTTACAAAGTTGAATTATTGTTAGAGAAGAAACAATTAGGAAAAGGTCATATAATTCAGTAAATCCGAAATTGATTTAAAGATATAACACTATGTTTTAAAAAATATCATTTTAGTTTCCCTATTTAAAACCAGTCATTTCATGTAAATCAAACTATAATACATAAATAGAGTAAATACGCGATTGTCAGGACGATAGGTGAATAGACAGATATATCTCACTAAAGATGGAAAATGAAATGGCTTGTGAGTGAAAGAGAGGATGAGAGTGTGTATATAAAGAAGAAGAGATGAAAACGACTCAGTAGAAAGGCTAATTCCTAAAGCAAGGTCCATTAAAATCAAACCGACAAGTGAGCTACACTGCACTGACCCGAGTCAAATGCTTCACCTCGTAAATCTTGGCGGGACCAAAAGAGCAGAGTTCAAGAGTCAATTTTAAAATGCAATGAATATTTATTAAGCGATTGTCGGCTGCAGCGCTACCTTCCAATGGGGCAGCGGGAATTCTGCTTTTAGACCGTTGACCCCTGAATGACCTCGTCGCAAACAAGACTGCTTCACCTTATTACCAGAAATGGCCACATTAGCCAGTGGTTCATCGTACGGAGGACAGGGTTACCATCTCTCCCTGTCTTGCAGTTCATGCTAAAGCCGCCGATTTCCATTCGAGATCTCCATCATACCCAGCCAGAATCTACATGCTTATTAGCGTTAAAATTATGCCTGTAGATTCAACGGAGTTTCTCTCAGGCTAAACAAGACATTTGGAGTAGTGAGGTTCATGGTTCGATAGGTTTTAAAAGTGATTATTTAATTCGATTTTCTACAAATTGAATTGCAGAATTTATTTTATGCACGGATACGATAGACAAATATGAAACTAAATTGATATTTACAATTTACATAAATGTCTGACACAAGGTCAGATAAATCGAGTATCTTAATCTGATAAAAATAACAAAAAATGAACAAGCAAAAGCAAATACGCAGACACATAAACAAATAAACAACAAACAAAGATCTTTTTCGAAGAAAGCGCTAATAAAGATATTGTGTAATGTGATCACAACCTGAATGATTATGTGATTAGCCCTACACAAACACATTCATACGTACGTATACTTATATATATATATATATATATATATATATATATATATATATATATATATATATATACGACCTTTATTCATTAAACTTTTTTGAATTTTTAAAAAAAAGTTATATGATTTTTTTTACAGATTTTTTTCATAACTATTAACATGGCATTTTTCGGAATTGATTTCAAGCAAAAATTGTTTCATTCTCACGGGACGGGACACGAGTTCACTTTTTTAAGCAGGTTTTCACAGGTTTTGATTCAGAATTCCCTCTCTCCTAGACCAGTTGCCATAACAAGGTTAAAAAGACAGTCTGACTATTATTTACCTATAAATATTGGGATAATAATTGGATTACAAGGATATCAAAGCTATCTGAAATGCAGATAACTACAAACAAGGTAAGCTAATTAGCCCTACTAAAGATTTAGTCACAAAAAATGTGATTCAAAATACTAGATGACTTTAGATATATTTTATGAAAAAAACAACAACTTATGAGACAATTTAAATTGGTTTACTAATATTGAAAATAAAATAGCACCACCTTCATACAATTTCATATAATAGACTTCAACCCATCAATATCTAAAGAACTACTACTAAATAGTATAAATTTTGCTTGGAGTTATACAAATATCACCGAAGATGAATTAAGAATAATTTCAGCCTGCAGGAGATCTATACTATATAGAGTAATAAGACGAGGGTTAAAAATTACGTGGACTATTTCGATGTGACCATGGGAGTTTTTGCTGAATTAGTAGTTATACATATATTTAATACAATTGGCAGAATATTGAACTTAAAGGCAAAATGGATTATTTAAAGATGATGAATTAATTTACATACAAAATAGTGACGGCCTAAAACCTCTAGGCAAGAAAAGAAATTTTTTAGGACATTTAGTATTCAAGGATTAAGAATTGAGATTTCTTCCAAATTAAGAATAGTTAACTTTTTCTATATAACTTCTGATTTAAATAGTAATTCCTTCGAACCCTTCAATAGAAATAATGACATACCAACCGATATCAATGTCAACTCTAACCACTGTAGATCTAAAATTAAACAGATACCTAATGCAGTAAATCTGAGAATAAATAGACTTCTTCAAAAAAGATTTTTGAGTAAAACAAAACACCTTATAACGAAGCTCTTCATGAGGGCGATTTCAACCGGAAAATTCAGTTTTAAGACTTTGATAAAACTACACATTTAAAGACAATAAGATTGAACATAATTACTATAGAATGAGTGACACCATTAATTATAATATTATAAGAAACAATAATCGCAAAAAAAAAAAAAGGACAGAGAAAAACAATATGGTTTAACTCCCCTTTCTGCAAACTCTCCAATATCAATAAAGAAAAATATTTCTTTAATTTAATCGATAAAAATTTCACCCCCCCCCAATCCCCTTAGTAAAATCTTTTATTGAAAGACCTTGAAAATCAGCTATTTATTCACAAATAATAAGTCAAAAGTAGTGTATAACCGTAATAAAACGGAGGTGTCCGTGGTGTAATGGTTATCGTCGCAGGATATGGACATGGCGACACGAGTTCAAATCCTGGACCTGACTGATTGCATTTCACATTGCACTAATAATACCCTTGGGAAAGGTATGAATCCAAATATTCTCCCCCAGCTATGGGTAAATAGTAGGGCAGACTAGGTTCTTCAGCCTTGGTGAGGCAACTAGTCTAGGAGAAGGAAAACTCTGAATTCAAACCTGTTAAACTCCGCTTAAAAAATTGACCATGTGTCATATCCTGCCCGAGCGGAGGGGTTGGTAAATATGATAACCGTAATAAAAAAAAATTACGTGCCAACTTCCCTGTAACTGCAGAATTAAAGAGGAGCCCCCCCTTGAAGAAAACTGTAACCTAGGGAATGTATTTTACCAGGCGAATATTTTCCCTAAAGAAGATATATTCAAATATAAGATTTATTTTTGGAGGGTCATCAACAAAGTTCCGATATTATGACGATAGATCATCTTTTGATAATCCCTTACTTAGGAACCAAACTGTCTTATCTAAACACCACTGGAAAATTAAAGATCAAGGATTAACCCAATAAAGATTAAGGATTAACCTTATAATACATTGAAAAGTCTTGAAAAAGTCCTCTTCAAAAAGTAGTCTACATGATAGACGCAATTCATTACAAGAAGAAAAAATAGTATTTTAAGATATAAATATACCATTAATTTATGAAATAAAAGAAAACTGTTTATATTTAAATGTAGGCATAGAAGTAAACTTATCATATGATATCAAATAATAATCTATACCATTGAGTAATGTTAAGCAAATACATAAATAATGGTTACAATAATTCTTTCTTTTTTATAGATCTTTTTATAATTATGTACTATAGATATACTACGTTTAAACTAAGATAGATTTTTTTTTAAGATTACGTATAAGTTATGCTACAACACAATGAGTTTTAAAATAATTTTTAGTTGAAGTTTTAAAGGATTGAAAAAAAAACACAATTCCAAATTTACGTCCCCATCACTAATTAGTATTGTATTATAAATTGAATTGATATTAATGTTTACAAATTTACCAACCCCTCCGCTCGGGCAAGATATGACATAAGGTCAATTTTTTAAGCGGAGTTTAACAGGTTTGAATTCAGAGTTTTCCTTCTCTTAGAGTAGTTGCCTCCCCAAGGCTGAAGAACCTAGTCTGCCCAACTATTTTACCCATAGCTAGAGGGAGAATAATTGGATTCATACCTTTCCTAAGGGTATTAGTGCAATGTGAAATGCAATCAGTCTCGTCCAGGATTTGAACTCGTGTCGCCGTATCCATTTCCTACGACGATAGGCATTACACTACGGGCATTATTAAGGTTTATCCCAGTACAATTTATGTTTAGATTTAAGACAATAAATATATCCATAAATAAATTTGAATTTTAACCCATATTAAAAAAAAATATTGATTAATAATGGTTATAATGCCTACAATTTTGTATATAAGGACCAATTTATGATTATTAAATTAACGATAGGAAATTTAAATCTATATATTAATATATTTTATCTAATAATTATTGTTACTAAATATTATACAATGAAATTAAGAATTTATGTTTAAATTTAAAATTTAATCCTACTTAATGAATCAAATAGTATGGAAATGAAATTTAAAGTATGGAATTTATAGACCAACACAAAAAAGGGAAATAACTATAAAAGATTTACATGGTTTAAATAATAGAGATTCAATTAAATAACCATATCATTATACTAAAGGTATATTATTTAATTAATTGTATTATTAACTAATTAAAACGATAGACAAAAAATCCAATATCATCTGATGACTTTAAAAAATTTAAATAAAGGGCAGTCATCGGTAATTTTATATAAACAATTAAATTTGTAATTGAATTTAAATCTAAATATAATCAAAATTAAGGGAATTCTATAAGATTCTTAAAAAAAAAACATAAATTTTAGATTAAGATTTTAAAATAAATCTTAAACAATCTTTTAAGCTGGAAATCTGTTAATTGATAGAGAATAAAAAGAATAATACGAACGTATAACTAGAAGTAACGGGCTTCTATATAATCAATAATCGATTCGAAATTTTTTGAAAGCATGATATATATATATATATATATATATATATATATATATATATATATATATATATATATATATATCATATATGATGATCATCATCATCATGTCACGCTGGTCACACGGATATCCCTCAACCTCTCTCGCCACTTTTCCCTATCGTTCAACCCCTCTGGCAGGTTGCTGAATGTATATATATATATATATATGGGGGGGTCCATGTACTCTTATGGACCCCCACATAAGGCCGAGCAAAAGCAGGACGACCAGCACGAACATACATTCAGCAACCTGCCAGAGGGGTTGAACGATAGGGAAAAGTGGCGAGAGAGGGTCAGGGATATCCGTGCTACAAGTGCGACATGATGATGATGATGATGATGATATATAGTTCTATCTAATCCATAGATAGGACCTTATCAGGTGCTACAACTCTGGGTCAGAGTGGACAGGGGAGCAATGGCAATGAAGGGGTACTCCGCACTCCCCAAACCCCCAGCACCGCCAGAATCCCACCACCAGACCGCTCAGTGCAACCGGCTACTTCTCTGTAGTGTCCTGGATATGATACTGAGCGGTCTGGTGGTGGGATTCTGGGCATTGGGAAGTGTGGAGTACCTATTCATTGCCATTGCTCCCCGGTCCACTCTGATAAGGTCTTATCTATGGGTCAAATAGAACTAAGCAGTAATATCATTAGATCAATACGGCAATTTCGAAGGATCAACACATATATACATATATATATATATATATATATATATATATATATATATATTATGTAATTTTAAAAAAAATACCTTACATAAGATGCAATTTATTCTACGATGTTAATGGTAAAAACGAAACTTATTTCTGTACGAATTTCCCTCTGTTGAACCAGGTATTTAAGCTGGTGGTTAAATAAATATAGAGTGAATTATATCTATTGATTTTTTTCTTGATATTAATGATATTTTTGCTCTGCATATTATTTTTATATTGTTCTATATATTTTAATAATCCATGCATTGAGCACTCTTTTTGCATTATTCCTTTCAAATCTATTCGCAGACATAAATAATATATATATATATATATATATATATATATATATATATATATATATATATATATATATATATATATATATATATGTTGTCAATACACCACACAAACTTCCTCATCTTCCTTTTTACCGATTCTAACTGCGCAGGTGTTATACAAAACATTAAGTCTGTTATTCTTCATGCCAAACTATCACTTTTGAATAAAAGTTTAATAATTTGTAATGAACAATCTTGTTGCTGAAGATGTGTACTCAGGCAGTATCTCATAATTAATAATGGCTAAAATTACATAATTAATAATAATGAAAAAGTTCAGAATGTTAGCCTTTACGCCACGTTTGATATTCGCAAGTGTACCCACCCTAAACCTTGTTTTATGATGGACAGATATATCTCACAATGATGTAAACAATACGTTTGCGTACTAATGAGTTGGTGGATTTCTTTAGACAATCGACTAAGATAGTTAAAGTCTCGTCTGATTTTAGATCACTGGCGATACCAGAAAATTCTAAAATATATTTTAGCGGTGATTGTTTTCATTGTTTTATTTATTTATTTATTTTTTTTTTTTTTTGATAAAGCTATAAAGAAAACTAGATCGGCTGTTGTTCTTTTATGGAACCATCCTGTTGAATAACAATTATACCCAAAATATCAACAGAAGATATCTTCATGGTTGTTTTTTCTTTTCTTGAGAGGACAAATTGGCAAGCACTTGCAATTGACTGAACTGGGCGAAGAAGGAAGCCACTGCCAATAACAAAATACCAGCCAAAAAGTAAAAATACATTTAAACCCAGCGTCTAACGACAAGCAAAACAAAATTATGAAACATACCAATCATTTATCGTTGTAAGTATATTCAGAATAATACCTACTTAGAGTATCTATCTATCTATCTATCTATTATTGGCTGCTCCTATATATTTAACTAAGTTTTAAAAAAGTGTATTCCGTTCACTTAGGCAATAACAGTGTATTCATATCTACTGACTATCGATTTGACTTTCTTTACACCTATCAGTACATTTACAAACACACGCGCATACACACGCCCGCACATACATACACAAACATATATGTGAGTTTGAGTGCGTATGCAGATATGTGTATTTTCTTTTATATATATATATATATATATATATATATATATATATATATATATATATATATGGGCATGCGCATACAAATATACAGCCAATAATATGTATGTGCAGGTCTATATATATATATATATATATATATATATATATATATATATATATATATATATATTCCGTATTTAGTGGCAATATAAGACGCATAGTTTAAAAGGTTTTGGGGGGATTATCGCTCATTGCAACCCCTCGAAGCTATATAGCTGTCAATTTCAAATTTCATCAGATAACCCTCTAGCCATAATACCAGAAAATGAGACGCCGTGTGATATTGGCATATGATGATTTTAATGCTAAAAGTGCGTCTCATATAACTGAGAGTTATATATATATATATATATATATATATATATATATATATATATATATACGAGAGAGAGAGAGAGATAGAAATTGAGAGAGAGAGAGAGAGAGAAAGTGTGATTAAATAGCATTTTATTTTATTTCAAAATTTCAAATTAATATAAATACATGTGCAAAGCCGTGCATTTTGTATTTTAAGGCAATGATGTCTAGGCGAACCACAAATTTGTGCAATTGCAGCAAATTTGACGGAACACAAAATTGTACAATTTCTGCAAATTTTGCGGAAGCAAATATTTTACAATCACAGCAAAGTTAGTGCAACATAAAACTGCACAATCGTACCGGATCTAGTGTAGTTTAAAATTATGCAATTGCAGCAAATACGTCGTAACGCAAAACTGTAGAAATACAGAAAACTTGGCAAAGCCCAAATTCTACGAGCGCAGCAAATTTTGCTTAAAAGAAAATAAGAGAGATGCTTTCCTCTCCGTACTTACCAGGCAGTTAATTTTGTGAGACATTTAATTTTTGAACTGGTAATTCATCTAGATTGCAAGATTTGTGGACGGGGAGTCTTTTTTTTATTGTGGGAATTTTGGGGAGGAGGAGTTCTGGCACGAGCCAACACTCGTTCACTGCTGGTCAATGCTGGTCATAGGATCACTAGGGGTAATGGGAATTATGCTAACCTTTGCTAAGTCTCTCGCCACGTAAGTCAGGTGACATTGTTGGTCATAGAATCACTAGACCCTAAAGTCAAGTGCAATGTGAATTTATGCTTGTCCTTGTTTGGCCTCTCGGCACGTATGCAAAATAATGGTGTTGGGTTTATGTACCAAGGGAACTCAGTTTGAGAAAAGTTTCATTCATTGTTTATTTCGGTCTTAGAAAATGCAGCTCCTAGAATATATATATATATATATATATATATATATATATATATATATATATATATATATATATATATATATATATATATGCATCAGTCTCTAAGTAAAATTGGATAAAATAGAATCCGTATATTTTAATCATGAAGATGTTTCACAATATGACTTGCTAATGAAATCAGTAGACCAGTTCCTATACCTCGGTAACCATATCCCATCAACTAAAATTGATGTTGAAATTCACCCTTGTAAAGAACGGGCTGCTACAGACAGTTTCTTGGTCATATGATATTCTGATTTCTCAGTTAAAATAAAACGAAAATTCTTTTAAGCTGTAGCCGTGTCTGTTCTACTGCACGGTTGTACTATTTGGATTCTAGCAAAAAATTTTGGGAAAATCTGGATGCAAACCACACATTGATGTTGCATGGTGTTTTAAACAAATCTTGGAAGCGGCACCATGCAAAACGGTAGTTGTATAGCAATTTAACTACTATATAGTAAACCCTTCAAGACGAAAACGACATCCTGGAGAATGAAAGCCAGACTCATTGGGAACATCCTAAACATGGACACATCAAGTGATCGCGAACCAGCAAAGATTTACATTTATCAGCTGTGTGTTGTCACGGGGAGCCGTTTACAAGACCTACTCAGTGTAATGGGTGATAGGAACGGGGGGAAAAAGAGAATAAAAAGAAATCCGTGTTGACGGTATACCTTCATGATATTTATATACGAGGATCATTAAAGGTCTGGACTATAAGGAGGGTGAGGAACTGTCTTGATGCCCATCTTGGTCAAATAGTCTGTGACAATGATAGAGTTATGGACTGGTGCATTGTCCTGGTGGAAATGCCACTCATCCGATTTGAAGAATGCTGGCCTCTTCTGACGGAATCTCTTCCTTACTCCTCCCACACCTCTCATCATCCCTCACAGACTCCCTGCCTTCCTTAAATCTCTTATGTCACTCAAAAACTAATGCTCAATGCATGCAAGATAGTCGAAAAGCAGTCTGAAGCAGTCCATACGTTTTTGTGAATTTTTCCAAGTTTAAAACAGAATTCTATTGCATATCGTTCTTCTAGAGTGTCCTGGGGTCCATATTACACTTTTGAAATTCACCTAGAGTGACAATCAGGCTTAAGTAAGGTGTATTCCAGTTGCTGCTGTAGCTGTTCATTTGAAAATTGGTCAGTCATCTCATAAGATGTGTAGCAATAACATACTGAATTTCAAGAGTCTGCATCAATTTTAAATGCCTGCACTAAAAAAGTCGGGAATCTTATTGAATGCACCACGTGTATATATATCATCATCATCATATCGTGTCACCAGCACGGATATCCCTGACCATATCTCTCCAATTCTCCCTATCATTCATCGCTTTTGGCTGGTCTTCAGGCTTACATCCCGTATCCTCACATAGTTGCTCTATGTATGTTCGAGCTGGTCGTCCTGCTTTTGCTTGGCCATATGTGGGGGTCCATAGGAGTACATCACTGATGAGTTCGTCCTTGCTTCTCCAGCAGTGTCCTGCGTGTCTGGTTCGTCTAACTTGTATAGTTTTCGTGATGGGAGGCAGGTGGCCGTATAGTTGGTGTCTTGTGGGGTGCTATCGCCAGGACTTGTTCAATATTGCTCTCAACATTCTTGGGTAATTGCCGTCTAGTTTCTTCTTCAGCCGTTTAGTTAGCGTCCAAGTAGTGCATCCATGTAGCAGTATTGATACAACCACTGCCTGGAAGAAACTGCGTTTCGTTTTATCGGTCAGGTCTGATCTGATTTGAGTGTGTGTGTGTGTGTAATTTATTAAAGTTAACAGACAAGAATTTGTAGTTGATTTTTCATATGGCTAATATAAATCTTATTCAAAATCCTTATCAGTCATCATTTATGAAAATAAGCCAACAAGAAAATCTACTGCCTAAATACATTCCCCACACACAATATATATATATATATATATATATATATATATATATATTCTCATCCACATCCACAGACATACTGTTTTGTTTTATCACAATTCTTTAGTGTGGCTAGACACGTTGACGCTTGAAGCAGGGATCGAAACCCGCGAAATTTTACATTAGACTTACAATCATACCGCTCAGCCAAAAAGCGAACCACGTCAGCTCGGAAATTTTAAGGCATTATGCAGTAGCCTTAGTTTGTTTACATTTTTGATTTTTGCCTTACCGGATACTAGAGTGCTCAATTCGTTCGAAGAGCTTTGCATTATTCGAGTGGCTGCAGTAAATTTTTTCGCCGGAGTGCTCAACCCCAGTCGGGGGGAGTATTTGTGTGTATGAAATATCGAAATGTTTTCGTTTTTGTTTGAGGAGTGTAGCCAAACGAAAATTCCCGTGGTAACTGATTTTTGCATAGATTTTTATTTGATCGGAGTGTTAATAAGCGTTTCATATTAAACTTCAAATTCATTAGAGGTTATTGGACGGCATCAAATGGAAGCTTCGCTATTTCTGTGCAGGTAGTATGAAATACGGCCTGCGATATAAAATACCAATCAAAATGTTGTACTTTCCAAAAAGCATTCACCTTTGTAGTGTAATGGTTAAAGCGATGAACTGCGGAATCGTAGTACGCGAGTTCGTACTCCAGTCGCGCTATTACGTTCACTTTCGGGCAAATACCCTTGGGAAAGGTATGAACCCCTTTATTCTCCCTCCAGCTATGGGTAAATAGTCGGACGGACTAGGTTCTTCAGCCTTGGTGAGGCAACTAGTCTAGGAGAAGGAAAACTCTAAATTAAAACCTGTTAAACTCCGCTTAAAAATTGACCTTGTGTCATATCCTGCCCGAGCGGAGGGGTTGGTAAATAGTACCTTTGTAGCTATAATTTTCTCATTTTGGATATTTATATGTAAGTTAAAGAACAGGACTGCGGATATTAACAAAAGGTTGAAGAAAAAGAACTAGAGTATTCAAAATGATAATTCCTCTTTAATCGACGAAATGTCAGAAAATTGTCCCGAGAAACATGGATAATCCCATTAGCTACAGTGCTGACTGAGATACCGATGTAAAAAAAAACAAACAAAAAACCTGCCTCACTTAATTCATTCTAATCACAGAGTGCAACATTATTGTTTATTTGATTGATTGATTGTTTTTAATGTCTTGGGGTCTGGATTAGAGACCAGGCAATAGCCCAAGGATTTTTAGTGAAGTCTCTAAAGAGGTTTTTGTACAAGGTCATGTGATGTAAGCTATGTTAACAAATGAAGATTTTTTAACGCCTTTATATAACGGAACTGCTTCCATTGGAAATTCCTAAAGACATTTTTGTGCACTTGTTATTTAAGATGCGTTTTGCTCTCGGTTTGATCGGATGTGAACAATTTTTAAACTGATCACACATGTACTACCACTCTAGTTAAGAATTAAAATTTCATTGGATTTGGTTAAATGGAATATCAACACTTATTTACAGCCAAATCATTTATATATATATATATATATATATACATATATATATATAAATGATAGATTGCGGTGAAGCTGGAAAGTTGGATAAATCAAACACTTAAAACCGGTTTACATGCGTGATATTTCGTTTTCTTATTTAATTTTTTTCATTTTTAGGAACTTACTCAAATTCAGTTTGAGAAAGTTCTTAAAAATTAAATAAAAGAACGAAATAGCGGACCTCTAAAACGGTTTTAAAGTGATTGATTCATCCAACTTTTCACTTGCTTCTATCGGGCCATTGGCCTAATGAGTAGAGTGTTCGCCAATGATTCGGGAAACCGGGGTTCAATCCCAGGTTGAGTCACACCAAAGTCTCAAAAAATGGTACTTGATGCCGCCTTGCTTTACACTCGGCAATATAAGGTAGAAATCAAGGGTAAAGTGGAGCAATCTAGAGAAAGGAGTAACGCCCATCCCTACACCTCGGTGTAGTAGCTGTTGAAAAGGAGCCTTCTGGTCACCCTCGACTAAGGTCACCAACTTTACTACATATATATATATATATATATATATATATATATACGTGGTGGATTCAATAAGTATCCAGAAAATTGTCGTAGACTCTTGAAAGGTCAGTATGTTATTGCTATACATCTTATGAGATGACTGACCAATTTTTATGATTTTAGGTTCAGCTGGTGAATTTAAAAAATGCAATTTGAACGTGAAGACACTTAAGAAGAACGACACGCAATAAAATTCTGTTTTAAACTTGGAAAAAATGCCACAGAAACCTATGGAATGCTTCAGATTGCTTTTTGACCATCTTGCATGAATCGAGCATCAGCTTTTGAGTGGCATAAGAGATTCAAGGAAGGCACGGAGTCTGTGATAGATGATGAGAGGTGTGGGAGGAGTAAGAAAGTCAATATACCAGAGTTGATTGGCCAAAGGGTTAGGGATAGGGTGAGGGTTACTATGTTGAGGTTTTAAGGGAGTTCAAAAAGAGATTCGTCGCGAAGAGGCCAGCACTCTTCAAATCGGGTCAGAGTCATTTCCACCACGACAATGCACCAGTCCACAACTCCATCCTTGTCACTGATTATTTGACCAAGATGGGCATCAAGACATTTCCCCACCGTCCCTTTTGTCCAAAACTTGCTCCCTGTGACTTTTGGTTATTCCCTAAGTTCAGAGGCTGTTGTCATGAGACAATTGAGAGATGAAAGAGGTACTATTTACCAACCCCTCCGCTCGGGCAGGATATGACACAAGGTCAATTTTTTTTTTAAGCGGAGTTTAACAGGTTTTGAATTCAGAGTTTTCCTTCTCCTAGACTAGTTGCCTCACCAAGGCTAAAGAACCTAGTCCGTCCTACTATTTACCCATAGCTGGAGGGAGAATAAGGGGGTTCATACCTTTCCCAAGGGTATTTGCCCGAAAGTGAACGTAATAGCGCGACTGGAGTACGAACTCGCGTACTACGATTCCGCAGTTCATCCTTTTAACCATTACACCACGAGGACACCCCCCAGAGAGATGAAAGAGGTGGTGACGAAGGTCATTGACACACTCACACAAGAGGACTTTCATGGGGCCTCCCAGAAGCTGTTGGAACGGTACAACAAGTGCATTGCAGCTGGAGGAGATTACTTCAAAAGGGACAAGTGTTTTTTGTGTGTACTATCAATAAAAGTGCCTATACGAAAAAAGTCTGGAAACTTATTTAATGATCCTCGCATATAATCAGGATTTGGCATTAAATATATATTATGGATATATGATTTCTAAGTGAACACTTTGTTGGTAGCTTTATTTTTAAACTAGTAAGAACATATTTGTTTTCAAATAGTTAGATATTTTCAAGTATTTTTTAAACATTAATATTTCTTTTAAATACTAATACTTCGATCAAACACTAATATTTCTATTTCATATTAAATATTTGTATGCCCGCTGTTATATTATGTCAATTATTGCTTTTTGATATTAATAATTCTATTTAATATTAATCATTTGTTTGCACACAGTTGAATCGTTTCAAGAATTGCTATTTAACTTTACTAATTCAATTCAATATTAATCGTATGTTTACTAACAATTTAACGGTTTCAAACATTGCAGCAAAACACTAACAATTCAAATGATTATTAAATATTTGTTTGTTAACTGCACCACTGCAGGCGAATCTGACAAGGCGGACCATCAATTAAGAGTACTTCACACTGAGCTCAAGAATTTGAGCTTTACTACCAGACATAGCTTAGTGCAGTGGTTTTCAAACTTTTTTTGCCACCCCCCCCACTTCACCGCCGGACCAAATGCCAGTTCCCCCCCTCTGTAGGGTTAGTGAGTGAATGTATTTGTGGTTTATATGGTACCCGACTATTTAACGTTAATTTTGATATATTTTTAGAATAAGGTTTTAGTAGTTAGGCTTCTCCACAAGTTTAATGCTTTAGTTAAGAATTAAGGTAGAATAAGCACATGGATAAAACAAATGAATGAATAAGGCCAGTGAAATAAATGAGTGAAGATATGCAACAAATGAATAAAAGATATGAAACAAATAATGGTTGTAAAACGGCGCGGACAAAATGAACATTTAAAACAAGGCGACGAACAAAAACAAATTTATATACTATAACAATAAAACTTTCTTTGATACATAAAAAATATTACTAACTCTACTAACAAAATGATAGTGTGTGTATATGTGTGAGCTCGTGTGTGTGTGTGTGTGTGTGTGTGTGTGTGTGTGTGTGTGTAACAACTAAGCTACAAAAAGAATTGCAAGTTTAAAATGTCCTTTTTTATGGTTAGAAACAGGCAGTTTCTCAGAGACGGGAAAGCGTCTCATAGTCTTTGTATATAAATGTCTGCGAGGCCCATTCATGGTGTTGCTGCTGCGGAGAAATTTGGTCAAAGAGAAAGTGGGTGCTTGAAGACGACGTATTTATAGAAAATACGCGTCTTGTAGGTGGCTCAAAGACGCAGGACTTGAATTTACGCGCGGACCTAGTATTAAACATGTCACGTGGTCCTCCTGGCCTATGGTTTCCCGAAACTAAATATTGAGCGTCCGCCATCTTTGTGGGAACAAGTGGCATACCGCCCAAAATAATTTATTGGAGTGTAAAGTCCTATACCTCTTCCAACGAACGCCAGAACGACGGTAATGTTAAATGTCATAAAAATTGGTTGATTCCTCAATCACAAACAGTTTGAAGAGTATAAAAAATAGAGCTTAAGGCAACCCGAAAGAAAAATTAAGAAGGGGAGAAGAAATGAGAAATAAAAGTAACGGAGTTAAAAAGGGGCTGAAAGTTTAACGTCGCAGCGAGGAACGGGAAGTAAACAAAGGGGAAAACGGTGACCAGGGGAAAGTTGTCCCTTACGAAGAGAGTTCTGGACATGGACGTGACACGTACGTCTAGTTGCAGCGACTGGGGGACGCTTAATTAATTCGCCCCGCTTTTCCGGCCTTTTTACCAACACCAACATACATCACATTTTACTGTAATTGCTCTAACGCCCCCTTCACAATTTCAACACTCCCATCCGACTGTTTACTCGCCAGCACCCCTCTGAAAGTTCATATCGCCTCCTTATGGGGGGGGGGCTGTACCGCCTACTTTGAAAACCATTGGTTTTGTATAAAACCCGGGAGAACTTTCTGAAGGGATGCCTTACAACCTATACAGGGGATACATTATTAAGTATTGTGGTAAATAACTACAAAAAAAAGTGATGTAAATACGAATAAAAAAAAATGAAGAATGGTTTTCGATGGTTAATCTTGGTTTA
Organism: Sepioteuthis lessoniana; assembly: GCA_963585895.1. NCBI lineage: Eukaryota > Metazoa > Mollusca > Cephalopoda > Myopsida > Loliginidae > Sepioteuthis > Sepioteuthis lessoniana. Next base: position 46,985,408 of record OY757923.1, read on the forward strand.
TCAAATAAAATAAATATCATTATAATATATTCAGTTGTTTTAACTAGCAGTATTGATATTGTTGTTTGAGCTCTGTAGCTAGCTATCGGTCATATTGAAATCAGACCTGACCGATAAAATGAAACGCAGTTTCTTCCAAGCAGCGGTCGTGTTGATAAAGCTGTATGGATGCACCACCTGGATGCTAAGAAAACGGCACGAAAAGAAGCTAGACGGTAACTACGTAAGAATGTTGCGAGCAATATTAAACATGTCCTGGCGACAACACCCCACAAAGCACCAACTATACGGCCACCTGTCTCCCATCACGAGAATTATCCAAGTTAGACGAACCAGGCACGCAGGACACTGCTGGAGGAGCAGAGACGAGCTCATAAGTGATGTACTCCTATGTACCCCCACTTATAGCCGAGCAAAAGCAGGACGACCAGCTCGAACATACATACAGCAGCTATGTGAAGATATGGGATGTAGTCCAGAAGACCTGCCAGTGGCGATGAACAATAGGGAAAAGTGGCGAGAGATGGTCAGGGATATCCGTGCGGGCGGCACGACATGATGATGATGATGATGATGATGATGATTGATATATATTGTCCTCTCTACTAAGATAAAACCATTAATCTTTATATAGAATATTCATCAGCATTTGTGACTCTTAGAGAAAGAGATCGTACATTAAAACTGAAATAAATCAGTATATTAAATCTGTATCATCATCATCATCATGTCGTGCCACCAGCACGGATATCCCCGACCCTCTCTCGCCACTCTCCCTATCATTCATCGCCTCCGGCAGGTCTTCAGGGTTACATCCTGTGTCTTCACATATCTGCTGTAAGTTCGAGCTGGTCGTCCTGCTTTTGCTTGGCCATATGTGGGGTCCATAGGAGTACATCACTTACGTGCTCGTCCTTGCTTCTCTAGCAGTGTCCTGTGTGTCTGGTTCGTCTAACTTGGATAGTTTTCGTGATGGGAGGCAAGTGGTCGTATAGTTGGTGTCTCGTGGGGTGTTGTCGCCAGGACTTGTCCAGTATTGCTCTCAACATTCTTGTGTAGTTGCCGTCTAGCTTCTTCTCCAGCCGTTTGGTTAGCGTCCATGTAGTGCATCCATATAGCAGTATCGATACAACCGCTGCCTGGAAGAAACTGCGTTTCATTTTATCGGTCAGGTCTGATTTCCATATGATCGAGAGCCTATCGATAGCCGTCAATGCTCGTAAAAATATAACATATATATAATCTTTGCATTTTAAGAGGAAGCATTATCAATTATTATTGATAAAGAAATTTATTCTTACATTTGTTGCTTTTTATCGAAACCTAAAATAAGTTGAATAGATTGGAGATGAATTATAAGCATGAGAAAAGAGTTTAATTCACTTCTTTTATGCGTGTAAGCCCGTCTTTCTGAAATGACTCACTGATGAAATCTTATTAGCTTTATCGTTAAGGTAGTGTTGCTCCTAAGATATTTACAGATTGAGATCGGTATGAACATAGATAGATAGATAGATAGATAGATAGATAGATTACACTTAAGAAAGGTTCTCATCGAAGTATTCTTCTTTAATTTTGGGGAAAATATTAAAGCAATCTATCGAGAAAAAAATGAAAATTCTGCATTCATACCTGCTAAATTCCGTTTTAAAATTCACCTTTTGTCACATTCTGCTCGTATGCAGGATTTGGTAAATACATACATACATGCATACATGCATATATATATATATATATATATATATATATATATGAAGAAAGAGAGAAAGAGACATACAAATAGATGGATAGAGAGATAGAGAGAGAGAGAGGGAGAGAGAGAAAGAGAGAGAGATGAATAAATAGATAAATGCAGACTAAGAAACAGAGAAACTAAAAAGAACCCTTACTAATCTTGTCAGGAAGAAAATTGTACAGCAAGACGAGGTGAGATATTATGATACTGTGATAGATAGATAGATAGATAGATAGATATGAACAGAGAGACATAAATGCATACATAAACATATATATATATATATATATATAGAGAGAGAGAGAGAGAGAAATAGAGAGGCAGAAAGCGACAGAGAAAGAGTGACATGTACTGAATGAGTAAAAAAGAAAGAAAATAGTAACGTTGTAGTCAACAATAAGAATATCACGAATGAGAAAGAACCAGTCACATTGAGAAAGAAGATTGAAAAGTAAAGACTGGCATTTTATGGTCGAATTTTGTTGCTAATTTGAAAAGTTTTCCCTTTTCTTACGCCCAGAAAGACGACGATGTCGATGAAGACGAAAAGGAGGCTATTGTTTTCTGTTGTCTTAACGGCCCATCAATCGACTGAGAAAGTTTTGCAATAGGGAAGCTGTAGAAATTCAGGGACAAGATAGGTTGGAAACAATCATTCTTCACTCGATTGTTCCACGTAATTGTACTACAGGGTGATTATTTCTGACTTGAAATTCTATTTGCTACGGTTCCCAGACTTATAAATAGTGGCTGGCCTCAACAATCGATCCCCGAAGCCCTATTTAAGTGCGAACAGAGGCGCCAGGAGCCAGCCAACTAATCTCTCTTTTTCCCGCCTTTTTCCGCCATTTTACTTTCTGGCTTTTTCGTTTTCTTTCTTCCAACTGGTTTTCTATCTTTTCTCCTCAATTATTCATTGATCCTTTCGTCTTTCTCTATTTTCCTTTTCGCTATTTCATTTTCCCTCATTCGTTTATATATATGTTTTTTACTTCCTCTATTCTTGAATTATCATTTTTTTTTCTTTTTCCTTTCTTTCTCTCATTTTGATATTTTTCTTTCTTTATTTCTTTCTAATATTTCCTTCGTTATTCTATCTTATTCATTATCATTTCTTATTTCCTTTATTTGTTCATTAATTTTTTTCTTTTTTGCCTTCACGAAACCTTTATTTCTATTCCTCTTCGTTTATTCATGGTTTGGTTTGGTTTCTATGTTCAATGGCATATCCACCATTGTAGGTTATTTAATACCAAAGCTATTTTCCTTAAAGAACAGTAGTGGTACTATTAAACTCATAGCTGGAAGGATAAGAGGGTTCATACCTTTCCCAAGGGTATTTGCCGGAAAGTGAACGTAATAGCACGACTGGAGTACTAACTCGCTTACTATGACTCCGCAGTCCATCGCTTTAATTATTACACCAAGCGGACACCCCCCACCGTTTATTTATCGAACTCTTACCTCATTTCGTTTATAAAAATCATTTCTTTCAACAATTCTCCTTTTCTTCATATTACCATCTTCTTATATGTTTTTTTCTCTTTTCCGTCATTCATTCTCCTATTATTCTTTTCTTCATCATGCAAATATTTGAACAATTTATTTTTTCTTCAGTTCCCTTCGTGTATTTATGCATCTATTCTTTATTTTCCCCTAATGTATACAATGCTGTTGCTATTGCTGTTTTTCTTTCTTTTTTTCTTTTGTAAATTTCAGCTGTTTTTCTCCCTTTTGTTTTCTTTCTGATCGCATCTATTCTTCCTCTTCCACTTTTTTTTCTTCACTTCATATCTATATAACTATTTGCTTGGATTGGTTTGATTTTGTTTCTTTGTTTAATGGCATATAAACCTTCGTAGGTTATTTAATGCTAAAGGCATCCTTCTAGAAGATCAGTAGTGGGACTATTTAACCCATAGCTGGGAGGCTAAGTGAGTTCATACCCTTCCCAAGGGTATTGGTCCAGAAGTCAACTTAATAAAGTGACTGGAGTTCGAACTCGCTTACTACGATTCCGCTGACCATCGCTTTAACCATTACACTTTGAAGACACCTCCTTTCTATTTGCCATTTCTTCTATCTGGTATTTTTTTTCTGACAGATACTTACTAATGTTATTTTAATCTACATAAGGGATGTTGATCGAGTATACTTTGCTACACAGAAGTCCAAGTAAGAAGGCCTGCTTTTATTTAGCTTTCCGCATCCTATCATTTCCCTGATCTCAAACCCTGACCCCAAACAAAAAACGAAAAATACTCAACTATTTAAATCCCTGCCATCTTCAGCTGAGCTAAGTGTTGAGCAATCTACACAGATGATAACCGAGGGAGATACAATTGTATCTTATTGTAATAAGAACTTACGTGTCCTTTAAAATCGGCATCCGAAATCCTCTTAGTTTAAGTAACCTTGAAAACCCACCACCGTTGTTGGAATATCAAGTCACCTATTAGGTAGATCCAGCGATATGATGTATTACGTAATTGTCTGTAATTCAGCTTTCATTAGTGTTTGGCATTAGATGCCCGTGGTGTAATGCTTATCGTCGTTGGAAATGGACACGGTGACACGAGTTCAAATCCAGGACGAGACCGATTGTATTTCACATGGCACTAATACCCTTGGGAAAGGTATGAATCCAATTATTCTCCCTCCAGCTATGGGTAAATAGTAGGGCAGACTGGGTTCTTCAGTCTTGGTAAGGCAACTAGTCTAGGAGAAGGAAACTCTGAATTCAAACCTGTTAAACTCCGCTTAAAATTTGACCTTTTGTCATATCCTGCCCGAGCGGAGGGGTTGAGAAATATGATTAGAGTTTGGCAAAAAAAAAAAACCCAGATCTTACTCGCCCTGCTCCTAAACAAGACCCCAACGCCATATATCTTCATTCCTGTTCGAAGGACCAAAATTATAGGACAATTTTTCAATTTATTACTAGGATTTTAGTTTCACTTGATTTCAAAAAACCTGGTCTTTCACTTACAATATTTTAAGCAATTTGTTGCATTATGTTTCACTACTTTCTGCAACGCGAATTCTATGAGCAGCTTCAGCTGCTTTGAGGTTCAGTTTAAACAATGCATTAAAAATCCCCTTATCTCTTTTTTTCAGTTTTATACATACACTAAAGATTAAAGTTCGTGTCAAAAATTTTACAAAATTTCCAGGATTTTCGATTATCAAGGTGCTAAAATCACTTTCTGATAATAACCAGAAAACTTTAACCTTGCTTGAGGTTTGCAATCATAGAGAGAAAAATATTTTATGAATTATCATGATTATTACAATTGACGTATAAATGAAAGCCTTTTCACTCATTATCATAATTAATTTTTGTTAGTCTTGCAGATAGAATAGCAACAAAATTACCGTGGACTATCACCAGCAAAATGCGTTGGGTCAACCATTTGATAACACGAACCTCGTTCTTTAAACGAAGAACCTAAACTTAATTGTTACCATTACAGTTATCTGGAATAAAAAGTGAAACCTCGAACGTTTTTGTAACAGCACGATATCTATATATTGCGGAAGCAAAATTATGAATATTCTATAATAATAATAAACGTTTCTCTTTTTTAAAAAAGTTTAATTTTAATTTTAAAAAATAAACAAAAAAAAAAGAAGAAAATAAACGCAAAAGAGTAAATTTACTCAATATGGACGCAATTTTTTCAATTATTGTATCAACACGCCTGCAAAACGATTTGCATGTCTTTAAGATAAATTCTTCAAGCATTTTTTTTTCAATTCCTTCTCAATATCAGTCTTAAACAAACAAATATTTGGATGTGAAGTTGTATTTGATATAATTTCTAAAACGCCCTATAGTGCGTAATCAAAAGATTTAAGGTATGGGCTTGATGGAAGCCATAAAGAACTCCAATAATTTCAGAATTTTCTTCGATTTTGTTTCGGCGTTAAGCAAATCCTACTTTCTTTGTCGTTGCTTTTCTTGCTCCCTCATATTGGGTTGAATTTTAATGAAAAATTGCTTTACAAACAGAGCTAGTTATGAAAATTTAGATTTATCGTATTTCTTTTTTTTTTTTTTTTTCAAAAATTCGACTAATCAGACTAAAAAGACGATTTAAAGATTATTCCATAAGATTCCGCACTCTGTTAGCTCTGAAAAAAAGATTTGTAAACAGCAAAAGTATTTTGTATATGAATTATATAATATACAGTAATAGTTAATATAATAATGAAATTAAAATCTTTTCATGTACATGTAAAACAAGTTTTGAATAAAGGACCGTAAAAAGTGAATAAAGTTTTGATACCCACCGGTATACAAAAAAAAATAATATCAATACATTGGTGAGTGTCATCTGTAGTTTTTCTTCAAATACATTATATATGTTTTGCAAAAAATACCCGAGAAAAGGATATGACTACTGATGCAAAAAAATAATTATAATAATACATACGGGTAAACAAAAATCGGTCAGAATGCCAGACCTAGTGTTAATTAAAGAAAGAAAACGTGTCATCTAGCTGACTTTGCCGTGACGACGGACAATAGACTGAAGGTAAAAGAAAGTGAAAAGACAGTCAAATACTTAGACCTCGCCAGAGAGCTGAAAAATTTTGACGGGAATTCCAGTTGTGGTTCATCCACTTAGAACCGTCCCCAAAGGATTAAAAAAACGGATAAAATCCGAGGAAGGTTCGAGTCTATCCCGATCATAACATTATATTCGGCTACGTAGTATTCGGAAAGAATACAGAGACTCCAATGATAAAAACTCTCAGGGCGTAATGTAATTAGAAAAATGTGCCATCCTCCAAAAGAAAATTGGAAAAATACAAATGACGGAAGGAATAAAGCAAAAAAAAAAAAAAAAAGAATCAGAAATGGAAAATTATCAACATTGTAAACTTGAATTTCCCGAAAATCCGGCAAGCACTGCATGCGACATACGGAACGACTAGACAGCTGTTTCGACCATATTAGATCTCAGCAACAGTGTATACCACGATCTCCCCAGCTAGAGATCAAACCAGCGACCAGAGAATGCAGAGCCGAAACTCTACCATCGGGCATATCGAATGCAAGCGATGCCAAATTAACTAGTCATGATAAAAGAGCGGCTAATTAACCAGATGTGTCTTGTAGTCACATCCGTATTCTTACGGACGCCACAGCCACGTCCAGGGCTACGTTTTCCCAAGACGACTGAAGATACACATTCCCGTAATTGTAACCTCACGGGTCAGGAAATAGACATCCTTTTTTTTAAATTCATAATATAATTCCCCTATTTAAAAGAAAATTCCAAGTACTTTGGAACATTGGGACCGGACTCCATTAAACAAGCGGCGTTGAAAGAAAAATTCAGAAAAGAGTGGCTCAAATGAATCAGAAAGCACCTCGAAACCAAGTTCTTCGGCAGAAATCCTTTCAAATAAATAAAGACGTTATAGTATTCCTTGTAAGATATTCGAGACCGTTCTGGAAATAGATTTAGAGCAGAGGACAAGAATACTGATGACGATGCACGAGTTTTTACATAGAAGAGATAACATAGACATAGATGACAATAGGAAAACTGAAGCTATTCTAATAGCAGCACAAAACAACATAATACAGTTCAATTATATAAAAGCGACAATCGAAAATACGAAACAGACTAGCAGGTGTAGGTAATAAAGACAAAACAGTAAATCCCATAATAAACAAATGTTGCAAACTAGCGCAATGGAGTTATAAGACTTGACGCGACTGGATGGGATAGGAGATTCACAAAGAATTGTGCAAGGTATGGAAATTTGTGCATACCTCCAAATGGTATATATACAAACTAGAATCAATACCGGAGAATTAGAAGCATAAAATCTGTTGGGATTTTGAGATGCATCAGGAACAACGGTTCTACGAAACAAAACTCTAGAAAACTTATAGAAGAAGAAAGATCTGCTTGTTTCAAACAAAGTGAAGCTTATTAAGTGAGATATGAGTATTTTGCCGTGTCATAGATTTCTCCTTGTTATTGCAAATGACCATTAACATTCGCCAAAGTCCGACAACTGTGGGTGAGCTCCAGAGTATCTTAAGGACTTGCAAAGGTAAGTCAATCATTAACAGGGCTTTTTACAAATATATATATATATATATTTTCTTACCGGCTCAGTGGTCTAGTTGGTAAAGTGTTCGCCAATGATCTGGGAGACCGGGATCCAATCCCAGGTCAAGTCATACCAAAGGCTTAAAAAATGGTACTTGATACTTACTTGCCTAACACTTAGCATTACAAGGTACATATCAAGGGTAAAGTGGAGCAATCCAGGGAAAGGAGTAGCGCTCTCCCCAACACTTCGGTGTAGTAGCTATTTAAAAGGGAGCCTTGGGGTCGCTCTCGACTTCGGTCACAAACCTATACATATTCTTATTCATATACTATAATTCTGATAGTGTGAAAAAAACTCAAGTGATACAATTTATATATAAATAAAAACTAGACAAAATCAACCAATACCGCGACGTCTATTAAAAAGAAAAAAACACTTACATAATCGCCTAAGCTCAAACGTAAGAGTTCTCAATACACTAAATATAGTGAAATTCGAACACCTACAGAGCCAGAAGTAATCTTCCACGGTTTCACCAACCAGATCATTAAGATAATTCTGACGAAAGAGGATCGAGCTAAACGAAATTATATTGATAAATTAGCCACCAGGAATAATAAAAGTTTAGTATATTAAAAAAAAACGGGACATTGAGTGTTCGAGAGTGTTCGCCAATGGCCCGGGAGACCTGGGTTCAATCCCAGGTCGAGTCATACCAAAGACTTTAAAAATGGAACTTGATACCACCTTGCTTAACACTCAGCATTATAAGGTACAGTTCAAGGGTAAAGTGGAGCAATCCTGGGAATGGAGTAGCGCCCTCCCCTACACCTTGGTGTAGTAGCTATCGAAAAGGGAGCCTTCGGGTCACCCTCGAATATGGTCGCTAACTTTACTTACTTATATTAAAAAAAAAAATACTTTACCTACCACGTAACCAGGCGCTTTTAGCCCGACAAACATTAAATATCTCCGATCTTTGGTTGAATAATTGATATATATATATATATATATAGTAAAGTTGGCAACCATTGTCAAGGATGACCAGAAGGCTCCCATTTCAATAGCTACAACACCACAGTGTTGGGGAGGGCGCTACTCCATTTCCTGGATTGCTCTCTTTTACCCTTGATCCTTACCTTATAGTGCAGTTAAACAAGGTGGCATCAAGTACCATTTTTTGAATCTTTGGTTGACTCGACCTGTAATTGACCTCCGGTTCCCAAACTAGTGGCGAAGACTCTACTCATTAAACCACTGGCTAGGTTATATATGATAAAATTAATACTTCTTCAGACTAATAACATTTTTTTAGTTTTTCTACATTTAAGCCAAAGAGGAAATAGTAAAAATAACAGAAAATAATGCCTCTTATATTAAGACCCTCTCCCTCCACCTTTTATACATTTGTTTTTCCGTTATGTTATCTATTTCCTCGTGTGCTTAGATGTAGAAAAACAAAGATGTTTAGTCTGAAGAAGCTCTTTGAATGAAATAATGAAATACCACTACTTCTAAACCTTTGTGCCTGATTTATTCATCTTTCCATTTATTTTTATCATCTTATCAGATTCACCACAATCTATCATTTCAACGTATATAAATGAGTGTGTGTGTGTGTGTGTGTGTGAGAGAGAGAGAGAGAGAGAGATAGAGATAGAGAGAGAGAAAGAAAGATAGTGCTTTCTTCAGAAGGATAACTGTAAATAAACCCTGGTTCCACAACTTGTGCCTGGATAGTAAACTGTCGACTGTGGCATAGAAACGGCCATAATCAACAACTCGCCACCCAAAAACTAAACCTTTCTCAGATGTCAATTTTAAAGTGTCTCGGGGATTAGAAGAACAAGTATGCTTGGTATTAACTATCTAGAGAGGAGACTAACAGTAAATATATCACGTGACAGAAAGATGATACATGAAAAAATGAAGTTCTAAGCTAATATTGATTAACTATCTAGAGAGGAGACTCACAGTAAATATATCACGTGACAGAAAGATGATACATGAAAAAATGAAGTTCTAAGCTAATATTGATATGTGTTACTAAAGAGTGGTTTTGTTTTTGCAAGACAATTGTCAACAAAATTCAAACGTTTCAAAAACTAATATTCGAATGTTAGATCATCCTCTTGATATTGCTAACTTTCTTATCTAAGATTATCATCACAAAGGTAGTTTAACGATTTATTGCGCGTCAAGATTTAAAGTAACTCTGTCATCTGACAGAAGAGTAAGTCCAAAACATTTTTGGCGGCATATGGAACGCTGGTCCAAATGCTTCACAAAGCAAACGGATTACTTTGAAAAATAGTGTACATTCAAGGCCTGAACTATAATGTTGTTTCAATGTTTTGCCAGAAGTGCTGATAATTACTGATTCATACGGTATCTGAAACACAGGGCACAATTCCGATAAGGTGGACTTCATGTAGATCCGTAAGGATGAAGGGCTTTGCTTGTGTGCTATAATTGGTGCTGCTAGTCTCCGGTGAGTGTCAGGTCACTGTTGACAGCAAATTCCTTTCCATCTGAATATCGGTCAAATTCAAAATGAGAATCATTTTGGTTAGTTCCACAGCGTTCCTCAATGGGTCACATTTAGTGTGTCTTAGCAGAACCGTTCCAGGGTTTGAGATCCACGAAGGTTCCTATTGAGGTTCATCGCTCAACAGGGAAACACCTTTCTTGTAGAGTTGCATTTGCTGCTGTGCATAGTAGGGTTCCGATTGCGTACAGAAACTCACGGAGGAGATTCTCCCAATTAGTGATTGGATTAAAGTAATCGTACTTCCTGTTAATAAGGCGTCATTCTGCTAGTCTCGACCCTTCGATGTTCTCAGCTGCTTTTACAAAAACGAGGCTCCCCACTCCAAATGTCATAGATGCTTTGACCTTGAAAACTGCAAATAGGGAGCATAAACTCTGTATACCCGAGTTTGTTGATATGTTCGGGTCGGGAAATGTGAATGGGAATCTTGATTATTCGTCACTGATGGTTTGCGTATAATGATTTCTCGCTATGCTTAGATCACATGGTTGAGAGTAAAGAGATTATCTGTGCTTGAAATCAAGCAGCACTTCCTCGGTAGAACGTCTATTGTGGCATTCTCTTTACCAGGAAGATAAAATACGTCATAAGAAAACTAGCAACTTCAATCTTTCATCATCCAACTGTATCAATTCTTATTCTTTTTGTTTGTTTTAGTGCTAAATATGAATGCTAAATACCTTTGGTCAGTTATAAGCCTGAAACGGCTCCTTGTTTGATAGAGCCACTATTTTCTCAATACCTTTGCCATAGTATATCTTCCTTCTCGATTGCTTAGTCAGTTTAGATCGCAATAAGGTCCATGATTAAAAAGTATAGATAGCGACAAGATGACCAGATTGCTTTGATTGGGGAGAAAGGGCACAACTCGATACATCTAATTCAACCAGCGAGACGATATGAGGGTCCGTGGCTACAATCACGGAATAGAGTATCTTTTTTGAGATTCTTGAAAGAGAAAAACCATCTGTTTGCACCAATGAATGTATATTTTCTGAAAAAAGTAATCCACTGGGAATAATGAGCAAACTTACCTATAATTCACTGAAAGGCACGCATACCAGCTGGAATTAACAACTTAAGGGTTTCAATTGTTCTGAGTTCTGTGTCATAGTGCCCTTGGTCACAGTGTACTCCAGCAAGTTAATACTGGTCAAGATAAAGGGACATTTGTCGTTATTCAATGCGAAGTTATATTTATTGACAGCCGTCATGAATCTTTTAAGGTTGTGATTATGGTAGGTGTAGTTGCTGCCTCACACGGTTACTTTATCGATGTTGGCAAAAGTGCCATCCAGGTTTTCATCACTTACAATTTTGTCGATAATTCTTTGGAAGTTTGCCACTATACTTGTTACCACAAACGGTTCCCGTCGAAACTAGTAGAAGCGATCATTTGTTTTTGAAAACTGTGTTGGGCCTATATTCTGGTTTGATCGCCATCCAGTTGTAGGTACTCCAAAGTTTCAAAGGGTACACGTAATATTTGGCAATTTTACTTAACATTTTATCAATACTCAGCAAAGGTTAAACGGTCAAAGCATATAATTAGTAAAGATAGAATTCCAATACTTATCCATTTTTTGTCGTAGGGTTGCCAGTAGATAACGAGCAAATATCTCATTCATGAATTGTCGATGTGTAGCTTGTAGCAATTCAACAACCCCTTCATATGACGAACTGTCCGTGATGATTTCATTTGTAGTATGTTATACATAATTCATCTAGATTCCGGTCATTTAAGAGTATTTATACTTTCTGAGTTGTCAATTACTGATATCTTTTTGTCGTTATCCAAACCTTTAGCTCTCATAGTGACACTTTCAGTTCGAGGATTATTTTGCTCCGTTTTCGCATAACTTCTGCTTTTATAAACTGCTTGTCATCAAATGACTGCCGTTCAGATTTCATTCCTACAAGTTTGTTTTGTGTTTAATTATTGAACTGTGACGGATAACGAACTCCAACCGATCTTTGGCTACACAAGCTATGGATCGGTTTGGGTTTCTCGAAAGAAATCTTAATACGATAATGATGGTGAGGAGAATCGTGGGCTACATTAAAGGTTCTTTGGGCCAACAATCCATCGGCTGTACCTGGTAAATATAGTAGTTTGATTTAAAGCCGAATCAACGTACAGATCCGTTTAAGTTGTAAATCAATGACTATTGGCACAGTATCATGAAATGTTGGAATGTCATTGATGCTCCTATACCTGATAATATTTGAGCTGCAAGCTGATGAAACGGTATTCAACCACGTTTAAAGATGAAGACACATTCACCAATGAGACTTGACTAGGAAAAGAGAATGTCCGCCAATGATTAGACTTTATAATGCTTGAGTTGATGTAATTACCGGAACTACCAGAATCAATTAACGCATCGACAGGAGCTCTATTGACGTTAATTTTTAAGTCTTTGAAAGATCACCAGGGAATGCAGTCATTATGGTTGCTGACATTTGAGGACGATAATGTGAACAGAAGGAGGTGCCCGTGGTGTAATGGTTATTGTCGTAGGAAATGGATACGACGCCACGAGTTCAAATCCTGGACGAGACTTATTGCATTTCACATTACACTAATACCCTTGGGAAAGGTAAGTATCCCATTATTCTTCCTCCAGCTATGCGTAAATAGTAGGGCAGACTAGGTTCTTCAACCTTGGTGAGGCAACTAGTCTAGGAGAAGGACAACTCTGAATTCAAAGCTGTTAAACTCCGCTTGAAAATTGACCTTGTGTCATATCCTGCCTGAGCGGTGGGGTAGGTAAATATGACAATGTGAACAGAAATTTTTTTGAGAAATGTTTCAACTTTCCACTCATGGGGATTCCAGCATCCCGAGTGAGACAAGAAAAGTGAGGATGGAGACCAAGCCGGCAAAATTTACTGGCTGCAGCAGCAACAGTAATAGCCAGTTCAGAAGATGGTTCTGTTTCTTTGTTTAATGACATATCAACCTTTGTAGGTTATTTAATGCCAAACCTATTCTCCTAGAAGAACAGTAGTGGTACTATTTAACCCATAGCTGGGAGGATAAGGGGGTTCATACCTTTTCAAAGGGTATTTGCCCGAAAGTGAACGTAATAACGCGACTGGAGTACGAACTCGTTTACTACGATTCCGCAATCCATCGCTTTAACCATTACACCACGAGGACACCCCACTAGAGAAGAAAAGGGGGATGAAAAGAAAAGAGTGTGTTTAGAACAACACCAATGGTATCAAACTGTAGGTAGAATATTGACTGTTTTTGAGAAATTTTAAATGTACAGACCTACTCATCAGCTGTACTTTGGTCGGGTGATTTGTTTTGTGGAAGATTCAGCCTTTCTTGGCCATTCTAAAGCCCTTTAATAATAAACGCATACGCAATATGATCTTCTCTTATACGTGCTGTCATTGGCTTGATGTTGCCGTCCATGCTCAAAGCATATAATTATTAAAGATAGTATTCCTATACTTAGCCATTTTTTGTCGTAGGGTTGCCAGTAGATAACGAGCAAATATTTCATTCATGAATTTTCGATGTGTAGCTTGTAGCAATTCAACAACCTCTTCATATGACGAACTGTCCGAGATGATTTCATATGTAGTATGTTATACATAATTCATCTAGATTCCGAGTTTGTTTATCTATTTGTTAGTTTTATGCATGTTTTAAATTAAATTGTCCAATGTCACCTGCCAATGCGTCCAACGTTTGCCAGCGGCATGGGAATCAGGGTCGACGTCAAATCGCTGTTTGTGAATAAGGTTTTCCAGGATTCAATATTGAATAGATTGTAATGACAAAATAAAAGAGTGATAGAACTTAGGGAAGCTTTATTCAGTTTAGAATAGTGTGGTACAGATAGATGGATATTTATAGTGTCTATAGAAAGAGATTGCCTTTTGAAGGGAGGTAACCACCAAGAGAAGTAACTATTGTCAGTAGATACTACAAAAGGCCTCATCGAATTTTATAAATATATCTGAAAAGTAAGTAATATTCAGTTTGACTTGTCTTAGTTTATTATGGAGAACAGGATTGGGATTCTAAAATTATCAAACAATTGATGTTTAAAGGAGGAAAAGAAACATCCATGACAATTTCCCTGTGAAAACTATCTTTCTTTTTAATGGAAAATAAAATGTTCAACATCTTCATAATTTTTAGTGCAGAACAGTGGGAACATTCTGGTACTTGAGAGTATGTGTCTGGATAATATCTACAAATGATTTTTTAAGTGAAGTATTAAGATTTTCTGGGAATAGTTGATGTTTGTGCTAAGTAAAGACAGCTGTGTTACGTAAAGACAGCTGTTTTTTTCTTCAAAGAAAGGGTGAAACAGTGGATGATTATCTATCACCAAAAATGCTTCATATTTTCTTCGACCATGAATACTGGTAAGTGAGAAGTATTTCTTGAATTTTTTTCAGTAATTTCTCAACAACACAATTCAATTATTCAGACAGACTGGACGGTTTCAGAACTTTATCGACACATTGTTTTCTGTTAGTCATTTTGTTCAGCGACTTATTTATATATAAAATTACTCGTCTCTTTTTTGCCATCCTGTTAGTAAATATTATATAACCGAAAACTATTACTTTTTTTTTCAAATATTAGATATAATCTGATACCCTTTTTACAGAAATTATTAAGAAAATTACAAGTATAAGATGTTAGACTGGATTTTTTACCGCCAGAAACTAATTCTTAATTCCCTTAATTACAAATAAGCTATAATAATGTATTTGATTCTAAGTGGCAAGAAGAATCTGTAAAAACATAGGACTTTTTAGAAGCAAGTAAGTCAACAAGTTTTTGTAAATACTTATTTACTGATAGTAAATGTACAGATAAAATATTTTTTTATCATCTGAACGAGCTGAAATTACTCTGTGAACAAATTTTAGGCTTAAATAAATGGGTGAGTCGGTTTGAAATGCTTCCGCAGCCTAAAACTAATTCTATGGATGCTATCTGCTCAAAAGTATGCTGTAAAGTTTGTATGTAAATGAGAATAACGATCTTTTTTGAGCAAATAATGCCATTTAAAAGTGAGAATAGTTATGTGCTCATCTATTTATGCAAAAGTCTTTCCCTTTTTCCTTATATTTGATTATGAATTGCTTTAACATTTGATAAAACCATAGTGAAAAAAAGAGAAATTTCCAAATCTTGATGTTCATTTTTTTAATGATGCTTCAGTTTCTGTACTCATCGTTGATTAATTTCGGTAATGTGGCAGGAACCAGGTATTCTAGACTTGAAAATAACCCTGAAAAGTAAGCTCTATTTTTATTTGGCATTCAGTCACAAATGTAGAGTACTTAGTCGGCACGGAACTCACTCTTCAGTAGAAATAGTGTCTAATATTAGCTGGATTTTGTAGAAAGTATGCTAAAAACTGTCTGATACTGAAGGAGTTTCGTGTAGATTCTGGTGATAAAAATCATTCGATCACTCAAGTCAGAGTGAGTTTTCGGTTTGGGATCTATGAACAACTGCAAATGTTCTCTTACAAAAATCTGATATCTTGGCAGGGTTTGTAAAAAATATGTTTGATTTAGTGTTTGAATAAATAATATCGTTAGGGAATTGGAGATGTGTCATATATACGTGTTTGGTATTCTGATGCGATTCTTTTTTTTTCCAAATTAGTCACAAACAAACGAAAATATCTTTTGAAAAACATTGATTCTAATCTCAGTAATTTTGGACATTGAAACAATGACATCCGGTTGTTTCTTAAAACAGGTGTAATTTAAATACTCAGAAAGTTGGGTAATCGCCCATCAATACTACTTAATTCTATTTTGATTACATAATCATTTTAATGTATATCACATGATTTAAGGTAAGTTGTAATTCTGACAAAACTAGAGTTTTGAATAGTGCAGACCTGGTATTAAGATAACCACTTATATCCGTGGCGTCTGCCGTGTGATTTGGTTGACATGTGTTATATGTACTATTTTTACTACGTTACAAGGATACGCACAAACCTTTGCATTTTTAACTTTCACGTCAGACCTTAGAATAAAATAAGCCTATCCCTTTGGGTAAAACAGTTAATTTGAATCGTTGCAAACCAAGTAATATAATTTTTTTTTTTACTTAGCTACCGTCTTATTGATTCTGCCTCAATTTCACCAGCAGTTGTTTACCAAACTACACTACACAGTACTATTTTTCCTAACAGACTCTTCGATCTTTCCATCACATCAGGAAAGTGGTTCTGTTCCTTTTAATAATCCCTTTTCTAAAAACAGCAAATAACTTTGAATATTTAAAAAGCCGGGGACTTAATTGGAGAACAGGAATTAGAATGTTGGCTTTGCAGCTTGTTACTATTGTAGTGAGTGTTGACATTAAAGATATTTCTACATTTGTGATTTTGTGCAAGATAAACCAAAGTAGATGGTACTGAATATAATCCAAAGATATAATCACGATCGCCATAATCGTGACACCTGAATGATCAGGACCTTTATCGTTTAAATTACCACGAAAGTACAACTGCAAAAGAATAGCCTTCAATCAGGCTGAAATACAGAAAATGAGAGAAGAATCCAGAAACTAATATTCTCTTTGGAACAAAAAAAAAGTTTATTAATGGAGTTAAAAACCAAAGAAACTAATAATTAAAAAAGCACTCTTTTTTATTCTCCTTTTCGAATTCATGTTTGTGTCTTATCTGAAAATTTATAATTGGTATGCAAATTGACCGGCTCTAATTGACTAATTCTATTCAATTACAACTTGCCCAGTCTGCTGGGGCTGTAGAATACACCGACTGCTTCTTTGCAGAGGGGTAAGAACCCCGCAACGAGTGTCCTGAATATGACACTAAACAATCTGATGATGAAGTTCCAGCAGTGGTGGAGCTTTGGGGAACGTGGAGTACCCCTTTATTGCCATCGCTCCCAGGTCCACTCTGGCCCGGAGTGGGAGCACCTGATAAGGGCCCTATCTATGGGTTAAATAGCACTAACGGCATACTTCTGCTAAACTGAATTGTTTGACTAAACTGAATAGCTTAAAATAAAAATGTTTTTGACAATTAAACCGTACTTACATTTAAACTGCGTGCTTGTGCTTAACTGAATTGTTTGAAATAGAACTGTTTTTTCGACATTAAAACTGTATTTACACTTAACTGAATTGTTACATATAACTGTAACTGTTTTTTGACATTGAAACTGTATTTACACTGAACTAAATTGTTTAACATAAAACTGTTCTGGCATATAACTGTGTGTAAACAAAATCTGTACTTTTACAAAACTGAATAAGCTGAAGTAGAATTGCTTGACTAAACTGAATAGCTCGAAATAAGAATGTTTTTCTACAATTAAACTGTACTTACATTTAAACTGCGTACTTTTGCTAAACTGAATTGTTTTAAATTGAACTATTTGACACTGAAACTGTACTTATATATTACAATTCAGTTTAATGTAACTGAATAGTTTGAAAAAATGTTTTTGACAATTAAACTGTGTACTCATGCTAAGCCGAATTGTTTTAAATAGAACTGATTATTTACATAAAAATGGATTTGGCGTTAAATAACCTACAAAGGTTGATATGCCATAAAACCAAACCAACCAAACCAACCATCAATTACAACTTACTAACACTTTAGTAAAGAATTTAGATTATATATCTCGTAAGTTAAAATGTTTTGATAAGTTGCCTATGTGAATTTATAATTATTGATAATGGTATTAAGAATTTTTTTCCCGATAACGTTTGCAGGATTTTAATTTCAGGATTTTCCTTGTCTAAATTGCAGTTGACCTTATGACGTTGAATATAATAAATCCCTATATAGAATCGAGTGTAGATTCGTATAATCTTCTTTATTTCAAAGGGGTTGTTCAATTTTATTACCATCGAGGCTGGGTAAAGTACGGATTCCCTTGACTCTTTCTCTCTAGCTCTTTCTCTCTTGCTCTCTTTCTGTTAACATTCATTCCTTTGACCAACGTTTGAGGTAAATCTTCTAGATGGCACACAGTGTCCGCTCTGACTTTATAAATATAAGGTTTTGCTGGTCGCTCATCATTGATGTATCAATGCATAGGAGTCCATATAAAAATTCCTTATAGAAGTTCATCATCAATTCACCACTAGTACCCAGCAGGTCTTACACGCCTCGGAGGCTTTTTGAGATGAGAAGTAAGTGGCCGTACAGCTACTATTATATCCGACGCAATTTCAGTGATTCGTTCAAATCTGCTCGCAGTATTCTTAGGTAAAAAAAAAATAATAGTATTTCAATATAGACGAGATATACCCACTTAAAATAAATGGCACAATACAATGTTCCCACCTCTGTGTCATCATTTGTTAGGCTTAGTAAATATCGATACGCTGTGAATAATAAGTCTAGATATTGGCAATTGTCCAACAATAGACAGAGAGACATCGTGTAATTTAAAGATCAATCTTTTATATAACGACATTGATTTTATGGATCTTTCATTAATTGTAGAGAATCAAACTCTTGAATCCCACATTACTTGCGGGTATAGATACCTCTCATCAGAATTCTCGATAGGCTCATTGTCTGTGGTTAGATGATTTTAAATAATTGTTTGCTTGCCTGTTGAAGAATAATGGTATGTAGAACTTTTGATTTTCTTATTCATTCCCTCAATATCTATATTTCACTCAGCAGTCTTCCTTAATTTTCATTAAAGATCCAGGCAGGTCATCGAATCAGGATTTAATAGTCTACAAGCTGATCTCGTAGATCAATAACTATTGAGTAGTGTGTTCAAGCCTCGGTGTCCTTTATTGGGGGCCCCGTGCAGAATTTGAATTTAGCAGACTATTTACCTGTATAGCCAAGCTTAGATCCTATTTACCCAACCTCTCCGCTCGGGCAGGATATGACACAAGGTTAATTTTCAAGCGGAGTTTAACAGGTCTGAATTCAGAGTTTTCCTTCTCCTAGACTAGTCGCCTCACCAAGGCTGAAGAACCTAGTCTGCCCTACTATTTACCCATAGCTGGAGGGAGAATATTTGGATTCATATCTTTCCCAAGGGTATTAGTGCTATGTGAAATGTAATCAGGATCGTCCAGGATTTGAACTCGTGTCGTCGTGTCCACATCCTGCGACGATAGCCAAGGGATATATTGTAAGTTCGTAAATTAAGATGATTAACGATTTAATAGACAAAAAAGAAAAAGCTGTATATTGTAAATTTCCTTCAGAATGGAATCTTGATGGAACGATCATCAAAATGGGAAACTATAGGTAGCACTCTTACATCATAAAGTCTGGATATGAATCTAAACCTGTTATATATAATTATAGAAAATCAGTTCAGTTTTTGTTGATATCTATTTGGCGATAGTGTTGTGTGAGACTAAGGCTGATTTTGTAAATATGTGTTTTTTACTTCAATCTTAGGATCGCACACACTGGAATTCAAAAGTGTTTTGCAATTAATTTAAGGTGTGTTTTATGGTATATCAAACTTAGTGGGTTATTTTATGCAAATTTTTTATGTACATGTGTGAGTGCGTTTGTACACACACACACACACACACACATATATATATATATATATATATATTGATCATCATGTCGTGCCGCCAGCACGGATATCCCTGACCCTCTCTCGCCACTTCTCCCAATCGTTCATCGCCTCTGGCAGGTCTTCAGGGCTATATCCCGTGTCCTCACATAGCTGCTGTGTGTATGTTCGAACTGGTCGTCCTGCTTTTGCCCGACCATATGTAGGGGTCCATAGGAGTACATCCCTTATGAGCTCGTCCCTGTTTCTCCAGCAGTGTCCCGCATGTCTGGTTCGTCTAACTTGGATAGTTTTCGTGATGGGAGGCAGGTGGCCGTATAGTTGGTGCCTTGTTGGGTGTTGCCGCAATGACTTGTTCAATATTGCTCGCAGCATTCTTGTGTAATTGCCGTCTATTTCCTCTCCAGCCGTTTAGTTAGCGTCCAAATAGTGCATCCATACAGCAGTATCGATACGACCGCTGCCTGGAAGAAACTCTCTCTCTCTATATATATATATATAAGATTTGTAAGGAAATAGTCTGTAGATAACAATTTTTAAACGAGCCAGAGTTTATTGCTTTGCAAACAGTTAGATGCATTTTAAAGGGGATATATTACCAGGACAAAATGTATTAATAAATATTAAAAGCTTATGTATAATAAATAATACTTTTATTCTGAATTTAGTTTTTGATTTCTCTGACGCAGTACTGAAAGAGTTTACTAATTTTAGTGTTGAATATAATGTATGTTTATATTCCCGAAGCAAGAGCTGCAAATAATTGCCGGCAATAGACCCGCAAGAATAAAAAGAAAAAACAAAAAATGAGTCATAAAGCAATAGTGTTGGAATATTTAAAAATATCTATAAAGAAACTTGTCTCGAAAACCACAGTTGCACTGCTTTAATAACAAAATACCCAGGAATAACCGCTGGCAGAGATACTGTCTCTTATGTAAAAAAAAAATCAGCCAATTTTTATTGTAACTAAGCAAATCAATGCATAAAATATGAAAAATAAATTGGTGGGTTTGTTCACTCATTGAAAAATTGTATAAATCTATCTGACATTATTTATTGCAATAGAAACCCCGGTGTAAAAAGTAAAATTTTCGACTTCTGAATGAAGGACTGGTAGTATGTATATATTTAGTAGACTGGAACTTCATAATATACCACATTTTTATTTTTACTGTTTGGCAATCAAAACCAGTTTAGTAAATGTATTTCAAATCTTTGCTTAATTATTTACTAAATTTAGCTTGCTTTCTTTGTGTAATGTATGGAAAATCAACTGATTTCAAACTGAAGTGTAAATTTTTGTAAAAAAAAAAAATACTCGAAAAGCTGTAATGTTTGCGAACGTAATTAAGCATTTATTGACCGAACAACACTTTACCTCTCGTTTTAAAGCTTCTTTGAGACGACAATATTTGACATGTTACGAAAAATTTCAAAATAATTCAAGAAATGGTTTTCCTCCAAGATGTTTAAAATATGTTTCAACCAATTTGAATCCCATAAAAATCATAAAATTTTTATCTGATTTCGAACCGACCTGAATCGTATAAATAACTCTGAAATCAATATTTTAGTAGGTTCTGAATTCTTCTACACTTAATCAACAACTTTTTGTTCATCATTTTGAGTGAAAATCGATATTTTTCTCCTTCGATACTGTGCTTAATTTAAACATCGTTTAATTATCTTAGATTGCACGAATATCTTATTTTTTTACTTAAATATTTGTACTACTATTTCAACCTTTTCTTGCTGATAAAAGATTTAACTCGTAGCCCTCTACATTCGAACGCATAAATATTTCCCTCTACCGAGTGATACATTCACACAGATTTTTACACACAAAAACTTCACTTTCTCTCTTAGAATATTTACGCTCTATTTTTTACAAGAAAATATTTTTCCACCGTCTATAAAAATGAAAATTAGGAGGTTCCCGTGGTGTAATGGTTATCGTCGTAGGAAATGGACACGGCGACTCGAGTTCAAATCTTGGACGAGAAAGATTGCATTTCACATAGCACTAATACCCTTGGGAAAGGTATGAATCCAATTATTCTCCCTCCAGCTATGGGTAGATAGTAGGACAGACTGGTTTCTTCAGCCTTGGTGTGGCAACTAGTCTAGGAGAAGGAAAACTCTGAATTAAAACCTATTAAACTCCGCTTAAAAATTGACCTTGTGTCATATCCTTCCCGAGCGAAGGGGTTGATAAATAGGATAAAAATAAAAAATTATTGATTTATGCGTCTGTTCTATTCAGTCATTTACACGTTTGCCTACAACAGATGACATATCAACCTTGGTGGGTTATTAAATTAACCCATGATTGGGGATGTTATATACAACGATGAATCAATTTTTTTTGGCAATATTTTGGTGTGTGCTAGTTTGCGGGCGCGTATATATATATATATATGTATATATGCAATCACACTTCTCAAGAATTGAGCACTCCCGGTAGCTGATGACGCATAAGTAAAAAAGAACCCATAAAAAATTTCTTCATTAACGCTGAGAGTGTTGATGTCATGGATTAAGATATTCGACGGATGTAAAGTCTGCCGAGTTTCGATCCCAGCTTGAGGCTTCTCGAATATTTATCTACACTGAAGACTTAAGATACAACGAAACAGTCTCTCTGTGGATGACAATATATATATATATATATATATATAGTCAATTCTCAGATGAAATTTAAGAGGTCTGATTTCATAGTTTTTCCTCTCTTTGACCTGTTGCAATGCCAAGGTTAAAGAACTTGGTCTACAACCCGTATTGTCCACAATTTGCATGTGTCCACTTGCAACAGCAATAGACATTTCAAAACGGGCTGAAGCAGTTCAAGCCGTAGTAGCTACTTACTTTGGTAGGTAGTATAATGATAATTGTTGCGTTGACACGTTTTCCATTCAATCAATCTGGGTGTGATTTGAAAGTAGCATAGATGAACATGCAACGTAGTCGAATTCAGGAACTGATGTTTTACAAGTTTGAACTGAGACATAACGCCGGGATAGTAAGCAAAGTATCTGCTGGGCAAAAATAAAAAGCCGTACTTGATGTCTGTAGAGTAAGCATATTGGGGAAAATTTTTCGCTTGAGTTGCAAGAACTTTGACAATCGGGCAAGGTCAGGCTGAAAATATAGGACTCTTAGGCCTTCAAAACTTTGAGGCAAATCTATCGAGTAGCACTCGGATAAAATCAAATGAGATCTGCATCTCACAGTTCAGCGTGGTTCATCACCTTCCAAACCTCAGCAAGAGGATCCAGAATTGCTGAAATGTCCCACTCGATGTGACCCCCAACTCATGCACAGAGGTGGATGAATATTTGCAAGGAAACCATGCAAAACCTACATTATCTGCTTTTCCTCAAGAGATTAGTATATAGGATGAAAAATGGATATTTTCCCTGTATCTCAACGTGCATAAGCAGTGATTAAATAAGAATCAGCTTCAGAAATCTGATTTGAAGCATGAGCTTTTCAAAAAAAGTAACACCCTGCATCAGTTAAAGTTATGAGCGGGTAATTCACTAATAGTTCCGAACTATCGAAATATCGATGAAAACCTGTACTCCAGATATTTGGAGCGAATATATGCTAATTTGCAGCAAAAATATTTGGGATAAGTTAACAGAAAGTGGGCTCTTTTGCAACCAGACAACGCTTGAATAACCCGAAATAAACTCCAGGAAATTGAAGAAATAGAACTGATTCCACACCCAGCATATCAGTCGGATTTTTCTTCCTTGGATTATTACATGTTCCGCTTCATGGGTTACTTCCTTCGCTTGAGATGATTCAGCAACCAAAAGAAGGTGGAAGCTTCGGTAAAGAAGTTATTCTTCTGTAAGGGCAAGAACTGGAATTTGCGTGGGGTCAAGGAAATCGCAAAAAGGGGACTTTAGACTGTGACACACAATCTCCACTACTCTCAAGGCTGCATTTGTAGTAACTTGAAAAATAAAGAAAATAAGTTATCTAATTGCTACTATAAATTTCACGTTTTTAAGATCGTCATAAAATATTAAAATCTAAAGAATCGGGCTTGTGTGAGGAAAAGGCAATTAGTACATAAAAGACATATATGATATTGATCTGGATTTGCTTTACAGAAGATGAGAAAAATGTATTGTTCCTTAAAAAGATTTTTCCGGATCCATTTCTGTTTTATATTCCTGTTATTACTACCCACTATACTGAGTTGTACTTCAGAATGGAATATCATTGGATGATCGTGAAAACGTCAGATTATTACCTCAAAAAGAGGCTTTAAGTCCTATGTTATGCTGCTTATAATCTTTATTCTATCTAAAACATTTCTACCAAAGATACCATAACCTTCAATAGTATATATATATATATATATATATATACTCATGCATGCTTATCCGTCTGTCGGGTTCTGTGTACGTGCGTATGTGCGCACGCGCGTGTGTGCACGCATTTATGTCAACCCGTCCCTTAGCGTATATGGAGTGAAAGAAAATTGAATTATTGCGTAATTCATTCATTGATTAATTAATATGCAGTTAATTCAATACACAGAAATTCATAAACTCTCACATTGATTATCAGTTATTGATTACTCACACACACACACATATATATATATATATATATATATATATATATATACTGCCAGTCACATTTTTTGGCCACATAAAAAATTATTTATTTCGTATCCTAAAAGTGTTATTTTTAATGAAACAAGTTAAGCACCAAAAGGTTTTTACTTATTAAACTGAAGAAAAATCTTCCGCAGTAGCTTTGACATTAGTATTACCAGGTATGTTTTGAAAATTTGATTTGAGGGCATTTTTTTTCTTTAGAACTGTGCAGGAATAAAACATTTTCAGAAAGTTACATGATACCATCACTTGAACACACATTAGACTATATTGTGTAGAATTAGTGCTTCCTAGATACCACAGGCTTTACCTATGTAGAGGAAAATTTTATTAGAGTCAGACGCTTCCGTGAGAGAAGTCTGACAACTCCAAACATAACTGAGCAACTGAACCATCGTCGTGAAAAAAATATGTCGACATCTACCACAACGAGAACCCTCTGTGAAGTTGGGCCATACGACAGAATCGTGGCCAAGAAATAACTGTCAAGGAAGCGAAGCTATGTCAAAAGGCTCCATTAGGCCAATGTGCATAAGGATGGGAGAATAGAACAATAGAACAAAGTATTTGGATTGATGAATCCGAGTTCGAAATGTTTCAGTCAAATAGAGTGGTCTATACACGTCGAAGTGTTAGTGAAAGAGCTGAAACTTCCTATATCACACCAACCTTAAAAGCATGGTAAAGGCTCTGCTATGGAGATTTGAACCAGGTGATGTGCAAATTGAATCAGGCTGGCCCTTACAGCATACTTCAGCATCACACGATCCCATCTGGAACCCGGCTTATGGGCCAAGAATTTGTACTTATACAAGATAATGGCCCAACGTATACTAGTAAACTCTGCCAGAGGCATATTATAAACAAAGAGAAATATAACATTCATCAACTGATGTCTAGGAGGTGCCCGTGGTGTAATGGTTATCGTCGTAGGAAATGGGCACGGCGACACGAGTTCAAATCCTGGACGAGAATGATTGCATTTCACATAGCACTAATACCATTGGGAAAGGTTTGAATCCAAATATTCTCCCTCCAGCTATAGGTAAATAGTAAGACAGACTCGGTTCTTCTGCCTTGGTGAGGCAACTAGTCTAGGAGAAGGAAAACTCTGAATTCAAACCTATTAAACTCCACTTAAAAATTGACCTTTTGTCATATCCTGCCCGATTGGAGAGGTTGGTAAATAGGAGCAACTGATATCTTGGCCGGCACAGTCAGCGGACCTAAATCCCATTGAATGGGTGTGGGATCAGATTGACCGAAAAGTAAGATTTAAAAAGCACACAAGTATGCCTCACCTCTGGCAACTCTTACAGGAAAGCTGGGCAGAACTATCTTTAGTTTTACTCCAGTCTTTGATTGAAAGAATACCTAGAATCTGTGAAGCAATGATAGCAGCTAAAGGGGGTTATTTTGATGAACCAAAAGTTTAAGAATTTTTTTGTGTTTTTTGGTTTAATTGGTATTTGATGTGGTTCATGAAGACTTGCGTTTAGTATAATAAATCAAACTATTTTGGTGCTTAACTTATTTCATTAAAAATAACTCTTTGAGGATGATGAATACATTCTTTTCAGTGTGACCTAATATTCTGAATGGTATTATATTTTTTATGCAAAATAACTTCAATGATTGTTCTATTAAAAATTTTTAGGCAAGAAAAGATATGGTCAGGTTTTCCTTAAACTATGACTCTGTAACCCAGTTGTATAGTGGGAGCACAACTCGAATAGCTTTTTCAGGCTGGAATAGCCAGGCAGAACCCATCTCTTTCCAAGTTCAAAACTGATTAGAATTTAAAGTTTTCCTTCTCCTAGACTGGTTGTCATACTAAGGTTAAAGAGCTCAGTTGACTATAAATCCATGGCCTATTAAGGAATAGTAGGATTCATATATTTTCCAAGAGTATTACGGCTGTGCCCACTGCCTACTTCGATAAACAAATGCATCAAGAGCGTATATATATATATATATATATATCATCACCATGTCACACCATCTGAATGAATATCCCTGACCCATCCTCGTCACACTTATCTATCGTCTATTGCTTCCGGCTGGTCTTCAGGACTATATCCCGTATCGGCACAGAGCTGCTGTACGTAGGTTCGAACGGGTCGTCCAGCCTTTGCTCGTCCATGTGAAGGGGTCCACTGGAGTACGTCACACATGAGTTCATCTGCGGGATACTGCTCGAGAAGTAGGGACGAAATATATATGTATATATATATATATATAGATAGATAGATAGATAGATATAACAAAGTGACTATATATATATATATATATATAATTATTTTTTTATTACTATTCTATAATTTTGTTGTAGGCATTCGCACACTCACACACACGCGAGCGCGCGCGCACGCACACACACACACACACAAATATATATATATATATATATATATATGCGTGTGTGAGTATGTGTGTATATTCCTGTATATGTGTGTACACACCCCTGTATCTCCCAGTTATTTATCACAGACGGAGTCAAAGAAAATAGAATTACTTCGTGATTCATACATTGATTAAAACGCAGTTGATTTAATACACAAAAAACAGAAACTCCCGTTCTGCTTATTAATCATTGATATATATATATATATATATAAATTTGATTTTGTGACTTACCAGTTCTAATTCTTTTGGCAAGAAACGAAATTGTCTCTTTTCATTGAAATAGTCGCCCTCTTGTCGCGAAAATTAGTTTGGTGGTGGACGCGCAATTCATGTAGCAATATTCATGTTGTGTCTCTCAGGTAGGAATAGCCGGGCCAAGCCCATCTCTCCAAGTTAAAAGCTTATTTTCTTTCTCCTAGACTGGTTGCCATACCAAGGTTAAAGAGCTCAATATACCTTACAATTCATCTGTAGCTGATTAAAGAATGATCAGAATCGTATCTTTCCCAAGATTATTATCGCTACACAAATGGAAAATGCCTCGTTTAGGATTTGAACTCGGATAGCCGTGTCCACTTCCGTCTATGATAACGTTACGCCATAAGCTTCTCCTTTCCTGAAATATAGATGTGTAAAATACCTAACATCTTTAACAAGTTCACCGCTATACAAGGAGATAAAGAATGTAACAAAATAAATAAAACAAAGAACAATTTGAAAGGAAATCGACGCAGTGTCCAGATTATCTTGTTAAGCAGTTGGTTCTTGGAGAATATCAGTTCGAAATGCAAGACTTGCGGTGCCAAAATTAATGTAACTTGTTGCTTTGACTGTGATGTCTCTGAAGACAAAAACCAGTAGGAGGTCTTGAGGGTCAGGTATTGATTTTGCACTTTGCCAACTTAGCGGAATGAAATACTGTGAATGAAGGACAATATCAAATGTAAATGGCAAATGGTGAGACCGTTGCCAATAACCACAAGAAATGTGAGTAGATCCGGAACAGCGTATGCGCATTAATAATGTGAATGGGTTAAACACACACACAAACACACACACGCACACACACACACACGCACACACATACGTATAATATAATATAATAACAAGTAAATATATATTAGTTTTTATATACATTTAATTGCATGGAAGACTTGTCTACGACCACAGGTTTCATGACGTCTTATAAATGGCAATCATTAGGCTGTGAACGATATTGGAGAAATCGAAAAACTCGAAAAATACAGTCAAAAGAACGTTAGAATTGTGTACAACTCTTTATGTGTGCATGTGTGTGTATGTGTAGGTTATATTTGCGTACTATTGTGTGTGGATGTATAAGTGATATTTATTATGTGTCTGTATGAAGATACATGCGCCGCAAGGCAAATTTGAGGTTGTCTCCTGGATATATTAGGTGTGATATGTAGCCAAAATCGCGACAGATTGACCGAATAAAAAAAAAATAGTTTTATATAAATATGTATATATATATATATATATATATATGTGTGTGTGTGTGTGTGTGTGTGTGTATGATGATGATGATTCTTACGAAGGAAGAAAATATCATCATCATCGTATTACGAAGAAAATAGTTTTGATTTGTAAGCATAATAGACGAAGGATCCTGGTGGGTCAGAACGCAATAGATATCGTGGTGATGCGACTTATTTTATCGTAATCTACTCTGGAGTATTATGCACTATTAGTATTTTATGTTGAAATAGGATTTGCGTTAGATTGTTATAATAATTTGAATTAGTTATCATGTGTTAATGATATATTGCGTATGCATCAACTTAATCCGTGATTGAATGCACATAAGGAATATAGTGAATATATTGTGTTAAGACGTTGCAATAATTGTTTGTATTAGCTATGTCTGTATGTGTGTATTGAGATGATTTTAACTAACGGGTAAATTATCATTGCATAATTAAGAAAAAAAATTATGATTTGATGTGTAAGCATGATAGGTCTTGGACGTAGAGATAATAGGTTGGGAGTTATGTTCTATTACAATAATTTTTCATTAGCTGTCTACGTTGTGTTAATATTATGTTACGTATACATTATGGTAATATATGATGCTGTGTGCGTGAGGGATATGGTTCATATACAGTCTGGAGATGTATTTCTAACACTTAGAAAAACATGGCTAAAATAATGTCAACAAGTTGTAGACGTTCATGGAAATGGATTTAAAGATTTAATGCAGGAAGATGGTACTTACGGTGCGCAGGTGTGTTGTTTGATGGGGAAAAGTCGGGTGTGTTCTGGGCTTATTTCTGGGGTTTTTTGGGGTTTTTTGTAGTAGTGGTAGTATAGGTAAGGTGGATGGGTTATGTGTATGGGTTGAAATGTGAGAGTAGATATTTGTTCTCATGTCTTCATTTTGATAAAATTTCTGATTTCTGCTAAACAAAAAATCAGAAATGCCTATATATATAGTATTATTCGGTCCAGTTAAACCGGAGTTGGGAGTAATTCCATCAGGACACAAAAAAATATTCAAAAGTGAACATTTAAATTTTCCTGATAAAGAGCTCAATGTAACTGGCATTACAGAGCAATAATTTCTTAAAGAAAAAGAGACGGTTTTTTTGTTTAAGAAATAAAGAAATATATATATATATATATAGTCATTCAGACAGATTGTTTAGTTATATCACATCTCTTCAGTGTGGCTAAAAACGTGATAAGCTTCAAGTTAGAATCGAACCCCAGTTGATTTTCCTCGTCAGTCGGACATCTCACATCTATATATTGCTTATATATATATATATATATATATATATATATAATAAGTAAATACTTTCTGAACACACACACACACATATATATATATATATATATGGGTGTTCAGAAGTAATGTGAAAAGGATAATTTCCAACAGCAGCAGAACGAACTCAAGAAAAGATAAGTTAATTAGGACATAAGCTTGTTCCACACCCTTCACACAACACAACAAATTTAGTATCGACATCTTTTCATTTGTTTCGATCACGAGAATATTTCTGAAAGAGGCAGAACTTTTAGAAATAAAGAAAAAATAGAAAACGTTTTTCAAACTTTTTCATAGGAAAACCCACATGTCTTAAGACGTGGAATCGAACATTTTTCCTCATACAAGGCTGCCATTGTTTAAAAAGGTAGGAGATAGCGTCTTTGATATTTATATTTCAGTATATTTAACTTAACTCAGTTTTATATCCTCTATTTTAAAGTATAATAAATATATGTGAGCGGGGGTTGGTGAGAATTATCGATTTTAAAATTCTCGTGGTTACCAACCTTATTTTATAGATCAATTCTTAAGCATTTAAATTTCAGACGTCTTGAAGTAGCCAAAATATGTTAGGCTTAGTAATAACTATTCGGCTATATTCTGATATTCAATAATTCCAATCTATCTACGCGGGTCATCCAATAATTATTGTGAATCTTTAAAAGAAATCGAATCATTTTTTTCCATGGATGTAAACGTTGCTTTCTTTAGAATTGGTTTATAGAAAAACTAATTTTAATCCCGCAATTATATTTCTTTTGAGGCAATTAAAATTAGCATACCAAACAGAGGGATCTAGTCTTGAACAGAAGTTTCTCATATTTTTGATGGTGAGAAGATAGAACCAAGTGAAATCTACACAAGAATATGTAATTTCTACTGAGACATTTTTTTTTTAGTTAAAATCTTTAAAAATGTCCAAAGTTCTTCGGCACAAGTGAAACGAAGTATTCAGGTAGCGTGCTCATTTTAACTGGCAAATAAGTTACAGCAGGGGATATTTTACGGCTGTACTGAAAAAAAATTGGCTACATCTGTGGGTACAGCAAACACAATTATGCATAATGACCTTGCTTTTTCAAAGGTCAGTTATCGTTGGGGTCACTAGATAGTGCAATACCTCATATGAAAGCAAAAAGTGTGGAAACCATTACTCATTTTGTTCAGGAACAATAGCCACATGCTCCTAACTGTTCAAATCTGGTACCGATTGATTTTCACTTGCTTGGCAGCCTGAAAAGGTTTATGCATAAAACAAATTTTTCAAGTGAGGATAAAGTAAAGATCACTGAGTGAAAATGACTAAAAACTTAATCTAATGATTTCTATGCTTGCCAAATACAAAGGCTTGTTTTTCGATGGGAGAGTGTGTTTTAAAGAATGGCTTGGGTTGATTTCTTTGTTTTATGGCATATCAAACTTCAAGCCAAAATCATCCATGTAAAACCACGGTAGTGGTAGTATTTAACCCGTGGTGTAATGGTTATCGTCGTAGGAAATGGACACTGCGACACGAATTCAAATCCTGGACGAGACTGATTGCATTTCACATAGCACTAATACCCTTGGGAAAGGTATGAATCCAATTATTCTCCCTCCAGCTATGGGTAAATAGTAAGATAGACGAGGTTCTTCATCCTTGGTGAGGCAGCTAGTCTAGGAGAAGGAAAACTCTGAATTCAAACATGTTAAACTCCGCATAAAAATTGACCTTTGTGTCATATATATATTAAAAAATGAAACACGTTTTCTTCCTGGGTTAAATGGTAGTCTTTATATAGCAAAGGTCATAAATCTATTGAATGACACCTGTATATATATATATATATATATATATATATATATATATATATGTGTGTGTGTGTGTGTGTGTGTGATACAATAGAAAGGTGATACAGGAAAGGTTCAAAGATTAAAATACGCTATATCCCATTTTCTAAATAAGATGCGTTTTTTTTTTTTTTGTTTGTTTTTTTTTTTGTTAGAATGGATATTTACCAAACTTGAATTTATTTCGATTTTGAGTATGATAACGGACAAAATGGGGAATTAAAACTAACTTTAAATGCGAAAATACCCTTTTTATCCTTTGTTCAACGGTAGACGTTTTATTTCTGAATTGATGTTTACCTAGCTGAATTTATTTGACCACCACACCCACAATACAAAGAAATCATTGCGAAAAAATCTTTCTAAAACATTGATAGGTGTTTTACGCAGACATTTTAAATGTTCTTCGTAGTCTGGCATAGGACAAACTAGAGGGAGAGCTTGATAAATTTTTATGTCACGCGTTCCCGAGATATTCGTATATGTAAATTTTAACGTGACGACCGATACACTTCTTCGTGAAATAAATGGCTGGGTATTAATTTTCCTGAATCTTTATCACTATTTAAGCATAGGTAAATACCAACTGTTTAATTATATAGCTATAAATCAAAGAGAAATCTATACTGACGCAACACAATCTTCTGAGACTAATAAAATTTTTTATTGGTTTATTTTTTTCATTTCTGAAATGCACTCGTGACATACCATTAGATAATTCTGGCATCCTATTTCATTTTATTAGGACTTTAAATGCATTCGAAAATTACATTACGGCCTTTGAGCTTGAAGGCATTCTCACCCGGTCCATTATCTATCTATCTATCTATCTATCTATCTCTTAGTATATCGCCTTTTTGTATATTAGTCTCGAAGCAAGCTATTATATATTTATACTTATCTTTACATATGTACATAAACGCACCTGTTTTGTTGCATGTGTGATAGGAAGTGTTTATTTTCTCGAGGCAAATCGTATCATTTTATCAGTTCCCAAGTATAAATACGAAAGTTAAAAATCGATTACGAAGCTACACACACACATACACACACAAATACACATACACATATATGCACACATATGTATGTATCAAGAAACACATACACCAGATACTTGACATTACCCCCACTTCTCTCACAACTCTATATTTAACTCTCTCACTCACACGCAATATATATATATATATATATATGTATGTGTGTGTGTGTATGTGTGTGTGTGTGTGTGTTAAGGTGTGTGTTAAGGTGTGTGTGCATACGCGTGGATATGCATATATATGTATGTTCCTATAAGTTTGTGTATGTGTTAGTGATACGTATGTGTTAGTACATTTATCTGAGTGCGTGTGTATGTGCATTTCTTTGTGGATGAGAGTTTGTGTGTGTGTGTGTGTGGATGCGTGTGTGTGTGTATGCGTGTGTGTGTGTGTGTGTGCTTGTCGTGGGTTTTACGTCTGTTTTCTTATAAGTCGTTGAATTTTGAAGCATTCTTATCTTCGAATCAATAAATGCGCCCATTTTCAAATCGATAACCTATTGATATCGATCACCGTTAATTCCAAATGAGTTAATCTTGACATCTTGAAGTCTTCATATTTTTTGTTATTTTCAACTTTCCATTGCTAATTTTTTGGTATATGACTTTGATTTTAACCCTTACTTTTTCTGTATGCTTGTTTGATTTTATATAGCGTTACTAGTGGAAGTACCCGTCTACGCTGGATGAAATGCCATGACTTGTGTTTCATCTTGTTGTAATGGTGATTTTAAATTGATGATTAGCTGATCAGTATTGCTTCTGTTAGAGTCTTCTCATGTGAAATTGTTTAGTGCCTTACTGTTATATTCTGATTTGCCGTATCATAACGACACAATAATGAAGACACACGCAATCGATAACAGACGCTCTGATAAGGACGCAGGGAGGAAGGCTTCTTAGAAAAATATTTACCTCTCACTTTATTGCAAGGGTTCGAAAAGAGTTACTCAAGGTTTGCGTGTGAGAGGGAGCTGGAGACCGAACATAACTGAAATATTTTGACCCCAAAATTATGGCCGTCAGCGTTTTGTCTTTCTCGTTCTCCAGGGCTGCTCAACCGGAGCCCTGGAGTCCACTCTGCTGTGTTCTGGCTTTCCTTCTTTCCCTACCATATCTTGTCTATCTCCCTCTCCAACTCTGCTCAACTGTCCTCTTTCTGTTCAATTCGTCGGCCTTATATTACCTTCAAACTCCCACGCGGTGATATGGACACGCCTCCACGCCCGCGCAATTTCTTCCGATATCTGGCGATCGGGATGTGTCACTTCCTCTATCTTTGGAATGGCCTGTGTGATCATCATCGAGCGGAAACAACTGACATGCAGTTCAGAGGTCACTCTCTTTTTTTATCTCGTCCCATTTCATCAGCCAATTTCCGCCCACGCGATTTCCTCTCAAAACTGCCATTAGAATGTGTCACTTCCTTCTGGTGCATCAACTTGAATGGCATTTTTGGCCGGGTCAAAAGGTCAAAACATAACATTACAGTGAATCAAAATCTGATATAACTTTCTGAAAACCATTGTTTAGAAACACCGTGATTTGTGTTTTACCACAATTCATTTCCGATCAAGAATATTTTACATTGTACAAGGCTACTACAGATAAATAATTTAGCAAAATTAGGTATTTCATTTTTTATTATTCGTCCAAACAAAGCAATCATAGCAAAAGAAGAGTGCAACTACATCTAGCTTTTATTCCTAGCTGCGTTAAATAGTAACCCTACGATTTATCTACCTTTAATGATTTGACCCTTGAAAGTTGATATACTATTTCAAGGAGTTGCCCGTGGTGTAATGGTTATCGTCATAGAAAATGGACACGGCTAAACGAGTTTAAATATTGGACGAGTGTTGTATATTGACCTCCGACCCGGCCGGGCTGTCAAAATAGGAAATGCACCTATGTAAATAACAGGTACATCCGGTCGAGGAATATCAGAATATAACCTTGACCATGGACGGGTTAAATGAGTGCAATTTGTGACGCCCACAAGAAGGTGGATGTCGAACTATTATATAACTCGGTGCACTGGAAGTTCAATCAGTTGGAGAAAACATGCGGTAGAGAAAACCAGCACCCAGCATAGTGGCACCCCAGGCCCCAGGTTGAGCAGCCTAGTAGAACGGGAAAGAAATGCAGGTATGGCCATAAGAGTGGGGGTCAATATGTTGCCGTTCTGTTCGGTCTCCAACTCCCTCTCACACACAACCCTTTCAATAAAGTGAGAGGTATATTTTTCAAAAGACCTGTGCCCGCTCGTCTTCATTGCGTTGTTATGATTCGGCATGCATACATATATGTGTTTGTATAGTGGGTCATGGCTATACAACACGAGACCGATTGCATTTCACAAAGCACTAAGACCCTTGGGAAAGGTATGAATCCAATTATTCTCCCTCCAGCTAAGGGTAAATAGTAGGGCAGACTAGGTTCTTCAGCCTTGGTTAGGCAACTAGTCTAGGAGAAGAAAAACATGACCTTGTGTCATATACTGCCCGAGCGGAGGGGTTGGTAAATATGGATATACTATTTTAGAAAAGAAATCAAATCACCTTGAACTAGTTTCTATAATTCTAATTAGAGATTTTATTTAATAATAATTACCATTTTAGTGTGACGAATTATTGTTTTTTTTTTTTTCTTTAGAAGTTTGGAAAATTTAATTCCTATTCAGTTGCAGCAACATGGATTATTGCTGATTACAATTGATTGTTTTTAGAACATTTTTCCCACATCAAGAACAAGTATTTCCTCTGAGCCTAATAAGTATACAAGCAAATGTGATATATCTGCATCAAAACTTTTAGCCCAATGAAAAAGACAAACAAATTATATCTAAGGATAAAAATACATATTAAGAGCATACCAAAGTTTCCTGTGAAACTCTTGTTATAAGTTACCAATTATTTCTCTCGTTCGCCAATGGTCCCGGAGACCTGGGTTCGATCCCAGTTCGCGTCATACCGAATACTTTAAAAATGTTACTTGATACCTCCTTGCTTAACATTCAGCAATATAAGGTACGTATCGAAGGTAAAGTGGAGCAATCCAGGGAAAGGATTAGCGCCCTCCTCTACACCTTGGTGTAGTAGCTATTGAAAAGGGAGCCTTCTTGTCGCCCTTTCCTACGGTCGCCAACTTTACTTTACTTTTATAAAGATGCAGAAAGAACTTTCGCACACGACTGTTGGTTGTACATATATATATATATATATATATACGTACGTATGTGTGTGTGTGTGTGTGTGTGTGTGTGTGTGTGTGTGTGTGTGTGTGTGTGTGTGTGTGTGTGTGTGTGTGTGTTTATCTAACCACTCCGTCACAGACAGGATGTGACAGAAGGTCAGTTTTTAAGCAGATTACAGCCGGGTAGAATTCAGAGATTTCGTTCTCCCACATTAGTTACCATACCAAAGTTAAAGAGCCAAATCTGCTCTATTATTTACATAAAGCTTCAGTGTGAATACTTCCCCGCGGGTGTTAGCACGAAGTGGAAGGCAAACAATCTCATCCCGGATTCAAACACGGGTCACTGTATTCATTTCCTACATTACGTCATAAGTTCCTTTAAAATGTTTATGTATGCATATTTTGAATATGAAGCTTTTTCAAGTCTGGTTAAACGAATGAACTTTTCTAAAAAAAAAAGATGGCCATAATCTTCATGCAATGATAGGACACATTCTTTTTCAAATCCTATCTGCCACATGACTATTGGTTTTAAACTATGTAATATGTAGTCATCTCAGAATCGTAGTTAACTGTTCTGTGTGATTAGTTTGTGGATAATAATTATACTAATATATTATTCATAGAAAACATAAAGACAATAATATAATATTGCTTTGGTTTGCTTTGCTTTGGTATCATGGCATATCAACTGTTGTTGGCTATGGAATGCCAAATCCCGTTTTTATGTATATATTAGATATATGATTTGTAAACACATTTTGCAGATACACACAGTTAAATGATCTAACGGTTCTATTTCTAACAATTCGATATAGCATAAGTCAATTAAGTTAAATGTTTCCAAGTATTGCTATACACGTGAAACTAACAATTCAATTAAACATCAATCATTTGTTTACTCAGCTGAACGATCAAAGAGCTCTATTTCAAGCAAATATATCTAGCCTAAGTCATTTTTT
The DNA here is from genome assembly GCA_963585895.1 of Sepioteuthis lessoniana. NCBI lineage: Eukaryota > Metazoa > Mollusca > Cephalopoda > Myopsida > Loliginidae > Sepioteuthis > Sepioteuthis lessoniana. Next base: position 47,022,181 of record OY757923.1, read on the forward strand.
TGCACTCAGTTAAAATACCAAACAGTTCTATATGGTAAGAGCCTGTCTGGTGCTGTCACTTCAGGCTAGAGTGGACCTGGGAACAATGGCAATGAAGGTGTGCTCCGCATCTCAAAAGCATCGTCATTACTGGAGTTTGTTTCATGTCATATCCAGGACACTCGTTGCGGTGGGGTCGTACCCCTCAACAAAAATGCAGTCGTTGTATTCTAACGTTTCAGCCAACTGGGCTGTATATTGCCATGTATAATATAATTATATTATTAATAGTATTGGGGAATCATAGAGATTCTTTAGATGTTTACTTGAAGAATGATTGGAAGTAAAATAACAGTAAAAACTGAAATGCTTTTCTTATATAAATTCTTATGTGCTAAATATATGTATACGAGCCATTTTAAATGACAGAATATAAAATTTTCTCCTTCTAGAAAAAGAGTTCCTATTCCTGATGGAATTTTTTATTGTACAGTCTTCTTCCATCATGCTTCTTTTATATAACACTGTGTCGGACTAAACTTAATTCTGGCGTTATCATGATTTTAATCCAGACATGAGCATCATTATAATCAGCTAGAAGAAATACAAGAGTCCTGTACACCTAATGAGATTTGATATCACTCAGATTCCAGTGAAAAATCACCATTTAAAGCCGCTGTGAGAAATTCTCAAGCAGTGGACACCAATTACAGAACATGGAAATGATGGTGATACCAATTATAACTGGGTCTCTTGGTACGGTCACCAAAAGATTGATCCAGGAACTGGAAACTTTAGATATAAGAGTACAAATGAAGACCATTCGAACTACAGTATTATTGAGATCGGCCAGAATACTGAGGAGAGTCCTTGAGACTTGAGGAAACTTCGGTTAAGGCTAGTATTGGGTATCATCCACCTTTTTCCACACAATAAACTAGTCCATCTTCGATATATATCAGTAGCTACTAATACCAGGGCAGACTAGAAAGTGAAGAGCATCTTCTTATAGGAATAGTATTAGAGCGTTGGAGTCTGGAGATCGCACTAGATCACCTTACTTGCTACCGTAATGACGGAAGCCAATACTATCGTTGGACAATATCTTTATTCTGTATTCACTAATCCTATGTTCTTGTCTACTGATAGTCTCTCTATTGTATATACTTTTTTCCTGAGAATATATTTCTATTTCCTCTCATATCGTGGTTTGTCCTTTATTTAATATTACAAGCGTTCACTAACCAGAACGCAACAGCTAGTGTGGAAAACTCGAAAAGGAGTAAATGATACAAAATTAAATAAATAATGCATAAAATAGTAGATTGTGTGAAGACTGATATGAGACGGTTAATCGCATACAAAGCGATTATAGCAACCTGGCGTAAAAAGAACACTAGACTAGATATGACCGAGTGGAAAAGTTGTTCTACAGAGAATTGTGTAAGAGGTTCAATTTTGACCATACTACCAAATGGCATATGCATAAAAGTAGAAAATTAGACTCATTCAATTTTCTAGAACAACAGATCTCCGTATATTGTTTAAAAGACCAGGCCAAGCCTTAACAAGAATAAAATAACTTGTCCTCTACTGGAGCATAGAGTAAAAATGATATAAAGCGAAAAGATAGACAACTATTTGTATCAAACTCCAGAGTATGAAGATGGCAGTGATACTGATTAGAACTGGTGTGTTTGGAATATTGCCTGTTTGTAAAAATAAGGTTAGAGGAAATCAGAAGAAGAATCGAAATTATACCGACCACAGCATGGTTAAGATCGGCTAGAATGCTTAAAAGAAATAGAGAGTTGAGGAGACTTGTTGTCACTCAAACTCAAGTAAAAAAAACTATCAGTTAAACCTGCGGGGAAAAATTCAAATTAATATTATTATTTTGCTCATTTGAGAGATTTTTACACCAGCGTTAACTGATGTTTTATCCACTGAAGTTTAAGTGACAGCAAGTCTCCTCAAGTCTCCGGGACTCTTCTAAGTATACTCGCTGATCTCAACCATGCTGTAGTTTGGATGGGCTCCACTGGTCCTCTTATATCCAAGTCCTACTATGAGCTTTATTTTCAGTATTTCATAATCCTTCACTGAATCTTAACCCAAGATCTAGGATAAGGGATGGTAATGATACTGTACAATCTATGAATTGAGGTGCTATTTTCCAATTAAATTGATAAAACTCTCCTGGGGAGATTATTATTATCATTATCATTTGTAGTAGTAGTGGTAGTAGTACTAAAGAAAGAGTCGGAGTATTGGGGACACTTGTTGTCACTTGATAAACACTGAGCGCTCCCAGTTATATATATTTTTAAAAACTTTGAGTTCAAATAGTAGTAATAATAATAGCTTATCTGAAATGTTTTCCTATTCTATGAAGCTCGATATTTTCCTCCGTGTTTTCTTTCTCCCGAAGCTAAAACCAATCTATTGTCTTGCCTAAAGTTTTTGAAAGAAACCTTCATAACATCTTTTTATTTGTAGTTTTTCGCTTCAGTCATCTGTATTTCTTCTCTTTAGTTTTGTTAAATTCTGATCTTGTCTTAAAAACGAAGGTGTGATTAATGTTTTCCTGAAGTCGAACAGAGAAGCGTGAAAATTTGGTTAAAGAAATGTTGCCATCTTGTCGCTTTCGACTTCTCCAACTGACATGAACCTAAAACGTGGCAAGTTCCTCCGAATATATTTCAATTTCTTTTTCCTCTTTATCATATCGGGATTGTTCGCTTTGTTGTCTCGTTCAATGTCTCCTCATACAAAACACCAATTATTTCCCTTTTCCTTTCTCTCTTTCTTTTTATTGTTTTCTTCTATCAATTGTGTCTTTTCCTCACGCAAAACATAATCTTTTATTCTCTTTACATCCTTTTCTTTTATTTGATATCTTTCTGTTGACAAATGTTCTGGACTTGAAATTTTTTTTCTCTGGTTTTTGAAGAATGAGTGAGACGATTATCCATATATTTGTTGTTTCAGTATTTACATTTGAAATTATTAATCTTTTTTGATTCTATAGTTTTTAAGAACCCAAAAATGAATCAGACTGGTGCTTTTTCATAGAATTTAGACAAAGAAACAATCAACTGAAGGTTAACGATCAAATCAACAAAATCAAAAATCATCATCATCAAGTCACGCTGATAGCACTGAGTCCCTTGTCTCTCTGTCTGTCTCTCACTTTCCACACCCACCCACACACACATACATATATATATATATATATATATATATATATGTGTGTGTGTGTGTGCGTGTGTGTGTGTGTGTGTGAGTTAGAGAAAAATGCAAAGATCCAGGCAAATATGTTGAAAAGATAAACGGAAGAAAGATATATACTTTGGTGTGGATGAAAACTTTCGTATTTTCTTTGCCAACACGTGTCTCGACTAAAATTTTGCCTACATACAAAGTTTTCGGTTAAGAATTATTTTACGTTTAAAATATATGAATACAATATTAATACTACCTTTCAAATTGCCTGCTTTACACATATTCTATTATTAATATTTTGTTCTTATTTTTCATTCTTAAAATAATTATTAACTGAATACCTTGTATGTAGCCAAATTTTTTGACGAAACACGTGTTGGCAAAGAAAATAGTAAATTTTCATCCACACTGTTAACCTTTTCAACACACACACACACATATATATCACAATAGTCATCTACAGACAGATATGTTTCGTTCTATCAGAACTCATCAGTGTGGCTAGACAGTATCTTACCGTAGCTGGGATCGAAACTCGGTTGACTCAAACGCCAAGCCAAAGCTTCTAACCATTCAGCCACGAGGAGATATTAACTGGGAAGTAAATTTTAAACGGTTATGAATCACAATTACTATTGTTTACATACATCCGTTCAAAACATGCAACAAGCTGGAATCGATGTATATATATATATATATATATATATATATATACATCGATTCCAGCTTGTTGTATCTCACGTGTCAAGCCACACTGAAGAGTTTTTATACAACGAAACAATCAATCTCTGGGTGACAATATAATTGATTCCCACCGAGGGTCGAGTACGACTGGGTAATTTCCATCTACCACATACTCATAAAAGCAAACCTTTTCTCATGAATTGTGCACTCCGGTAGCTGATAAGTGTATATGAAAATAGATATGTACGTAAAAGTTCCTTCGCTTAAGCTGAAAGATGTGATAACTTTGGGGTAAGATATCTGACTGACGTAAAGTCAGCCGGTTTTTTTCCCTGCTCGTAGCATCACACGTTTTTAACCACACTGAAGAGTTGTGATACAACGAAACTGTCTGTTGATGAATATATATATATATATATATATATATATATATATATTCGTACCTATCCGCCATTGGTCTTGGCTAGTCCTCTAGATAACAAACAGTATTTGCATAGAGTTGATGACTATAAGTTTTTTAGTGGTCAGTCAACACTGATTCGTCCATGTGTAGATGTCCTAAGAAGAACGTCAATTTTGAATTCGTCCTTGCTTTTCTAGCAGTGCCCAGCATGTCTCGTTCGCCTGACTTGGAGGATTTATGAGATGGGAGATAAGTGGCTGTACAACTGCTGTTTTTGAGGGTGCTGATACTAGGATTTATTGGAATCAGCACACAGCATTCTTGTGAAGTTCCCATTTAATTTTTTCTCCATGCGTTTCGTTTAAACCTTGGTTGTACAGCCATGAATTATTAATGGTCTTGTAGATGAATTAAGTCGACACCTATAGATGTATTTACCAGAAGTGTATACTTTATATGCACTTAGTTAGACTCTAACACTAAACAAAATTGGTAAATTCCAAATGAATATTAAAATCACTCAATGATAACATAATGGGAAAATAATTTGTCCATCTCTGTTAGGAAATATTTAGTTAGTTCTTTTAAGATAAAACTAGAAATACTCTAAGAAAGTCGCATTATAATTTGAAATTAAATAAAACTTTGGCTAAAGACAAAGGGACAAAATAAGGACCGAACCATTGGCGTAATGGTTTGAGTGTTCGCCAATAGCCTGGAAGACCGGAGTTCAATCTCAGGTCGAGTCATACTAAAGACTAAAAAAAATGGAACTTGATGCCTCCATGCATAACAGTCAGTATTATATGCTGCAGATCAAAGATAAAGTAAGGCGATACAGAGAAAGGATTAGTGTCCTCCCTTACATCTTTATTTAGTAGTTATCGAAAAGGGAGCCTTCGGGTCATCCTCAACTACAGTATAAGTGATATTCCACTCATCCTCAGTTTATTTCTTAATAAAAACTATTGCTTAATCAAATTTATTGAATGAATGAACGTATTTATGAAAAACGCATTTTTAAGAAAATAATGGAGGAATCGATTTTTAAAGTAAATAAGATGTTATTTCAATTTTTGACATCTTTGTAAACTATAGTTGGAACGTTATAATATTATTCCATAGTGTAACCTTTCAGTAGTTTTTATACCAGGGATTAGTGGGGGCTGCATTTTATTACCTAATGAGAAAAAAACAAACACAGTGCCTTAAAGTTGTTGTTTTTTGTTTTGGTTTTTTTTTTTTATACTTCATATAACAGTTGGAATGTCCGAAAGAGTATCGATTGAAATGTTTTGGTTGAAAAAAAACAAATAGAGAAAAACAAATTAGAATGATACAATGGATCGTAAGGTACGGCATCAACTAGAATTAATTACTATCTAACAATTTTTCGTAACAAAAACATATTTTTTTTAATGAAAAATATACTGGGAATTTAAAATTTCAAGCGGAATATTATACAAGGAAACAATAACAATTAACCGTTATTTATTACCGAAATCTTCAACATAAAACACTGAAAACAAAAGTTGAATTATAATGCCGCCGTAAAAGTAAAGTAAGTAAAGTTGTCTCCCTTTAGTCGAGGGCGACCCGAAGGCTCCCTTTTCAATATCTACTACACTGAGGTGTAGGAGAGGGCGAAATTCCTTCTCCTGGTTTGTTCCACTTTACCCTTGATGTATACCTGTGTGCTGGGTGTTAAGCAATGAGGTATCAAGTACCATGTTTAAAGTCTTTGATATGATTCGACCAGGAATTGAACCCCGGTCTCCCGGGCGATTGGGGAACACTCTACCCACTAGGCCAATGAGCCGGTTAAATGCCACCGTAGTTGAATATAAAATTTCTTAAATCTATATAACTTGTCAACTTATATTTAGCCTGCTTTGTATTCATAATTTTCGTTATAGAGTTTCGATGAAGTAGATTTTTGTCATGAATAATACCTAATAAGATCCATTTTGTGTATATAATGTACCACTAGAAGAGATAAATATCCGCTATCTTAGGTTTACAAACAAATTAGCTTTTATGTAAAACATAGCTAAAAGTTTGCATGTTTAGTTTTATGACATATTAACACTTGCAGAAATCTATTACCAAATCCTGTTAATAAGTACAAATTAAAATATATGATTTGTAAACGAATAGTTTGTACGTAACATTTTAAACAAGTTTCAGCTCATTTGTTAGCATACAGTTAAATGGTTCCAAGTATTAGTATCTAATAACAATTCTATTTAATAATGATTTAATTGTACCGTTAAATAGGTTTAAGTATCCCCAAGAAGAAGAATTACATTTAATTAATAATCATTTGCTTGCATGCATTTAAATGATTCCAAGCATTGTTATTTAACACTAATGATTCTAGTTAGCATTTCTTAATCGTTTACAAATAGTTGAATGATTTCATCTATTGCTATGAAATACAAACAATACAATTTGATAACAGTCTTTTGTTTGCTCACAGTTAAATGGTTAAACAGTTCTATTAGACCCATAGATGGGACCCTAAGTGGTACTACCACTCCGGGCCCTTGTAGTAATTACTATGAAGGTATGTATCAAGGGTAAAGTGGAGCAATCCAGCAGAAGGAAAAGCACCTTCTCCTACACCTCGGTGTGGTAGCTATTGAAAAGGGAGCCTTCGGTTCACCCTCGACTACATGGATTGAAGCTTCGGGTCGCCTTCGACTCCATGGAATGAAGCTTCACTATCAGACTGAATATGGTCATTTATTAGGACATTCACTGGGGTGAGGGGCTTTATTTTTCTGTTGAAATGCCGACGGTGTATTCTACAGCTCCAGCCTACATTATTGACGGAGTACATCTCAACAAGCGATAACGTATGTTCGTCCATGTTATTATTGAAAAGTTAGAGAACAAAAAGAGGATTTTTATCAATTATTATATTTGGACTAATATCTTCATAGTAATTGTTATATTCACAACGTCAATTAATTAAAAGGCTACGTTCGATGTTCTGGTAGGCTCCCGAGCTTGACATTGTGAATGTTGCTATGAAGATGAAGACAATAGTTGAATACACTAAATGATAAAAATTATTAAGTTTCATCACAGAAATTTAGACGAATACATTCTTGATTTTAAAGATCTACAGTTGTTCTTTATTTAATTGATTGATTCTTAACTATAGTCTTTCGCGTTTCATCCTCCTTTGACCGTGTAGTGTATCCGACCAATTTATCATTGACGGTGTATATCTCGTGATTAATTTAAACATGAGTGACTAGGCATTACACAGGATAATTTTTGTGCTTTCTTTTTATTTTCTTTTCAAGTGTTCCTCTCTAATGGCTGAAGTAAACAAAGATTAACGTGTCTAACTCTTCCAACCTATTTCATGATGTGCAGATAACGGGCTTAAATTTAAAAAATATATTTCTTCTGTATTGTTTGACCAATATTTTTTTTTCAGATTCACTATGTTCTACCATTTTGGCCTTAGCTTTTTCGGAAATAAGATGGCACTATTGTAACGTGTATTTAAAAACTTCACTCGAATCTTGAACTCAGTTTGGAAATTCAGTTCTTCACGCTAAGAACTGTTGCTACCGACAATACATTGTATTTAACTCTTGTTTGTGTATATAATGAAAATATAATTTCTAAAAGTGTTACTAAAATATTTTATAAATTAAATTAATTTAAAAAGTCGCTTAATTTTAATTATCCCTGATATTCGTGTTTATATGTTGGGAAGAATACTTCAACTGTCGACATTTTAATTAATGTGATAATAAATAAAAGTCTGGTTATTTTCTAAATTTTTCACAAACGAAAAAAATGGGTCATTTATTCTAATCAATGATATTAATGGAAAATTAAAAATTCTTCGTGCAATTTAGAAAAATCACCAAATAATCATCCTCGTCATCTGAATTAGGAGTAATCGTTCACTTTTTGTTATTTAGAAATCAAACCACAAATCTTTTAACTTCCATATTTTCTACAAATATGTTTTTGTGTGCTGTTGAAGGTGTAAATGGTTAAAACAATATTTCATTATCGAAAGAGTAAAAAAGCATCGAAATAAAAAGCCAGAATCATTCAAAGATATTTTGTTATATTTATTAAGAATAATGCAGTTGACAAAAAGGCCACAAAAAGGTGTAATAGAATTTATTTCATTTCAATAACAGTTGACTTAAAGACAGTTGATTCGGCCGCAATTACGTCGTGGTCGAATTTCATCTTTTTTATTTTTATGAAACATAGTGCCCGTGATAAATAGCATAGCCTAATTGTTTATGCATAAAAATGAAAGAATTAGTGTGTGAGACAGAGACAGAGACAAAGAGTAAAGGTGGGCGTGTCTGAGAAAGAGAGAGAGAGAGAGAGAGAGAGAGAAGAGAGAGAGAGAGATTCAAAAGGTAACTAATATAAGGTTTTGAATCTTCACAAGGAGTATGATATTTCTGTATGTTGGCGTACCGTCAAGTCAGGCTGAATGGATCTGTAACCGATAGAGCAGCGTTGAGCCTGTTCAATACTTAGATGGGCGACTACTTAACCAACAGCTATTACGCTAAGCAATGAGAGCTTTGTGCCATATGTAATCAAAGCTTTGTAAATATAAACATTTCCGTTTGGTGACTTACTATCATGCCAAGCTGAAAACACTGAATTTAAGCTGCGATGAGCCTGTGCAATATCTATATAGGTGACTACATTAGGAACGGCAGGTACTGTAATCAATCTTGGTGGGGTGCTGTGTGCCATATTAAAGCAAAGCTCAGTATATTCCAACACTTCTGTACATCGACTTGCCAAAGTAAAACTTTCAATTATGAAATAGTGTAATATAATGGCCGAGGGATTTCGTTTCATGCCTTTGGGTTTAGTTAGGCTGAGAACCTTTCGGCTCAGTGCATGGCTTACTTAGGTGCAACACTAAGACAGGTGTTCACGCGCATGCGCAGAGCGGACGTGTCACTCAGAGATCTCACAATAGCCTGGATGGTAAACGGGGCTAGCAAGGGCGAATGACGTCACGAGCCAGAAGCGAACGGAGGATTTGGGAATTTTGAAAAAGTCTGTAGAGTTGAGACCTGTCTCGGGAGAAGACGGTTGACTTTCGCTTGCTCGTGGAGGCCTTGGGCAGGTGCCGCACGAGTTGGTGTGTGTGGGGGGGGTGCAGATAAAAAAAAAAGTCAGAATAGATAGAATGTGTTATCTCTCTCTTTATGTCGGAGAACCTTTAAACTCAAGGGTAATAAAAAGTTTCGTACCTGAACTAAGAAGTCATAAGTGTTTTTCGTGATTCGAGATCCAGTGTTCTATATATATATATGTATATATATGAACATTTTATGTCCATTTCACGCATATCCATATCGGGCTATGGTAACAATGGTAGCCGGTCATTGAGCAATTTTTTACCAAACTAATCTCCTTAGATTTTACTAGTGATTTACAGCAGAAAAATGTATTTGTGAAAGCTCTTATGACTTTAGGTAATCAGTTTTTTCGCCAAAAGTGAGAAGACGTACCTAATGACATCCAGAATATTTGAGACAATATATTGTTTTTCTTCGTATAAATCGTAAAAATAATCAATGAGATCAGATACCTTTCATTTGGCGATAAAGCTATTTAGAACAGTTATACATGCATAAGAATAAAAGAAAATTTTGAGAAGGAATTATTAGAGTGGGTCAAAGGTTATGTTATATTTTGGTACATGCTACTTTGCAGCGCCTACATCAAGTGACCGAATCAATTCAAGCCCTTAATATTACCCACAGTGATAGGTACTATCGTGGTAGTTGGTGCGCTGATGCGTTGTCCCATTGATTCACTCCGTGTGGGATTTGAAAGCCTTACAGATGAAAACGCAATATGGTCTACTTCTAGATTCTATGCTTTAGGAGTTCAATCTGGGCGATAACGCAGCAGAAGTAGCCAAAAGACCTTTGTTAAGCAGAAAGGGATGGCACAGATGATCACAGTACAGTAAACAGATTATTCAGGATATTCTGCTCGAGTTGCAGGCACCTTGACGAAAAGAAAATCACAGGGAGGCCTTAAACGGTGGATTCTGAGGGCATGTTTAATGTCACAGAGGCAAATCTGTCGACTAGATCTTGGAGAGCATCAGTCGATTTCGTTGTCTCATCGTCTAGTGTGTTTCGTCATCTTCACGACCACGGCAAAATATAACCAAACTTTTTCCAAATATTTAATTGATTTAAAAATTGTATGTTTGTGTTTAATAATTTTTTAGACTGTATTAACTTAGAGGTAATAATTTACTTGAGAAAAGTCTTTAGCAAACATTCCAAGAATTTAAAAAATCTATTGAAAACCTGCTAATATTCCGATTTTTCAAAACCTTTCTGTGCTTATACATATAAGGATGCATTTACTCCTTAAAAAGGACTTTGTTATAAAGCTTTTTCAAAATATTTATGTCAGTCAATCAAATATTCTTTATTTAGCTTTATGAATTACCGTCAGTGGGGATTAGAATACACTGACTGTATCCTGTAAGCTTTCCTCCCCCATAAAAGTGTCTTCTTGAGTATGGCATTAAACTGCATCTGATGTTATATATTGACCCTCGACCGAGCCGTCAATCAAGAGAAACACCTGTGTAAATAAGCGGAAGAACAGCGGAAGAACAGCGGAAGCAGGTGTACGTTAAACAATGATATAACCAGAGCACAGATGGTTTGAGTCAGTAGGAAACAAGATGCTGAATTGAGAGCCAGCGGCAGACAGAATGCTTTGGGCCCTCAGTGACCCGCGGTTGAGCAACCCAACCAAGATGAGAAAGAAGTACTGCTAGGTCAATATAGTAGTCTGTCCCAGTCTCCAGCTCATCGCTCACACACAAACAACATCAACCCTTTCGAGAATAAAGAGTGAAAGATATATTCTTATAAAGAAGTGTGTTCGTTCGTTTATTGAATTTCGTCATTATCATTGACTATGTTCTGCATCTATTTGTATACACGTAGTATACAACATCTAATTGAGGAACTCAAGTTTTAGAGATGTAGGTATTGAGAAAAATTATTCATTTCCATTAATCGCATGTCCACTCTGACCGGAAGTGGTAGTACTTGTAGAGCTCTATCTTTGGGTAAAAACGATCACTTTAAAATGCATTCATATTGGACTGGACCGTATGAAAAAAAACTCTTAAAAAGGAACTAAACAAGAGTGTAAATCATCATCATCATATCGCACTGGTAGCACGGATATCCCTGACCCTCTCTCGCCACTCCTCCCTATCGTTCATCGCCCTAGGTAGGTCTTCAGGACAACAGCCTGTATCCTCACATAGCTGCTGAATGTACGTTCGAGCTGGTCGTCCTGCTTTTGCGCGGCCATGTGTGGGGATCCATAAGAGTACATCTCTTATGAGTTCATCTCTGCTTCTCCAGCAGTGTCCTGCATGTCTGGTTCGTCTAACTTGAATAGTTTTCGTGATAGGGGGCAGGTGGCCGTACAGTTGGTGTCTTGTGGGGTGCTGCTGCCAGGACTTGTTCAGGATTGCACGCAGCATTCTTGTGTAATTGCCATCCAGTTTCTTCTCCAGCCGTTTTGTTAGCGTCCATGTAGTGCATCCATATAGCAGTATCGATGTGACCGCTGCCTGGAAGAAACTGCGTTTCATTTTATCGGTTAGGTGTGATTTCCATATAATCGATAGCCTATTGATAGCTGTCCATGCTTTCGTTAGCCTCGTTTCGATGTCCTTTTCGGTTGATTCGACGCTGCTTCCTAGGTACGTGAATTTGTCTACTAGTTTAAGTGGGGTTCCTTCTAGAGTGGAGATGTCCCCCGTTTGGTTATAGCACATATATTCCGTTTTGTGTGCATTAACATAGAGGCCTATGCTTGCTGCTGCTCGTTCCAAACTACTGCAGAAGAGTTTCGGCTTGGTCAGGTGTATTTGCCAGTATCGCTATGTCATCGGCGTAGTCGGCGTCGGTAATTGTTGTTGCGGGGTATCTTCTGCTTTTTTTCTTCGTCAGTTCGAAGCCATTCTCTTTGATTTGGTCAATCGATGTTCTAAGTACGTAGTCTAGACAAATGATAAAGAAGTACGGGGCCAGCGTGTCCCCTTGTAGTACTCCTGCTACAATGTCAAAGTATTCTGTGTCTCCATCCGGTGATCGTACTTTTACTTTAGTGTTTCTATAGAGAATCGTTATTGCCGCTACGGTTTCTTTAGGTATGCCGTACGCTAGTAGGATTTGTTCCATCTTTCCTCTGTGAATGGAGTCGAAAGCCTTGGTAAAGTCGACAAATATTAATGTCGCTTGTAGGTTCTTTGCCCGTACACCTTCAAGGATTCTGCGGATGGTTAATATTTGTGAGGTCGTGGATCTATTTCTTCGGAAGCCATTTTGGTTTTTTCTAAGTATGATGTCGATTTTGGGTTCTATTCGGTTTCGTAGTAGGGCATTGTAGATTTTGGCAGCTGTGGATGTCAGTGTTATGCCTCGGTAGTTTTTGGCTAATCCGAGGTCCCCCTTTTTAGGGAAGGGGAGTATGCATCCCTTCATCCATCTATCTATCGGATTTTGATTGTATACTGCGTTGCAGTGGCGGAGCAGTATGTCGTCGAATTGTCTGGTCTTCCATACTTCCGGTGGAATTTCGTCCAGCCCTGCAGCTTTCCTATTTTTAATTTTTCTGAGAACCGAGTCGAGTTCTTCTTGTGTGAACGGTCCTAGTTTAATGTCTAATTGTTTGCTAATTATTCTGGTGATTGGTTCATGCGTTATTTTTGGTGGGTTTCCAAGTAAGTTTTCGAAGTGCTGTTTCCACAGTTTTATTCTTTCTTGTTGGTTTGCTGCTTTAAGTTTTGCTTTAGCTGTGTTCTTTCTTCTACTCACTTCGTTTATTGTTTGCCATGCTATCCCAGATTGCCTATCTTCCACCGAGTCTCTGATCTTATCTATCTGATTTTGAATGTATTCTGTCTGTTCCTTTATATATATGCCTGCTAATTGATATTGTGCCGTTTTTAGTTTTAAGGCATTTGTGTTTGTTGGGTTTTTTCGATAATTTTTGGAGGCTGTTTTCACTAGTGCACGTTTTTCTCTCACAGCTAAAGTTTCCCATGGGACTCTATATTTAGTTTTAAGTTTTGTTGGAATGTATTTTGCTGCTGCCTCGAGGTGTGCATTGACGAAGTTTTCATATTCGTCTTTTCTTGTAGTCTTTCGAATCTGTTTCTTAATTCTAATACGTATTTATCTCTTATATCTTTGTTGTTTAATAGGGCCCAGTCATAGTGTTTGGTGGTCGCTGTTCGTTTGGCGTTCTTTCGTAGGCTTAACCGTATTAAAAAAAAAAAAAAAAAAAAAGGCCCTAACAGTAGTCTAAAAGATAAAGCCTAAAACACCTAATACTACCATAGACCCCCCAAGAGAAAGGGAAAAAGAGAGAAAAAAAAAAGAATGAAATGAATTCCCCCCCCCCCACATAAAAAAACCTCCAAAGCTACGTAAAATTTCAGTAGTAAATAAAAGTCGAAACGAGGAAGAAGCATTTGAACTCAGGAGCCAACTGGAAGAAATATCAATTTTGGTCAGTATGTCTTTAAGTCCTATCAATTTAAAATGCTGAATTTTACAAAATGTTATGCTGTATTTTGTTTGTAAAATAATGCTTAAACTATGCGTTTTAAATGTAAAGACACGCTTACTCTACTGTAAAGCTAAATTGGTGTTATACATTCCAATGTCAGCGAACAAGGCAGAATGTTTTTGAATGTCTTCTATCGAATAATTTAAAAATTTGTAAAGAAAGCCCTAACAGTAGTTTAGAAGAAAAAGCCTAAAACACCTAATGCTACCACAGCCCCCCCCCCCCAAGGGAAAGAGAAATTTTTTTTAAGCTCTATAATTCCTGAAGCCTGCTAGGTTCCCAACTGTAGTAAAAAAAAAAAAAAAAAAAAATACCTAGGAAAAGTCCCAATACAGCAAAAAAAAAGCACAAGTCAGTACAGTGAAAGTACCTTAATGTTGGACTTTAACTAAGTTAAAACTTAAGAAAACTTAAACCAAAATTGCCCCCCCCCTTTTTTTGCGTACACATGGGAAGCAGCATGATGTACGTAAAGGTATTTTGAATAATCCCATGTACGAACAATCCCATGTACGAATAATCCCATGTACGAATAATCCCATGTACAAACAAACTCAGTCGTCAAACTCACGTCCAGGAGCCGTTTAGACGGGTCCTGGACGTGAGTTTGACGACTTTACGCTCAGGATCGCTAGTTCGATCGGGGAACTACTGCTGCTCTTCTATAAGAGTGGCTTCTATAGAAGAGAATAAAACAGCCATCGAAAGATAACCATGACCCCCACTCAAACCACTTACACAAACCGCATCGCTCTTCGCGCGGGTAAAAAAGGGGCGCGTCCTGCTGAGGTTGGAGCCCTGGCCTCGGTGTTCGAAAAATCAGCTACAGAGCTCAAACAATCAAAACTACTAAAATGCAAGCAAACACTACAAATAGCCACATTTAACGTTAGAACCCTAAATAGAATAGGACAACTCCCAGAGCTAATCGCATCGGCCGAAGAACATAAGATAGACATAATATGCATACAAGAACACAGATACACGCACTCCGAAGATATCAAATATCACGAAACTGCAATGGCTGGTCGCTCGCCACTGTATTCCGCATGGAAAAACTCTGTCAACGCCGCAGTAGGAGGGGTAGGATTACTTATAGGAACCTAGAGCATTAAAAACGCTTAATAGCGTTGAGAAAATACAGCCTAGAATGATGGCAGCTACATTCAACGGAAACCCCAGAGCAACAACCATCTCATGCTACAGCCCCACCAATGTTAGTGAAGAAAACGAACTAGTCGCCTTCTACGATGAGTTATCCTCATTAGTGCGTAGCATCCCGAAAACACAACATGTTAGTCCATTGGTGGAGACATGAATGCCCAAATCGGGAAAAACAGAAACAACAAATACAGTCTCCACAACACGTCAAATAGGAATGGGCAACATCTAACAGATTTCATGATAGAAAATAGATTAGCATGCCTCAATACAAACTACCAAAAAAGAGAGGGCAAACTATGGACATACACGTACGCAAACAATACTAAAGCTCAGATAGACTACGTCCTTATAAACAAGAAATGGAAAAATAGTGCATTGAATTGCGAGGCATACTCCTCTTTTGAGGGTGTGTCCACCGACCAGAGTGTAAAATAAGAACTGAAAATGATCGTGATTAAGGTATAAAAATGATATTAGACGGGTGGACATATCATTGAAATAAATCCCTCAGTCATTTTAACATTGTGGAATAGAAAGGGCCCGCGAGGAAAGTTCGACAAACTGAAAGTGATCAATCGTGGAAAACCAGTTAGATTAAAAGACAATAACTTCTGTGGGGTCTGTTCAGACTCGCAGTGTCGACATCAGACGGATGTCATATTCTATTCTTATGGGTGTGCTCTGGGTCGATGTTATTGAGCTATTCGCCTGATTCGTTTGATCCCAGGGGTCATTCCCTAAGAAATACCTGCTCTATATGGCTGGTTTATGGCTTGGCGTCTGGGGCACCCCAATATTAGAAATACAAAACGCGAATAAAGCATTTTTTGTATTGGCAACGCTCAGGTTTCGATCCGTGCGTGCCTCCCCACCATAAAAATGACCTCGTGTTGCATTCTGACGTGGAGGGAAGTCAGTTAAATACATCATCGACTTCAGTTGGACGCCTTATACTATCCTCATGGGTGAGTGGTACTGAGTTATTCCCCTGACGTTCTTGATATACCATCCTCATTGTCATGCTTTTCGTGCGTTTTATTAAGCTGTTAAAATGATTCACTTGGTCCCAGTGAACCTTTCACCGAGGCAATACCTTCTTTGCAAAGCTAAGATTATAGCTTGGCACCTAAGGCCCCCTAATATGGGAAGTGAACAAGAACTTTTTTTATTGTCTTCACATGAGTTTTCGATTCGTACGTAGCTGCCTACAAAAATACCTTATATCACATTCTGTCTTGTTAGGAATTCAGTAAAATACTCCGTCGACTTCGACGAACTCTAAATTACAAACTTTAAGACACTAAATTTATTCACGAGTTATTCAATGGCCAAAAGCCAGAGTTATAGAAGAACATCGGTGATATAATTCAACCTATAGTTGATGGGGGTAAGAGGTTCATGCCTTTCCCAAGGATATTCGTCCGATAGTGAATGTAATGATGCACCTGGATTTCGAGGCCACAGTCCACCACCCTAGTCCTTAATTCTGCGGGGGACTCCCCATCGGAAAAATTTGAAAATTAAAAACACTCTAATGCGTGGAGGTACCTAAAAATTACCCAGCAAAATTTTCTTTTGTTTGATCGTTGAAATCTAACTTTTTCTTTCGATTTACTGTCAAAATTTCTCTCATTTCTCAGCAATATTGGAATTCATGAAGTCTTACTTTGCAAAAATATTTGCAAAAGAAACCCTTTTGAAATTTCAACATTAATAATCCTTCAAATTATATTCAGCCTTTATTTTCCCCTTTAGATTTGGAAAATTATCATGAACGGCAGTTAGAAAATAATTCCTAAAAATGTAACCACTACAGATTATATTTACATTTTTAAAAAAACCCAAGATTTCTAATAATCGTAATTGAATTATATTGAAAGCATCTTGAAATCAGAAAAGAATAAGTTAAAATCAAGAACGCTGCTCCGTAGAAAATAGATTTTGCAATAATCATTATTTACTATGCTTAACTTTATAATAGTACAAGGTCAGTATAATGAGGTGGATTATGGATAATTTAACTCTCTAGACTATCTCGTAATCACACAACGCAGACAGGACAAAAAATAGGGCGCATATAAGTATTAGTATAACGACCTATATGGGGCATCTACGTAGTGAAGACCAAACACACTACTCAGTATTAATTAATCTGCCTATTTAACTTGCTAACCATTGCACAATGACAAACTTTAGGTGTTACACGAGCTGAAAGTATGATATTGGTGATGAGAATCGAACTCATGGCATTAATAATTCATCTGCCAGACTAGTGTGTTAAACTATTTCACCATGGAAAGGCATCCTTAAAAAGGAAAAAGAAAACAACGAAACCGAAGCATAAGTTAGATTTTACATTAGTATAGAGTACTGAGCCTACCAATACTTTTGTAGTAAATAAACTCCAAGGGACTAACATTTTAACCCCTAATCCTATCACTCGTTGCCAAGAACTTGATTGTACCTTAGTTTCCGTCGAAAACGTAAATCATTGAGCATGCAGTATTCGTGAGAAAAATGTTCCACTTAAGAAAGAGTTTGTTCATTTGACGAGATATGTTTTTTGAACACGTCGATGCTTTCTGTCATTATTGCATGCAATATATGATAAAGACCAGCTTATAATGGATAAAAATTTGGTGTAATGGTTATCGTCGTAGGAAATGAACACGGTGACACGAGTTAAAATCCTGGACAAGGACTGATTGCATTTCACATAGCATTAATACCCTTGGGAAAGGTATGAATCCAATAATTCTCCCTCCAGCTATGGGTAAAATAGTAGAGCAGACTGGGTTCTTCAGCCTTAGTGAGGCAACTAGTCTAGGAGAAGGAAAACTCTGAATTCAAACCTGTTAAACTCCGCTTAAAAATTGACCTTATGTCATATTCCTGCCCGAGCGGAGGGGTTGGTAAATATGATATGATAATGGATAAAAATTTGGGGTCGTTCCTTTCAGGAGAATGTAAGTAGTTTGCTGTTGTTGTTAAACCTTCAACAGTGTTTTGTTTACTTATTTATCTTCATGATGAATAGACATGTGTAGGAAAAATTATATTATATATAAGGTGCGTCTAATCCGTAATTGCAGGCACCTTCTGATGATTGTGGTTTAAGAAGTTTTATTTATTTATTTTCTTTTTACAGTAAACTTGTTTTCTCAGAATAAATTGTCATGAATTATAAATAAGGTATCCTAATATATAGTTTCCTCTGTATTTAATTCGTTGATATAAGTAAGTTCTCTTGTTTTTCAACAACCAAAGTAGACTTACACACCATTAGTACCGTGTAGTACGTTCGATTCCCACTGATTATCTAGAGTTAAAATCTATGCTAAACTGAATAAATTTTACGAAAGATTAAATAAAGAGAAGAGAAGAAGAGTAGTAATGATGAGAAGAGAGGGAAAGAAGAATATAAGGAAAGAGACAGAGACAGAGAATGTGGGGTGGAAAAAATTTATTAATCATCAAAATAAAAACTTTCGACAATAAAATAGAAAGAAAAAACGAAGATAAAGAAAATTGAGAATAAGGAAAAATTATATAATAAAAAGTTGATAGTGAAGGTGAAAAAAGATAAACGAATGTGAAATAATTGTTTGGTTGAAGAAAAAAAAAAGGACGCAATTGTTTTTGTGCAAAACTTAATATCAATTACGATCTTTGATTAAATTTTAATTAACTCCAGCATACGCAATGATTGGACAATCCGTGTAGCAAATGTTCATTCAAATCGACTTCATTACAAAAATATTAGTAGTTTTAGATGAAAAACTTATTTTCTAAATACAATGAAATTTGAATTTCATAACTATTTTTCATTGTTTCCCTCGTAACTTTTCCCCTGTTTTTTCTATATGGATTGCATTTGGCTTTCCTAACAAAAAGGCCGGAAGTCTTGTTTTGTCAAATCAATTTCCGTCGTCATTAATCTTTGAATAATATGTTTATATTGAAAAATACAAATTCATATTTTGCTAATTAATCAATAAACATATTAACTACAAAATCCTCTATAGTGGTCGAATGCCAAATTTATATGTTTTTCATGTGTCAATATATATTTGTGTGAGCTGCCAAGAATTAAAACAAACTCTAGCTTTTATTGTAGACAATGGCAAATGAATATTTAAAAAAGAGTTTACGAAAACTAAGTCCGAAGTGAAAGGGGTTTTTTTTTTTGTCTGCTTAATAAATTTCTTGAATTCTGTTCAACAAAACAGACACTTCTTCATATCAAATGTGCCACAGAAGTTGGTATCGGGAAATGGCGAGAAAACGAATTAAATTTAAAAAAAAAGTTGCTAATATCTTCCAGAAAATCACAAGTTGGAATGTCTGTACATTTTCGGAAATCGTCCGGAGAAAAATATGTTCGTCAAAAAAATAAGACAAGAAAAGGTTTTACTTTTTAATCGTGGGGTTGCCCGCCATTTCTTATTATTTGCTCACGCGTTGATTAGAGACGAAGATATCTTTTAAATGGAAACAAGAAAAATCATCAAAAAGGAAATAAGCGAAGTTATTCTAATTTCTTTACCTACTTATTTATGTAAACCGTTTCCTTATTGATGACAGGACTATGGACAACCTTAAGTCTTATTTTCTTAAAAATGTCAGGGCAGATTAAAACTTGCTTTATTTAATGAAAACAATCATATATATATATATTATATATATATATATATATATATATATATATATATATATATATATATATAGGATAGGTTACAACCAAGTTTTGTCAAATAAATACACTAGCGTAAAATTGCCAATCATTAAGCATGGTTGACCCGGTGCATACGCAATCGAAAACTTTGATATATTTTCTCCAGCAGTGATATAGAGCCATATTTTTCAATATATATATATATATATATATATATATATATATATATATATATATATATACGTGTGTGTGTGTGTGTGTGTGTGTGTGTGTGTGTGTGTGTGTGTGTGTGTGTGTGTGTGAGCATGTGAATGTGCATCGTACTGGGGGGAACAGGCGGCACTTGGTTACGTTCACCTGTCCTCCGAGTCAGACAATAAAATCATGAATAACTTATGCAGGCCTGTCTCCCAATTCAAGCCAGGTTTGCAAGTAGCCATCATGATTTCAAAATTATTCATTCTTTTTGCTGCTTCTGAGATTTTAGATGTATACGGAGGGGGTGAAATAGATATTCGTACATTTGAAAATTTTTATTGTGTATCTTTCAAATACAGCCTAAGCAAAATGTTTATATACATTTATTGTATAAGAATATATTCTACTAATATGCGTATATAAACGTAGGTTACAATTAATGTCATAGAAACTAATGCGTTTATTCATTTTCTTTAGCGAAAAAAGTAATCGTATAGTACAAAAAATAATGTATTATCTTCCTTTAATACTTTCTAGAATTACCTTTTATTCACTTCAACTGCCACTAATCTCTTCCTGTAGTTGTCAATACATTTTTTTGCAATTATTAGTAGGTATTTTTGTAACATTCTTCCAGGCATATTGTCTTCAGATCATTGATGTGTGCTGGTGTTTTTTTTTTTGGTTTTTTTCGGATTTGAATTTTCAAAAATCGCCTCAAGTTCCCAATTGGATTCAAATCCGTGGATTGACTTGGCAATTGCAAAGCATTAACATTATTTTCAGACAGCTACTTCTTATATTTATCTGTATTCCTAGGATTATTATGTTGCGGGAAAATGTAATCAGAAGGAGGCTCAAGACTCTAAAGAGAAGACATCAAACTTTATTGCAAGATCTGTTTATCCTTTTGTGCATTCATTTTACCACCTATTAGTTGTATTTTTGCCCACACCTTCCGCTGAAAAACATCCCCAAATCATTATACTGCCAGCGCCAAAATTTGACAGTTGGTAGGGTGTTCTTTGGTGAGTAGGTTTTATTATCTTTCCTCCACATATAATTTCCATAATTATGACCAAACAGCTGAATTTTTGTTTCACCTTTTTCCTTATGTTGTCTTATAAATTTCAGCATTGCATCTCTGTTTCAATTGGAGAGGAGTTTTCTTTGGTCTCTGTGATTTTAGATTATTCTTCCGGCAGCTCTTTAAGCGTAACCATTGGATTTTGGTTAATCCGACGTCCTAATTTTTTTGATAATCTAGGGGAAAACTTTCTTGGACTTCTGTTTTTGTTTTGTTTTCAACTGTGTTACGTCTTTAAACATTGAAATTAATGAACTTATCGTAGTAAAAGGAATATTTAGGTTGTTTGAGATGTTTCTATAAAGTTATATGTCTTTTCAAAGCTTAACAATGTGTGGTTTTAGTTATTTACTAACTACGGGTATTGATAGCATTATTGGAACAATCTAGAAAACTATTGCAACACTATTGTACTGCACGATTACTTATTTTACCAAGGAAAATGAATTAATAGCTTTAATTTCTGTCAAATTAACCATAACCTAAGTTTATATACACATATTAGTAGAATATATCCTTATACAGTAATGTATATAATAATTTTGTTCAGGTTATGTTTGAAAGATAAAAAAATAAGAATTTTCATGTGTACGAATATTCATTTCAAACCACTGTATATATATTCTTATATTGTTTAATGACCTCACTCTCCGCAGTTCTCAATACCAAAACCATCTTGTTGAAGAATATTAGTGGAACTATTTTAGCCAGAGCTTGCGAGATAATGGGGTTCATACCTTCCCCTTGGGTATTAGACTGAAAGTCAACATAATTAGCGCAACTGGAGTTCAAACTTAGTTATGACCATGTCACAGTCCAACATGTTTGCTTCTACACTACAGGGACACACACACACACACACACACACACACACACACACACACACACACACACACACACACACACACACACACATTCTCTTTCTCTCTTTCTCTATATATTCCCCACAGACACGGATTACTTAATAGTATATATTTATACATATATGAAGATCTGGATGTAGGAACATAATGTAAATATTGTTTTTAAAAGCGTGTGCATAATTAAATAAATTAAAAACGATTAGAATATTTCTCTCTGTGACTGTTTTTTGAAAAAGACTCTCAAATCTACAAAGTTTCATGCAAATGCAATATTTGCCACATCGGTTGCACCATTCTAAGATTACATACACGAATAAACTAGCATATTCCCACGAATATCCACAGCAATACTTCCAGGTATATTGCAGCGTCAAGCAATCAAAACTCGCCATTGCTCGTCACCTATTGGATAATCCTGATTGCGCAGCTTCATGTAAGCTCACGATGTTTACCATCCACGGGAAATCAAATAATGAATTTCATTTGGCAGTACTGGAAGCCTTGCTTATAACAAGGCATAAATCTGAGTTTTTTATAAAAAAAAAAACGATTTAATACACGTTTACTTTCCGACAACCCCACTGGACGACGCGAAGCAACATTATTGGCCGTACCAACTCTTCTGGCTTACGGTAATTTTTTTACAATAGTTTTTCCCCATTCATGCTTTTTCGGTTGGTTGGTTGGTTGTTGGGGTTTTATGGCATATCAACCTTTGTAGGTTATTTAACGCCAAATCCATTTTTATGAAAATAGTTCTATTTCAAGCTATTCAGTTTAGGGTAAGTACGCTGTTTAAATGTCAGTGCAGTTTAATTGTGAAAAACATCTCTATTTTAGGCTATTCAGTTTAGTCAAGCAGTTCTAATTCACCTAATTCAGCATAGTATAAGTACCAATTTTGGTACCAGTTAAATGTCAAAACAGTTATGTTTTAAACAAATCAGTTTAGTGTAAGTAGAGTTTCAATATAAAAAAACAGTTCCATTTCAAATAATTCAGTTTTGCATAAAGATTCAGTTTGAATGTAAAAGCAGTTTGGTTGTGAAAAACAGTTCTATTTCAAGCCATTCATTTTAGTCAAACAATTTAGTTTAGTATAAGTATGTCGTTAGTACTATATAACCCATAGATTGGGCCCTATCAGGTGCTACCACGCCGGGCCGGAGTGAACCCGGGAGCAATGGCAATGAAGGAGTACTCCGCATTCCCCAAAGCCACAGCCTCACTGGAACCTCGCCATCAGATCGTTTTGTGTCATATCCAGGACACTCATAAGGGGGTTCTTACCCCTCTGCCGAGGTGCAGTCGGTTTATTCTAGACCCCCAGCCGACTGGGCAAATGCGTTTTCGATGGAAATTATCCAGGTTAGCTTCATCCGTTAAACCTTTGTAGTCACAAACGTAATTATCTGAAGTGAAGTGAAGTGAAGTGACCGAAGAAAAAGGTCTGCTTTTTTAGGATTCTAAAATATTTTAATTGTTTTCAAAAATCTTCATTTTAAAAACAATATATATATATATATATATAGGATAATGCTGTTATATATACAAAAATAACATCTGTAGAGACCAAAGGTCTACACAGACTATAGGACATTCCTAAACTCAAATCTTGGTAAAAAAAATGAATACCTCCCAATCGAAACAGTCTTCACTGTAAAGGCAGCAACCAAAGATTACCCTAACATTTGTCAATCTCCTGAAGAAAAGAAAGCCTGAGACATGTGTAAAGTATAAGTATATAAAATTAAAAAAAACCTCATACAAAATTCAGATTTACTTGCGGTCCTATTCATTTGGGATAAGTTATTTACGAAACTTAGTTTATTTTGGCATAAAGCCTGAATTACTGATCACCCAGTAATGACCTAACTTACTCACCATACTAATCAGGATAGCTGATAATCACCTCATTATATATATATATATATATATATATATATATATATTCGAACAGTTTGTAAGAAAAATTGCTCACAGTTTCTACAGCAAAGAAGTTATACAATGCAGATATAAAAAATTATCATATTTACCAACCCCTCCGCTCGGGCAGGATATGACACACGGTCAATTTTTAAGCGAAGTTTAACAGGTTTGAATTCAGAGTTTTCCTTCTCCTAAACTAGTTGCCTTACCAAGGCTGAAGAACCCAGTCTGCTCTACTATTTACCCAAAGCTGGAGGGAGAATATTTGGATTCATACCTTTCCCAAGGGTATTAGTGTTATGTGAAATGCAATCAGTCTCGTTCAGGATTTGAACTCGTGTCGTCGTGTCCATTTCCTACGACGATAACCATTACACCACGGGTACCTCCTTTTTCTCGACTAGTTGCCTCACCATATATATCAAATTATGGATATTTGAATTCGTTATGATAAGTTTTAAGTAGTTTCATTTATCAGACGAAAATGAGAAAATGCCCAATCAACTAAAATTATATAGTGGTTTAAAGTTACTTACTAAGATGGAAGTACACCTGATACTCAAACGCGGCGAAATATAAACACTTGACTTTATTCATCCGGAAAATTATTAATTTATCGGCTACTTTTCTCTTTTTTTTCCGTTTGATGAGGGTGCATACGGCTTAAAACTTAATCTAACTGACTTCTAGCGTTCATATGCATCTATGTTCTTTATGTCGATTTCATAACTGACGTCTCTGTAATTTCTTTTTGCTGATTGTATGGCTTGATCACTGCTTTTTGTAGTCTTTATAGGTATATGAAATACGTATAATCATGTGACGTGCTTTGATTTCAAATTGATCACGTGTAAACTGAAACATTTGTTGAGCTCATTACTATTAATGTTCCTGGTCAAGTTACTCTGCCAAATATATTAAAATGTTAAAAAGGTAAGTTTAATATATATAAAAAAAATTCACAATGCCATTTATTAATGTAATGTTTTATTTATAGATTTATGTTGTCTGGTGATTCATTTTTCCTAAGTATTTTACTCCTACTTTAGTTAATCTGTGGAAACATAAGACTTGATCCCTACTTAAAAATGTTGTTTATTTACCTACGACCCGGCCGGGCTGTCAAAATAGGAAATGCACCTATGTAAATAACAGGTGCATCCGGTCGAGGAATATCAGAATTATAACCTTGACCGTGGATGGGTTGAATGAGTGCAATTGTGACGCCCACAAGAAGAAGGGGGCGTTGAACTATTATATAACTCGGTGAAGACAGGAAGTCAGTTACTTTGGAGGCCAGAGCAGTGGAGGTAAGATGCGGTAGAGAAAGTCAACACCCAGAGAGACTGGGCCCCCAGGCCTCCGGTTGAGCAGCCCAGGAGAACGGGAAAGAAATGCGGTTATGGCCAATAAAGTGGGGGTCAATATGTTGTAGTTCTGTTCGGTCTCCAACTCCCTCTCACACACAACCCTTTCAAATAAAGTGAGAAGTATATTTTTCTAAGAACTGTGTCGCTCGTCTTTATTGTTTTGGTTTGGTTTGTTTGGTTTTATGGCATATCAACCTTTGTAGCTTATTTAACGCCAAATCAATTTTTATGTAAATAATCTGTTCTATTGAAAACAGTTCAGTTTAGCATAAGTACACAGTTTAATTGTCAAAAACATTTCCATTTCAAACTATTTAAGCAGTTATATGTAACAATTCAGTTAAGTGTAAATACAGTTTTAACGTCGAAAAACAGTTTCATTTCAAATAATTCAGTTTTGCATAAAGACGCAGTTTTAGTGTTAGTGCGGTTTAATTGTCAAAAACGTTTCTATTTCAAGCTATTCAGTTTACTCAATTCATTTTAGCATAAGTATGCTGTTAGTTCTATTTAACCCATAGATAGGGCCCTATCAGGTGCTACCACTTCGGGCCAGAGTGGACCTGGGAGCGATGGCAATGAAGGGGTACTCCGCATTCCCCAAAGCTCAAGCACTGCTGGAACCTCACCATCAGAATGTTTAGTGTCATATCCAGGACACTCGTTCGGGGGTGGGTCTTACCCCTCTGCAGTGGTGCAGTCAGTGAATTCTACAGCCCCAGCCGACTGGGCAAACTCGTTGGGGGGGGTCTTACTCCTCTGCAGAGAAGCAGTCAGTGTATTCTACAGCCCCAGCCGACTGGGCAACGTCTTTATTGTGTCGTTTTGATTCTGCATGCACATGTAGATATTTATGTCTCATGTGGCTATACAACACTTTATTCCTGTATGTTTTGTATAAAATCTACTATTTCAGAATTGCTTATGTGACAGAACAAATTAGTGTTGAAGAACAATGAAAAACTAATTAATACGAATATCTTATTCTACTTACATTTCGTCTGATCATTCCTTCCAAATATGCCAGACTTACAAGCAGTTAAATCCTCGTTTTTCATAAAGACAACAGAATAAATATGTGTTTCTTTGTTCGCATGCGTCAAATTTTTCGCAGAAATATCTAAAAAAAAAAAATAAATAAACAACCAGTAAGTCTCCTCAAGTCTCCAGGACTCTTCTCAGTATACTGGCCGTTCTCAATAATATACCAAATTATGGATATTTGAGTTCGTTATGATAAGTTTTAAGTAGTTTCATTTATCAGAAGAAAATGTGAAAATGCCCAATCAACTAAAATTATATAGTGGTTTAAAGTTACTTACTAAGATGGAAGTACACCTGATACTCAAACGCGGCGAAATATAAACACTTGACTTTATTCAACCGGAAAATTATTAATTCATCGGCTACTTTTCTCTTTTTTTTTCCGTTTGATGAGGGTGCATACGGCTTAAAACTCAATCTGACTTCTAGCGTTCATATGTATATATGTTTTTTAGGTCGATTTTATAACTGACGTCTCTGTAGTTTCTTTTTGCTGATTGCATGGCTTGATCACTGCTTTTTGTAGTCTTTATAGGTATATAAAATACGTATAATCATGTGACGTGCTTTGATTTCAAATGGTCTCCACTCATCCTCTAATTTCCTTCAGGGCCCGTGGCGCAGCGGATAGAGGCGTTGAGTCTCTACGGTTCCAGGTGAGCATTATCAGAAGATAGCGGTTTCAAATCCTACCCAAGCCGGCCAGAGGTTTACTTGGTCAAAAAACGTGGTGCGATAGACAACAACTATGGAAGGCAGTAATTACTGGGGATACGGTTACAAAACTCAGCATTCCTATCCGAGGTCGTGGTAAATCACCTGAAGAAGGCCAGAGGTGAAATTTGGCCGAAACGTAGTGAAAGAAGAAACAACACAAAAATTACCAAGATGAGGACAAAAAGTCCGCAATAAATAAAAAATTAATTCTCAAAATACAACCAGTCTTGTCATTAGATCTAATGATATCACTGTTTATTTACATATTTCTGCGAATGAAGAGTACAGGGAAATATCATTGTAAATTCCGTCTTTCAAATATTTTACCAAATCTATCATTTAGGCACATGTTCCTTAAGATTTATCAGCACTAAAGTGAGTCGACACCGAACCACTGAATCGATAACCGGGTGGTAAATTTTCAACGGGTTAATAAACTAATCATATTTCTTTTCCTATGAATTATTTACGCGCCTGTTTCTATAACAAGTACGGTGTTTGTGACATTTCAAATATTCTGAAAGTATAGATTTTTTTTAAACTTGCAAAAGCATAATTTCCCATCAGTATTTGCTTCAATGTTGTCTAAGAAATCCATATTATAATTATTACCATTGTGTATAGCAATCTTTTTTATCTAGCAGAGTAAGTAAGAACGAAATCCGATATTATTATTATTATTATTGTTCACTCATTAGAGCTTTTCACATCAGCAATAGCCAATGGTTTTTCACTGAAGTCTGAGTGACAGCAAGTCTCCTCAAGTCTCCAGGACTCTTCTTAGTATTCTGGCAGTTCTCAACAATGCTGTCGTTTGGATGGTCTCCACTCGTCCGCCAACCTCCAAGTCCACTAGTCCCTTTATCATTATTATTATTATTATTATTATTATTATTATTATTATTATTATTATTATTTTACCCCTTGAGAATTTTTCACATCAGTTTTAGCTGATGGTTTTTCACTGGAGTTTGAGTGACAGTAAGTCTCCTCAAGTCTCCAGGACTCTTCTCAGTATACTGGCCGTTCTCAATAATGTTATAGTTTGCATGGCTCCACTCATCCTCTAATTTCCAACTCCTCCAGTCCCTTTAATAACCCTTTGGTGGCTGTACTAGAAGCCCTAATCACGATTAGTATAATTGTCACCTTCATATTCCATAGTTTTTAAAATTCCCTCACAAGGTCGAGGTACTTATCCTTCTTTTCACATTCTTTCAGTTTATTCTGTGGTCAGCCGGGACATGAAAGTCGATAATTTGGCAACTTTTCTTTTTTGTTGTTGATTATTCTAAGTTCTAGTCTTCTGGCAGAGATTAGGGGATCATTTAATATGTTAAAGTCCCATAGAAGCTTATGTGTGTCATTTTCTCGGGTAGATACTGAGTTGTGCATATACCACTTGTTCGTATGGTCAAATTTAAATTTTTTCCCAGTGGATCACCTTGCCGACCCAGTCGTGTCAAGTCTTATACTCCTTCTGTGCTAATTTGCTGCATTCGCTTATTTTATGATTGATGGTTTCATCTCTATCACCACATGACCTACATCTGCCGTTTTGTTGCGTCTAATGTATTCTTGCTTTAATATGATTGGTTCTTATGGCATTGTTTTGTGCTGTTATTAGGAGAGATTCTTTTAACTCTTAAGGTTTACTTTTGTTAGCCACGTCCACGTTTTCTCATGTGAGATGTTGTTTATTAGTCGTTTAAAACGCCCGTAGAGTTGGTTTTTTTCCCATTTTTGTTTCCTAGTTATTGTCATTCTGTTGGCCATCGTGTTGTCAGTATCTTTTCATGTGGCTGTAATCAGTCCTCCTTCATCCTTTTCTATGTGGTTGTATCAATGGATCAAAGCTCTCCTCAGTGCTGATAAGCCCTCTTCCTTCCTCGATTATTGATACATATAGTCTGTTAACATCATCTCTGGGATGTAATGTCTAATGAATAGTCATTAGTTTTCTTTTTCCCGCTTCAAAAAGGGCCAAGAACATCTAATGAAAGGGACAGCCCAGGCATTTATTCTTTTGATAAGATTTCTGCTACATAGTTTTGTCTCGAGTAGCTTTCGTGTTCTCCTGGGATATTCTTTCTTAATTTTGTCATTCATCTCAACTTGTTTGATGTTATCAGCTTTAAAGTTGTCCAAGTATTTGTAGATTTTCTTTTCTTCAAGAGTTCTAATTTTGTCTTGATATGGCAGCTCCATCCCGTCTATTAGGTGTCATTTGCCGCTTTTAATTACTAGCATGGTACATTCTTCTATGCCAAATTCCGTTCCTATGTCCTAACTGAATATTTCAACTGTGTGTATTAGAGTTTCCAGTTCCTTTTCTTTTTTTTTTTTTGCAAATAGTTTGATGTCGTCCATGTACATTTGGTGATTGGTCTTTTCTAGCGATTTACTAACTTTGTATCCGGCAGTGTATTTCCTGGGTACGTGGCTTAGTGGCATCATCGCAATTATGAATATTAATGGTGATAGTGCATCTCCGTGAAATATACCTCTTTGGGTCTTTGCTTCAGCTAAGCTTCTCCCTCCTGCTGTCAATCATACTCTTCAGGTTTTCATGTTTTTCTCGATAAAGTTAATGACTTCATGTGATATTTTGTACATTTTGAGTCAGTTTATTATCCAGCTTTACGGAACCATATCGCATGCCTTTTTGTAGTCAATCCAGGCCATAGTTAGGTTTTTTCCGTCTGGTCTTGCTCTCATTTAGGATGTGCTGATCTATGTAATGTAACTCTTCTGTGTTTCTGGATCCTTAGCGGCATCCTTTCTGTTCCTCAGGGAACCATCCGCGGCTTATAGCGAGTAGTAAACCTCTTCCCTTATTTGTGTTGTTAATATTTTCTACATCATTGGTAGGCAGGTTATGGATCTGTAATTGTTTTGGGCGGTTTATTTAATTGGGTCTTTCTGGATCAATGTGGTCTTTTCTTTGTCATTCATTCGGGTACGTGTGATTCTTGAAGGCAGCGTCTATCGTGAGTGTACGTGAATTTCTTGAGCCCGAATTCATGTATTCCATCATGGCCTGGCGTTTTCCAGCTTGATATTTTTTTAGTATCGTTTTCTGTTAATCGATGTGTATTTCCCCTTTCGGATCTTCTTCGAGCCCTTCTAAATCTTTTGTCATATTGTTTATCTTTTCGGCTCTTTCGTTATATTTTTGGCAGCCATATTTTAGTCCAAAAGCGTTCGATTTCTCTTGCATCCGGTTGTTTGTATATTTTCGTGTCATCTACCCCCACTTGTTAGAAGGATTTTCTTTCGTTGTTTTGGAATGTCCTGTTTTTTCTGTGTTGTTTTCCCCTTTGTCGATATCTCTTTAATCTTCCTTCTTTCGCCAGTACTTTTTGGTTTATTTCCTCAAGTTGTATTGTTTTTTCTTATGTTGCCTTTTCCTGTTTCTCTCTCTCAATATTCCAGCGTTTTTCCTTTGTTTTATTATTTTAGCCTGTTTTCGTAGATTTTTTTATATGTGATTCCAGTCGAATTTCCCATCCTGGTTTTGATTTTTATTTGTGCTTTTTTGAGAGGATCCCAATTTTCTCGAATTTCCCATCCTGGTGTTGATTTTTATTTGTGCTTTTTTGAGAGGATCCCAATTTTCTCATTCACCCCTTCATAGATTAGTTCATTTAATTCGGTCATATTATTCGTTGATATATAAGGTAGTTCTTCATTATTATACTAATTGTCATCATTTTACTCCTGTGAGAGTACTTTTATACCTGCTTTATCTTATGGTCTTTCACTGGAGTTTAAGTGACAGCAAATCTCCTTAAGTCTCCAGGATTCTTCTCTGTATTCTGGCCGATCTTAACAGTGCTGTCGTTTGGATGGTCCGTGTTCTTATTTCCAATTCAGTTCCCTTTGCCAATCCTTAATGACTATACCTAACGTACTAAATTACAATTACTATCACTGTCACTTTCATGGTCCATATTTTTCAGTTCCCAAGCAAGGTTCATGTACTTTTCTTTCTTTTTGCCTTCCTTTATTTTACTCTGTGGTCTGACGGTAAACAGTAAACTCCACAGTTCGGCTTGATCTCTGTTTTTTGTTGACTATCACTAGGTCTGGTCGTCTGACCAAGATTACGTGATCCGTTTGTATTTAAAAATCACAGATAATATTGTACGTCTTGTTCTCCAGGACGGATTCCGAGTTGTGAATAAACCTCTTGTTCCCATGGTCAAATTTAAATTTTTTGTATATTACCGGTGGATCACGTTACCCACCCAGTCGTGATGGTTCCATAACCTATATTTGTTTTTTGTTGTGTATTATATATTATTGCTTTGATATAGTTAGTCCTTAAGGGATTGTTTAGTGCTTCTATCAGAAGAGATTCAGCATCTCTCTTAAGTTTTCCTTTTCTAAGTTTTCTTGTGTGAGATTCGTTTGTTTCCCGATTGAAGTATCCATAGAGTTGTTTTCCTCACCTTCGTTGTTTTCTAGTTATATCTATTCTGTTGATGCTTGTATTTCCCGTATTGTTTCTGATGGATGTAATAAGTCTTCCTCCACGTTTGCTTATGTAATTTTTGTGTTGTTGTATTGATGCATCAATGCTTTCTTCAATGCTGGTGATTCTTCTTTCTCATTTTCTAACGAGGGGGACAGCCTTAGTATTTAACTTTTTCATGATATTTCTTCTATGCAGTTTGGTTTCGAGTAGTTTTCTTGTTCTTCTCGGGTATTATTTTCTTTTCTTTCATCTCCGTATATTTGATGGTGTTTGCTTCCAAGTATTTGTTAGTTTCCTTTTCTCCAAGCGTTCTGATATTTTCTTAATTTGGTAACCCTATTCCTTCGGTCATGTGTCGTTTTCCGCTTTTCATTATTAGCATTGCACATTTTATTAAGCCAAATCCTATCTCTATATCTTGACTGTATATCTTCACTTACTATATTAGGTTTTCCTATTTATTTTCATTTTTTGTAAACAATTTGATGTCACCCCTGTACATTAAGTGGTTGATTTTTCTTGCGCTTTATGAAGCTTATATTCGCCAGTGCATTTCCAAAGTAAGCGATTAAGTGGTATCATCGCTTACAAATATTAATGGTGATAGCGCATCTCCCTGGAATATCCCTCTCCGTTGTCATGGTCCCACGTTGCGTTATGTTTCAAGCTGACATTTTTCCCATAGGTAGTATATTGTGGTTATTGCAGACCCAGGTGTTTAATATTTTGCACACCTGCCACTGATGTGACCTGGTACACTTTAGCTTAGAGAATATCTTAGCTGGTCCTAAAAATGCTGTTTTCCCTCATCTGTTAGCGCCACACTTATCGATCTGTAACAGTAGCTTCCTGATTGAGCTATTTTACCTTAACTGTTAAACTATGAAGTGGCTTTTAGTGATATCAATTCAGTAATTTTTTGTCTCCTTTTTTCGTTTGTTAAACTTTAACTTTGTTAAAATCCAGTTATTCCCTATTTTCTTCTATTTATGTATCAAATGAACAAAATTGTGTACATTTGTGTCTATGCCAAGTCACCTACATTTATATCCTTTTTTAGACAGTAAATTTTTAAAACAGTAAATTTACAGACGACAACAGAATATTGTAAAAAGAACAAACACAATTTCCAAATAGTTAAGGCAAAGACGAAATTATGAACTCAATACATACATTTTTTCAAAGTCCTGGACACCATATTCTGTCGTATTTCTTTTATTTTTTGATTCCTGCAACTATCTGTTGGCTGTAGACACTTTTTCAACGTTTTTTTTTTTACTTTGAGTATTTTCATTTGACTCTTTTGAGAGTTTTTCTCACCATCGTTAGCAGATGGTTTCTCAATGGAGTTTGAATCACAGCAGGACTCCTTAAGTGTCCAGAACTCTTCTCAGTATTCTAGCCGATCGTAATAATGCTGTAGTTTTGATGGTCTCCACTCTACCTTTTTTTTTCCAAGTCTTCTACTTCCTTTTACTAGTCATGTGGGGATCTTTCCAAGTGCACCAATTACAATTGGTATCACCGTCACCTTCATGTTCCTCAGATTTCTACTTCTCTTGCAAGGTCTTCATATGCGTCTCTCTTTTCGCTTTCTTTTAATTTCACCCTGTGGTCTGCCGGAAAAGCAAAGGTCACAATTCAGCGGGTTCTATTTTTATTGAATATCTTATCATTATTATAATTATTTTCAATATATGCGAATTTTCCTCTAGAATTTTAACTGATTGTTTTCCCTGAAGTTTGAGTGACATCAGTTCTCCACAGATCTCCAAGTATCTTCTAACTATTCTTGCTGGTTCTATCAGTGCTATAGTCTGAATGTCTCGATTCTCGAGTTTCCCCAGTCTATTTTTCAGTATTCTAGGAACCCGCTACAGGACACCAATCAATACTGGTATCAACGTCACCACTGCTTTGTTTGTTTACTGAAAGAGTCTAAGTATTTATCTAATTTTTCACGTTCTTGTATTTTCACGCTATAGTCCAATGGAATATAAAATCTACTCCATGACAAATC
The DNA here is from genome assembly GCA_963585895.1 of Sepioteuthis lessoniana. Taxonomy (NCBI): domain Eukaryota; kingdom Metazoa; phylum Mollusca; class Cephalopoda; order Myopsida; family Loliginidae; genus Sepioteuthis; species Sepioteuthis lessoniana. Next base: position 47,055,661 of record OY757923.1, read on the forward strand.
ATTTTCTTGTTTATTAACAATTAATCTGGTTTTCTGGCAGAGATTTGGTGATCTTTTTTGTGTCTCAAAGTCCCATTGAATTTTATGCATCTCATTTTCTTGGACATATTCTAATTTGTGCAAATACCATTTGTGTATAATTTCCAGATCACCTTTCTCTCCAAGAAATCTCTTCTCTTTTCCTCCATTTTTGCCAGCCTTCGTTCTCTTATGTGATGAACTGTTTAATCTCTGCCCCCACATAACGTACGCTAGCTATTTTTCCGTGTATTATCATTTTTTTTTAAATTATAAATTGCTTTTTTTCTCTAAGAACATTTTAACACAAATGAAAATAACACTACGACGATCCAATTTTTATGTGTTACCGTAACCTATTTATAAAAATAGGATCATCATAATATAAATTCATCTTACAAAAAATATCAAGATTGCGAATAATTGGAAATCATTTTAAGCATGAGGGAACTAAAATAGCTAAAATGCAATTAGGACGTTTTATTTCCCTTTTTCTGAATCAATTTAAAAAATTCTCTCTCAATTTCATTAAATGATCGCCCTAAGAGCGATTCCACCAACACCAGATATTCACAATAATCAAAGTGAGAATCTCAGTATCAAATTATATCAATGTATTTAATTTTCCGAAGAAAACGCGTTCCTTAATTCCACAGAGAATTCAATTAAATAATATCACCGTAGATAATTTCAGTAAACGTTTACCACAGCAAAATGGTTCATATGTGAATTTTGAATCAAACATTTCAAGTGGAACTAATGTTTAAATTATCACAAAAATCCCTTGTTTAGAAAATGCCTATAAATCTAAGGTATGTGGAAATGTTTTACGTAAGTATTATCAAAAGATATCTATAATAGTGAGTCAAAAATCTGTTTTGCCATATATGGTTCGACTGGTATTACCGTTTAACACATCGAAAATGGAATCGGCAAAATGAGTTCAAATTCTACCAAAATCAGTGGTCACTTCATGCTAATATTCCTGGTAAAAACACGAATGGTATATAGGTAAATAGCAGGAACGATTGGACATTTTTGCATTGGTTTCTTCTCAGTTATCGTTAATTAGTAAGGTTACAGAGTTCTTTAGTTTTGGTTTCTAACCCAAAATCGACACACACTTTATTTAAATTAAGTGAGTCTCCGTGGGCTAGTTGCTAACTTACTACGACATCTTAAGTAAACAATTTGAATTCAGTTTTGAATTTGAAATATTTTATTCATTTGAATATAAAAAAATGTTATTTTTCTCTTTTTTACAAAATATGGCTATTCAGTCATTATTTATCTTTCCTTCAACATTCTCTACGTATTTAGAATAAGAAATTACTCTGTTTTTATATAAGTCAAAAAGACTTTATTTTCTTCTTGATAGCTAGATTTATATATATGGGAATTAAAACTCACTTTTTAAACAACAGTAGGCAGGACGACCAGCTCGAACCTACATACAGCAACTCTGTGTAGATTCGGTATGTAGTCCTGAAGACCAGCCGGAAGCAATGGACGATAGGGAGGGATGGTGAGAGAGAGACAGGGATTTCTGTGCTAATGGCGCAAGATGATGATGATGATGATGAGTGGACCAAAATAAACCATTAATTTCAGTCGATGTTTGTCCTCCTGACTAGATCGAAACTGTGTCGCTGCAGACAATGACGTTCCGTCAACCAATCCAGTACACAGGGTTCGATAAACCTTCAAAGGGGATCGGTTCCACATCGAATTTGTTTGACAGACGCGCATAATCGAGTTCTAAAATAGTAGATTCGCTCGTCGTGTAATGGTTATTATCCTAAGAAGTGGAATCGGCAATCTGAGTTCGAATTTTACCAAGGACTGATATCCTCGGGAAGCTTATGACTCCAACCATTTTTCGTCAAGCTATAAGTAAGCATAATAGAACAGACTGGGTTCCGTAACCTTGGTATGGCATCTGGTCTCGAAGGAAAACCAGTTGTAGACCTGGTGAAGGATGAGCTCAGTCTGGCTATTCCTGCCCGAAGACACGCTACATGGGTCGCGCCCCTGCCCACAACAAAACTAGTTCATGTGATAAGTGAGCAAGTGAGATCCTATAAACAATTAGTACCATATATTTTTAGAGGGATAAAATAGTTTGTTATATATATATATATATATATATATATATGTGTGAGTGTGTGTGTGTGTGTGTTATCTAAATATTTCTTATTCAGAAATACACATATTCCTTAATCTGACCGAAAATAGCAAAAGTGGAGTGTCACAGCCGATAAAATCACTGTTTATTTGATCAGAAATTGCCTCTATTTGATATTTTAATAGACAATTCAAATGGAAAGAAAGCTTAAATGTCCATATTAAAGATCATTGTGAAGAAATCGCTTCAGTTCTTGTGTGGAATGGTTTTGCAGTTGTCCAATCAATTTGGAACTCATGCTAAAAAGAAATGCTTGCAGGGTCGTAAAGGAATGAGTCAATCTAATTCCCTGAAAACGCTGGAGAAACAAAGAAACAAAATGGTTAAACATTTTCAAAGGCATTCGCTCGAGATATTTACTTTGAATAGTCAGAAGGATTTGCATAATAAAGAGTAACACGACATTTTCTTTTAAGACAAACAGCTTTCCATTTTGCAAGGAAGCTTTTCAAGAATTGTCTTGAGGAAGGAATGATTTAAATGGTAAACATTATTTAGATACAAATGGGATTCTGGACAGAATGGGTCGCGTTGAGAGTAGTTGTACTTAATGATTAACTGAAATTCAAATTTTTCAAGTTGAAAAATTAAACTTTACCAAAATGATATATGCAGAGTTCCTTAGAAAATACAGCAATCGCCCAGAATACTTTGCCGATCAAAAGATAAATAAATAAATAAAAAGAATTATGGAGAGTAAATAGTTCATGCTCATGTCTACGTTGGAAGAGGGAATAAGTCATCTCTAATCATGACTCCAAAATCATTAATCTATAAAAATATCTTTCTCTTAGTCCTAGCTATTATGTTTGATTAATCGATTGATTCTTATGGTATAGCAACCGTTTAGGTGTGATTTCATACCATGAGGTTACGGAATCGCGTTCATTGTATGTTCGTATTTACATTTTTTGTGTTGTTTCTTAAGAGTTTTTCATACAATCTTATCGAATACGAATAATTTTTAAACAGCCTTTTATCCATCTATGGGACTCTAACAGGTACCACCACTGCGGGTATAATTCGAATCCTCACCATCATATGCCATTTAGAACCATACCCAGGATACCCCTTTTGTTGGAGGATTACAATCAACGCTTAGTTGTATTTGAATTTCATCTATGTACGTGACCGTCGATATATTTTGCTGTAAAGTGATTAAAATTAGTTTAATTTCACATTTAATCAAGAATAAGACAGATTGTTTATTTGTCAACACAAAGTATTAGCAAAATTGGTACCATTCTACAAGTACACTGGAAAAATTGTTTTCAAGTATTTTTTTTTGTAATTTGAAATACACAATCAAACACACTGGAATTTGTTTGTATTTGAGAAAAATGTTTACATTTTAAAACATTTTTATTCAATGTTGAATGATCACCCATTTTCGGAACAGTTAGCGTTGGAAAGAAAAAGTAACCGTATAGGTAGAATTATTTATTTATCTATTTATTTACTTTCGGGAAGGAGAAGTCTTTTTTAAATACTTGTCAGTGTTGAAGAGAAAAACATTGTTTTCTTCTTTCGTTACTTTGAACTAGAAAATTATTTCTTTGAGGTGTGATTTTTTTTACTATCTATTGCATAACTCACTAAAAATAAAGCAATTACTCCAAGATATAACATGAAAATAAAAATTGAATCACATGTTTGGGTTAATGTATGTAACCTGGAATTTCGAATTGTAAGTTTTTTTTTATATAATTTCGATTTTTAAAAATGTTTTTTTTAAAATAATTTTGTAATGTTTTGTAGGTTGTTTTCAGTGGGTATTTTTATTACTCATCGTCAAAGGACCTCTCCAGCGCTTGCTCTCGCCGAAAGTTTCAAACAATTAGAGCAATTCAACCTGTCTGGTTGCTCGTCTTTTCCATCGTTAACTGATGCAGAAATGCGTGATCATTGTATATCGAATTTAAATCTGATCGGGATACCCACCAAAATGTAAGATAATTGTTTTCCTATTTTCTAAAAAAATGCCGTGATTTTGAGTGTCTAATAAATTCTAATATCACACACACACACACACACACACACACACACACACACACACACACACACAAATACTAAAATATTCCTGATGAACTTGAACGAGTGTCCGCGTACAATTTTTCCAGATACTTTAATTCTAAATATAATATTACCGGTTGCCACTTACGCGTAAATGCAAGGAACTTCTCATGAATTAAGCTCCCCGGTGGCCAATAAACGTATACAAATAAATTTCCTTCACTAACGCTGAAGATGACGATATCTCTGCAGTAAAATATCCGACTAACGTAAAGCTCTGCCAGGTTTCGATCCCAGCTTGAAGCATCTCGCGTATCTAGTCCCGATGAAGAGTTAGGATACAACGCAGCCGTCTGTCTCTGAATGATTAAAAAAAAAAACATATACACTAAGATGAGTAAAAATTTAGCAATATTAATGAGAAACACAATCCAACAGCTTTATATGCATTTGCCAATGTCTGAAAGTAACGGGCTATACTGGTCTGTGAGATGCAGATTTCGCATGATACTCCACAACTTACCGGATTAACGATAATTGTTTCGAGCATGACCACAGAATGCACAGTTTTATGGCCATATGATTCTGTCTGATCATCGAAGTTCTTGTGACCCAGCGGAATTTCTTGAACTATCTCATTAAAGCATAGTAATCAATCGCACCTTAACTATTTGCACAGCAATTATATTTAGTTGCTTCTGCGGTACTATGGCTAAGTTCGAGCTCAAAGTTTCCGAACCAGACAACGTTTAACATTCCTCTACGTTACTTTCTCACTGAGTGAAATAATTCGCAAAGTATCAACGTACCAACTACTGCGATACTACGAACCACATTGGGTACCTTCCATGGTTTGAACTGCTTTGACATGCAAACTAGCATTGTACCATAACGGTATCAAATAGACATTGATATGTTATTGCAACAATAGGACGTTATACCGTTACACACCAAATGTACGGTTGTAGCACCACGTAATCGAACGTATTAATGGCTGTATTGCAACGACTTAAGCAGTAGTTGGACCCTGCTGTTGTCTCACTTTGGAAAAAGTTGACGAACACACAAAACTATATATTAGTTCACTAACACAAAAGTGTATTCGCGACTACATTTTTAAAGTAGTCATCAGGAGAAAGAAAGAGTGGAGAAAACTTGGTCACTCGCGTTAGTTGGACAAAGAGAACAACGTGCCATGAGGAGAAAGGGAAAGCAGACACAGAACTTGAATTTCATTTCTGTATTTTCTTGTAGTACTAACGTGTTTGTTTGCTGGTTTCGTCTTGACAGGTTCGCGTCTGGTGTGAAACACCTTTTCAGAGCTCACCCCAAAATGACGGTCTCAACCCTCGGCCGCCTTTACATTTCCATATCTTGACTTCAACTCACTGTCTTTACTTCATCGCATCCGACTGCCAACTCCTTTCAAACCTAAGTCGTCTCCTTACTTCTGCCAGGCGTCGGAGGGAGGAACATATCCGTTTCCTGTGGTTCTACAGACTTAGGATCTCTGGTTTCTTTCTAGTAATTTTGAATTACCGAAGTCATTCCACCACGATTGGCTGACCTACAACGAATGCTTAAACATGGATCTCTCAGAGATCAGCTGGCCGTTCCCGTAGACTCTACGCCTGCTTTTTCTTATCATTTTATTTCTCCTATCTCACCTTCCACAGAAATTAGACTCTTGTTCTCTTTATAACTTGAAACTACTTAATCACGATACAGCATGTTCCCAAACTAGTACATAATAGAACAGTGTAAGGATTGCGACTCACACTCGTAAATATATATATATATATATATATATATATATATATATATATTATGAGAGTGTTGGTCGTCAATAAATCACTATGTGGTTATGTGTCAAACCAAGTGCAATATATATATATATATATATGTGTGTGTGTGTGTGTGTGTGTGTGTTTGCATAATTTATCTTATTTTATTTATCTTGATGTTCGTCTTGATCGATACTAAGTTACTCTGATGAAATATTGATAAATTACAATGGAAAAGGGTCGCTGTTAATATCTCTTCATAATGCATTTTTATTGGTGCAAGAGTAAATTTTTCTCAAACAATGTTATTCGAATATTGTCTTCAAAATTAGTAGTTATTTCTTTTTATCATATTTCGAAACTGAGTTAAAATTGTTGAACGATCAGTCAAACAAATCAAAGAAATATAGATTTACCTTTAATAATAGATTAATTATTAATATTATACTGCCATAATATATATATATATATATATATATATATATATATATATATATTTCACTCGTTCATTGTCTCACTGATATTTACTTTCCCTAACTTACTTCGTATTTTTCTCTTTTTTTTTCATTTTCTTCTAAATTGTTTTTTCTTTACTTAAATTTCTTTTATTGAAGTATTGTCTCATTACTTTGTAATGAGACAAGTTCATATTTATGTGTGGGTGTTTGTCCGTCTGTGTGCATGCAAATATAAACATATTAAAAAAAACAGGGAATTCAGAATGATGAGTTTATTTATAGGTGAGTACTCTGCCAAATTTAACATTTTCGTTTTCATACTGAACCATCCTCGGGGCGATGTAAATAAGCTATTTTGTATTTTCTGAATTATATGCAATTTTAAAAGGAAACTCAAAAACTCAAAAAAACTTTAGCATTCAATCAACATCGGTAGCATTCTTGTTCAAATATATGTGACTTTATTTGTGTTCGAAATGTATTCTAAAGTTTATGAATTTGCTTAGAATTTTAAGATTTTTTAAAAATTTTACAAGATATTCAAATTTTCTTTTTTTTTTTGTTATTTGTAATTTAGGTAGAATATTAGCAATACTATCAAAAATATGTTAAAAGTGAGCATAAATATGAATAGAATTCAGAAGATTCAACATATTAACATTGCGCTGATGATAGTTTAATATACAAACTGAAACATTTGCGTTAGCAAATCTATTCAAATATAAATCAACTCACCCTCTGAATACCTTGTTTTTTTATTATATTTCATACATACCATCGCATTTATTTCCATTTTCTTATACATATAGAAATAGTGACTGGGTAACCATAATTTATGGGAGGTGATTTCGTATTGCAGCATGATGGTTGTGCACAACACCAAAAAGAATGAGTATTTCTAAAAAAAAGATTTTTAAGATCTGGAAAGAATTGCATAGAAATAGTGGGAAATTTAACCTTGAAGCCAATCAAGTGGTAAATGATGCAAAGAAAATTTTTGTTCAGTGTAGTCCAGAATGCAAAATTTTTCTTACAGAAATAATATCCTGTTGGTAAAAATAAGAAGCATTTTTTAAATTATTATTCAGCTTGCCGATCAGTTTATTTGAATTGGACATGCAACAATAACTTATTTTAAATTTGCTTTTATTAAACAATTTGCCGAATGTCACAGATTTATATAAGTGTTTTTCATCATCTGGAAAATATACTCAACTGTTATCTTGTTTGAAAGAATGAACCATATTATATTTCCATTTCTTTTACGTTTAGCATCTATTTTGTTATTGTTAGTGATAGAAGTCAATTTATGAAATATCCTACTACCGATCAAGTAATAAATGACTGAAAGGAAATTTTTGTTCAGGGAAGTCCAAAATGCATAACTTTTCTTACAGAAATACAGCAATTTTTTTACAATATCATATTTTTATCATGGACAATTTAACCGTTCATCTTTTATTTGCCATACACATTGTGCGAATGAAGTACTATTTGCGTATATTTTGTGGGTGAAACTAAGGTTGTGATTATTCCTTCTATTTTTCTAATTTAATTTTAGACTATATCTCAGCATTGTTATTATTATGAGCATTTTCTTGTCTGATAGTAGACTTATATATGGCTTTACCTCTCACGCAATTACCGTTTAAAAGGGATCTCTCACTAGCCCTGCAGTTTCATCTGGTGTTCCGGTTGTATTTTTCATGTTAAATATTCATATTCTGCTGGCAGATCATCTTATTTGTACTGGACATGCAACAATAACTTATTTTAGATTTGTTTTTTTTAAACAATTTGGCAAAATGTAGCAGATTTTATAAGTGTTTTTCATCAACTGGAAAATATACTCGACAGTTTTGCAGTAGGAAAGAATGAACCATATTATATTTCTATTTCTTCTACGTTTATATTCTGTTTTGTTATTGTTAAGTATATAAATCAATTTATAAAATATCCTTCTACATTTTAGTGCAGTTTCATATTCCAATTCGACTTTATTAAATATATTTGCGTTGCCCAAATTAGTGGCTAGCTTGTTTTCTGTACACTTATCGATATTTTTTGTGATTGGTGGTGGGTGATCCAATTCAATGTTTATTCATGCCATAATGTGGTTGAGTTGCTATATTGTTGCTATGTACCTTTATTTAAATTGAATGTAATGCGTAGAAAGCCAGCTGTTTTAAATTGAAGCCATAGCTTTTAAAGATTTTTATTAAATTCTGTCTGCCATTATAATTTTTTAAATGTATTAATTCTTCGTTAAGGTTAAAGCAGTACATTCTTTGTCAAAGGATCAAGCTGAGTACAAAAATTCCAATGATTCCACAGAATATCCTAATATTAATATCAAATATAAAAAGGATATCCCTCCATTTTTTTAATTAAAAGTTTATTTTCTTATTAACCAAATACACCAAGGCTTTTCATTTCTGGTGAAATATTATACTAACAAAACGAATATTATTGGGTACTATTTATTACGAAACTCTACAGCATTGAATCTCATATATAAAATTTTAAGACCAAGGTGACTAAAAATAAAATTACCAACACACACACACACACACACACACACACACACACACACACACACACACACACACACACACACATATATATATATATATATATATATACTTTCCTCAAGGCGTGTTAATAGCATGATCTTTTGATTCTTTCTTTCGCTTGTCATTCATCCCTATTGGTCATCGCTCTTAGGGAGTTCTCTGGATGAGATCCAGTGTCCGCCCAAAGTTTAGAAACGTCAGAAAATGGGTGGCTAACTTGTGTGCAAAAGACTAATAGATATCTCTTTTTTATCGAAAGTAGATAATCCTATTTAATGTTCATATCTCCAAGTGTGTTGAATAATTAATTTCAATTGATTATTTTCGTAGTAAATTCTTTTTATAATTAAACTTGGAATTCGAAGCTGCGAGGTTTCGTTTGTAAAGGTAAAGGGTCGAGTGAACTTTATAAAACACGACGGGTTTTGAATTTTCTTCCTGATTTTCTTTTGTTGTTCTAAAATGCTTTTCCGTTGCGTCGCGTCTAGTGTAAGGTCCGTTTTCGGTGCATATCCTCAAAATAGGGCACGTAATTTCTTTACTCCTTACATTATCTTGGCTAGAGTTATACTGTCTGTCTTTACCTCATCAAGTCTCCCCCACAACTCCATAAAAAAACGAGCTGTCCCGTCATTTCCATCTGGTGTTAACAGGAATATCTGTTTCCGCCAGTTCCACACATACACAGAAGATGTTGGGGCCTCCAGTACTTTGGAGTCATCCTCGGCTAACGCACTCATTCAAACATGACTCACTGATCCACAAGTCCCTTAGTTTAAGTCAATCAGAGGTACTATTTACCAATCCCTCCGCTCGGGCAGGATATGACACAAGGTCAATTTTTAAGCGAAGTTTAACAGGTTTGAATTCAGAGTTTTCCTTCTCCTAGACTAGTTGCCTAACCAAGGCTGAAGAACCTAGTCTGTCCTACTATTTACCCATAGCTGGAGGGAGAATAATTGGATTCATACCTTTCCCAAGGGTATTAGTGCTATGTGAAATGCAATCAGTCTCGTCCAGGATTTGAACTCGTGTCGCCGTGTCCATTTCCTACGACGATAACGACTACACCACGGGCACCTCCTTTTTCCTCTCCGCTCGGGCAGGATATGACACAAGGTCAATTTTTAAGCAGAGTTTAACAGGTTTGAATTCAGAGTTTTCCTTCTCCTAGACTAGTTGCCTAACCAAGGCTGAAGAACCTAGTCTGTCCTACTATTTACCCATAGCTGGAGGGAGAATAATTGGATTCATACCTTTCTCAAGGGTATTAGTGCTATGTGAAATGCAATCAGTCTCGTCCAGGATTTGAACTCGTGTCGCCATGTTCATTTCCTACGACGATAACAATTACACCACGGGCACCTCCACTAAGTCAATCAGAGGTCAAACACCCGCCCCCAGAGACTCTATATCTGCCTTTTTTTAAATTTTTTCTTCTCACTTCTTAGAAATTAGGCTTGTGTTTTCTTTATAACTTACGTTACATAACTCCAGTACGACAGTTCTAAAATTCTTAGCCTTAAAATTTTCAAAACTATGTTCCTAGCATTGTTGGCTCACCAATGTACGTAATTATTTAACTATTTATCCTTTGTTTATAATTTAGGTTCGTTTCAGCAACCTCATCAAACCGATGCTTTCGTCATTTTTCAGTGACGACCTCAATACATTGAAAACAATACAACAAAAAATCAATAGAAAAAATACAATACAAGTTCAAAAGAGTAAAACGATCAAAGAAATGCGGACCACGTTAGATTGTTTTCAGTTGATTACTGTATGTTCTTTCTGTCTTTGTTTCATTCACCTTTTCATTTTTTCGTTGGTAAAGTCAATAGTTTTCCTTTCCTTTCCTTTTCTTTTCTTTTTGTCCAAACCAAGTTTTTTTTTTCTTTTTCTTTTTTATTTTAACCAATGTCTTTCTTACCTCGCTAAATATTATTTTTTCTTTTTTTCTTTATATCTATTTGTTTATTTTTTATGCTCGTAAATTACTTTCTCTTACTTTTCTTTCTTTCTCTATCTCTTTTCGACTCCTCTTTTCTTCTCTGTTACTTCAAGACCGTATATTCGTGCTGTAAGTTTATAATACACTCCAACAGTTATCCATATAAACTGAAACCCCGGCTGACCTGCAGAACAAGGGGTTTTCTTTCTAAAATTGTCTTTTTCCTTTTTTTTCTTTGTTTTTCTTTGTTTGTCCTTCAAGACCTCTCTATCTGCTCACCAATCAATAAGATATATATTTGGGGGAAGTAAATTTTCCCTGTCGGTGGTGACGTCTCTTCTTTCTTAAATCCATTTCTTCACCTCATTTCCAAAGCACAAATCCAAGACATCACCTGAAACAATTCTTGTTTTAAAAAAAAAGACTAATCTCCCACAAGTCGAACCCCCACTAAAAAAATTCGCTCCATTAAAACTAGCTGAACAGGCACTATTGATCTGTTTACTTCATCAGAACTTACAAAATGCGGTCTCCAAAGTCTTACGAAAACTATTATCTTGTCTAATTTCTATGAGTCACTTTCCAAACTGTTTTTTTTTTTCTGATGAAACGGTGGGCTCCCTATAAAACCATTTCATTACCGTATGTCCAAAATAATCCAAAACATAACTAGGATGAAATCTCGGACAGTCAGGCTCGAAATCTGACTGGACCGAACGGCAAGATGATCACCACATTAAAAAAAAGATAATAAATATCCTAAACTTCCTCTGTCATCTATAATTTCCCTCCTCCTCCTCGTTCCTTTGTTTAGCTTTTTCTTCGTCTTTTCTTATTTTAAATCTCTGTTACGGACAACAGAATTTGAGTTGATCAAGGAAAAAAACGTATAGGAGCACTTAGCTAATTCTAATTGGTGAAATCCTGGCTTTTTTCTTTTCTTTTTTTTTTTTCCTTCCTTTTTTGCTTTCTTCAGAACGTTTATGTCTTTCTTTTCTTTCGATTCTGCAAGAGTTATTTTTTTTATTTTTTGTTTTCTTCAAACGTGGTCTTGTATTTCTTTCTTTTATTTCGTCTTCTGTTTTTGCTTTTCATGTCGCTTCCTCGTGTTTTTCTCTTTCTGCTTTACTGTTACTGTTTCTACCTCCATCTTGTCGCTGTTTCATGTTCTCATTTGACGCTGTCACCTCTTCTTTCCCTCCGTTTTTAGCACTTTCACGAACCTACAGGTTTTTTCATTATATTTCTTAGCCGTCCGATGGTCTATATTTTTCTCATTTTTCTTATTTGGCCACATTTTGTCTAGTTTTCTTTCTCTAGTATTTTCTCTTCTTTGTCCTTTCTTGCTGTCTTTTCTTTCTTTCATTTTTCCCGTTCTTCTCTTGAGTTTTCTTATCACTTTCGTTTTCTTTTAACTTTTTACTTCGTTTTTTTTTTTCCATATTTTTTTTCTTTTCAATCGGTTTTTCTTCCATTTTTCTTTATTTTTTTTCTTTTAAGTAGGTTTTTCCTGCGTTTTTCTGTATTTTTTGTTTTTGTTTTAGGTTCTTCTGATGTGTTTATTTTTTCTCTCTTTTTCTTCTATCTTTTTATTCGGACTTTCTTTTTCTGTTTTTTTTTTCTTTCTCATCAATCGGTTTTCCTCCATTTTTTCTTTTCTTTCTTTCTACTGTGAATTTATATGACGAAAAGTTCGAACTATGTGCAGCGTGGACAGGTTACGGCACTAAAAAGAAAGTAACTGAGAAAAAGAAAGAGTTGCCAGGAGAAAGAAAGTGGCTACGAAAGTTGAATTGACCACGTTAGCTGGGCAAAGAGAAACGACATGCCATGACGAGAAAGAGACAGCAAACAGACCTTGAATTTTTTTCCCTGTATCTTCTTGTAGATCTAACATGCTTATCCTCTGGTTCGGTTCTTGTGTAAGCCACCTCCAAAATGGGGCTAGTGAATTTTCGTCTCCTTACACCTTCGTTGCTAGTGTTCAACTGTCTGTCTTTACCTTATCACATCTTCCCCATCTCCCTCAAAAACGAGTCTTCTTCTTCTATCCAACAGGGGTTGGCGAGTGGAACATCCGTTTCCGCTGGTTCCACACAAGCACAGATGATTTTGAGACCTCCATTTCTCTCTAGTCATCTTCAACTGACGCATTCATTACCCCGTGACCGGCTGACCCACAACTGCCCAAGCCTATGAGGTCAACTACCCGCCCCACAGACTCTATGTCTGCCTTTTTCTTCTTTTTTTTCTTTTCTTTCTTCTTCCTGAGAAAATCGCCAATTATTTTCTTTACAACTTACGATACTACGTTACATTTTGTTTTTGTGGAGATGTCAATCACATCATAATAAACCAATTCAGAGATGGACAGTTTTTGGTGTGGAATCCGCTGATATTTTTGCAATGACGCCTTACTAAAAAGGACTTAGTGATGACATGAGATTCCGTAAGGATTAAGTTTAGGATGTATATATAAGGAACTGATATATAGATTTATACAATTGCTACCGCAAAGAACAATAGCAGCATTAAAGACAATAAAGTCTTCGTATCATTGTTATATCGCCAGATATGCTTTTAGAGCCGATGCATCTTTATCTTTAACTTAAGGTGACCCTGTAGCGACTTACGATACCACAAGACTCGTACAGATGTTGCATATATTGAACATTCTAGGTATATTTCCATTAATTATGTGGTGATTGATGGAACAAATCCTACTAGCATACGGCCTACCTAAAGAAACCGTAACAGCAATAACGTTTCTCTATAGAAACACCAAAGTGACAGTACGATCACCAGATGGAGACACAGAATACTTCGACATTGTAGCAGGAGTACTACAAGGAGACACGCTAGCACCATACCTCTCCATAGCTTCATACGTGCTTAGAACATCGATTGATAAAATCATTGAAAACGGCTTCGAGCTGACAAAGAAAAGAAGCAAGAGGTACCCCGCAAAAACAATTACCAACGCCGACTACGCCGATGACATAGCGATACTGGCAAATACACCCAACCAAGCCGAAACACGACAACATAGTTCGTAACGAGCCGCTGCAGGCATTGGCCTCCATGTCAATGCACACAAAACGGAATATATGTGCTATAATCAAACAGGCGACATCACCGCACTAGAAGGAACCCCTCTGAAACTAGTAGACAAATTCATCTACCTAGGAAGCAGCATCTCATCAACCGAAAAGGACATCGACACGCGGCTAACGAAGGCATACACAGCTATCGATTGGCTATCGATCATATGGAAATCAGACCTGACCGATAAAATGAAACGCAGTTTCTTCCAGGCAGCGGTCGTATCGATACTGCTGTATGGATGCATTACTTGGACGCTAACTAAACGGCTGGAGAAGAAGCTAGACGGCAATTACACAAGAATGTTGCGAGCAATATTGAACATGTCCTGGCGGGAACAACCCACAAGACACCAACTATACGACCACCGGCCTCCCATCACGAAAACTATGCAAGTTAGACGAATCAGACACTGCTGGAGAAGCAGGGACGAGCTCATAAGTGATGTACTCCTATGGACCCCCTCATATGGCCGGGCAAAAGCATGACGACCAGCTCGAACATACATACAGCAGCTATGTGAGGATACGGGATGTAGCCCAGAAGACCTGCCAGAGCCGATGAACGATAGTGGCGAGAGAGGGTCAGGGATATCCGTGCTAGCGGCACGACATGACGATGATGATGATGACGATGGTGTGTTAATAAGCCTAGTTGACCCTCAGTGGTCTGTTTATGATTTAATCTCCTCATTCGACCTTAATGGAAAACATACGGTTTGTCCGGTCTTTTTTCGCGGATTTCTAGAGCAGAGCCTTAAACATGCCCTTCTTAAGTTTATGTGTTTAGTCAATACTTTCCTCAAACTGAACCTGTAACTAAATGACCAACATTCTTTTTGAGTTAACTGACTTACTTACAAGATTTGAACTCTAAGTCGTTCGTGATATCTCAGCTAAAAATGTGTTGTGGATCAGTGAAGGGTCCGGAAGAAAGACACGAACTCGGGTTTACATGGAATAAAGTATATTAACGAAAGTATAATACAACATAGATAAAAAGGTGTTGAACGTTAGTCTGACTGTGAGAGTGTTACGCTGGGGAGAACTCCCCCGAGATGAATATTCTCCCAGTATTAATAGCAACAGGAAGAGTTCATTACAGTCCGCAGGTTGGGTACTATAACAAAATGTGAGATGACGTGCCAGATCTCCAACGATGTTCCATCTCGTACAAATATCAAACAACACGGAATTGTTCTTGTTTGGAAAAAAGATTATTCAGATGTCTTCTTCTCTTTTATAAAAATGCACTAAACCTCTTGTATACGGCATTTTATTGGCTGCTTCACAACATCTTTGAATAATATTGGAAATGATTTGTAACACCAGGTTATGTCTACTTGTGTAACTTTTCACCGAATACTTTAGGTAAACAGTTTGCCTACATGGATTGCATCAGTTATTTTCTACTTCCATGCACACACACACACACACACACACACACACACACACACACACACACACACACATATATATATATATATATATATATATATATAAAAGGTACATTGCATATTATATATTAGTGGTAGTACAGATTAAAGTAGTGTAACGATAACTGGCACGATAACTGGCACGAAAACTGGAATCGGTGAGTTTGATTCAAAGTCCGACAAAGATTTAACCAACGCTTACACTTCCATGCCCATTCTCTTAAGAAAATCATCATGTGTAATTTTGGGGCCTTAAGCCAAATGTCTGTTACTTGGGGTATTTAGTTAGGGTTCTAATCAAATATACCCGTCAGATTTTTAACTCGTTGCTTCCGAAGTTTGAATAAAACGTCCCCCTAAAAATGTCTGAAATAAGTTTTTAAAAAATAAGAAAGTGGGTAATTTTTATATTAAATATGTCATTTTTAATCTTTGCGTGATAAAAACTTTTGATTAAAAAAAAAAATTACTGCATAGAATTTTAAAAAATTACTTTCATTTAACCTTAAAGTATTTTCGCCTTTATTCTATTTCTCAGGTTGTGACTTTGGCTTGAAGGTAATTCATAAAAATCAATTATTTCAGCGAAAATAACCCAATTATGTTTTACATGGTTTTATCATTTTTCATCAAATCTAAATTCCAAGAAAAGAAAATTACCGGCAGACGAAATATCATCAACCAGAAAATATGGGCAGGTAATTGAGATTTAATTTTTTTTAAACTCTTTTTTTTTTTCCGAAACAATTTTCTGACTTCGTTCAGAATTTTCTGTCATCTATTGATTTTATTTTAATTTCAAATTTTTCTGAGATTCAGTACCTTTTTTCATCACTTTTTCTTTCATTTAATTTCCTATCTGTGAGAAAATATTAGATATATCTATATAGATTATACGGGCGGAAAGAAGAACTTGTACTATTATGGTGCTTGTTTGTATCATAAAAAAAAATCATATATTTAGATATGTGTTAATAAAAGATTTGTCTAGAAATTAAGGACAGTTTGAATGATGATAATTCAATTATAGATTTTATTTGACGCAATAATTACTAATTGATTGATTCATAGGAAATTCATGGTTAAGAAACTTTAAAAAACGAACAATTCTTCATAGAGATATGTAGGGGGTATACGAAGGCGCAACTGGGTTCAAATATGAAAAATTGGCAATTTGATTTTAATTCATTTTAGTTGGACGTAGAGATATAATATTTCCGGAGACGTTTGGGTTAATACTCATGAAATATCTTACGTATGCGTAACTTGAATACGTTTTAAGTAACTGGGTCGGTACCTTTTAGAAACACATTATTATAAAGTTAAAAATATTTGTAGTATTGCGACTTTGATTTGGAGTTCTCGTGTTTTTCTTGAATATTTTTTTCAAAAAATTTAGTCTGCTTTTTATGAACTTCTTGGAAACTTTTTGAAATAGAACAAATCTCGAAACAACAGAAATCCGATACATGATTTTTACAACTTTTTATGATAAAAAAAAGGCTATATTCTTTAGTGTTTTTTTTTTCTATAAAGGCTAAAAGGCTAAAAGGCTATATTCTTTAGTGGTTTTGTTTCTATATTCTTTAGAGGTTTTGTTTCTGTGCGGGTTCAATTGTAATCAAGAATTATAAAAGTATTTAAAGAAGGATGGTAAGAGATTTGGTAAAGTGAAATATTTTCAAATTTTACACGTGATAATACGATCATTACACTTTCTTACGTCAGACCTTGAAAGATTTACCTAATTTGAATAATTTACGATCCGTTACCAATGCGTAATAATATTGATATGAAAAAATATAAAAAAGATAGAGAGAAGAATCGGAAAAAGGAAGTTGTAAAGTAGGACACGTTGTAATGTAAGAAAACACATTAGTTGGGCCAAGATTGTCGTTAAATAATGACTTGCGCCGTGCTTCTAAAATCTATATGCCGCATAACAAGTAAGATTCATGACTTCAGTCACCCAAGATCATGTTTGGGGACAGACGAAAGCTTAGATGTGATAACGACATTCATGGAAAATTGGGTGTTTTTCAGTTTTCAGAATTTCGGAGAAGATAAAATTGTAATCATTGTGACAAATTTACACTACTTTCATTAAATGTGTTGATAATATATCAAAGAAATTATAAAACTCTGTTATAGATATGGGAAAAAAATTCAATTCGATTGAAAAGATTCGTGTAGAATTGCATCTTACGTAGGTGTATCGTTTCCAGAGAACGTATTCACAGAAATTCTGTATTACAAGTGAGTGAGTTTCTTTTTTTTTAAGTTGTATTAATTCTTTTACGTTTATTGAATTGTGTTTTCTTTGTTAATTGTCTAATTAACAAATATCTTTTATCAGAGCTGCCTGAGCCAAGTTATTTATGTCAATTCCAAACGTTTTAACTTAATTTTACAATTAAATGTGTATGAACAACGATTAAAGTTTCAGATTATCTCTCTATTTACGTGCTTTTGGCAAGAAGGACATAAAAAAAAGATGTATTAAACTTACCACTTAATCGAAAAAAGATATATTAATATTATTTTAAACATACTCACAGAGCTTGAAAGCTGGTTTGATCAAGCGGGTGCTATTCATATAACGTGTTTTGGTTAGGGATAACCAGGCGGAGCCCATCCCTTTCCAAAGTGTACGACTGGTTTTTATTCAGTTTTCATTCTCTTAAACTGGTCGAAGATTAAAAAGCCCAGTCTTCCCTGCAATTTACACATAGCTGGGAGAGATAAATGAGTTTATATCTTTTCGAGAGTATGTGAAATTCAGACAGCCTCATTCACGATTTTAACTCGGGTCACTGGTTTTTCTTTTTACAGCGATAACCGTTAAGCCACAAGCGCCTCCAGTATTTATTTTATGCTTGAAATCTATTTTGATTTTAGGATGAAAAAGTACTCGTAGAAATAGCCTCTACTGATTTTTTGGGACATTTCTTCTATCAGAGTGATTAGTCTATTCGGTTGCGATATCGTTTTGAGTTTGAACTCCAATAGTGCTAGAACGTTTAATTTCAAACTCATAGTCCTAGGAAATGTATGCAACTCCCTATTCCTGACTCCATCCATGGGTTGCATACTACCACAATTGTTCTTCTACAACGATAATTTTGCCATTAAATAACACACGAAGGTTGATATGCCATTAAACCAAGAAACCAATTCAATCAACTGATTTTCGATGATGATATAAGTCATTTTGATATATTTTTTTGAATATTCTCATTAAGCAATCGACATTTTTAAACCACAGTAAAATGTTTGTTTATTTGCTTAAATGTGTTAAACAAGTAATGAAATTTATCCTGTTGATTCCTGGTTATGGGTCTGAAGAAAAGCATTAATTTATATAGAAGAACAAAGGTTTTAACATATATATAAGATATGAATCCGCCCACCACTTGCAATACGTGCGGAAAGAGTTTACTGATATCATATCTTCCCAAAAGAATAACACGAATCAAAAACCTTACAGATTAGCGAACGAGATATGTATTATTATAAAATTGTTTAATTACAGTTTATTTGTCTTTCATATCTATTTTGTTCATTTTGAAACTTCTGGTGAGTGAAAATGTAAACTTACAAATTGGCAAGCTATGACGGCCATTTTAAAAAGAGACGCAAAACAAATTCAAAATCCTCTTGAAGTAAAAATAAAGAGAACACAAAATCTCTTTTTCTCCCTCACTCTATTTTAATTCTTTCTTCCATACGCATACATACATACATACATACAAAGAGAGAGAGAGAGAGAGAGAGAGAGAGAGAGAGAGAGATGATTAGAGAGTGCATTCGGTTTTGTCTTATAATTGGTATTAACAAAAGGGAAACTATTTTTAGCAGGATTTGCCCTAAGCAAAGCCAAACTGACTCCTTTTTGAGAAATCTTTACGATGAAAGGATGATAGATATGATTAAGAATCATCATTATAGAACTGAGAATGAAAGAAGATGGGAATATGAATAAATGGAATAGAGGAAGTGATTGATACTATTAGGGAACAATGATATAGTTATTAACCTTGGAGTTAGGGTACTCCATGCTATGTGTTGTTGGAAAACAGTTAAAAGTTTAAGATGAATGGAAAACACCTATATATTTCTTAAAAGTGGACAGGTCATTCAGAGAGGACATTTTTGATGACATGGAAAGTTTTATGAAATAAACAATTCTAATCCTTGTTCTTTCCGCATCTTTTCTGATAATAGATAATTTTGGAAAAAACCGTATGATTAGATGCATACGTGAGTACATAGGATTACATTTAGGCTTGTTTATATATATATATATATATATATATATATATATATATATATATATATATATGTTTAATAATCGGAAGATAACAAATTTTATGTTGATTTCTAAATAAGGTTCCAGGCATATACGAAAAATGTCATAGAAAGGACTTAGCATTGTAACAGCTACATCAACTTGTGGTAAATACAATTTCATCCTACTGACCAGTATAGCAAATAAGTCATTACAGCAAAGAATTCTTGAAATGACAACGTCATTTTATAATATAGGTATTGTAAAACGTCAGTGGGAAGGATTATAATGAATGTTGAGAAAAGATTTTAAGGCATGGAGAGTCAGTATAATGATATTCACACATGACGCCAATATCTGGGTGTGTCTATATTGATTTATCTGAAGTAAAATTAAAAATCTCTGAGATTTCTCGATAAAAAGTTTTAAAATATTTACTTCCTATTTCTTTTTATTAATACATATTCCAAAAAATATTTCCTATTATTTTTTGTGGACATTCAGAGCGAGATAAGTTTTATGAAAAAAATGTCATATAATGTTTTCTTTGTTAGATTGTCCAACACCTTCATTGTTGAACGCAGATAACATCGTGCGATTTTCTGTTGGTTGCTTTTGTTTACTTTACCCAGCTGGAAAAAAAGAAACGTTTTCTTTCTATATAGACAGAAGACTTGAAGACGACTGTAAAATGTATCAAGCAAAAAGTTGTGACGACAATATCGAAGATTCGTCAAATTACAGACTCGAAGATGGAAACTGTGAAAGCTAATTTTCTTGAACTTTTAAATTTCCTATGAAATAAATTTAATTTCTATGTGTAACGCTACGGGTCTCCAGTAAAAGTTTGTAATAATACGACATCAAATAGACGCTTGCATCACCACAGTTCTCAGTAGACCCAACGGCACTACATAGACATTTGTACCTCTGCGGTTCTAACGGGTCTATGCGTGTAGCACTACGCATTAAGTTTCAGTCGACGAGAAAAGCCGACGAACAAACAGAACATAACATCGTCTGTTCTATTTTAACACGAAGTTTATTTTCCACCATCCTTTACTGGTGGTCGTCGACAAGAGAGAAATTATGAAAATAAGTCAACTGCTTTAGTTAGACATAGAGAAATAAACCGTCGGGAGAAAAGAGAGAGAAAGAGAGAGAGAGCAGATACTATCCTTGATATTGTCTTTCTCGTTTTCTTTTGTTGTTCTCCTTCGGGGTTGTTCGGAGTCCTGTTTTCATATCTTCGTGGCGGGTGTTGAATCCCTTCGTGGAGATCACCAAAAAATGGGTGCCGTAATTTTCGGCCCGTTTTCGCATCTTGCGTCTCGTGTCCAACTCTTTCTTTTCCTGTTTTCCACACCGCGTCCCTCTTAACGGCTGATCCTTTTGAGTTTCTTCTAGCCAATCAGAATCTGTCGCCGATTTGTGGCTGATACATTTTTATTTTTAACCGGGGTGTTCGCTGCTGTCCCGACCCGGACTTGGGGGAACCAGCCGTTAACTTTCCTATTCGTTTCTCTCTTATAGCCTTTCTCTCTGTTTGTTCTGGTGACTGCTTCGAATCTATTTCGCATATATGCCCTTCCTTTTCTACCGTGCTGTGTTTGACCTCTAAATCTCGCTAGGAAACAACTTACTATTAAAATGATAAACCGGAATCCCTAATTATTTTATATATGGTATTTGAATTTCGAAATTCAAAACATTTAAATTTAAGTTTAAAATTACTACAGAAAATATTACATATGAACTAGAATAAAACGTTAAAAAATTTGTTTTTTATTTGGAAATAGTTATTATGAAGGGAAAATATATTTGATTTGTATATGTTAATATTGATGGAAGGTGATGATTTAACAAAGAAATAACAATTAGAAATATTACTAATAACACAGTAGTACAAAACTTCAGTTGGGGATATTAATCAGAATGTAAAATACATTGTGATAAATTCAGAAAAATAAATGGATGAATAAAACGGGAAAACTTTTACATTTTTCAGTTTTAATTTTTCTCGTAAAGAAAAATCATCTTTTTTATTGTCTTTTCTACATAATATCATCATCAACATGTGTGGACAGCAACGATTAGTTCAACTCTCTCTCTCTCTCTCTCTCTCTCTCTCTCTCTCTCTCTCTCTCTCTCTCTCTCTTTCACCATCCGTCCCTATCAGCTATTATTCTTGTCAAGTCTCCTAGTCGGCAACCAGTGTCAGCACAGAGCTGATGAAAGTAAGTTTTGGTTGCTTTTTCTATATGTATAAGTCTATTGGATAATATCACTCATGATTTCATCCTTACATATCTAGCAGTACCCAGAATTCCCTTTCTATTACGCACATATCATCCTCGAAACATTGGAACCTGATTGGATTGTCGATGTAAATTGGCAACCCACCTGGAAAAGGTTTCTTAATATCTTTTAGGAGTATACAGTCGGTTGTGAGAAACTATTGTGCAATCTTTGTATTTTATAACTGGCACAGTCAGAATGACATAGTAAGATTTTTTCACGTCTCGTACATACTTTTAGATTTTCTTTATTTTTTTCAAAACTTTATACAGTCTGTATATGTGGATTAGTTTACAAATTAGATTTGGTTTCTTCCAAAGATCTGGCTTGTTTCCAAATCAAGATTAACATCATTGAAAGACGATGGAGGAGGTTAAAAAACTGCTAGTTTGAGTAAAGTTTGTATAGAGAAAGGTGTATCGGCAAAAGGACAGTAAGTGAATACAAGAAACGTTTCAACCATTAACTTTAAACAATCCGTTAATATCTGGACATTGACGTTAATTACCGATAGCAAATGGATAGATATTACCCAGTGAGGCTAATCCAGATCGCAAAATAACTGAATGCATTCAAAAGCAGAAATAATGCTAATTTGAGAGAATGTATAGCGCAAACAAATTCTCTATGTCATAGGGATGTTAAAGCATTTCTGATTATTTTTTTGTTGGTAGTATCGTGACAGTTGGTGAATTGACAAGTTGTGAATTGTTTGGCTCAATGCGTCATTTCAAGGGCACCAAAAAAAAGAGCGTTCAGCGTAGTCTGATTCAAGAACTTGCTCTTTACAAATTTTAATTGAAAGCAACCAAAAACATTTGTTGTGTGAAAAATAGAAGAAATTTCGCTCGGGCTACAAGAACGGTGACGATCAAGCATGTTCAGATAAACCAAAAATGTGGATTCCAAATCTGTGATCTTAGACAGAGTCAAATCCAGTGCGTAGCACTCGGAGAGTATCACGCGATTTCGGCAATATAATATAATCGAAGAGGCGCGTTTACATTTTCTTCATTTTTATTTAGCCTTTATATTTTGTAAAAAAATTTAATACCAAAACATTACTTAACTTTTGACATACACCCTGGTACTTCTTCACGATGAATACGCCTTGAGATCGACTGTCATTTAAAATTCTATATATGGCATAAGTCAACGTGAAGAATTAAAATTAGTGTCGGTCGAAAATGTTATACTCATATGCATATACATGCGAAATCATAACAACGACAATAATAACGAGCGATACAGTTCTTAGAAAAATATACCTCTCACTTTATTTGAAAGGGTTGTGTGTGAGAGGGAGTTGGAGACCGAACAGAACTGCGATATATTTACCCCCACTCTTATGGCCATCAGCGTTTCTTTCTTCGTTGCTCAACCGGAGGCCCGGGGACGCAGCTCTCTGCAGGGTGCTGGCTTTCTCTACCGTATCTTGTCTCCAAACTCGTCTGGTCTCCAAAACTGCTCAGTCGGGGGTCCCGAGGGCCCCTTCGGCTGGGTGCTGTTTTCTCTTCAGCATCATTTTCCAACTCTCTATTCTTCAAAACTGGTTGAATTTCCTGTGCACTGAGTTATATAATAGTTCAATCGCCCACTGAATATCTCCCCATAACTGGCCATTGGAATATGCACTTCCGCCGTCTTTGGAATGACATGTTTGATCGTCATCGAACGGAAATAACTGTCATGCAGTTCACAGGTCACTCTCTTCCGGTGCATCAGTCTGTGACTATACCGTGGGATTTTAACCCTATCCCATATTGTCAGCCAAGCTCGCCCATGCCAATGGAATATGCAACTTACGCGTCTTTGGAATGGCAATACTGGGTGGGTCAGAGGTCAATATACAACAGAAACTCAATGATCTACTGGAGATGATGATTAAAGGGAAAAATAATTTTTATAATTTTATCAAATATGCGAGGATAAAATATAACCAGTATCACGGTAGGATTAAACCTGAATGGGGGCACATAGGTCCCTGTTATTGAAAAGTTTAGCTATGGAAAAAGTCAGAAAATTCAAAATTTATTCCAAATTGAAGCGAATAAGCCAGAAAAAAAAAATTGAAGGTGGATTTTTTTCTTCTCAATTTACAATAATCAATTATTGAACTTTATTCAACTTCAAACACTTCTGACGTGATGTCCGAATTCGTGACGTATAGTTTAATTAACTTTAGCATATCCACACCAAACATTTACAAATGTGAGATGTAAAGATGTGTATAAAAAAAGAGAGGGAAAAATAAAATAAATTAATGTTGAGTGTTGTCAAATTGGTATTTAGTGTAACTTACACTTGATTGAATATGAGCGAAAAATCGATTTTTCCTTTTAATACGTTTTTCCTTTTCTTCTTTCTTTTTTTCTTTCTTTTTTTTTTTTTGTTTTTCGGAAAATGCTAAAAACATACTACTTCAGTCACGTTCATGGAATGACAGTAACAATATCAGCAGACACATATGCACACAAACACGCACCCACACCCACACTCACACGAAGGTGCACACGCACAAACACACACAAATACACAAATACACACACACACAAATACACACAGACGCACACACATATATATATATATATATATATATATATATATATATATATGTGTGTGTGTGTGTGTGTGTGTGTGTGTTTTAAAAACGATTATTCAAAGAAGATTATAATATGAAATAAACTGTTAATCCCTCACCTCTTTCTGGTTGCCTTATAATGCTCAGTTTATAGTATTTTGTAGGAGCAAAGGAAAATATATACAATCTTCTGATGAGAATAGTTTTTATCTTCCTCCCAACAAAAATGTTAAAACTGACATTTATGTAGCCGCAAAGAAAGGGTGCAGAAACCGCAATTAAAATCAGGTTATCTATATATATATATATATATATATATATATATATATATATATATATATATATTCTTATATGATCCGGTTGGAAATCCAAGAAGTCGGAGTATCCGATTTGATTGCTCAATGCCAACGGCTATTGATGTATAATTAAATTAGGATTAAGAATACATCAACACTCAACGTGCAGAGCTAAAGAATCTATTTATATAAAAACTAAAACACAAATCACTTCCTTTGTGTCATTATAACTTTATTTCAGATTAAACCTTCATCAGATGTGTAAACACATTTTTTTATTTGGGTGTTCTAATGTTGCTTCTGGAAAGAATTGGATTTGAAAAGATTTTCTTATTTTTATTTTTTCTAATTTGAAATAATTTTTGATTAACATATTTTTTTAATATATCTGATCATA
The DNA here is from genome assembly GCA_963585895.1 of Sepioteuthis lessoniana. Taxonomy (NCBI): domain Eukaryota; kingdom Metazoa; phylum Mollusca; class Cephalopoda; order Myopsida; family Loliginidae; genus Sepioteuthis; species Sepioteuthis lessoniana. The sequence goes on from OY757923.1 coordinate 47,081,040, forward strand.
TTTTTAATCAAAAAGATATTTTAAGAGTTGAAGATATTATATCTATTAATATTATTAGTCATTTATGTAATGTTTATACAGCCCTTGGAAAAATCCGTTACTTCTAATTTAGATAATACTGAAAATAAAAAAAAACCTAATCCCGGAAAAATTAAATAGTGGTACGTGACTCATTTAAATCTATCAATATTAAGATCAGAATTTAATTATTATTTCCTGATAACACGAATTATATTAGTTATTATTGATAAAACATAATATACTCAATGACAGATAAATGCAAATTTTATCAATAGATTTAAATAAATCGCCTACCACTTCTTACTTTTTACGGGATTAGTTTTTTTTTAATTTTCTGTATTATTTAGATTAGGAGTAATGTTTTCTTTTTAATAGGATTGTATAAGCATTGTATTAATGAATGATAATAAATGATATAAATATCTTCAACATTTAAAGAGTGGGTGTCCTTGTGGTGTAATGGTTAAAGCGATGGACTGCGGAATCGTAGTAAGCGAGCTCGTACTCCAGTAGCGCTATTACGTTCACTTTCAGGTAAATACCCTTGGGAAAGTTATGAAACCCCTTATCCTCCTAGCTATGGATCAAATAGTACCACTACTGTCCTTCCAGGAGAATAGCTTTGGCATTAAAGAACCTACTAAGGTTGATATGCCATTAAAACAAAAGAAACCAAACCAAACCTTCAACACTTAAAATATTTCTCATTAAAAATATGATAAAATATATCAAAAAACATTTTAATTGAGAAATTATTCTAAATTAAAAAAATAAAAATAAAGAATTTTTTTTCAAATCCATTCTCGCCGGAAGCAATATTAGAACACCTAAATAAAAAAATGTGATTAAACATCTAATGAATGTTTAACCTGAAATAAACTTATTATGACACCAAGGAAGTGATTTTTTCCTTTTGTTTATATATATATATATATATATATATATATATATACATATATATATATATATATATATATATATATATATATATATATATATATATAAATATTGGTTACACAACAGGAGTAACACGAAAGTTGATAGAATTTAAACAGATCACATGAAGAGAATGTCGTACATACTTTTACTGGCAAAAATTATGTGGAGTACATTTTGAAACCAAAATTGACAAGAACAGGAAAGTGAATTCTTCCAGACGAGACACTGGATACTGCCGTATCACCAATAAATAACTACACAACAATTAATTTTGTACATAGTATTAATTTTTTTCTTAAATTTACCTGACTTATTATTATTTGTAATGGAACATTATACAATCAAAATAGATACTATTACTTTCTTACAAACTGTACAGTATATAAAGTTTGTAGCCGGTAAAAACATCGGTCGACACCTACCCTAAATCCTATATAATAAGTATATTTTCTAACTAAATTTGATTTTTTTCTAGATTACAGAGTTTCAAAACTGTCGGGTTTGGCTAGAACTGATTATATAATGTAACGCAAGAAAATATAAAACCTTGATATCGTTGGTTTAGATGATAAAAGAAATAGCTTTTATACAAATGTATAGAGTTGTACGAATGAACGATGCTATATTCTTTAGTGAAACATTCTCAGGTGATCATTAATGAACTTTTTGATAACACTATCAATCTAACTACCTTAGATATCTATACACTATTTATATATGTGTGTATATCAGTATATTCATATATATATATATATATATATATATATATATATATATTGATTGATTGATTGGATGTGTAAAGACTGAAATTAAATAATATTATTTGTATTGTCAATCACTTTCTTAAAATCATATAATATTGTAAATGAGTCATGGTACTATTTACCAACCCCTCCGCTCGGGCAGGATATGACACAAGGTCAATTTTTAAGCGGAGTTTAACAGGTTTGAATTCAGAGTTTTCCTTCTCCTAGACTAGTTGCCTCACCAAGGCTGAAGAACCTAGTCCGTTCTACTATTTACCCATAGCTGGAGGGAGAATAAGAGGGTTCATACCTTTCCCAAGGGTATTTGCCCGAAAGTGAACGTAATAGCGCGACTGGAGTACGAACTCGCGTACTACGATTCCGCAGTTCATCGCTTTAACCATTACACCACGAGGACACCCTCGTCTAGTGAGTAAGGAAAACAAGAAGTACAACTCTTCTCAAATATGGGATCTTCTATTTTCTTACTCGAGTTAAGTTAGTGATGACCGAGGAAATATGTGGAAACATAATGAATGCATTGTGCTTTGTTTTTGAAGCAAATGAGTCATGGTAATCTTTCGAACAAGATATGCGGGACACTGATGGAGAAGCAAGGACGAACTATAAAGTGACTTTTTTCTGTTGGCCTCTACACATGGACATGTCAGTGTTGGCCGCCCAGTTAAAATTTATTTACATCAGCTCAATACGAGCCGGGATGTTGTATGTTAAACCTTTGGGGAGCGATGGATGACAGGGATGGATGGAGGGAAAGAGTCAGGGAAATATGTACTGTCTGCGTTACTTGATGATCATGTAAATGGGTGACTGGCGTGTACGAATATATATAAAACAGTTTGTAGCCGGAAGAGAGATGAGTTGATTGAGTTTAAAACGCGTCCTGTACGCTCGGCGCAATAACATCTTCATAGGGACTGAAAATAACAATTATCCTAAAGTTACCAAAATCACCAAACTTATCAGCCGTCTAATAGACTCCGGAGGATGATTGAATCATACCGCATACGCAAGACGGAAGCGTGGGTTGGGTATTCTAAGAACCTCAATAAAAGAAACCTGAAGTTTTCTTTTCTTTTTTTTTCTTTTTTTAATTTCGGGAGACCCGACGAAGAAAGGCGTGAGTTTGGTACATACGAGAAGAGTTGGTCCCTTCAAAAACAAAGCACAATGCATTCATTATGTTTCCACATATTTCCTCGGTCATCACTAACTTAACTCGAGAAAGAAAATAGAAGATCCCATATTTGAGAAGAATTGTACTTCTTGTTTTCCTTACTCACTAGACGATCAACATCACCAAAATAGTTGTCACTGGTGACTGTGCTATTTCCTACGTATATTTTCTCGATTGGAACCCACACAGCTAAGCAGAGGAACAAATAGAAAACCACAGTCTGGCGTTTGCGTGCGCGAGTATGTGTGTATGTATATGTGTTTCTCTAACTGTATCTGTGTGTATTCAATGTTAAAGAAAACAAACCGTCCTTTTAAAAAGAGAAAGTCGCATGATATTAATGGGAACACACATGTAGATTCCTATATTTCTATATTTGTAGAATTCACTGCTGGAGAAAATCAATGAAAGCGCTCTTTTCCAGAAAGTTTTAGAATAATTGTATAAAAGCAACTTGGGAAATATTTACTCCTGGTTCCCGGTACAAGAGTGGAGACGATCCAGGTTAAAGTATTTTCTATTAAAAAAGACAATTTGGTGGTTTCAGGTTTCATTTACGAGCAAGGAGAAAGGAAAACGTGCATACCGTTCAAATTTGCCTGATTGACTTTCAATTAGAGAATGAAAACCACCACCCATTCGATCTGATCGCGGCTGCAACTCTATGGTTTCAAAATCCACAAAACTCGAGCCAACCTTTTCAAAGCTTTTTGGCAGATTTGTCCTTCTTTGTTAATTCTGAACGCAGATAAGACCCCCCCCACTTTCACTCCTAAATCCTAAATTTTGGTTTGGCTTGTTTTTCTGTTTAAATACATATAAACTCCCTGGGTATTATTTAATGCCAAAATCTAATTGCTAATTACTAATATTTTCAATGTTCCATTGAAATCAATTTTTCTATCACTTTTTTTTACTTTAATAATCAAATATTTGCACAGTAATATGGTATCAAGTATTCCTGTATTACGTACATAATTTATACACAATTATATGTTTCAAAGTAGCTATTTCTATTTAAATATAACAATTTACGTGCATTGTTATTTGGTTTAAGCATTCCAACTCAATACTAAAATTTTTCAAACGATTATAATGTTTAAAATAATTTGAAGTGAAAATCAAAGAAAACGGAAAGAGTAACAAAGACTTCAACCTTGCTAGAGAATTAAAAAAAAAACAAACTACAGAACATGAGAGAGAAGGTAACAAAAATTGTAATTCGTGTGCTCAAAGGCTTGGCAAAAAGGGCTGAAAGACTTGGAAATCGGAGGACGAGCGGAGTCCATCCAAACTACAGCATTGTTAAGATCAGACAGAATACTGAGAAGAATCCTGGAGACTTGAGGAAACTAACAGTCACTCAGATTTTAGGGAAAGACCATCAGCTATCGCTGTTATGAAAAAGTTACGAAGTGAAATATAACAATAATAATCACCGGTAAACTTTTCTGAATGTAATCGCTTTAATACAAATAATTTTTCTAGGAGAATGGCTTTGGCATTAAGTAGCCTACAAAGATTGATATGCTATAAACAAAGAAACCAAATCAAACCAAACAAATAATTTGCACAGATATATGATATTAAATATCCCTATCAGATACAAATTATTATCAATCACATCTATTTGACCCATAGATGTTTACTTAACTGTTACAAGTACCCCCTCGTCACAGAAGACCTGGCAATAAAGCCAATGAAGAAATACTTAAAACTGGAGCATCATTATCGGATACAGTTCATTGTTATAACCAGGACACTAATCCTTCATTTTCATCTTCAAATAAACATTGAATCACAATAGCTAGCTAGCTAGCTAGATAGCTAGATAGATAGCTATGAACAAAGAGATTCCTAGAGAAATAGATTAAGATACAGAAGTAGAAACATTGGGACCTGGTTATATTCGTTAAAATTAAACAGTTCATTGTTATAACTCGGACACTAATCTTTCATTTTCATCTTCAAATAAACATTGAATCACAATAGCTAGCTAGCTAGCTAGCTAGATAGATAGATAGCTATGAACAAAGAGATCCCTAAAGAAATAGATTAAGATGCAAAAGTTGATAGATCGGGACCTGGTTATATTTGTTTAAAGTAAACGAGAACATGTAAAAAAATATGCACCAAGGCATCATTCACACTTGTAGTGTCAATCGATCATCGATGAAAAAAAGTACGCCTGGGCATGTTCAAATTAAATTCTACCGGCTCGTGTTAATTTCATCGACTTGTAAAATTAAAAGACCCCGCTCAACAGAAAAGGCACTCATCGGCAGCGAGCTAACATTAAGGAAAACAATGAACCTACGTCTGCATACCTTCAACAATTTATTTTGCATCAACTTTACACGCAGATGTACATTAATTCTTTATTCATTCCTCTTCCAGCCTTGGTTTCAGGTCTATTTTGTCAGCAATTCAACGCCTGCCACAGAAGGTTTATTTATTTATTTGTTCATGGGATTATATATATATATATATATATATATATATATATATATATTGTTTAGGCCCGTTTTACATTGCTTTCTCTTTTTTCTTTTACGGACTCTTAAACCTTTATCCCATCTTCGTTGCCGTCATCCAGCCGTAAAGTTAAAAATTCTGATACGATAAACAATATCTGGTGGGTAAATGATTCCCTCTATTCACTCGGGTACAATGTCCAATTAAGAAATACCGAGCACATCTGGTTTATGAGAAAATGATTTTAATAATGTTAGCACTCAGATGGTTTCGATTCGTTCTTTGCTTTCATTTTTTCCAGTCTTTTTACAACGCCCCGAGAGATGTGGATGTTCTATGGTTTAATGGTTGTAATAGTCGGAAATGCTGACAGTGCCAAGTGTTGAAATCCTCGACAAAATTATTTAACTTTCACATTGTGCTAATAGCCATAGGAAAGGTATGGATCTTATTGTTCTCCTTCCTGCTATGTATAAATATTAGAACAGTCTGGTTCTTTAGCCTTGATTATGCAACCGCTTTAGGAGAAGGAAGCTCTGAATTCAAACCCGTTAAACTCTGCTAAAAAACGAATTTGAGTCATATTCCTGTTCGTTCTGAGGGCTTGGTAAATATATATAACACTCCGAGAGATAATTTAAGGCATCTACAAACTCAGTTTCTTCCAGGCAGCGACCGTGTCGATACTGCTATATGGATGCACTACACGAACGCTAACTAAACGAACAAAGAAAAAGCTTGACGGCGACTACACAAGAATTTTGCGAGCAATATTAACCAAGTTCTGGAGGCACCACCCAACAAAACAGCAGCTGTACGGCCACCTATCTCCCATGACGAAAATTACCATACATGTGGAACACCACAGGAGAAGTAGGGACGAGCTCATAATGGATGTACTCTTGTGGACCCCTCCACATGGACGAGCAACATCAGGACGACCAGCTATAAACTACATACAGCAGCTCTGTGCCGATATGGGATGTAACTCAGAAAACCTGCCGTAGGGAATGGACGATAGAGAGGGGTGGCGAGAGAGGGTCAGGGATATCCCTGCTGATGGCGCGACTCGCAATTTTCACTCTCATCATTTGTTTTATACCATGTGACTGACAGATTACCATACTCCTTATATTTAATAATTCTTTTGGAATTACTAAATCATATTGCATAAAGAAAATTCTTCCATCAAGTTGGTGGAGAGAATACAAGAACAAATAAACAACCTGATGAAATGGAAACAAAACAATTTCGTTGTAAAATATGGAAACGGAAATAATATATCAGAAATGCTGAATGGATAAATAGCATGGAAAAAGAATTAGAAGAAGTTGAAGACGGACCCAAGGTGAATATACTCTTGGACTCGTTAAGGGTAACACTCAAGAAAATAACAATTTGGAAAAAGCCTGGTCTGGCATATATGAATTTTGATTTAAATATTCATATCAGTCCACGACAGACTGGTCCACCAGTTATGTAAATCACTACAAGAGGTAAGCGTAGCCGAATGGATAACGAAGACGCTAACCAGATCAAGAAGGATACACAAAAATAGGACTACCTCCAGCAACTATAGAATGACAACATGTATGTCTATGATTTAGAAAATCTTGACCGTACAGAAAAGAATAGAAATCTTTTACTCACTCGTATGCCGTGAACTTCTTCCGGAAGAACAAAAACGAAGTTCCTCATCAACAAGTGGAACAAATGACGAACACTATGTAAACCGGCACATCCTCAGAGAAGCCAAAATATAGCCATGGCATCGATTGACCTCTAAATATCAAAGATAAGGTCCCGAATATTTGGATAATAGAGTTCCTGAAAATTTACTAAATATCTGACAAAATCATAAACTTCATCGCAACTGCTATGGAAAACTGGAAGGTGGTATTGACAGTGGGAGACCAAACCCTAACGGAGGTAAAAATCCAAAGAAGCATCTTCCAAAGAAACTCGTTTTTAACATTACTATTCTTTATAGCGATAATGCTTCTGGACTATTTACTTATGAAGTGAACGTGGGTAGCAACAAATTTACAAAATCAAAAGAAATGATTAATCAGCGTAAGTAAATGGAATATACAAAAGTATTTGCAAAAAATGAAAAAGAACTAGAGACCCTGATACGAATCCTAACCCTGCCAATGATATACAGCTAGAATATAAGAATACAACTTGATATTGATAGAATATGTTGTGCTTTTAATAAAGAGTGAGAATAAAGAAAGAACAGAATACATATAACTATCAAATCAGAAAAATACATTAGATCGCTTTGAGATAATGAAAACTACAAGTATTTGGGAATATTGGATATGTAGAAAAGATTACCTCAGAAGAACGAGAAAGCTTCTCGGAAGAAAACTCTGAAGCAGAAATCTCATCAAATGGATAAACACCGTGGTGTAATGGTTAACGTCGTAGGAAATGGACACGGTGACACGAGTTCAAATCCTGGACGAGACTGATTGCATTTCACATAGCACTAATACCCTTGGAAAAGGTATGAATCCAATTATTCTCCCTCAAGCTATTGGTAAATAGTAGGACAGACAAGGTTCTTCAGCCTTGGTGAGGCAACTAGTCAAGGAGAAGGAAAAGTTATAAATACCTGGGCTGTCCCCTCATAAGATGCTCGAAACTATTTTTAAAGTGGACAAGAGAACTTCAATAAATTAACCGGAGAAGAAGAAAACACTTGACGATGCACAAGGCATTTCATCCCAGAAATGATGTCGACAGACTCTTTGCGTCAAGAAAAGAAGGAAGAAGATGACATGCCAGCATTCAAGATAGCGTCGATGTATCAATACAACGACTAGAAGATTATATAAACAAGTGTGGAGGAAAACTGATTATTGCGACCAGAAACAATACTGACAACAGAAGCATCAATAGAAGAAAAATTACCTGAAAACAACAATGAGAAGAAAAACAAACAAGCAAAATCTCATACGAGAATATTTGGACATAGCTAAGAAAGAGAAACCTTAAGAGAGAAACTGAATCTCTTCTGATAGCAGATCAAAACAACGCCATAAGGACTAACTATGTCAAAGCAAGAATAGACAAGTTGCAACAAAATAGCAGATGTTGATTATACGGTGAGAGCGACAAAACGATCAATCACATAATAAGCGAACACAGTGAATTAGCGCAAAGACAATATAAGATAAGACAGGACTGGGTGGGGAAGGTGGTCTACTGGGAATTGTGCAAGAAGATTATAATTTGACCATACGAACAAAGGGTATATGCACCACCAAGAATCTGTCCAAGAAAATGAGAGGCACAAAATTCTCAGGGATTTTTAGATACAGACGGATCATCTAATCTCGGCCAGACGCCCAGACCTAAAAAGACAACCACCCGAATGATGGACTTTGCTTTTCTGGCTTACCACAGGGTAAACCCGAAGGAAAGCAAAAAGCAATATGTACCTTGACTTTGCTAGAGAACTGAAAATACTATGGAAAAAGAAAGTGACGGTGATAACAATTTTAATTGTTGCACTCTTTATAGTCTCCAAACAATTGGTATAGGGTCAGGAGGACTTGCAAATTAGAGAAAGAGAGGACATAATTGAAACTACAGCACTGTTGAGATCAGGCAAAATACTAAGAAGAATCATGGGAATTTGAGAAGACTTGCAGCCACTCAAGCTTTAGTGAGAAACCATCAGCTAACGCTAGTGTGAAGAATTCTCTAATGAGTAAAGTAATAATAATAATAATACCAGCCCAATTGAGGACTCTAACGTACCGACGAAAAGATACATAAATATCTAGACTTTGCCAGAGAACGAAAAAATAAAGAACATGAACATGGCGTTGATACCACTTGTAACTGGTGCGCTCGGAACAATCACTAAAGGCTGGATAAAAGGACTGGAAGATTTAGAAATCACAAGACAAGAGGAGATCATCAAGACTACATCATTATTATGATCGCCCAGAATACTGAGAATAGTCCTGGAGACTTGAGGAGACTTGCTGTCTCTCAAACACAAGTGAAAAACCATCAGCTTACGCTGGAGTGAAAGACTGTCAAAAGCTTAAAATAAGGGGAGAGCAGATTACATAAGACCGAGCAAAGAAAGACGAATTAGAGCGACCAGTAATAACACAAATAACACATGGATCAACAAAACAATAATATGAAGAGAACAAAAGTGGGAAGGAAAGCTACTGTATGGTCATTTGAAGCGACAAACATGTAAAAGCTTGGACATGGCTAAGAAAGCGAAACCTTAAGAGAGAAAATGAATCTCTTCTAATAGCAGCAAAAACAACGCCATAAGGAGAAACTATATTAAACCAAAAATTGATTAGACACACGAAAATGCAAAGTGTCGGTTATATGGTGTTAGAGACGAATGACTAATCACATAATAAGCGAAAGCAGCAAGCAAGTTTAAAAACTGTAAGTCTAGACACGAATGGGTGAGGATAGTGCTACACTGGGAATTATGCAAGAAGTTTAAATTTGAATATACAAACAAGTGGTAAATGGACAACCCGGGATCCATTCGGGAGAACGAGACATACAAGAATTTCCAGGATTTTGAGATACAAAGGGACCACCTAATATTAGCCAGACGACCAGACCTAGTGATAGTCAATAAAAAAAACCTGCCTCATAGTGGACTTGGCCGTCCAGGCAGACAACAGAGTAAAATTAAAAGAAATAGAAAGAGCGATAAATGTCTGGACCTTGCTAGAGAACTAAAAAGAATCCATGAAACATGAAGATGACGGTGACAGTATAGTAATTGTTTCACTTGGAACGATCCCCAAAGGACTAGTGAATAAACTGGAAGTCTTGGAAATAAGAGGCCAATGGTAGATCATCCAAACTACAGAATTATAAGATCGGCCAGAATCATGAAAAGAGTCTTGGAGACTTGCTGTCACTTAAACTCTAATGAGAAACCATCATCTAATGCGTAGATAAAAACCTCTACAGAGTAAAAACATGATAATAATAACAACAACAACAATAATGATAATAATGATAATACATTAGTGGGTCGGCAAGGTGATCCACTAGGAGGTGTGCAAGAAATTTAAATTTGACTATACGAACAAATGGTATATGCCCAACCCAGAACCTGTCCCAGAAAATAACACACAAAAACTCCCATGGGACTTTGATATACACACGGATCACCTAATCTCGGCCAGAAGGCCGGACCTAAAACTAATTAACAAAAAACAAAGAGAACTTGCAAAATTGTCGACTTTGCTGTTCCGGCTGACCACAGAATAAAACTGAAAGAATGTGAAAAGAAGGATAAGTACCTCGACCTTGCTAGGGAATTGAAAAAACTATGGGAGACGCAGGCGACAATTATACTAATTGTAATTGGTGCGTTTGGAACAGTAACTAAAGGGTTACTAAAGGGACTGGAGGACTTGGGATTTGGGATTTGGCGGACGAGTCGAGACCATCCAAACTACTACATTATTGAGAACGGCCAGAATACTGAGAAGAGTTCAGGAGCCTTAAGGAGATTTGCTGCCTCTCAAACTTCAGTGAAAGACCATCAGCTAATGATATGAAAAATATTACAACCTAGAATTCGTCCTGAAGAATGAGACACACAAAATTCTGCGGAAATAAGAGATATGAATAGATCACTTAATCTCGAGAAGATAAGACCTACTGATATATCACAGCTATATCAAAAAGAGGACCCGCCTAATTGTGGACGTTGACGTTCTAACGAAGCACAGAGTAAAACTCAAAGACAATAAAAAGAGAGACAGGTACTTAGATATTGCTAAAGAGATAGAAAAGTTATGGAACATGAAAGTGATGGTAAATACACTTGTAGTTAGTGCGCTTGAAATTGTCTCCAAAGAATCAGTGAGGGGACTGGAGGAGCGAGAAATTGGTGGACGTGCCGAGACCACCCAAACTACAACATTACTAAAATCGGCCAGAATACTGCGAAGTATCCTGAAGATGTAAGGAGTCTTGCTGTCACTCAAACTCCTGTGAAATACCATCAGCTAACGATAGTGTGAGAAACTCCCGGCCAGAATACCAAACCTTATAATAATCAACAAAAGAAAGAAAATTTGTAAAATTGTCGACTTTGATGTCCCGGCGGAACGCAGAATAAATCTGAAGGAAGTGAAAAGAAAGATAAGTACCTCGACCTTGCTAGAGAATTGAAAAAGCTGCGGAACATGAAAGTAACGATTGTGCCAATTGTGATTGGTGCGTTAGGCACAATAACTAAAGGATTATTAAAAGGCCTGGAAGACTTGGAAATTGGTGGACGGGTAGAGACTATCCAAACGACAGCATTGCTAAGAACGGCCAGAATCCTGAGACGAGTCCTGGGGACTTGAGGAGACTTGCTGTCACTCAAACTCCAGTGTAAAACCATCAGTTAACGCTGATGTGAAAAACTCTAAAAGAGTATATAATAATAATAATAATAATTTTGGTGTGTAGGGTATATATCAAATGGAAAAATAAATTTAAAAAACATGGGACGATTTTCATAAGTAAGAAGAAAGCTATAAAACAGGAAAATGTGCACATTTGTTGGCTTCTAAGCTATCAGTAAGGAATAGGTTAAGGGTGATGATCAACGGCTACGAAAGCAAGAGAGCAAGAATCTTTCTTGAAGGCCAAGGCATCAAAATCTCTACCTGGAGAGCTTACTCAGCGCTGGTCGCCCTTAACTTCACGCGTTATCTGCCCTCCTGATAAGAGGTCAGAAGTTCCGACTCTCAAAGATCAACTAATCTCAAATATCGATTCAACTCCCCATTCTCCACTCCCCACTCTTTTATTCGTCCAGAATCGTGCAGAAACTTGGTATTTTATCAGAATTTTTATCTGTATTTTGCCTCTGTGATTTTTTTCTTTTTTTTATCTTAAGATATGATTCTTTTTCGTTATATTTTCCTTTTTTTTCAAGTCTTCTCACTTCTTGTCAGCTCTTCTTCTCACTACTTCAGTTTCATTTTTTCTTTCATTTCGTGCTATTTTCATTCCTTCTTTCTTTCATTCTTTATTTCTTATAATATTTCTTTCTTCTACAGTATCCATCATACTTTTCTTTTTTCATTCTTTTCTTCTTATTTAATTCTTTATTTATTAACATATTTCTTTCTTCTACATCATTCACTATATATTCTTTCGTTTTTATTTCTTTTCAATCTGTTTTTCCTCCTTTATCTCTTTCGATGTTTCTTTCTTCAACAGTATTAATCATACATTTTTTCTTCAATATTTTTTTTCATTCTTTATATCGTAATATATTTTTCTACAGAATTAACCACACTTTTCTTTCTTTCTTTCTTTCTTTCTTTCTTTCTTCAGTATCATAACTTTCTTTCTATAATTTTTCTTCTTTCTTTCATTCTTCATATCTTATGATATTTCTTTTTACCATAGTATCTATTGTACATTTCTTTCTTTTATTTTTTTTAATATTTTACTAGATTTACTTTTTCTACAGTGTTCATCATACCTTTCTTTTCATTCATTCTTTAATTCATTCATTCTTTCTTTCATTCTTAAGACATCAATTTTCGTTTGAATCAAAATCTCCACCTCTTTTACTCTTTTCCCTCATTTTTTCCTTTCAACCTTTTTGAACTTGATCCTTTCCTTTTTTCTTTGATTATCTCCAAACTTCTTGCACCCTGCGGCTCAGAACTTGGACTCTTGCGAACCCTATACCAAAATCCATTGCAGATTCCACAGATCAATACAAAAGTCACGTCTTCCATCCTAACGTGTCTATGAGTTGAATGTATTCTGTTACCATCCTTTTCATCACTCCACCCCGACCAAGTGTTAACCATCCATTCCTGATATCTTCTTGCCACTTTTTACCAAAAACATGAAGAGCATTGCAAGTTAACAATCCTCAGTATTTTGACAAATACCTTCCTTGGTAAAATTACGTTACAATTTAAACCTGATTTTTTTATTTTAATATTATTTTTCATTCCTATTCAAATTTGATGATTTCATTCTATTGTCAGAGCATCTTCAACTTTTCTTTAAAATAATTTTCTAAAGATCTCTTTTCATTTTTAAGACATTCATTTTAGTCTCATACATTTTTGAAACTATTATATTCAGCTAATTTTCTCTTCATTCAATCAATCATATAGTGTGTTTATTGATATATTTAACATGTCATATTTCCAATGTCTCGGCAGATGCGTACTTCTTCAGTTGTTTCATATCGAACTCGGGAGCCCACATAGAACGTCGATCCAACCCTTTTATTTAATCCACAGGTGTAGATTATTCCAATTTCATTAACCGTGACCAAGTACAAGCGTTAAGCCATAGTAAACATTAGTTGTTGTATACTTGTAGTTGGGATTGAACCTGCAAACACCAGATGATTTCACTTAGAAGCACTTTTTAACGAAACACCTTTATTTGTTGCGCCATGAATCCTGCTGGACAAATCAGTGAATTTTGGTGACTTATGTAGCTAATATCTCCATCAACCCTGCTACTACTATGCTCACATTGCAATTTTTTTCATTCATTCTCTTTTTCCCCGTCAGCTGGGGCTGTAGAATACACCGACTGCATCTAAACAATCTGACGATGAGGTTCCAGTAATGTTGGAGCATTGGGGAATGTGGAGTACCCCTTCATTGCCATCGCTCCCAGGTCCACTCTGACCCAGAATGGTAGCACCTGATAGAGTCAAATAGAACTTAACCGTGGTTTCGAGAGTTTACTGTTTTTGCATTGAAGCTGCATATTAACACTAAACTGAATTGCTCGAAATAGAACTGTTTTGACATGTAAAGTGCATACTTATGCTAAACTGAATTGTTTGAAATAAAACTGTTTTTGACATTGAAACTGAACTACGCTAAACTGAATTGTTCGTAACCAAAAACTATACTTATACGAAACTAACTTATTTGAATTAGAACTGACTAAACTGAATAGCCAGAAATAGAACTGTTTTTGACAATTCAACTGTGTACTTATGCTTTACTGAATTCTTTGAAATAGAACTGTTTATTTGTATCAACTGGATTTGGCAAAAAATAACCTAAAAGGGTTAATATACCATAAAACCCAAACAAAAAAACGAACAAATAAACAACCAAACAAACAAAAAACATTCTCTTTGCAATTTTTTTGTCATTCCTGGTCATTCCAACGTTCTATTGGTGTGCAATAATATATCATGAATATAGTTTTTTTTTTATTCAAAAATGTGTATTTGGGGTGAGTCTTTCGAAAATAGAAAACTCACTGGAAAACATGTATTGAAAGTTAAGAGGAACATTTCGAAGAAAAATAACGTTTTACTCGTGGTTCAATTCTGCATTGGAGAATAAAGCTTCAAGATCGATATCTTTTTCAATAAAACTCAGGTAAACATGGATCGTTGATCAGTTTCTTTTAGATTTTTTCATCATAACCATCTTTCTTAATTGCTTCATTTCCTTTACACACGAACATATATACACATTTTCATACACCCACGCACCCACACTCATATACACACATACACACATATATATACACATGTTTCATTGTTAAATGTGAATATTCATGTTTGGATGTGCATGTGTTTTTCATTGTTATATATATACGTGGTGCATTCAATAAGTTTCCAGACTTTTTTGTACTGGCATTTAAAATTGTCGTAGACACTTGAGAATTCAGTATGTTAATGCTATACATCTTATGAGATGAATGACCAATTTTTATGATTTCGGGTTCAAATGAACAGCTACAGCAGCAATTGGAATGCACCCTACTAAAGCACGATTGTCACAGCTGGTGAATTTCAAAAATGCAATCTGGACGTGAAGACACTTTAGAAGAACGATATGCAATTGAGTTCTGTTTTAAACTTGGAAAAATGCCACAGAAACGTATGGAATTCTTCAAACTGCTTTTGGAGCATCTTGCATGAATCGAGCATCAGTTTTTGAGTGGCATAAGAGATTCAAGGAATGCAGGGAGTCTGTGAGGGATGACGAGAGGTGTGGGAGGAGAAAGGAAGTCAATACACCAGAGTTGATTGGCCAAAGGGTTAGGGTTAGGCTTAGGGTTACTATGTTAAGGTTTTAAGGGAGTTCAGGAAGATATTCCGTCGGAAGAGGCCAGCACTCTTCAGTTCGGGTCAGTGGCATTTCCACCAAGACAATGCACCAGTCCACGACTCCATCCTTGTCACAGACGATTTGACCAAGATGGGCATCAAGACAGTTCCTCACCCTCCCTATTGTTCAGACCTTGCTCCCTGTGACTTTTGGTGCTTCCATAAGCTCAGAGGCTGTCGTTATGAGACAATTGAGGAGATGAAAGAGGCTGTGACGAAGGTCATTGATACGCTCACACAAGAGGCCTTCCATGGTGCCTTCCAGAAGTTGTTGGAACAATACAACAAGTGCATTGCAGCAGGAGGAGATTACTTGGAAGGGGACTAGAGTTTCATGTGTGTACTATCAATAAAAGTGCCCATACGAAAAAAGTATGGAAACTCGTTTAATGATCCTCGTATGTGTTTTATTAAAGGTGACTGCCAAAAATTATGTCTGAATTATTCTATATTGCTATTTTTGTGCACGCAAATTCATATTTCTGGTTAGAATCTTATATATCACTTTTTTTCGTATATCGAAATGAATAATGATATGTGTGAAGTGTACTTTTGTCACTATTTTATAAAAGAGTTTTATCAAACACAAACCGAACGGTGTACTTTCAATGAAAATTAGGCATACGCACCAACATATATGTACGTGCATATGTATAATTTTCATTGAAATTACATTGTTTCTATTTGATAAACTAGTGCAAATCAATCGTCATGTTCTCTTATCCTTGCAAATATACTTTGGTAGTGGTTTGGTTTCTTTGGCATATCAACCTTTATATGTTATTTAAGGCCAAAACCATCACCTTAGAAGAACAGTAGCGCTACTAGTAAACCCATTGCTAGGAGGGTTCATACCTTTCCCAAGGATATTTGTCTGAAAGTGAACGTAATAGTACAACTGGAATTCGAACTCGCTCTCTACGATTCGGCGCTCCATCGCTTTAACCATTACTCCACGAGGACACCTCCGCTTTCGTGAACCAAACTAAAATAATAAATAAAGTAAATATCTATTTCTTTCTTTTCGATCAGCCTTGGAGAGGTATTCAAGATCGGGTCGAAGTCAAGATTAACAAGGGTTCATCAATAAATCCGCTGCCTTATAAGCAGTGATTAGTTGAATGTTTATCTGAAAATATTACTATATAATATTCTATATGCGTTAATTTTATTTATTATTGAACTATATGCATTCAGAAGATATTTATTTTGTATAAATAATAAATGATTCTAGTAATATTTAGAGAGGATTAATAATCTACATAAATCCTGATTAACATTTGTCAAGTCTGGCTAATGGGATTGCACTAACTGCTGAGACTTCAGTAATGATGGATATTTGGGGAATGCGGTGTACCCCTTTATTGCCATCACTCCCAGGTCCTGGAGAGGTAGCACTAGATAAGGTCCTATCAATGGACCAAATAGAACTAAACAGTGTACCTGCGCTAAACTGAATTGTTTGAATTGTTTATTTGTATAAGAATAGATGTGGCATTAAATAATCTACAATGGTTGATGTATCATAAAATCAAACTAAACTACCTGGTGATACTCACATGAATATTTATTGAACACAGAGATCATTGCTTAACTTCAGTCATTTGACAAGAACTTTTTTTTTGACTTGGTAAAGTAAAGTTGGTGACCCGAAGGCTCCATTTTCTTATAGCTACTACACCTAGGTGTAGGGGCGGACGATCCGTACCTTATAATGCTGAGTGTTAAGCAAGGCGGTATCAGGTAACATTTTTTGAGTCTTTGGTATGAACCGCAGTCTTCCGGATCATCGGCGAATATTCTACTCATTAGGCCACAATTTAATCTATTATGTTTGCTAAGTCTGACACAGATTGTGGGCGGTACCGGCTATTATTTCGTGATAACCCATCTAGATACTAAAGTTACTGCTCTCATTCCATATTCCTGTCATTACGTATCCACAGTAATAGATAGATACATAGATAGATATTATAACAGTGTTAGTTTTCACTAAATCACTTTGTGGGTTTGTGGCGAACCAAGAGCAATATAATAGGGAGAGTGCTCAATATCGAGGATAGAGCTATCATATGATAATCATAAATAAATATATATTTGATTTATATATATATGATGCCATGGAATTTAATATGGCATCAAATCTATAAATCTAATATATATCTATTTATGTGCGAGGCATACTCCTCTTTTGAGGGTGTGTCCACCGATTACCGAATAGTCACGGCGAAAATACGGTTAAGCCTACGAAAAAACGCCAAACGAACAGCGACCACCAAACACTATGACTGGGCCCTATTGACCAACAAAGATATAAGAGATAAATACGTATTAGAATTAAGAAACAGATTCGAAACACTACAAGAAAGGACGGAAAAAAGTACACCAAACGATGAATATGAAAATTTCGTCAATGCACACCTCGAGGTAGCAGCAAAATACATTCCAACAAAACTTAAAACTAAATATAGAGTCCCTTGGGAAACTTTAGCGGTGAGAGAAAAACGTGCACTAGTGAAAAGAGCCTCCAAAAACTATCGAAAAAACCCAACAAACACAAATGCCTTAAAACTAAAAACGGCACAATATCAATTAGCAGGTATATATATAAAGGAACAGACAGAATACATTCAAAATCAGATAGATAAGATTAGACACTAGGTGGAAGATAGACAATCTAGAATAGCCTGGCAAACAATAAACGGAGTGAGCAGAAGAAAGAACACAGCCAAAGCAAAACTTAAAGCAGCAAACCAACAAGAAAGAATAAAACTGTGGAAACAGCACTTCGAAAACTTACTTGGAAACCCACAAAAATAACGCATGAACCAATCACCAGAATAATTAGCAAACAATTAGACATTAAACTAGGACCGTTCACACAAGAAGAACTCGACTCGGTTCTCAGAAAAATTAAAAATAGGAAAGCTGCAGGGCTGGACGAAATTCCCCCGGAAGTATGGAAGACCAGACAATTCGACGAAATACTGCTCCGACACTGCAACGCAGTATACAATCAAAATCCGATAGATAGATGGATGAAGGGATGCATACTCCCCTTCCCTAAAAAGGGGGACCTCGGATTAGCCAAAAACTACCGAGGCATAACACTTACATCCATAGCAGCCAAAATCTACAATGCCCTACTACGAAACCGCATAGAACCCAAAATCGACAACATACTTAGAAAAAACCAAAATGGCTTCCGAAGAAATAGATCCACGATCTCACAAATATTAACCATCCGTAGAATCCTTGAAGGTGTACGGGCAAAAAACCTACAAGCGACATTAATATTTGTCGACTTTACCAAGGCTTTCGATTCCATTCACAGAGGAAAGATGGAACAAATCCTACTAGCGTACGGCATACCTAAAGAAACCGTAGCGGCAATAACGATTCTCTATAGAAACACTAAAGTAAAAGTACGATCACCGGATGGAGACACAGAATACTTTGACATTGTAGCAGGAGTACTACAAGGGGACACGCTGGCTCCGTACCTCTTTATCATTTGTCTAGACTACGTACTTAGAACATCGATTGACAAAATCAAAGAGAATGGCTTCGATCTGACGAATAAAAGAAGCAAAAGGTACCCCGCAACAACAATTACCGACGCCGACTACGCCGATGACATAGCGATACTGGCAAATACACCTAACCAAGCCGAAACACTACTGCATAGTTTGGAACGAGCTGCAGCAAGCATAGGCCTCTATGTTAATGCACACAAAACGGAATATATGTGCTATAACCAAACGGGGGACATCTCCACTCTAAAAGGAACCCCTCTTAAACTAGTAGACAAATTCACTTACCTAGGAAGCAGCGTCGAATCAACCGAAAAGGACATCGAAACGAGGTTAATGAAAGCATGGACAGCTATCAATAGGTTATCGATTATATGGAAATCAGACCTAACCGATAAAATGAAACGCAGTTTCTTCCAGGCAGCGGTCACATCGATACTGCTATATGGGTGCACTACATGGACGCTAACAAAACGGCTGGAGAAGAAGCTAGATGGCAATTACACAAGAATGTTGCGTGCAATCCTGAACAAGTCCTGGCAGCAACACCCCACAAGACACTAACTGTACGGCCACCTGCCCCTATCACGAAAACTATTCAAGTTAAAAGAACCAGACATGCAGTACACTGCTGGAGAAGTAGGGACGAACTCATAAGAGATGTACTCTTATGGATCCCCACACATGGCCGCGCAAAAGCAGGAAGACCAGCACGAACATACATTCAGCAGCTATGTGGGGATACAGGATGTTGTCCTGAAGACCTACCTAAGGCGATGAACGATATGGAGGAGTGGCGAGAGGGGGTTAGGGATATCCGTGCTACCAGCGCGATATGATGATGATGATATATATGTATATATAGATATGAATGAAAGTCAAAAAATCCATTAAAGTCTTAAACTGGATGGAGATGGTACTGAGTTTAAGAAAATTTTCAGAAGGTATTTGTGGGTGAACAGTTTAAGTCTCCAAAGAGAGAATGTCAGTCCACTTCTAAAATCAGTTTTCACAATCCTAGAAATGTAATGCGGGAACAAACACCTAGTACTAGCGTAAGTATTGACATACACCACAATTTTATTGGAGGTTATTTCGATTAGATCACACACTTTTGACGAGTTTCACATTTTTGTGAGGATTGGCACGTAAATTCCACAAATAAGAAAATCTAGTTGTAGTAGTCAATATGTCTGATATCAGGAGATGTATTTATTTTATTATTAATCTATACTTTTTTCATTCTTTAGTTTCTGAATTTTATGATTTCTTTTGCTTTCGGTTCTAAATATTACGTTCTTCATTCTCCTTCATCAGATATTCTCCGAATTAATAATTTTTATCTCAACAGAAACAGTCACAATGTTTATAATAGAATATATTTCAAACCTTAAGAAGTTAACATATTGGTTATCGGAGCGTAAAATAGAGTTGGTGAACGAAGCAAGAATTCTAGCAGTAACTGTATGTGTAAAATTCCTGTTAATTCTCTCAGGAAAATAGATTTTTATCATCTGTGTTCTGTTACTGTTAAAAACTTGGCAACACAAACATGCCATGGCTATTTCTGTTTAGAAACTCTTCATTACTAAAAAAGGGCTTATACTGGAAATACAAGTAAAATACCAATTAGGTATATCAGGTATTAGATTTAGTAAGTAAGTAGAATAAAGTTGGCGACCATAGTCGAGGGTGACCTGAAGGCTCCCTTTTCGATAACTACTACACCAAGGTGTAGGGGAGGGCGCTACTCCTTTACCTGGATTGCTCCACTTTACCCTTGATTCTTACCTTATAATACTGAATGTTAAACAAGGTAGCATCAAGTATTATTTTTGAGTCTTTGGTATGACTCGACCTGGGATTAAACCCTGATCTCCCGGCGCATCGACGAACACTCAAACCAGTATGCTAATCTTTGCTATATATCTATAGTTGGGACTGAACCTGCAACCTTCAGATGATTTCACTCAGGAGCGTGAATTTTTTGTACTTATAAACCTAATGACTCCATGAACCAATGAAATACTTACTGCTACCATGTACGTCTCACTGGATGCTATTTTCATATGACCTTGTGCCATATCTAAGCAAAAGGATTAGTTAACTAATACTATGTAGGATTTTTACCTTAACTCATATCGTAATTTTTTTCTCATCGAGCCTTTTTGATTAATATTTCCCAAATGATATTCATCTCTATACTTGCTCTGCTTTAAAGGTCATTGTAGCCCAACATATGCACTGCTTTTTTAAGACATCTTAATCTCTAATGTTCTTGCCAATCAATTATTTTCAATTCATCACACAAGGGCAGATGGTTTCCCTTTTCTTTCAATATATGGTCAAACGCAACCGGCTTACGATCTCACCTCGAAATAGGGCCTTTCGATGTTCCTCTAACCTTACTTTTGACGGACGGTATGTCTCGTCTTTGTGGAGGTGCCCGTGGTGTAATGGTCATCGTCGTAGGAAATGGACACGGCGACACGAGTTCAAATCCCGGATGAGACTGACTGCATTTCACATAGCACTAATACCCTTGGGAAAGGTATAAATCCGATTATTCTCCCTCCAGCTATGGGTAAATAGTAGGACAGACTTAGTTCTTCAGCCTTGGTGAGGCAACTAGTCTAGGAAAACTCTGAATTCAAAACTATTAAGCTTCGCTTAAAAATTGACTTTGTGTCATATCCTGCCCGAGCGGAGAGGTTGGTAAATAGGGTATGTCTCGTCTCTGTATAATTTAGAGCAACTGCATGGAATGGAATGCATGCGATTGTTGTTCATATTGTTGTATAGTCATGAACAACTATACATACACATATGCATGCAGAATCATAACGACGCAATAAAGACGAGCGGACACAGTTCTTTAGAAAAATATACCTCGCACTTTATTGAAAGGGTTGTGTATGAGAGGGAGTTGGAGACTGAACAAAGACTGCAACATATTGACCCACTCCTCCGGCCATAGCAGTGCGTCTTTTTCGTTCTCCTGGGCTGCTCAACCGGGAGCCAGGGAGCCCAACCTCTTTGCTGAGAGCTGGTTCCCACAGCTCGATCTGGAACACTGACTTCAAGCTCTGAACTCCAACTGCCTGACTTCCTGTCTCACCCGGGTTATATCATTGTTTTACGTCCACTCACTTCAACCCGTCGACAGTCAAGGTTATCTCCTGATCTCTTCGACCGGATGCACCTGTTATTTACACAGGTGCATTTCTCATTTGACAGCTTGGCCGGGTCAGAGGTCAATATGTAACAATATTTTTGTGGGGGGGGGTGACTAAGAAAAGAAATTTTCAAAAAGTCGTGCCACTGCTAAATATTGTCCTTATATCATATCGACTAGATATTTTTTTGAATCTTTTCAGCTAGGCCTTTGACATTGAGCAAACAGACCTGAAAATTTTCCAAAAATGTATTTGCCCTATGTCAAGGGCACTCTGGCTCGGAGTGAGAGTACATGTTAGGGTCCTATTTATGGTTCAAATACATTTGTATAAAAATTACTAGTGTTGTATAGCCATGACCATGATCAACTATACAAACACATAATACCTATACATGCATGCATAACACAACGACAATAAAGACAAGCGACACAGTTCTTAAAGAAATATACCTCTCACTTAATTGAAAGAGTTGTGTGTGAGAGGAAGTTGGAGACCGAACAGAACTGCAACATATTGACCCTCACTCTATTGGCCATAACCGCGTTTCTTTTCCATTTTCCTGGGATGCTCAACCGGAGGCCTGGGGGCCCACTCTGCTGGGTGCTGGCTTTCTCTACCGCATCTTGAAACCAACGGGTCTGGTCTTCAAACTAACTGACTTCCTGTCCTCACCGAGTTATATAATAGTTCAACGTCCACCTTCTTATGGACGTCACAATTTTGCACTCATTCAACCTGTCCACGGTCAAGGCTATAATATCCTGATTATTCCTCGACCGGTTGCACCTGCTATTTACATAGGTGCATTTCCTATTTTGACAGCCCAGCCGGGTCGTAGGTCAATATACAACATTAGTATTCGATAAAACCATTTGCGAAGGAAAAAAATTGAAACAATTTGACTAAAGTGTAGATATGAACGTGATTCCTTGATCTCTGATAATAAAATAACTAGAGATGCATTGACGTAACTTTAAAATCAATCAATTAATAGATAAATCAATTATAGATAGTTTCTGTTAGTCGAAGTATATCTATCTCTCTATGCAGGTCAGAAGTCAATACTTGAATCACTGATCCTTATTTTAAAGAACAAAAAGAAAAGAATAACACAAAATAAGTGGTCATTGTTACTGCAGAAAATATAGCCAAATGACAGAGAAGACATCTGCCATTGGCATCTTTTATAATCTTTTTATATTGATATTCAATTGTGATTTTTGAAGGAAAAAAATTCTTTAAATCCAACCGGTGGGTTATTAATCTAAACATTTTTATATTTTGTTCTGATAGCTAATTGTAACTAAAAAAAAAACCATGGTATGTAATTACATTCATCTCTTACGTCAAGAAATATATAATCAATTAAAAATAAAAACTTCCCGGAATATAGGTGCTCCCGAAATATGTGTAAATTATGTCTTGAATTAATTTCTGTGGATGATACCTGTTATTTTTGTCTGGGTAATATTATCATATTATATCTGACCGAAATATAAGATATTTTCTTCATGTTTAAAAATGTTTTTGATTTCATTATTTTTTAATGCTTTTGAAATTACCACGAACTGATATAGAAAATTATATTTGTTAATGTAAAAATCAGAGTGAAGTGTGTAATCTTTCATTTTTCTAATTCACATGGAAGTTCTTTATGTATAGAGGCCTGTTTACCTTTTCAAAATCCTTGCATTTAACCTGTTCAAAAATTCTGAAAGCTAAATCCCTACTTTTTAATGATGAAATATTAGAATAATATTAATGAATGATTGTTAGCTGTCTCTAAACATTCAAGATATTTATATGTTAAATAATCCCAGAAAAATATAAAATCGGTTTTTGGATGGTAGTTGTGATAATGAGTTTGGCCCAGTGAAACGCTGTAGTAATTACGGGAATTAAATTGTCAAACACTATATATATATATATATATATATATATATATATATATATAACTTATTCGCTGATAAATTTGTCTATTTCTGAGAATTAATTTTTTTAATTTATTGCGAACTTTTTCTCCTCATCTTGGTAGGTTTTTTTTTGTCTCTTCTTCACAACGTTTCAGCCAAATTTCACCTCTGGCCTTCTTCAGGTGATTTACCGCGACCTCGGATAGAAATGCTGAGTCTTGTAACCTTCAATAGTTGTTGTTTTTTACCAAGTAAACCACTGGTCGGCTTGGGTAAGAATTGAAACCACTATCTTCTGACAATGCTCACCTGGCACCGTAGAGACTCAACGCCTCTATCCGCTGTGCCACGGGCCCCGAAGGGCAGTCAAGGTTGGATTTTTTGGTCTTATAAATCGAATTATTTGTTCTCCTTATCTGGTCTTCCATAGTCAGGTCCGTACCGAATTAGTAATTGTCTTTATTGAGAATCCTTTTGAGATGGGGCTTCTTAATTGTAGAATTATTTTTTTATTTATTGCGAACTTTTTGTCCTCTGGCCTTCTTCAGGTGATTAACAGCGACGATGGACAACAACTATTGAAGGCAGTAATTACTGGGAATATGGTTACAAGACTCAGCATTCCTATCGGATAGGAACTCTGAGTCTTGTAACTATCAAGATGAGGACAAAAAGTTCGCAATAAATAAAAAAATTAATCCTCAAATTAAGAAGCCTCATCTCAAAAGAATTCTCAATAAAGACGAGTCTATTTCTCTCTCATATTCAGGCCTGGATTATCTATATTAAACAAAAATTCGTTTATAAAAGAATTGGTCTATCAAGTTTTAACAAAACTTTAACGATATGGTTCGAACCAAAACAAAGTACCATCAAGTAATGTTTATGTTTTGCAGCAGACCAAATAATTTTTTTATAAAGATATATCAGCTTCATTGCGTGGGACTCTTGTTTGCTTGAAGCAAAAACGTTGAGCATGAAAAAAAATTTATGTCAACAATTTTGTTTCCACGCAGAAAAGAAAACATTATGGAAAAATGTTGTCTACACATTTTTTTTTTTTTTGCAAAATAGACGAAGAAAAAACAAATTTTTGACACCAATAAAGATATAAATACTTTAAGCTGTTTAATTTATTGATTATTTTGGAGCATTTGAACTTTCACCGGGCAAAGTCGAACCTATCAACAAGAGATAACGAGGGAAAAAAGTATGGAGGTACTTGTAAGAGTGAAAATGATATTAGGATAATCTTATATACTTAGAGCTAACCTAAAATAGAATAATGCAAAAAATGTAAGCATTAAATATTTATTTTATCTACATGAAAGTATGCTAATGAGTAGAAAAAGTATAAGATAAATGCGTGAAAAGCTCAAACATTGAACACAAATGGGAGAAGACTGTACAGAAAGACTGAGGTAAATGCGGAGAATGAAATTGGATTAAATGTAAAAAGTTAAAAGAAAAGCAAACAGAGAAACATAATTTTCATTTCCCCAAAAGATAGTTTTCTGGTATATCTGACAGATACAGTTTAACTCAGTAACCAAATATATGAATCAAATGAAAGTCAGCTGAAAAGTTCAAAGGCTGACCGAGCTACTCTCAGAGAATGTAATCAAATGAGGTACATTTTTCAACAAAGTCTTCTAAGCAATTCATCGGTGTAGCTGTGCTTCGATCCCATTCGACGAAAATGTCAGCAGCATCATGTGCACTTTTTAGCCAATGAACATTTCCGCTTATTCTTGTATATCACTTATAAGCGTAAAAATAAGAGGTGCCCGTGGTGTAATAGTTATCGTCGTAGGAAATGGACATGAGAGACACGTGTTCAAATCCTGGACGAGATTGATTGCATTTCACATAGCGCTAATACCCTTGGGAAAGGTATGAATCCAATTATTCTCCCTCCAGCTATGGGTGAATAGTAGGGCAGACTAGGTTTTTCAGCCTTGGTGAGGCAACTAGTCTAGGAGAAGGAAAACTCTGAGTTCAAACCTGTTAAACTCCGCTTAAAAATTGACCTTGTGTCATATCCTGTCCGAGCGGAACGGTTGGTAAATATTTATAAGCTTAAAGATAACACTTAATGTTCATTATTCTCTCTGGTTGGTTCTCAAGGAATATCTATCTGATTTATAATTAATTATTTGAACTGAAATTCTTCGGATGTTGACAACCAAGATTATCCATTTACTACTGACTTTATTTTATTTTTCAATCATTGTTTGTGAATTGTCATTGTCCCCTTTATAGAGTCTTGTCTTTTTACAAACCCATATCTTTAACTAAATATTATGTAAGCATAGCCTTCACATGGTGGAGAGATTATGTAAATACATATTTAAACAAAGAATTAATTTTTTATTTATTGCAGACTTTTTGTCCTCATCTTGGTAGTTTTTGTGTTGTTCCTTCTTTCACTACGTTTCGGCCAAATTTCACCTCTGGCCTTCTTCAGGTGATTTACCGCAACCTCGGATAGGAATGCTGAGTCTTGTAACCGTATCCCCACTAATGACTGCCTTCCATAGTTGCTGTCTATCGTATCACGTTTTTGACCAAGTAAACCGCTGGCCGGCTTGGGTAGGATTTGAAACCACTATCTTCTGACAATGCTCACCTGGAACCGTAGAGACTCAACGCCTCTATCCGCTGCGCCACGAGGTCGCGGTAAATCACCTGAAGAAGGCCAGAGGTGAAATTTTGCCGAAAGGTAGTGAAAGAAGAAACAACACAAAAACTACCAAGATGAGGACAAAAAGTCCGCAATAAATAAAAAATTAATTCTCAGATTAAGAAGCCTCATCTCAAAATGATTCCAATTAAAGACAAGTATATTTAAACAAGTTTTAAAACTTTTCCGGCCTTTCCAAAAATGTCATCATGGATGGACACTTTTATGCGGATATGGGGGAAGGATGGGTGTAGAAATATAATTTTTCACTCCTATTTCTGTTTAAGTGTAAATTGTCACGCAAATAACGACTTGCAAAAAATTTACCAAAAGAATAATTCAACCGATTAAAAAAAATGATAAAAGAATTTATGTCATATAAATGTAATCGTTTTTTGATTTCAATTTAAGGCTATCCATTCGGTTGAAAAATTAAGTAAAAGGGAAGAGCAAAAACTTGGTTCCCGTTCAGGGCAGTTTATATATTCACACATCACTTATTATTGACAATGACTGGCTTTTAAAAAGGCCAGGTATTACGCATATGCTTAATTTTCATCTTATCTTGCGTCTCGGCGAACTTTACATTTTTCCTTGTATGAAACAAGAAAATATCCACTCTTTATCATCGGAATAGCTTAGTCTAGTGGCACTTAAGGACTTACAGAAATCCATGAATGCAAAGAATAATCATTGTATATTCTCCTTCGGGTAATACTAAGAAGATGACAGTTGAAAGTGTCATGATAAATACCAGTAATAAATATCGGCAGTTTGATGAACGTAATTGCAACATTTTTGTATATCCTAGTTCTTGGATATCTATGTTGATGTGACAGATCAATAGAGATTGGGTTATTGCTGTAGAAAGTCTAATAATATCTGTAAACAGATAAACTGATGACGTAGGAGGTGCCCGTGATGTAATAGTTATCGTCGTAGGAAATGGACACGGCGACACGAGTTCAAATCCTGGACGAGACTGATTGCATTTCACTTAGCACTAATACCTTTAGGAAAGGTATGAATCCAATAATTCTCCCTCCAGCTGTGGGTAAATAGTAGGGCAAACTGATTTCTTCAGCCTTGGTGAGGCAACTAGTCTAGGAGAAGGAAAACTCTGAATTCAAGCCAGTTAAACTTCGCTTAAGAATTGACCTTGTGTCAGATCCTGCCCGAGCGGAGGGGGTTGGTAAATCATTTAGAAAAAAATCACATCTATCATCATTATGTTCTGATTGCACGGAATCCCCTACTCCCTCTTTCTTTCTCTCTCTCTCACTCTCTCTCACATACACTCACCATTTTTTCCAATCACCAATTGCTCTTATCAGGTAATCTAGACTGCTTCCAGTGTCCACACAGAGTTGATATAAGTAAGTCCTTGCAAGTTGAGTCCATAAGTGTTGTAGATGATTTATATAAGTCCTTGCAAGTTGAGTCCATAAGTGTTGTACATGATTTATATAAGTCCTTGCAAGTTGAGTCCAAAAGTGTAGTAGATGATTTATATAAGTCCTTGCAAGTTGAGTCCAAACGTGTTGTAGATGATTTATATAAGTCCTTGCAAGTTGAGTCCATAAGTGTTGTAGATGATTTATATAAGTCCTTGCAAGTTGAGTCCAAAAGTGTAGTAGATGATTTATATAAGTCCTTGCAAGTTGAGTCCAAACGTGTTGTAGATGATTTATATAAGTCCTTGCAAGTTGAGTCCAAACGTGTTGTAGATGATTTATATAAGTCCTTGCAAGTTGAGTCCATAAGTGTTGTACATGATTTATATAAGTCCTTGCAAGTTGAGTCCAAAAGTGTAGTAGATGATTTATATAAGTCCTTGCAAGTTGAGTCCAAACGTGTTGTAGATGATTTATATAAGTCCTTGCAAGTTGAGTCCATAAGTGTTGTACATGATTTATATAAGTCCTTGCAAGTTGAGTCCATAAGTGTTGTACATGATTTATATAAGTCCTTGCAAGTTGAGTCCATAAGTGTTGTAGATGATTTATATAAGTCCTTACAAGTTGAGTCCATAAGTGTTGTACATGATTTATATAAGTCCTTGCAAGTTGAGTCCATAAGTGTTGTACATGATTTATATAAGTCCTTGCAAGTTGAGTCCATAAGTGTTGTACATGATTTATATAAGTCCTTGCAAGTTGAGTCCAAACGTGTTGTAGATGATTTATATAAGTCCTTGCAAGTTGAGTCCAAACGTGTTGTAGATGATTTATATAAGTCCTTGCAAGTTGAGTCCATAAGTGTTGTACATGATTTATATAAGTCCTTGCAAGTTGAGTCCAAAAGTGTAGTAGATGATTTATATAAGTCCTTGCAAGTTGAGTCCAAACGTGTTGTAGATGATTTATATAAGTCCTTGCAAGTTGAGTCCATAAGTGTTGTACATGATTTATATAAGTCCTTGCAAGTTGAGTCCATAAGTGTTGTACATGATTTATATAAGTCCTTGCAAGTTGAGTCCATAAGTGTTGTAGATGATTTATATAAGTCCTTACAAGTTGAGTCCATAAGTGTTGTACATGATTTATATAAGTCCTTGCAAGTTGAGTCCAAACGTGTTGTAGATTATTTATATAAGTCCTTGCAAGTTGAGTCCATAAGTGTAGTAGATGATTTATATAAGTCCTTGCAAGTTGAGTCCATAAGTGGTGTAGATGATTTATATAAGTCCTTGCAAGTTGAGTCCATAAGTGTAGTAGATGATTTATATAAGTCCTTGCAAGTTGAGTCCATAAGTGTTGTACATGATTTATATAAGTCCTTGCAAGTTGAGTCCATAAGTGTTGTACATGATTTATATAAGTCCTTGCAAGTTGAGTCCATAAGTGTAGTAGATGATTTATATAAGTCCTTGCAAGTTGAGTCCATAAGTGTTGTAGATGATTTATATAAGTCCTTGCAAGTTGAGTCCATAAGTGTTGTAGATGATTTATATAAGTCCTTGCAAGTTGAGTCCATAAGTGTTGTAGATGATTTATATAAGTCCTTGCAAGTTGAGTCCATAAGTGTAGTAGATGATGTATGTAAGTCCTTGCTAGTAGGATTCCATAAGAGAAACTCGTTTAAGAGTTCGTTCTTACTTCTCCAGCAACGCTCAGAATGTCTTGTTCGGCTTATCTAAATGGTTTGTGAGATGGGATGTGAGTGACCGTACAGCTGCTTTCTTGTGAGGGTGTATCTTCCGGGATTTGTTAAAACAGCTCGTAGCATTCGGGTGTACTTCACATAAATCTTTTACTCTAAGCATTTCCTCAGCAGTGCACCTATGTGGTGCACCTACTGACATAGCTACTGCTTTAAAAATTCCCGTTTTACTTTATCAGGGAGATCACATTTCCATCTAATTGATGCCATGTCAGTAACAGTCCACGCCTTTGTTAGACGCATGTTGACATCAATATCAGTAGATGAGATATTGCTGTTGAGGTATGCTAACTGATCGACTAATTTCGGAGGATTACTATTTTAAGTGGAGATGGTCCCTTCAGATTTTAAACACATGAACTCTGTTTTATCTGAGATTACGTAGAGATCAGTGCTTCCTGTTGCATGCTCCAGCCTATGCTATTGAGATTCGGCGAGAGCAAGTGTTTTTCGCGAGGAACACTAGATGACCAATGAAGTTTGTGTCTGTCAAAGTCTACTACTTATCTTTTTTAATATGAATCCATTTTTCAACACGCTTGAAGCCATAAGTATTTAGATAAGAAAGAAATTCTATAGGAGAAAAAGGAGCCATATTAAGAACGGAATAGAATGCAAATTTAAACTTATAGCAATTAACACTCTGGCATTACCAGTAGTGCTAAAGATTTTTCATGCAATAAACTGGACATGAGTTGAAATGTTAAAAAAGTTGTACACTAAAGTTAAGAAACTAATAATTTGCTGCAGAATGCATCACCCAAGATCAAATATAGAACGTCTCTACATCAAACAACTTCTGTCAAAAGAGGATTAATTCGACTTGAATTGTCCAACAAAACAACCACGATTGGATTAAAGAAACATTTACTCGTTGCAACATATTGTAAACACACACGAGTAATAAAATAAAAATATTCAAATATTAATTAAAGAAATACATTTACTAATCAATTCAACATTACATCTAAAGAAACAAAGGTAAATTAGAAAGAAATAGAGGTCTTAAAAACATAAAGAAATAAGCAAAAACTCAGGGACAAAATCAATTGAAAAACGTCCGATAATAAAAAAAAGACTATATGGGCGATTAGCCACAAGAATTAGAAAATCTGACTTAGATATAGTAAAGACAAATAGATAGCTGAAAAGTACTTGACTGAAAGCAGAGACGGAGTGGTTAATAATAGCGGTGTGGCTTGATGCTAGCTACAGTACTTGATGCGTTTTATGCTAGTTGTTTTATCAACTTCTTGTGTGACCTCGCTCTATTTGAAAGATTCACCGAAGAGTGATAGTACAACCTGCCTGTAACTTCTTCTGACTGTCGGGATGATGGTTTGGAACATGTTGTCTGGATATTGAAAACTAAAACACAAGAAAAACTCCCTGTTTACAGATAAATATTTGTAGAAACACAATTGTGTAACCATGATATATGTATAAAATATATAAGGAAATTGCTCTTTTTTGTTGGGAAAAAGATAAAGAATTTGGCTGGTGCCGTATTTTTATGTTAATCTGTTTGGTATATTTTCAGAATGGATTTTTAGATGGAATGATTTTAATGCTTTGAGTGGGATATTTTCTAATTCTTCTGTCTCGATAAGGTTTTGAATTTTCTCCTCCTTTTAACCCTTAAGAAGGTATTTTTTATAGAAAATTCCCCTTAAAACAAACATTTCAAATTAGCTAATTATTCGCTTATCGTTTTGTATTTTTCTACTGCTTTATGATTGGTTAGCCGATCAAAATTTCTGATCCAGGTCAGTGGGAAGAGTATTCTTTTTACGCATGCGATTTAAATTGGTCATCCAGTCAAGGTGCAATATAGTGTTGTATACTCATATGCAGATTCACATCTACATACATGCAGCATCATAACGACACAATAATTAAACGGACGAACGAAGACTTCTTTAGAAAAATATGTACCTCTCACTTCATTGGAAGGGTTCGAAAAGGTAATTCAAGGTTTTACTGTGAGAGGGAGTTGGAGACCGAACTGAACTGCAATATTTTGACCCCCACTCTTATGGCCGTCAACGCTGTGTCTTTTCGTTCTTCAGGGCAGCTCAACCTGAGGCCCAGAGGCTCACTCTGCTGGCTTTCTCTACTACGTCTTATTCAGCAACTTCTCTGGACCCCAACTCATCAGGGCCCCAAGGTCCCCTTCGGCCTGATGTGGCTTTCCCTACCACATCTCGTCTATAACTCCGTCTCCAACTGTCTGACTCTTTGTCTTGACGGAGTTATATAATAGTTCAACGCCCACTCAATCGCCTACTCGATCTTTGGAATGGCATGTTTGACCGTCATCAAGCGGAAATAACTGTCATGTAGTTCAGAGGTCACTCTCTTCCGGTGCGTCTGTCTATGAGAGTATCATGGGATTTTTTACCTTGTCCCATTTCATTAGCAAAGCCCGCCCACGCGATCTCTTTCGATTACTGGCCATTGGAATGTATCACTTCCTCCCGGTGCATCACTTTATAATGGCATATTTGCTCGGGCCGAAGGTCAAAATACAACAATAGGAGCTTGGCAAAATAACAATCCTAGCAAACACCTAATCGGATGAGTATACCTATTCTAAAAACATATATTAAAGAAAGGAATCAGACTTGATTAATTTATCCGAAGCGCAGATTTGACCTTTTTATTTCAACAGATAGACAAAACCTTATTTGGGATAAAATGAGTTTAAATGGGCCCATGCACCAACCGACTCCCACTAGTGAAACCGGCTTACTTTGATTGTTTTGAAAACTTGTACGTTTGCAGATTAAAGGTTTTATTGACCTTTGAATTGACTTTTGAATTTCTTTACGTCGACACAAAACGTAAATAAGCCTGTATTTTCATGTTAGAAAATTACATTTTCCTTACTTTGAATGTCTCATATTTTCACAGCTGCTCAGAAGCTAAGTCTAACAAAGAGAAACTCCCAGAGAAACATTAATAAAAATGGATCAAACCTAATATGTAAATTGAGCTAACAAAAAATGAATCAATGAACAACTTGGTGTTTGGTTGCTCAATTTGAACACTTATAGAATCTAAAGAAAGGCATTGGATTATGAAAAATGGTATAAACACCAGCAAGAACCAATAACAGAAGCTAAAGGGGATATTATTCACCGCGATTTTACTCTCCCAACTGATAGAAAAATAAAAAGCAACAGACCATGTATAGTATTTAAGAACTATCAAAAACATCCCTCCTAGTAGATATCTCAGTGTCAACAGATATTGATATATCAGTCAAAGAATATAATAAAATAAGTAAACGCAAACACATGGACATAGTAATTGAAAAAAAAATGTGGCACATTAAAACTACCGCAGTACCAGTAGCAGATGGAGTCCTGGATGCGATTAAAAAAGGGAACAGATATAAACACATTGACAGGACACGCGGCCGTCCGAATCTGTACGAGTTACGAAAAATTGCACTTTCTGGAACTGCTCAGCTCATTGGTAGAGTGCTGTTAATATGACTGAAAAATATCACCAAAAAGAGGCAGCAAAAATCGTAAATACATAGAATATATATATAATCCCTACTTTCCCTCATGCAAGGTCTTGGTTAAAACCAGGTAAAGGATTGTAAGAAACCGAAAACTTGCAAGTACTTTGGAATATTTGAAGTAGAAACATACAAATATGTGGAGATGATAGAAAAATTTAAAAAGAAAATGCGAAAACTACCCGAACTCAAACTCTGTAGCTGGAACCTCATCAAAGATATAAACAACTTGTAAGTTACTCGGGACCATTCTTATAATGGGCGAGGAAAGAACTTCAGCAAATGGACCAGACAACAAAAAAAAAAAAATAATTACAATACATAAGGCCTTACTGGCCAGAGGTGACTTAGACAAACTATATGTGTCGAGAAAAGAAGAAGGAAAATGCTTCCCACGATAGAAAATAGTATCGATGCATCTATACGACAACTCAAAGACTAAAAAAACAAAAATGGGAAGAAAAAGAACTGTATGGATATTTCAAGAGACAAACAAGCGAAATCTCACCCAAGAAGACCTGGACATGCGGAAAAAAAACGGTAAGCAAAAATAAATAAAACATAACAAAATAGTAAGTGTTGGTCATGTGGTCATAGAGATGAAACCATTAATCATATAATAAGCAAATACAGCAAACTAGCGTGAAAAGAGTACGAGACTAGACAAGACTGGATGGGAAAGGTGATTCTTTTGTAATTGTTCAAGAAATTGAAATTTGACCATACGAACAAATGATACATATACAAAGCAGAATCCGTTTTTGATAAGGAGACGCTTAAAATTTTCTGTGATTTTGAGATACAAACAGATCACCTAATCCTGGCCAGAAGGCAAGGCCTAGAAAAATAAACAATAAAAAGAACCTCTCTCTGCAGACCTCTAAGTAAAAATCTTAGAAAACGAAATGAAAGACAAATACTAAGACGTTAGTAGAAAACGAAAACAGCTATGGAACATGAAGGTGACGGTGATACCATTTGTAACTGGAGTGCTCGGAATGATCCCCGAAAGTTAGGGACGGTTTTGAAAATGTTGGAAATCGGAGGATGTGCCGTGACCATCTAAACTACAGATCAGCAAGATTACTGAGAAGAGTAGTGGAGAATTGAGGAGACCGGCTGTCACTCGGATTCGAGTGAAAGACTATCGGCTCCTCCTGGTGTGAGAAACCCGCAAGGAATAATGATTATATTGATAATAGTCTCACCCAACAAGAACAAAAACTTTGTCGTGGCTACTCAATACAAGTAATCTAAAATAGTAAACACATTTAGAAATAATGGAAATAATAAAATACAAATGAAAATAAAAAAACAATAAACATTTTTATGGTTTCCTATGAATTTTGAAATGAAATGTAAACATTTAAATTATCAACAATAATATTTATGAATAATGAGTGGAAAATGAAAATACAGACGTAGGGATGAAGAAAAAAGGAAGTAAAGGGAAGAGGGAAAGGCAGAAAAAAAAAGCAAAGAAAATGGGTGATTCAGGTAGAAAAATAAGGTGAGAAAGAATTCTAAAAAAAAGGAGTAAAAATGCCGGGTGACAAAGAAGAAGAAGAAGAAGAAGAAGAAGAAGAAGAAGAAGAAGAAGAAGAAGAAGAAGAAGGTGTGTTACATTGGAAAAAAATTGAAACGAAAGGATTTATTTAAAAAACTCTCCATAGTAAAATCAACCGAGTTGTAAAGAAAATGAAAATGGTTTCCCTTTCCTACTGTCCTATTCATTCGGCACCAAAGACTTTGATAATAAGAGTTTCCTTTCCTTTTGCTTGTGAACAGTCGAGAGTGGAGTAAAACAAAGAAAAAAAAACTCGTGTCATGAATATTGATAACCTTTACTTTAATGAAATTAGGTAAACTTTTATGCTGGACGAATGCCTAAAATCAAAACTTGAAAACAGAGAGAGAGAGAGAGAGAGAGAGAGAGAGGGGGGGGAGGGTGAAAGAAAAAGAAAGTAGCGATAGAAAGGGAAAGACAGAGATCGAGAAATGTTTTTGAAGAGGAGGAAGTCGTGAGAGAAAATGAAATTGATAGATGTAAAACGACAGAAAGAAAATTAGCAGGAAGGAGGAGGAAAGAAATACTTAGGAATATCTTCTTCTTCTTCTTCTTCTTTTTCTTCTTTTATATTAAGTATTATTTTCTTGTCACAATCACTATCAACATTAATAATAACATATTTGTTTAAGTAATAGTTTTCATTCTTTGGATTTCAATTTTTTTTATTTAAAAAACGTTTTTCTAGTCCTTTCAAGGAGCTCCAATAATGAAATACATGGTTACCTATCTTTATATTTTACCATTGCTCCAACTCCAAGGAGGTGCCCGTGGTGTAGTCGTTATCGTTGTAGGAAATGGACACGGCGACACGAATTCAAATCCTGGACGAGACTGATTGCATTTCACATAGCACTAATACCCTTGGGAAAGGTATGAATCCAATTATTCTCCCTCTAGCTATGGGTAAATAGTAGGACAGACTAGGTTCTTCAGCCTTGGTTAGGCAACTAGTCTAGGAGAAGGAAAACGCTGAGTTCAAACCTGTTAAACTCCGCTTAAAAATTGACCTTGTGTCATATCCTGCCCGAGCGGAGGGGTTGGTAAATAGTACCATTGCTCCAACTCTGTTTCGCCCAGTCGGCTGGGGCTGTAGAAGTAAGACCCCTCAATGAGTGTCCTGGATATGACACTAAACGATCTGATGGTGAGGTTCCAGTGATACTGGAGCTTTGGGGAATGCAGAGAACCCCTTCTTTGCCATTGCTCCCAGGTCCACTCTTGCCCGGAATGGTAGCACCTGATAGGGAGTAAATTCTACTAACAGCATACTTATGCCAAACTGAATTGTTTGAATTAGAACTGTTTGAATAAACTGAATTGCTTGAAATAGAAATTTTTTTGACAAATAAAATGTATACTTATATTTAAATTGTGTGCTTGTGCTAAACTGAATTGTTTGAAATGAAACTGCTTTTGACATTGAAACTCTACTTACACTAAACTGAATTGTTTAATATAGAAGTGTTTTGACATTTAACTGTGTGGAAACAAAATCTGTACTTATACTAAAGTGAATTAGCTGAATTAGAACTGTTTGACTAAACTGAATAGCTTGAAACAGAAACGGTTTTGACAATTAAATTGTGTACTCATGCTAAACTGAATTATTTGAAATAGAACTGATAATTTGCATAAAAATGGATTTAGTGTTAAATAACCTACAAAGGTTGATATGCCATAAAACCAACCAACCAACCAACTCTGATGAGCCGACTTGTTAATTATTAAATGCTTGCATATATTTCATTTTCAGAGAGAATGGCGATATCCAATGAAACGTTTTCTCTATGTTTCTGATAAACTGATCTTAGTGTGCTTGTCTGAGTATTATGGAACGTTCAACTTTTAAAAGATTTAAAAATTTTTCTATTCAAATTCCACATTTATCAGCTGAACTTACTTTATCGAATATAAACGATTCGCATGGTATGCAGTGAATCACTTTTCCAATCCAGTTTTGGTTGTTTTCGAATTCTATTATGCATTCGCTTATAATGTAAATTAAAACATTCAATTCACTTTGGCTTCCGATGCCCCATGGCAAGTATCTTTTGAACTGACATGAACAGGTATTTCGTTGTTTTTGCAACTTCACTTCGTTTTTCTCCTTTTTGTTTTTCCCTTATTTTTTTACTTCTATTATTTCATATTAATCTTTTCAGTTGCAATTTGTGGCGATTAAAATAATTTTCCACCCGGACAGTAGAGTTTTAAATTGGCAAACTGCATTCCCTGTAGAGGAGGAAGACCCCCTGCCAACAAAATGAGAATCCTGGGTATGACATTAAACAGCATCAGATGGCGAGGCTCTAGTTTTGGAGCACCAAGGGGTATTCAGTCACTTCTTCATTGCTATTACTCCCATGCCTACTCTGGTAGTAGCTATTAGGGTCGAACCTCAGGGTCAAATAGATCTGCTTAAAAGTTATTTGACTGGTCCATATGCAACCAAAAAAGAAAGAAAGAAATAACAACGCCAAAACGTAATTATGAAGTACAATTAATGCAATTACTTAACTTCTTGTCATGAAATAAAACTAACCAGGTTGACATGCCTTTAAAATCAATCAAAGATGATTATTTATTATTTGTTTAAAAGAAAAAAAACTGAACGGTTTTAAATGATTGTTGTGACTGTGTAAGTTAAATTTAGAAAAAAATAATAGACATTTTCGAGTTATATGTTTCTTTTATTTTATTAACCTGATATTCGTTTGCAAATAATTTCACGAATTTTTTGGAAACATCTTTTTTAAATCCGTGGAAGATTAATTAATTATAACATTGTATTCTTTGTCCGATTATTTTGGCGATTATTCATAAATCCAGCTTCCAGAATTACAAATAAACCTCAATAATAATCTTTAATTAAACATTATCGTTTTTTGACCAAACATCGGTTTTTAAAAGACAGCAGTAAATAAATATTTATCTCATGTTTGTTTTATTTCTCAGTACAAGTGTGAAATCATCAATCAGTTTTTGTTATTTTTGTTTTTCTGCTCAGTATCGTAGAATGACGGTCAGTTGGAAAAAAAAGCAACAAGAACAAATACTAAAAAAGATTTAATAATTTATTTGCTACAATAAAATAATGCTTGCCAATGGACATTAAGGAAAAGATTTATCCCTTTGCTCAGATGTGGCACAAGGTTGTATGAATGAGACACCCAATGAGACTCGAACTCACACATGAAGGCTTGTTAATCTCGCTGGCTAACCATTACGTCATCCGAGGTGCCCAACCGATTTCAATATAACAGTAAAGACAGTGCATCCAGATAATAGAAAATAGAAATTTACTAAGCTTTTTGCTTAGATGTGGCACAAGGCCATATGAAAGGGGCACCCAATGAGACTCGAACTCACTCGTGTAGGTTTGCTAGCCGAGCTTGCTAACCATTACACCACCAGAAGCGCCTTCCAGATAATAGAAAATAGGATGGTGACACAATTGTTTCATATGCATCTTAATAAAAACACCAGATTTTATTCATTGATGTAGTTAGGCTCGGGTTATCATCTTATTTTTTACTAGTCAAAAAATTTCGCCTCTATTACCTTCCTGCATTCTTAAGGTGTTTGTCATGGAAGTTACCCTTACAGGAATTTCAGACAGAATCCTATATTCAATCTATAGATGCGGTTTGTTCTTAATTATCCATTCTATATTCGTTCTTGTAATATCGCTTGCACTTCTCTTCCTCTAAACTAAGATAACACGGTTTTTTAGCAGTACCATATCCAAACTTTAAGTCTATGATCGCTAGATAACGAGTGCACTTCTAATTGGCCATTCGGCAACCTGGTACTAGTTACTCGGAGCTTAATCTTATTTAATGACATTTATCTCTTTAAGTGAAGAATGCGCCTGCTTCATCTCTGCAGGGGAATAATCCCCACCCCATTGAGTGCATTAAACGGCATCTGATGGTTTCGGGGCCTTGGAGAATGTAGCATACCCCTTCATTGCGATTACTTCCGGGTAAACTTTGACCCACAGTAGTAGTATTTGTTAGTGTCTCATCTTTGGGTCAAACAAAACAAGCGTTCACGATATGACACAAAACTGCATCTGATTGTAAAGTTCCAGTCAAGGAACATTAGGGAATATAGAGTTCCTGTATGTTGCCATTATTCCCAGGTCTAAGTTGGCCCAGAGTGGTTGTACTTGTTAGGGTCCATTTATGGATCAAATAGAACTGTTTAATCATTTTACAGTGTTAGAAGGAATGTTTGATCTTTAATTTAATTGTCAGTGATACATCGCAATATCAGTAACCATTTAACTGAGAACAAATAAAAAACATTAGTGTTAGATGACAATACTTGAAACCATTTATCTGCGTGGAAACAAATGAATAATACTAAATACAATTTTTCGTGTTATATAGCAATATGAGAACCCGTTTACTTGTGAGGAAATGTAGTAATAAAATATAATTATTTGTGTTTGGCACGGATACTTGATACTTTTGTGCAAACAAATGAATTCTTGCTTGTTTCAAAATGTTACCAACAAAAAGTCAAATTCATCAAATATATATATTTACAGAATCTGGCTCTAAATAACCTATAAGAGTTGATATACATGAAACTCATCCTATTAATTAACGTCTTTAAATGAAGCAGAATATAGATGTGTTGATATGCTAAGAGTAGATCAATTAGGTGGTGTAATATTTGAGTCTTATGACTAACTTGCACTATTTTTCAATTGACAACTTTCGTCAAAGTACATCAGTGAATAATCAAATAATTCACAAAATCTCCGCCTGTCCATCCGTACCCCAAAGGCTTCGCCATTTTTGTCAGGTTATTTCATTATTGAAATTTTCGGGATCTTAGATTTTGAAAGTGATATGCACGTTAGGTATAAGTCAAATGAATATTGTAGCATAACGTCTTTTAGGAACACCAGTGACCATCTTAAAATCTGAACTCAATACGGATAAGTTCTGCTAATAATGACAGTTTATCATATCAGATAATTAGACAAAATATATTACATTCTTTTATGAAATATACAATCTTTTCAGATGTTAATCAAATACGTTTTAGCTTTTCAATCCCTAAGTGTTTTTCTGTCATTTGCAAAAAAAAAACAAAAAAAAAACGTCGACATGAATTGAAAAGTTTTCCTTTCTTTGGTAACAATGACAAAATATTGTCTTCGAGTTTGGGTCGACAGATCAGTTCGAAACATTATTTATCACTATTACTCTTCTCTTTTGCATTCTTACCATTCTAAAGATGTATTCTTTAGATTCTTTCAAAACAATTGAGACCCACAAAAGAGAACGGCCATACAAACCGGCAAGTAAATTGAATTTATGGCGTTGTCAACAAATGAAATAAATCTACGTTCAATTAGATAAAAAGAAAATTTGATTTCATGAGAGAAAAAAAAAACGACGAAGGAATCAGGTAGAGAGATGAGTCTGCTGCTAAATTGTATTTTCTTTGGTGGGAAATTAGAATTAATCAATTCTTTGATTAATGAACTAAATTATCCCTGTTCTTTATTCATCTCTCTTCAATATCGTTAGAGTTATTAAAGCATTATAAGATATAGATTTTTAAAGTATTAATAAATGATATACTTATCCCCTAACTCAAAGTTGACTGATACGATGCCCGAACTTAGGAAATACACTTTGGATTAACTTATTAAACTAGTATATCATAATATTCATTTCATAACAGAATGAATAATATTCATTCTATATTATTAACTATGTGGCGTGTTCTGTCTATTTCTTCATTTCTATTTTTGGTTCTTTGTCCCTTACATTTGCCAGGATAATGTTTTCATTGTATATAATAATTTTTCTATGGAGGTGCCCGTAGGGAAATCGTTATCGTCGTAGGAAACGAACACTGCGACACGAGTTCAAATCCTGGAGAGAATGATGGCATTTCACATAGCCCTAATACCCTTGGGAAAGGTATGAATCCAATTATTCTCCCTCCAGCTATGGGTAAATAGTAGGACAGACTAGGTTCTTCAGCCTTGGTTAGGCAACTAGTCTAGGAGAAGGAAAACGCTGAATTCAAACCTGTTAAACTCCGCTTAAAAATTGACCTTGTGTCATATCCTGCCCGAGCGGAGGGGTTGGTAAATAGGATAATAATTTTTCTACCTAAAATCAAAATGTCGTTTCCCGACATTTCTGTCAAGGATCTGAAATCCACTAGTCGGCCTGGATTAAACATAGTTGAGGTGATCGGAATCAGTCTCATACCTTCAGATATCTACAGCCTTATGCTAATTAACATTATTAAAATGTTTGGGATTTTAGATTTTGAAAGTGAGACGTTCCACACATTCGAACGAAGGCATTTACGTCATCATATTAATCCATCAGATTTTACTCCCTTGCTGAGACAGCGAAAGATAAGATTTAGTTGGCGGGTCTGTATCCATAAAAATCTAATTCAATATCATCATCATCATCATCATGTCGTGCCGCCAGCACGGATATCCCTGACCCCCTCTCGCCACTTCTCCCTATTATTCATCGCCTCTGGCAGGTCTTCTGGGTTACATCCTGTGTCCTCACATAGCTGCTGTATGTAAGTTCGAGCTGGTCTTCCTGCTTTTGCTTGGCTATATGTGGGGGTCCATAGGAGTACATCACTTATGAGCTCATCCTTGCTTCTCCAGCAGTGTCCTGCGTGTCTGGTTCGTCTAACTTGTATAGTTTTCGTGATGGGAGGTCAATATAATACAATTAAATATATGAATTTTTAAGATTTTAAAAATTAATCATCTATATGATTATATGTTTTCGTTTTCTTTTTTAAATTCATTTTTGGGGAACTATTAAATTGAATATAGAATGAGGATCTAATGTGTATATATCGCATATTTCATATCTTAATGTATGTAGATTGCATATTTCATAATTTAAACTTTTTTAAGCGATTGTGAGTACAGATACAACACTATACATCAAGGCTGAAATTGAGATGGGCGACTGTTAAATCCTAGTTTGTGGGTACATATCTTACACTATGATTGTCGACCTTAAGACTGATTCGTATACAAATAAAATCACAATTCTTCATGGTGTTGTGATAATATATGTATTTTTTGTGCCGATATGGGATGTATCCCTGAAGACCTACCGGAAGCAATGGACGATAGCGAAGGGTGGCGAGAAAGGGTCAGGGATATCCGTGCTGATGGCATGACATGATGGTGAATTTTTTAGGAGCAGAGTAGATACTTTCTAACAGAAATGTTTTTAGCGAAATAAGTTTGGTACAAATAATTCACCTTCCATGCACCACACTCCGTACGACATTCTTGTTTCCTAAACGTAGAGGGCAGCATTGTTTTACAGCATATAAAGAAAGAAGAGATTAAATTGGTTGAATTCCAAGAAGACGATGAATACGATAGATGTATACTCTATTGTTCATTTCTGTTTTGGTAAGTACAGTTTATGACAATATTCACTGGTTTACTGGACATTGGCGCGATGGTTAGAGTGTTTGCCAATGGCTCGGGAGTTCAATCCTATGTTGAGTCATACCAAAGACACAAAAATGGTACTTGATGTCTCCTTGCTTAACACTCACCATTACAAGGTATGGATCAGGAGTTAAGTGGAGCAATCCAGGGAAAGAAGTTGCGCCCTCCCTACACCTTGGTGAAGTAGTTATCGAAAAGGGAGCCTTTCAGTCACCCTCCGACCACGGTCGCTAAATTTACTTTTACTAAATTATGACAATGGGAGGTATTCACTGGTTTATGACAATATTACGTATCCACTGGTGCTAAAAACTTAGCGGAAGTATAATGCAATTTTTTTATTTCTTTATTTCGGAAAATGTAATTTTCCTTCATGTAAAATACAAAAGATATTTATCGACTTTGAGAGAATTTCAAAAGTTAATTTAAAAGGTCAGTAAGAGACTAACAGAACTTTCAAATAGTCTTTGAGTTACTAACACCCAGTCAGATAGTTCAAACAA
The DNA here is from genome assembly GCA_963585895.1 of Sepioteuthis lessoniana. Taxonomy (NCBI): domain Eukaryota; kingdom Metazoa; phylum Mollusca; class Cephalopoda; order Myopsida; family Loliginidae; genus Sepioteuthis; species Sepioteuthis lessoniana. Next base: position 47,124,100 of record OY757923.1, read on the forward strand.
ACAACCCCAGTCGTCAGAAGAAGCTTTGGACAGAGTGTGTCTTCTATATGTGGATCTTTCAAACACAACGTGGGCACAGTTGGACTTGATAAACCAACTAGCCGGAAACGCATGTGGTAGTCACAGAACCAAGTACTGTGACAAGCATAGGACCACAAGTTTCAATCTTGATATCTTTAGAACGCACCTCTTATATTCATATGAGTAAATCTCTTCATCATTTTTAACCTTTACTCACAATTATTTCCGATTTCACTATCTGTCTGAATAATTTCATACATCGTCAAACTGTTCATTCTTCCAATTCTTTTTGACAAATATCTTAAAGACTATCTCAATTGTCTCAATAGCCATCGTTAAAATAAATGACTTTCAAATTATAAAAACTTTTCAGTTCATTGATGGAATCATTTTTTTTTTCTTTTATTATGTTTCAAACCACTACCGTTGTAACTACTTAATACTTCTTGAGTTTTTGCTCCAGTATTGTGTGGTGACTTTCACAGGGTGACAAATAATACGAGCTCTTTCTTATAACTTCATACTATTCCTGCATATTAGGTTCATTTTTGTGTCGTGGCGATTTCAGCCCTCCTTGGATGGCAAGACATTCTACAACTCATGTCGTGGCGATTTCAGCCCTCCTTGGATGGTAAGACATTCTACAACTTATATCGTGGCGATTTCAACCCTGCTTGGATGGCAAGACACTCTACAACTTATGTCAGTGGCGATTTCAGCCCTCCTTGGATGGACAGACATTCTACAACTTATGTCGTGGCGATTTCAGCCTTCCCTGGATGGCAAGACATTCTACAACTTATGTCGTGGCGATTTCAGCCCTCCTTGGATGGCAAGACATTCTATAACTTATGTCGTGGCGATTTCAGCCCTCCTTGGATGGCAAGACATTCTACAACTTATGTTGTGGCGATTTCAGCCCTCCTTGGATGGTAAGACATTCTACAACTTATGTTAGGGCGATTTCAGCCCTCCTTGGATGGTAAGACATTCTACAACTTATATCGTGGCGATTTCAACCCTGCTTGGATGGCAAGACATTCTACAACTTATGTGAGGGCAATTTCAGCCCTCTTTGGATGGCAAGACATTCTACAACTTCAGTAATTGGTAACAACGGTTAACAAACGTTAACAAAAATTGGCATCTTTATCTTTTGATCTTTTTCAAAGCCCAGACATTTCCTATTATTCACTCTCTTTAAATGCCACGTTTGTTTTCTGTAAAAGTAATATACATTTTTTAGTTCTGAACCCATCCTAGAAAATGAGACGCACACAGTTCTTTGGTATATTGAGATACAAGCGGATCATTTAATCTCGGCCAGACGAACAGACTTAGTGATAGTCAGCCAAAAAAACTGAACCTGCCGAATAATGGACTTCGCCGTCCATGCAGACCACGAGGTAAAAATCAAAGAAATTGAAAAGAATGACAAATACTTGGACCTTGGCAGAGAATTGAAAACTATGGAACATGAAGGTGACGGTGATACCAATTATAAATAGTGCACTTGGAAGTCTTAGTAAGCGGGCTGGAAGATAGAAATCAGAGGTCGAACTCAGACCATCCAAACAACAGCATTGTTGATGTCAGCAAGAATATTGAGCAAAATCCTGGAGACTTGAGAAGACTTGTTATCACTCAGACTCCAGTGAAAGGCAATCAGGTAACACTGGTGTAAAAAGCTCGCAAGGATTAAAATAATATTAAAAAACGGATCACCCAATCTCAGCAAGACGACCAGACTTTATAAAAATCGGAAAAAAAAAAAATTCAGAATTCGGCCGTTTGCTGTCCCGGCTGACTACAGAGTAAAGTTGAAAGAAAGTGACCTTGTCTCAGAACTGAAAAAACTGTAGAACATGAAAAAAAAATGTAGAACACCAATTGTAATTGGTCCTCTTGGTACAGTCACCAAAGGATTGGTAGCAGGACAAGAGGACTTAGAAATAAGAGGAGGAGTGGAGAGTATCCAAACTATAGCATTGCTAAGATCGGTCAGAATACTGAGGAGAGTCCTGGAGACTTGAGTAGACTTTTTATCACTCAGACTTCCGCGAAAGAGCATCAACAAACGCTGATATGAAAACCTTTCAAGGAATAAAAATAATATTAATTATAGAAAAATGATGATAACAAACAAGAAAATTGTTCTCAATGAATAAAATTCTCTGGAAAGATGAAATCGATTGATTATACGGGAAAAGAACCGAAATGGGAATAAACTCTTTTACTTAGATTCAAACAGCAAAATAATGTGACATTGATAAGAGCGGACAAAATTACGATATATTTACTATTGAAAAAAGCAAACTAAAAGAACTGTTGACGACATGAATAGAGTTAAAAGAAGGTATATAACGAGAAAAAAGGTTCCCTTTGAAATTACGACAATTCTATTAGAAAAATCCATTAAAATCAAGACAGACATGACTCAACAAATATTCAATCTAAATGACGTGAAGTTAATGAAAAACTCCTTCCATGTAACAAAATGGATCATAAAGGGGACAAAAATAATTGTGTTGATTATGTTGATTCAGTACACATTGCACATACGACAGAAATTTGACGATGTAGACTAATGGTAGTTGAAAAAGAAAATTTTAAAAAAATTAAGTTATGTGAGACTTTAAGATTCAAAATGAATGCACTCTGAATCCTTTAAGAAAATATAAAGTCCTCACAAACAAGAACATTTGTCCAAAAAAAAATGGATCTTGTTTTAGCAGAAAACAAAACACTTAAAAAAACATCAGGAAGGCGGTATTAACAATTGCACTCAACACTGTACGATTTATTGATTGATTGATTTTAAAGGAATGTCAACCAATTCATGATTATATTTTACTTAGCAGTTAAGACATAGAGTTAATTTAACATTCATATTTAGATTTTTGTGTATTTATTTCTTAAGAGGTTATTTTTGTCACATGGTGTCATCGAATACGATTGATTTTTAAACGGATATATATAACACCATGTTATAGTGGATCTGGGAGTAATGGCAATGAAAAAGTCCTTCACACACCCCAGATCTCCTAGACAGTAGCCTCACTATCAGATGCAATTCAGTGTTATACCCAGGACAGCCATTTTGAGGGAGGTCATAACCTTTCGGCAAGGGATACTGACAACATAATATAAGCACTATTGACGTATCATAAGCAGAGAACTAAAAGCAGACTTTCGAAGAAACTTACAAAGAGATTTTATGAATATCACTGTACATAATTATCGAAATCTATCAGAATATTGTGGAGATTGCAGCAGTATGAACAAGACTTGCTGTTTCTTGATTTTTTTCTACCGGTAAAACAACTCAATGGGTTTTATAACTAGTCCTCGTCAATGGGGCTATTTTCCTTAAATCCCCCAAAATTACCCCTTGTTCTCGTTGATTTTAAGAGGTTTCTTTTCTTTATTCTGAAAGGACATTTATGATTTTAAGTAGTGTAATCAACTTTATGTTCGACAATATTTGAATCTTCTGTGTAAGGTCTTCATCTGAGCTGTTTTCTTCTGTTTGGAGTGTCTCAATTTATTCGGTTGGAACGCCTACAACTTGACAGTGATTTCTGCCAAAAGGTTTCTTTTCATATTATTTCTAATTTTATCTTTCTTCTTTCTCCTGGATTTCTTAATCTCCTATTTTTCTAACTATACTTCAGGAATTGTACCTCTTACTTTTCACCCTCGTCTTTTGTCTTTTCTCTTTTCCTTACGCCCACAAATTAATCATCTTATTTATTCATTTCTTATTTCCCCTTCCATTTTTCTTTCATTAAGCAATTTCACTCTTCTTAGTCTTTTTCTTCCCCTATCTTTACGTTCATTTCCATCTTGGCCAAATAACTGTCTTGTTTGTTTGAATGTCATACTAGATGTATTTTTGATTTTCTCTTTGTTTATCTAATTCTGGGACGTTGATTCTGATGTTCCTCCACACCGCTACAAAAAAATCGAACTGATTAGAAGTCTGCGAGTCGATTCAGAATTTATCGAAAACATGAAAACAAAATGGAATGCATTAGAGAACTGAGTAGAAAACTGATTTAGAAGAACTATATGTAATTTTCAGAAGATAATTACAAGACGCAGCAGTTACATTGAATGGAAAAATGGAATTGGAGAACAGAGATCAAGTTTTGGACAAAGCAATCTATGTTTACTTCGCACTCTTGAAAAAAATGAATTCTTCATCTACCTCTTGCTATAATTAAATAGCAAAACAGGCTTTGTTTGGTAACTCACCTTAGAGAAGGAAAACATTGATTACAAAATAAAGATGAAATCCCTAATTTAGATATGTAATAGTAAAATCTATTGTTTTGACAACATTTGCTAAAAAAAAAGGGAACCAATTGCACCCGTTCATCTTACTACTGAAAAACTAAAACAGAAACACTCGGCCTGGAGGCTTTTGGGTAACTCTTCTAGTCTAAACAATTCTTGATATATTCGGAACGAACAAGAAGTTGTTCGGACAATTGAGCATATATATCTTTGTGTTGTTCTTTCTTTTATCAAAAGTATTTGGCTGATCGATTTTACTGCCCTCGTCAAATATACAGTTTGTAAGTATTAAGAAATATCTTACTTTTATAGAACTAAGGGGTGAAAAGATTTGGAGGCTAATCTAGTGACTGGATCGGTTTAAGCCCATGAATACATAAAACACAAGAGATGAGTTTCTCAACAGTTCCTGAAACACAGGTGAGTTTAATTTTATATTTAGAAATGTCCCTCTTTACTCTCCTTGATGAGCAAAGAAACCATAATTACCCTGAATAACACTGGTCTGGTTGTTGCGCATGTCTGATGCATAGTTTCCTTAAATGATTTCCCTTTGCAGCGGTGTTTAATCTCTATCATTTGGGCGACGTCCCAAAGGAAGAAAGAGTAATTGAATTTCCTGCACTATCAGTGTGATAACATTGGTAGTGCCTTCCGTTTAAATATGGCTTCATTGTATTCAATGCATCTTATGTTTAAATAAAAAACGAGTTCTCAATATACATGGGACTCATGAGACGGCTAATAACACAAGCAATAATAATGTTGTCTTTTTTTTGTTGTTTCAGATTTAAAAATAGCATATAATAACAACTACTAATCCTCAATCTCAATGCTTTGTACAGGAGGAAAAATAATTTGCTTCACTAATTATTGAAAGATAAAACTGTTCATGCAAAATTCGGAGGAAGTTTAACTTTAACAATTATCCCCAGAAAAGACAAATTTAACGTTGGGTACTGAAACTTCAAGCCAAAGGTTCAGTAGACAACCTCAACAAGAAGGCTGAAAATTCCCGATCGGGCAGGAAGTTGACTACAAGATGCCCTGAAAACGTGGATGCCTGAGAGATTATGTCGGAAGGAGTCTGAAAAAGTCTCTCAGAAGACATTCCCAAGAAAGTGGTCTTTCATTTGCATCGTTGCAAAGAAACTCAAAGAAGGATCTTCAGCTATACCCAAACAAAATCTAGATCACGCATGAACTCAAAGAGGCCATCAATCAGAATATTCATGCCATGCCGGAAAAAAGACTGCATCGGGGTGATTGCCGACTTTGCTCGACGAATTCAAGTGTGTCATCAGCGCAATGGGGCTCACTTGTAACACTTCCAGTAAAAAATGCATCCTTTGAGCTTGAGACATCAAATCAATGTGCTTTTTAATTGTTATTATATCAACTTCCAGGACATGCACTCTTTTTGAGTTCCTTTTCTCAGTAATAAATCATTATCATGTTTCACACACACACACACACACACACACACACACACACACACACACACACACACACACACTCACAATATATATATATATATACATATATATAACAATCACGATGAAAAATTTTACAACACCACAATAATCATTACAATATTTAGACTTCTTTTCATATTTGCTATTCATTTTAGGGGAAGCAAAGTATTATATATTTTATTCGTTTCAAAATAGTAATCGCTTTCATCTTCAATTTTATATTTAATAGTCTTTAAAAAAAGCTTTCAATGTCAACGAGCGCAGATAATACCCAACACTACTACATCTTCCCACAGAAGCGCTCACACACTTACGTATGTGAAAAAGGAAATAATTCTTCAATCTCCGCAAATAGTGTCACGAAAAGTCTCTCTTTATAGTGCAATGTGGAACTACCGCAGGCGATCAGGATTCCCTGTAACAGGAACATTTTTATATACCAGCAACGCCTGAGTATTTGAACATGCCTGGTTAGGAATAAATGATCTATTTGGATTTCAGCCTGAAGGCCAAAAAACCAATCTTATGATACTCGGCAGATGTTTTGCAAAAAGAAAATTAGATCATTGATAGATGTTTCAGATATTACCCTCTGATCCAATGTACCTATAATGTCTATCAGATACGGCACTCTGATCTTATAGTCAGCTATTTTCAAGGGGGGCCATACAGGGAAGCAAAAGCAATTGCTTAAAGCGCCCCTAAAATTAGGAATGCGGGAAAATTGTAGTGTATTTAGCATTGATCACTCGTGCAAGATGAAATTCCACTTCAAAAGAACTAATATGAGTTCAAACCTGCCTATAGTGGCGAAACAACGTAAACTTCTTAATCATATGTTCACTTGCATATAAACAGTGCCACATTCTTGATGAGAATCTTTCTCGTAATCGATAATATCTAAGATCTTTCAACTGCGAAAAAATGAATTCGTTAATGTATGAGAAGCTTGACTCAAGTGATTCTCTGGCAGTTTTGTAGAAAAAAAAATCCTAACAGAACATTCCAAAGGAATTTATAAGGAAGAACACAACTAATTAAAATATAGTAATTAAATAAGTCTTGTCATGTTGTCATGTAATAAGGTCACCCGGGAGTTTCCGGTCATTTGCTCACTAATTACCTAATTACCTAATTAGGAAAAGCGTCTTGTTTTGCTTTATTGAAAATACTTAAACATTAATGTATGTGTGTATGATTGCGTGCGTTTTTTTTTTTGTTTTCTCTGTGTGTGTGTGTGTGTGTGTGTGTGTGTGTGTGTGTGTGTGTGTGTGTGTGTGTGTGTGTGTGTGTGTGTGTGTGTGTGTTCTTAAAACAATTTCGTTATTGGTTCAGTAATATCTTTCCGCAAGGAAGAAACATAATTCAATTTATTCTTTCTATTTCCAAGTCTTAACACAGCTCATCTACACCCAATTTCATGTTCGGAAAGTTATCGTCACACAGACATATTGCCGAAAAATTGACACACTCTTTGTGCAAGATACACAAAATCCATTTATCTTCATAAACCCATTTTCCGAAGAAAAGTAATTGAAATTAATGTAATATAATATAAGCTTATTTATCCTCCTTTGAAAATATTAACCCTAAAATATTTCTAAGTACGAAAAAGGATGTGTTTGCAGCCGATTTTATTTTGACAAAGATTAACGTAAATTCAAATGAGATAGGATAGAAAATATTGTGATTAAAGCTTTTTTTTTTAATTTTTGAAATGTGAAATTTAACTTCAACTAACATGTGCACAGCTGAACGTCCTATATAATCAAGTAATAATAAATTGACGCTATGAAGACGGTTTGGTTATTTTTCAACAAAATGTTTTTGGTAAAATACTGAATTGTGTAAGTGTACCCTTCACTAATCTCACGAGATCTACCTCGAAATTTTTCTTATTTTCGAATCAGAAAATCTATCCCAGTTGTAAGATTTAAGGAAATTTAGGACATTCTAGCAAGTTTTATACAGGCTTAAATATCCCCGGAACTTCTTTTTGACTGATGGATCAGAGGATTTCTTTTATACGACGACCCAGTTTCTTACGCAGTCAAAAATAAATTTTTGGGATGCTTCGGCGAACGGAAAACTGGCTGAAGTAAGTTTATTGAATATCTAACGGATTATTTTAACGTTTCATTCATTGTTCTTTTAATTCTTGGGAAATACAGCTTCAGTCTCGATGCTTTCTTTTAATTAATTCTTCGAATACGATTTGACTAAAAGAATAAAGTTGAAATTGAATTCAAAGAAAAATTCGATTCATAATCGTTTTTATTTTTCTGACCTACAAAATTAAAACTAGAGAATTAGAAGATGTAAAAATATGAATATCGCCATTCGCACAGCTTCTAGCTACATCAATATCGAGGCTTTATGATGATAAGCATCATCAACGAGGCATACCGATAGCATGGATTTAAAAAAAATTCTCGCCATCCGTCCCTTGGGACATCACGCTTGATAATTTTTCTAGACGTCATCCGGTTTCACAGAGCTGAGGAATATAAGTTTTTCCTTGACCAGCCAAGACTAATATGTCCATGTGTAGGATGACAAATAGAACGTCGCTTATGAGTTCGTCCTTAGTTTCCCTTCCCTGTTCAGCATGTTTTACTCGATTTTCTTGGATGTTCTGAGATATCGAATCTAAACTGGCGTACAACTGGTGTTTCCATCTAGCTTTTTTTCTAAACATTTCATTGGATTTCAAGAAGTGCCCCCATACAATAGTACTGAAAGGCCAACAGCTTGGAAGAATTAACATTTTATTTTATCAGGAATCAGGTTTTCGTATGGTGGATGACTTGTCAATAGCAATTTAATCAAGACTGCACCATCTCTTCATGGAATTGTAATATTACGGACAGACACTGTCGGCGGTCTCGAGGTTGAAGAACGTTAGAGCACATCAGTTGTCATCAGTCATTGGGTACATAGGTCTGACGATCAAAAATGTCACGAACCTCGGTCGTGCAGGCAGAGTGACCTGTAGAGTTCAAGTGTGATTTTAATATAATCACGCGTAAACTTTCACGTGCTGCACTACTGTTTCACTAGTTATCATCGAACCTTCGGGAACCTTCGAATTGATCCATCAAATCGGTATATAAGGAAATCAAGTAGCGAGATTTTAGAAGTTCAAGACAGGTTTCCAAACAGGTTCAACAGAGGTGCACGACGCCTCAACCCATGTCATACCCCAGCCTGTCAGCAATCCGACTGATATGAAAGTATCAAAGTGCCAACGATAGCAACGCCGCCGTCATCGCCAAGAAGACGAGGGTGAACCTTTTCTACGTATGCTAGCTAAAGTGCGCGGAGGAAAAGGAGACGTTTGATAGCGACAAAAAAAGAGAATGCGATAATAAACGCTATTGAACAAACTTTTTTAACTACAGTCCACTGTAGTCCCCAAGAATAAAAACGACTACTATTTTCTTCCTTGAAATTCAAGTTTTGAGTGTTTTTTTTTTTTTGTTTTGTTTTTTCTGTTAATTCCTTTCTTTTAGACACAACGTTTTTTGGTCGTATGCTTCAGAATGGCAAAACACTTAAATTAGTAGTACACATAGCAGTATCTCATCCAATAAAATCGATGTCAACCAACGCATAGGTCTTAATAGCTTAAGATAATAACATTACAGCAAAGTACCAAGAGTAAGGGAAGATGACCTCCTCCAAGATCATCCTTCAAAGGTACTTAGTTCACTGAATGATACGTACTGCTGTCCATTTTCTAAACAATTGCTGACTAATCTTTTTTTAGATTTCTGAAAAAAACAATTATTATCTTTAAATTTTGTGTATACATTCAAAGTAAATTTATGAACATTTAATTGGGGTTCTGTAAGAGATGACCATTGTATTTTAATTCCCGAACGTATCAATCACCCGTTGTTGTATTAACCAATTCTCTCTGTAAACATTTATCCGTTAACTAACTTTCTGTAAACATTTATCCGTTAACTGTAAACATTTATCCGTTAACTAACTCTCTGTAAACATTTATCCGTTGACTAACTTTCTTTTTATGTCTATAAATTAACACTACTTAAAAAATGGAAGTTACATGTTTTTTTTTTCTTCTTTTTTTCATATCAACCTACTAATTCCATTCGAAAACATTTTTCATTATTGAAAAGGAGAAAAATAGGGATATTTAGATTACATAATTGAACTTATCTGAAAAACACGGGATAAGTCGTCTAAAAATAGGGAGTCGTATGCATCTTTTTCCTTTTGTGTAAGTCTCCAAATGGCAAATCTTAGAATATTTTGTTTTTCCTTTTGCTATGTTCCCAAGTTTTTGTTACGCTTTATCATTCCAATAAATAATTTTCCACAGAGAAGGATGATATTCTTGATTCCACACACTCACAATAAAAAGGCACAGTAGATATTTACCCAAATCCCCTTTTACTTGTAGGATACGTTACAAGTCAGTTTTTGGGTGGAGTACAACTGAATTGAATTCGAATGTTTTCCTTCTACTAGACTGGTTGACATCCTAAGAACGCAGTCTGCCCTACAGTTAACACATTGCCGGAAGGAGAACACGAGATTCAGCCAAAAAATTCATGAGCTAAACAAGGTACTCTCATTGAATGTGATCAAATGAGTTTTGTTTTTCGATTTTTTTACAGTCAATACACTTCTTCTATCGGTGTTGCAGTGCTTGGAACCCATTTGTTCAAAAGTCATCAACACTATATATGACGTCATCAGATTAATTTTCAGCCTATGAACGTTATAGCCCACCCTCGTAATTGGATTCATATCTTCTCGATGGGCATTAGCCCAACATGAAATGCAAACAGCCTCGACTAAGTCTTGAACTCAGGTCACCGAGGTGATTTTATGTGACGATAATAATTGTGCTATAAGCGGTCTGCTTGTACGACTCATTGGCCTAATATTTCGAGTGTTTACACATGGTCCGGGAGACTGGGGTTCAATCCCAGATTGAATCATACCAAATACTCAGAAATGAAACTTGATGCCTTGCTTAACACTCACCATTATAACATACGGATCAAGAGTAAGTGGAACGATCCCGAGAATTGAGTAGCACCCTCCTGTCTCACCGCTTGGATGTGGTAGCTAATTAAAAGGGAGCTTTCGGGTAACCCTCGACGACGGTCGATCAACTTACTTATTCAAACTTGGTTGTTTTAATGTGTAAACATATACAATATGACATTTCTCGTAATATATATATATATCATCATGATGTGATGTTGCTAGCACAGATTTCCCCCACTGTATCTCGCCATTCGTCTTAATCATCCATCGCTTCCGGCAGGTTTTCTAGACTACATCCTATATATATATATATATATACGTATGTGTGTGTGTGTGTGTGTGTGTGTGTGTGTGTGTGTGTGTGTGTGTGTGTGTGAGGGTATGAGGGTGTGTGTGTGAGGGTTTGAGGGTGTGTGTGTATGTGTATGTGTGTCTATTCACCATTTTTCCGATTAAACACGTTTGAGTAAGTCGAAAAAAAATTGTGTCTGCCTACCTGAAAAGATTTCCATAATATACAAAGAAAAAACAACAAAAACTCCAAATTCTTGAAGTTTATATATATATTCATATATTGGGTCGGTGTCTAAATAAATAATCCCTTTTGACGGGTAATATGTTAATATTTGTATAATCAGGTAGGATTCGAAACATTAGCAACAGTTTCAATTAAAACCAAATAGATTTAAAACACGTCTTAAGAATAGAATTCCAGAATTTAATTTTGGTGCTGACAAAGATTACAATTTAATTTGTGATCAAAGACCGGCTTATCTTTCCTATTCTTGAAAATTGCAAATAATCTCTTTCTTAGTTCAGTGAGATAAGGAAGCATCAATTATCACACATAAAAGCTTCTAATACCGAACAATGAGTTTGCATTTGATCCATAATAGTAGCAACATGAAAGACTAACCTAAGCTTTTTAAAACATCATTAATCTTTAATCCACTTTATAATTCATTTTTATTCGTATTGTTCTCGTTTTATATCAAGTTACTCTTTTAAATCGAGGTCCATTGGAGACATGAATGTATGAGAGCAAGGAACAGCGCCTATCAAAGAACGTAAGTCATGCCTTCTCGTGAAAATCGAATTCAAGTTCTATTTTTGTCTCAACTGCTTTACCTAATGCACTGGAAGAGATATAAATATTTTCAGAAGTATAGGTTTGGTTTGTTTTGGGTTTTTTTTTAACCTTTGTAGGTTATTTAACGCCAAATCAATTTTTATGTAAATAATCTGTTCTATTGAAAACAGTTCAGTTTAGCATAAGTACACAGTTTAATTGTCAAAAACATTTCCATTTCAAACTATTTAAGCAGTTATATGTAATAATTCAGTTAAGTGTAAATACATTTTTAATGTCGAAAACAGTTCTATTTGAAATAATTCAGTTACGCATGAGTACGCAGTTAAAGTTTAAGTACGGTTTAATTGTCACAAACGTTTCTATTTAAAGCTATTCAGTTTACTCAATTCATTTTAGCATAAGTATGCTGTTAGTTCTATTTAATCCATAGATAGGGCCCTATCAGGTGCCCATGGTGTAATGGTTATCGTCGTAGGAAATGAACACGGCGACACGAGTTCAAATCCTGGACGAGACTGATTGCATTTCACATAGCACTAATATACCTTGGGAAAGGTATGAATCCAATTATTCTCCCTCTAGCTATGGATAAATGGTAGGACAGACTAGGTTCTTTAGCCTTGGTGAGGCAACTAGTCTAGGAGAAGGAAAACTCTGAATTCAAACCTGTTAAACTCCGCTTAAAAATTGACATCGTGTCATATCCTGTCCGAGGGGTTGGTAAATATGATAGGGCCCTATCAGGTGCTACCACTCCGGGCCAGAGAGGACCTGGGAGCGATGGCAATGAAGGGGTACTTCCCCAAAGCTCCAGCACTGCTGGAACCTCAACATCAGATTGTTTAGTGCCATATCCAGGACACTCGTTAGGGAGGGGTCTTACCCCTCTGCAGAGGTGCAGTCAGTGTATTCTACAGCTCCAGCTGACTGGGCAATCAGAAGTATAAATCTCAAGTATAAACTTGTTCTATACTTCCTGAATGGATTACCTTAGGGAGATTTTGTAATCGTTTTTACACAATGTTGATAAGAGGAGTTGCGTTATCGTTAAAACAGTAAGAAATGAACTGGGCTGTTTTCATTTTATTTCACTCTAATGCCATTGGAAAAAAAGTATGTGAGCTTTACTTTTCTTCCATGTGTTACTACATGGTATGACAAACTGACATCTTTACCTCAGGTAGTGTTGCCAGTCGAGGAAAAGGGAAAACTCTAAATTCAAATCCAGGGGATTATTGTTCGTAAATATGTGGAAAAAACATTTTAAAACCAGAAAAAATATCTATGATGACGTATACATCTACATTTTCTTTATTAAGTAAAGAAAGTTAATTATGAATTGAATTAAAATGACCAGAAAATCCGTCGAATACTTACGCATGACATACGGACAGCTCTTTCGACTTTATTAGGTCTCATCAGCAGTGTATACTGTGATCTTCCCCACTGGAGATCGAACCCGCAACCACAGAATGCAGAGCCAAAACTTTACAACGGGGCCATCTGCCCACATCACACACAAGTGACGCTAAATCAACTTGTCATGATAATTGCGCGGCCAATTAACCTGAATCTGTCTTGCAAGTTGCATCCGAACTCTTTACAGAGAACATGGTCACCTCCCGGGCCACGTCTTCCCAAGTGGATTAGAAATACGCATCCACGTAATTATTATGACCTCAAGGGCAACGATATAGATCTACATTGTCTTTTTTAAATAGAGGTATTTTATTGTGAATTGAATTACGATGACCATCATGGTATATATACACTGCTGATGAGAACTAATAAGGTCGAAACAGCTGTCCAGTGTTTCCGTATGACGTGCGCAAGTGTTCACCCGATTTCCTGGTCATGGTAATTCAATTCACAATGACGTATACAGTATAGAATTTGTTATTTCTTTATTTTGTTGCCGTTCTAATTTTGTCTTTGTCTATTAATTGAGGTAAATAGAAAGGAATCGGCAGAAAGAGATCAGATTGTAGTAGGCATTTTTATTCCCTTAACAAATGTGTTTAATTAATCATTTTTTTACGTTTATGCGTTGTTTTCTGTTGTGAAAATGATTATAAATCACTAAAATGAATTAACTGTAAAGATTGATGGGTAATATGAAACTTATAAAAAATAACAGATTCTCGTGGATTTTTAAAAAGATGTTCATCAGGGACAAGAAAGGAGGGAATACAAGTATTAAGTCTTTGTTCAAAATAACATTTATGAAGTAAAATTTAAACATGGATTCTCACTTGCAGCCATTGCGTTCTGGCATTTGTTTCTTGCACCAAACGAATTCATACATCAAGTTTACGCTTGACATTTACCAGAAAAAACAAACTTATTCCTTGAAAGAAAAAGAGTCTTGCCTAAAAAGAGTATACAACAAATAATGATGTATGTTCATGTGAGGTGACCAAGTATATATTTGGATAACTCAATGTTTTTTTTTCTTTTTAAATAAAATAAAAAGTTGAGTGATTTATATGGAACTACACTATCTAGGGACGCACGCACACAGACACACAGAGGCACACACAGACACAAACACACAGACGCAGACACAGACAAACATATTTTCGGTTGAATCATAATGTATATATATATATATATATATATATGTATATTTGGTTGAGTCATAAATTATTTCCATTTTTGGAAAATAATTTTAACTACGTATTTCAAACTTACAACACGTTGAATTTAACTTGAAGTTATCTGATTAAAGAGTTTCCACGTTGGTCATTCTTTTTTCAGCAGTGAAAGAATGTATATTATGATTTAATCTATGACTTACACTCTTAAAATGGAGGAACTGAAAGTTCATATTTGACATGTAATGTTATAAGAGTTTGATACTTTAAAAAAGCACTACAGAAATAGTTTAGAAAACTTGTAATGTTTAATGTCAAGGTGCCATTACAGACTGCTAAGTTCGAAACTGATTTTCAAAAATTTTTCTCGTGATACGTCATTGGCCAATGAACCAAGACCACAATCTTCATAAGATATCGATCCAGATGCTTTTAATAGAATAAATGGAATGCTATCAACACAAAAATACTTGAAAATAGGCACTTGCTCTATACATACAAATCCATAATATACCACCAGCTGAAAAACCAGAAAAAGTGAACAAGCTGGGTGTTTGGGTTCCTTCTGCTCAGAGTGAGAAGGATAAAGAAAATTGCATGTAGATAATCTTCTTTCAGTGCAGAGAAATGATCCGTTCCATAGAATATCATTTCTGATTAGGAAGAATGTGTATTTTATGACAATGTTTTAAAAATAGCGAATATTCTATGATACGGGACGGTTCAAAAATGCTTGGAGCTCGTCGACATTCCCCTTCGAGAGCGATTGAGGCACTGAAAAATAAACTCTTAACCCTTTTAAACGAGAGGACAGGCACAACATGACAGGAAACCATCCTGGGACCCTTCTATTATTAATTCTGTCAACCCTGATTCGGAAACCAAAAGATGGTGGTGAAAATATTTTAGAAGATTATTTATTAATACCAACGATGAGGTTATAGATATTCTCTTACGATATTAAGAAACACAATTTTATTCAGTGTTATATTCCTAATGGATGAATCTGTTTTTCTTTAGAATATTTTTTTCTTTTTTAAAATTAAACAGGAAATTAGAAATTCTTCTGTTGGAAACCCTTTCTGGTGAAATCGGAAATTTGACAACGGGGAAACGAAAACGAAAACAAAGCTGTCAATTATTCAACGACTGTATCTTTATTTTTATTTGTTTTTTCGATGTCAGCAAACGGCTTATTCATTGTAATTTCTCAATCTTTTTTCCAAAGAAAAAGTGAGGATAAAACGTGGCATAACTTCTTAAAAAAGAGTTTAAAGAGTTGATAAGTCTACGAATACATAAAAAGAGAAAGAAAAGATGTTTAAAAATTCGTTAAAAATTATCAATCGAATTTGAAATAAAGAAGCAGTACTTGCGTCCCTTGAGCAATTAAGTTAACCAGTGAACGGAGTGAGGGAAAATTTGATTCAAGGCAGACGAACAGTTTCAGAGACAAAATAAAATTTTACGAAGGAACAACAGACAGGGAGGTTTGAAGATTGTTAGATCGCGAAAAAAGACTGTAACTGTAAAGATATTTTCAAGCAGGAATTATTTTGAAGAAGAAAGAAAAAATTGGTGTTCGTGGTTTTCTTTACACAGAAAGAAACAAAAAACTTTTTTTCTGGTTTTTAATGTTTATTTTTTTTTTTTAATTGTTCCTCGTATGTATTATAAAAACAGTTGTCTGCCGTATGAACTGAAGACAGAAATTTTCCTCCCAGAAAAGAAAATTGTATTTTCGAGGAACATTTAGGGACTTTTTATGTTATTATTTACTTTTACGTTCCTCTCATATATACTACAATGTCTGCATGAAGGAAAGGTTTGATTTTTTTGTAGTGTGAAGTTCAAGCTGAAACATTTTGTGACCAAGTGATACCATTAAATTATGAATTCAACATACGTTATTTTTCTTAGAGGTACAAATAGCGGTATTTTTCTTCGTTGCAAAGGATTAGATTGCCAAATTTAAATTCTAGACAAACCTGTTTGTATTTTACTTCACGCTAATGCCATTCGGAAAGTTAAGTATCATTCTATTTTTCTTTAGCTCTTGATATGTACCTGGGGAGATTGACTTCCTAAACTTTAGCTGGGCAACCCATCTTGCGGAAGGAAAACGATAACTTCAAAATTAACTGTATATATCAGTTCAGCGGGTGCTTTGCTTTTAGTAATGTGTAAAATTGTCCTATACGTTAATTGGAGAAGAAATTGACAGCCAAGTTTCCAACCGATTTCTCTAAGAGATGCTACGCTGGGTAATTTCTCGATATGCCATCCCTACGCCTTAATCGGTTGTTGGGTATGAAGAAGTTTATTTATTTATTTATTTTTCTTCACCCTTTTATTCAATTTTAAAGCAAGTTATAATTAACATGTGTTGGGTGTTGAATACTCTTAGGAGGGATTTATGCCCATAGTTTGAAGAGAGCCAAAATGTACAAACTTTTTGCTGTCATGTTTTATATGAAATATTATAGCTGAACATTAATGGAAATAAACAAAGAAGGGAATTCTGATGGAGAAAATATAAAATTATGACGACATATTAGCTTAACAAATTTTCGAAGACAGCAAATGAAAATAGTAAACTTCAGAATGAAATATCATATTTACCAACCCCTCCGCTCGGGCAGGATATGACACAAGGTCAATTTTTTAAGCGGAGTTTAACAGGTTTGAATTCAGAGTTTTCCTTCTCCTAGACTAGTAGCCTAACCAAGGCTGAAGAACCTAGTCTGCCCTACTATTTACTCATAGCTGGAGGGAGAAT